>CAVLJG010000001.1:80349064-81038363 GCA_963669975.1 Acanthoscelides obtectus | reverse complement strand
CCATTTATTGTATTTTATAAATGGCCTTTCGTGTCAGTCGGAATTATGCAAAAGAAGATTAATGCTTGTATTGGACGCCGAAAAGGGGTTATTCATTTTCTAGGGAATGATATCTGCCAATGGATAAAATTATAACCTATCTGAAGTTAGTGTATACTGTACACATACATCGAAACTGTATGTAATTCATAATTTTTAAAGCTGATGACTATCTTAGGCACTCGGCAAGATTTTGCACAAAACATGTGATTGTTAAGTCGTAGGTTTCTTTATTCACGTTCGGATGCCGACAGATCTGAAAATGTACTTCTTATTGCTGTCCAAACCAATCTAAGGCAAGGCGCGCACTGAGATGGTAAGCAAGTGACGTGGTAGTGGCGCGGTGATCAAGTGGCAGGTGGAATCGCTAAAGCCTATATAAACAAATGAAGACGCGCGTATCAAAATGGAGTAGCGGTGGCGTGGCATTTTGTAGGTGGCGTGATGTCAGTCTGGTGCCACTAATCTCGAGCAAGTTTAATTTTCGACTGGCAAGCGGTTGGTGACGACGACGCGACGTGGGTTTTTGTTTACTTTTTCCTGGAGTGAATCATGCGAGACGACCACGAATTGAACATTAATTTCGTAGCCCTTGTAGAGGCATATCCCTGTCTGTATGACAATACACGGGAGGATTCATATGATCCATGTGCAAGAACGGGCTTGGGCGAAAATTGCAAAAGACATTGGGGAAGGAGGTAAGTAATAAAAAAATGTGGTTCCTTGAAAAATATATTTTTTTATTTAAAGGCATTATTTAGTTATCTTTTTATTCTGTTAATATTGTTATCTTCTTGTTTTCACACAAAATCGTTTTTGACCTTTAAGTGACCCGTCCACTGTTAAAAAAAAATCACAAAGTTTCTCCCGTGTAGCAATTGCTGGATTGGTAGCTCTTCTTTGATTTGAGAGTCTCGGATAAGGCTGTTCCTCATTTTCTACTTCTATGTCATCATCATTTCCTTTCTTTCCTCGCGGGCGCGAAAATATACCTTCCTCTTTTTTAATAAAATTATGCAGTAAGCACACTGCTTTAACAATATTGTCCACTGTATTTATATTAAGACCAATTGTTGTGTGTAAAATTCTGAACTTGGATGACATCATTCCAAATGAGCATTCAACTGATTTGCGACCTCTTGATAACCTACCATTGAATACCCTTTTTCTATTTGTTAAGCCTCTTTTAGGGTAGGGTTTCATTATAGTACACATCAATGGAAAAGCTTCGTCTGCAGCAAAATAAAATGGAAAATTTGTGTCTTGTCCTGGTAATGGAGATGGGTCTGGCAAGTCTAACGTGCTGTTAACTAATTTCTTTCCAAAATTACTTTCTTTTAATGCCCTCCCGTCACTATTTCGGCCGTACTCACCAACATCAATGGTCAAGAAACAGCCATCTGCGTTGATACAGCCATCAAAACAATGGAAAAATACCCTTTGTAATTAATAAATTCGGAACCTGATTTTGGTGGACGTTTGATCCTGATGTGTTTACCGTCTATACTCCCCACACAATTTGGTAAATTCCATAACTCCCAGTATCTTCGAGCTGATTGTACCCATGTTTCTTTGGTAGGATTAGGAAGATAAGTTGGTTGTAGAACTTTCCAAATTACTACTGAAGTTCTTGCAATTATTTCTCTAATGGTAGTATGACCTCTCAAAAATACATGATAGTGCCTTTAGATTGCAGCCGGTTGCAAAATACCTGGAAAGAAAAACAATAATTAAGTAGGTACTTAACAAACAAAGTGGTGAAGTGGTGGTTTCCCCACATCACGGCATTTTGGTTTTAAAAATATAAAAAATTACATATCAATTGGCGTTATTTCACTTTTTTATAGTGTTCGAAAGCGTAAAAAAGTGAATATTAATAACAATATTATTAATAATTATAAAATAGCAAGCAATAAAGTAAACTTTTACACACACATTATGCTCAGCACGCTTCATTTGTATATCTTAATGATGTGTTTTTATTGTAGCTACCATCGCAGATTGCAAAAAAAGGTGGAAGAATTTACGTGGAAGTTACACGAAACATTTAAAGACATACATGCCATCTGGATCTGAGCATCGGTAAAACGCCCATACTATCTCTCGGAGTACTTATGTTTTGTTTTTACCGTTCACTAAGTCCCGCCAACGAAAGGAAATGTTGACGCACCAAAGAATATTGAAAACGGCCGATATAATTCATGAAGAATCAATTACGAGGACCTAGAGACCGAAGAGCTTTAAACTCAACAATTAGGAAGTCCAAAACTTGGAAATTACAAAAACAACCAAGGGAGAAATGACGATATTGATGATGAACAGTCGATTCCTGAAGAATTTAACGAGCCTGTATCAAATATTATTGTATCTCAGACAGACAGTTTGGAAAAAATGATTCTGGAGATCCAAAGCAAAAAACTCAAAAGAGAAGTGTATCCAGTTCGTCAGTACCTAGTGTAAATAATCCTAAAAGAAATAAAACTACTCCGAATCAAATATCTTTGGCAGATGTTAACAAATCTGCTTTGAATTTTTTGAAAAAAAGAAGCAAGCACCGTATAAACCACCTGCTTTCACTAATGATGATGCCGATGTGCAGTTTTTTGTTGAGTCTATTGCCCGATTTAAAAAAAATGACAGACAAGCAGAAAAGAAAATATAAAGTGGGAGTCCTAAATCTTGCCGGTGAAATCTTGGATGAGCCTGTAGTGTCCTCATATCTCTGCACCTCTCTTCTCCCCCAACGTCTAGTTATTATCGCTTGCTGCAGACAGCATACCTTCTACCCGTTCCTCTTCAGCATGTACCAGCTCTATTCGACCTCAATGTGAGACAGCTGATTCGCTGAACATATGAAGATATTTCGTTTTCAACAGTACGTCAGACATCCACACAAGCACAAGATACATTATTACCAAATATTCAGTATAATAACCCATTATTACCAGATCATGAATTTGCTTTTTAAGAATAATGTACAATAAGTTTGTATTTGGATGGTAAATATATCTGTATTTATATTTTTTCATTGTACGTACCTCAGTGTTATTAGAACGCTTCTCTTCGGGAGAAACACATTTCCTGAAGTTCGTATTCTTTTTTTGAAGCATAGGCCGTAGTTTAGTCAGTAACTTGCTAAAAGTCTCTTTCTTCATTCGATAGAAAACTTTAAATTTTTGGTTGCCCAGTTCAAATCCTTTTTATAAACATTAAAATTCCAAACTTTTTATTTTTTTGCCACAGCGGATGACCCAATGCCGTTTCTTCTTCGTCTCCTGACTTATAACATTAGATTAACAAGTTGCATAAATAAAAGGGCATCTTCATCTTCTGAGGACGACATGGTAAACCGGTGACATCAACTGACTTGTTTGCCACTTCAGTGCGCTATATATCACTTTCATACCACTTCGCCGCTATTCCGATCGCCACGCCAAATTTTACCATCCCTATGCCTCTCACACCACTCCAATACCTCACCACTTACCCCACTACCACACTACCTCAGTGCGCGCCTTGCCTAATAAATAAAAAATGTCTGTGTCTTGATAGTAGATCCACTCGGCTTATCGAAGTTGGAAGCCAATATTAAAATAATAAAAAATTCATACACAAACACGGCATTTATTTTCAGGCCAGGCCAAGATAAGGAAAAAAAAACGAAAAAATGAAAATCGCTCAAACTTAATTCATTGACGTTCCCATTTTTGAAATATTGTTATAGTGGTAAAAAATTGGGGTGGGAAATGCAGTGGGTCGTTTTTGAGGTTGCGTAGCCCTGAGTTTATATAGTGCAGTAATCTTTAGATCGTAACGCTGAAAAATGGGTGGCGACCGGGAACTGATTACAGGCTTATACCTGTTTGACTGACTTGATCCATTTCATCCCTTCGCTAGACACGTTTGTAGCTACCCTCACCTGAGAGGGATTAACGTGAGGTGAACCTGATCTTTTATTCACTAATGACAGGGTTGCGTGTAAAGCGCAGATATTTTTTAATAAATGTTCCCAAATAGCTAGGTCTATACCAGTTTTTGAAAAGCGAAAAAGCGTATTGACTTCATGCCTCTAGATCTGCACCAGTGCCTTTAGTAAATTTGCCTATCGGTCTTGGATTTCGTGTGAGTAAACAGCCTATACACTATACCCTCTAGTAATTACAATCATAATTAACAATTTACGAATATCAATCAAGTCAAACACGAAATTGCTGTAGCGGGTCCTGTTATGTGTTCTGAGCGTGATCTGCTTATTCCGCATTAATAATCACTTTGATACTGTTACAAGGAGAAGCATCTACATGCATGTAGTCACGGTTTCTATGGAAGCAAGCAGTTACTACCTACCATAAGAGCCTGTGGTAAATTTTCACCATCATTAATTAAGACGATTTAGAATAATGTTCCGCAATCTAAACAAATTTATCAGTTTACTGTTTCTTATTGACCTACTACGATACTACCTGAGGATACGAAACTAGGTAAATTTAAATTTTAGGATTTAGGAGTAATTTGGAAGACTAGAAGTCGATGGCGGCTAGTGAGGTGGACGGACATGCTATAGGTTATCAACAGCTTAATGTCAGTTTCGCAGGGTATTTGTGAAGAAAAGAGAATTCTGAGTATGAAATTCTTTTTTCTAATCTCAAATACCTTGCGAACCGCGCCTTAATCTTTCAAACATGTGAAGGGTACAGGGCAATAAGAAAAATGCCACAAAAAGTTAGTTTCGATAAAAGTGAATTTAAAACCTTAAAGATTCCTAGACTCGTTGTACACGGTGGGTCAAAGATCTGAAGGAGTGCCAAAGATTCCTTATTACAGGAAAGTGAAAAAAGTGTAATTATAGATAAAAAAACATTTACCGATATACATGGTATCTCATAGTGACGCCAGTCCAAACATTTTTTTATGGAAAATCCTTTTTGTCCTTGTATCTTGAAATTCTTCTTATGATTATGACATTTTCATGTGTTAGCGTCCATGTCTGAATTCAACTTGTTTTGAGATATGAGGCTAGAAGTGGGCCTTTTGACATATGCGACACCCTGTAAAATCTAAGGGCTGATTAACCAGTAAAATTCCTATCTTAGGTCTTACGATCTGTTCTAATATAAGAACTACCTTAACGGGAAATTTATCACACAGCGCCTAGAATATAAGAAATTTGTTTTAGCCTCAATAGCTCAACCACATAATCAGTCCAAGTATTTTTTTTTAATTGGGACAGGAAAAAACAATGAACCAAATAAATCTTCATTCACAAGAATATAGAACAAACAAACCAAAATTAATGGTAACTGCTTAAAAACGATTACTTAACGTTTATTTTAGACGGTGACATTTTTCATGTGTTAGCGTCCATGTCTGAATTGAACTTGTTTTGAGATATTGAGGCTAGAAATGGGCCTTTTGACATATGCGACACCCTGTAAAATCTAAGGGCTGATTAACCAGTAATATGCCTATCTTAGGTCTTACGATCTGTTCTAATATAAGAACTACCTTAACGGGAAATTTATCACACAGCGCCTAGAATATAAGAAATTTGTTTTAGCCTCATAGCTCAACCACATAATTAGTCCAAGTATTTTTTTAATTGGGACGGGAAAAAACAATGAACCAAATAAATCTTCATTCACAAGAATATAGAACAAACAAAGCAAAATAATGGTAACTGCTTAAAACGATTACTTAACGTTTATTTTAGACGGTGACGATCAGTGGACGTTCATCTTTTTCATATAACGGCTGTGACGTTCATCTTTTTTCCCTGCACGGCAAGTTTTCAATTGGGCATAGCTACGAACTGTCATTTTTTGCATGTTTCCGATATCTCATGGGATTGTGCTGCGTTAAGACTACATGTTGCCGGTTCTAACTACGAAACGCCAAATTTTTGTCATTAATCTTTTTTCCTGTACCCTTTACGTGTTATCCTATTCAATTTTTATAGTTTGACCACCACCGCCACTTGTCGAGAGCAAAATCACACATCGGCATCATTACCTAGTGGAGTGAAAAAATATCTATCCTTTTTGATACCGCTGTTTGTGAAAGCAGCGGCATACGTTAAAATCCATAACCAAACTAAAACAGAAATATATCCTAAAACTTACGATCCAGTTGCCCTTAACTATAAACTACGTCATCAACAGTTGAGGCGCGATGTACAGGTCGTTTCGCTATATGTTGACCCACAAATTTTTTGTATGCCCGTCTAGAACAAGATGTTTCATATAAAAGTTAGAAGGTCTAACATCGAGTTTTTCAGCCAATGTGTCTTTTGTATAAATGCTATCAAGGAAAGTTGTATTTTTCCAATGTTGTATTCGAAAAAATAAACCTTACGTGATAGCACCCCGTAAATAAAAAAGACATTACCTGAAAAACTTTATATCGGATCCTACAACTTCCGTATATATTTTTTTCTAAAAGGCCATGCTGGAATGTTAAGAGAAGGTCAATTGATAGCTGGACCCTGTCGGCACATGCTGGTGACATCCTTATGGCTTTGATCTTTTTTTCGGTCAATAAATACGCAGAGAAAAGTGGCAAACAAAGTTATCAGTTGCGGATCAGCTATTAACGTCAGTAGGTGTCAAAACCTAATGAAGTATCGTGAAAATAGATCTACCTTTTAGCGGAACAGTCTTTTCCCGATCTGCTTAGGACGTTTTGACTATCCATGGAACATTGCTGATATTGAAGTCCACAGTAAAATCTAATGCGCTTCGCCTGACATCATTTCTGCAGCCACGTATATCTGGACAATTGAAACAAGTAACTTTAAAATATGGTGGAAGTGACTGATTATCTCCTCAACTGGGGGTCGCTCACATGAGACGCGCAAGGCGGCAGCATCTACAGTTCGAATATTCAAAATCCAGAAATTTCTGGAACAATTTTACTACATTATCGGTCAGACAAGTGAGAACCTTGATGTTTGCCATTGCAGTACAAATTCTATTTACTAACGTAGCAGCCACTGTTCATGGAATAATCGAGGACCTATACGACGAGCTAGCGACGTTATGTGAGTCAAAAACGTTCTGAAGTTTTATTATTTTTGAATAAAGAACCACATTCGAAATAACATCAAGTATGAAATTTGTTAACTCGATAATTTTTTTATTATTGACTCTCACAGCGAGGATGTTTAGCATCAAGACTCGTAATTGTAGCTGTATAATGTTAGTGTCCCACAAAGCAAATAGTTTCCTGCAATGCAGCGTAAATAGCACCACTTTAAGAGTAAAGCTGATTTACGATCGTATTTCAACCAGGATTTCTACTTAAGCATTCATACAACTGCAACACTACCCCAGAAATACAGAACTGTAATGAGAGCTGTTAATTCTGGTTTACGCCCATTACACTACTAATGGAATTGGATTACAAGATGCGGGGAATAATTGGAATTTATTTCTACACTTGTTATGCTTTAGGTTTTAGAGAAAAAAATACCACTATTACATGCATACTTATGCCGGTGTCGACTTTGTGAGTAGTAAAATATAGTGGAGTAGAGGACTGAATTGCAAATGGACTTTGAATATGCATCTTGCTTAGTATCTAAGTCAACTGTTGCACACTCTGAAAACTTAATTATTCGATGGCTATGCAGACCGTAGGGTAGAAAGAGTATCTGTGAAAAACATTGGTGATTGAGAAAATGTAATTATGGACTTCGCATATATGCCCCATGTGTACTGAGTCAATGTTTGTACCTTTTAGTATTTTTTTATGCCATGCAAATCGGTAACTAATGATCAGTTATCGATTCAGTTTAAAAAACAATAAATATCAATATAAAAAGGCTCGAAAAAACGATAAATATCGATAATCGATAAAAAGTCAATTATCCGAATTCCAAAATTTCCGAACGATATAATATACGTACACCCCGCTCCGCGTGCAACATTACTCGTCACAGTAGCCGGTCTCTGGTACGTTGGAATATGTAGTAGTGATGCGCAACTTATAATAAAAAATTCACCATTGGAATTAATCACGATTAACTTTATGGCTAAAAATATAGTAACCGGTGTGAAGTTAGCACCCATATTCCACCAGACAATTTCTCAAAGACACCCGAACGAATAGTGGCATCATTCTACAAGGAATAATATACTCTTATACCCCTAGTTAGAGTATACATACCAATTACAATTATGGCCAGAGTAAATACAATGAGAGAGCCCCTAAAGGGGTAGCAGCCAAAAATTAATTAATCAAGAATCGATTGCAATTCCCAAAGAATGATTGCTTTTGACGAAGCCCCTCTAGAACTTCTCTCAGAGAATTTGTTCTTATCGTAATTACTGTTCGTGAAGTGCCAGGCACGAAACATATATTGTTTGATCGCTCGTGAATCTTGTTGAAAACTCGTATAGTACTAGTACATGTTGTGATGATCAATTGTCCTAATGGGTGCAAAGCCCAGAGGTCCTTTCTGCTAGAGATACAGGGTGTTAAAGTCTAAAGCCTTAGCCCTTGTGGAAAGGCCTGCCTGCACCATTTTACGAAAACAAACTCGTCTTTATTGTACAGTACAGTATAATAGAAATCGCATAAATACACACAATATATACATGGTGTCGCAACGAAAATGGAAAGTAGTTTAACAGCAAAGCTGTGAAAGATATTAGCAAATGGTGTGAGTAGCGAGATTGACATATTCTAGGTGTGTATTCCTTAAGTATTTGGAGAGATTCAGGATGTTTGATAAATCGATGGCACAACAAAAGAAACATAACTAATATTTTATTGTGTATGATCAGATAACCGTTATAATAAAGCAAAATAGAACCTAATTTCAGAGCAAACGCGATTGTGATGTTTTAACACTGTACGAGAAGTTCAATTTAGAATTTTTGAGAAAAAAGTTTTTCATTTTGCTGCACCCTGAGAAACTTGCATACTTTCTCATCTTCTTTCCAAAATTCAATGAACATTTGCACATAATGGTAAAAGTTCAAGCATAGGCATTTTGTCAGACAAATGACTAAACAAATGACGACCAAAGTCATACAGTACGTTTATTATATCAATCTTCTTTCCAAATGTCTGTTCCATTGAAAGAAGTGTATGTCTTGTGCCACATAACTTGTAATTTCCAAGTAATTCAGAGATACGCATCTCGAAGGTATTAATCCTGTTGCGCAAGCCGTTTTCGAATATCTCATATAGCTTTTCTATTAAACAACTTTCCATCTTTGTTGGGTCATCCTGTATACATAGTAAATGTTTACGTCAATTTTGTTATACCGTTACGTTCCCTTAGTATACTAAGACGAGTTAGCTTTTGTCAAAATTGTTTAGCCAGGCGTACACACAGGTTTCTAGGCTTTGCGTCCAATTTTCTCTAAAATTCACAGTTGTCCAACCTCCATGTGTCTTTTGCCTGACAGGATTGTAAGAAACCGATGCACTTCTGTAAATTTACCGCAGAAAAATACGAATTTCATTTGTGACATGCCAACTGTCAAGCTGGCGGCTTAAGGGCTTAAGAGTATTATGTAAAAAAACCTATAAGACGTCAAAACAACCTATAAGATGTCTCTTGCAGACTAGGTAGTTTTTAAGGCGCAAACAGTCATTCCACGTTTACTTACTATGATCGTTGTGAACGTCCATCTATGGAGAAATCACTCAACTAAATTGCACGCATTATTGGTTGTATATGTTTTGTGAGGCTGAGTGGTCCTTGTCAGTAGTTTTTATCTCTGAGAAGAAAGTTGGTAGAATAGGAAGATCGCATTTGGATGATTGTGTGTATTGGTCTGCGTGTGTATAAAATCAGTGATATTTGCTGTGTGAGAAAATCATTACTGAATATGCTGCCAATGAAGTATATCTACTAGATGGGCCGGACGGGTTATTTATACGTTGTGCTTTCTGGAGAGAGATTATGTTCAAGGTTATAAATTACGAAAAACAGGATAACTACAGTGTACAGTGAAATTCAGCAAATTTATATATTTAGCTTCCAGAATGGATAAGAAAAAGTGGCTGCGCAACTAATTTTTAGCTTTGAATCTCAAGTAAGTGTACCTTCTTGAGACAAGAATCCACTGGAGTTATCATCAACACATATAACTTAGACCTCTAGTAATGCCATCTCTGAAGCAGATTTTACATAACATCAGAGCCAAACATTGATAACTGAAGCCTCATGACCTTTAGGCAACACGTACAACTAAGTGTTAAGTCAACATCTTGTAGAAAAACCTACATAATGTCAAAAAAGTCGATGTAACGTCACTTGTCAAGATACATGATATCCGTGCCGACTAACTTGTAGCATAAACCTGCAATCAGTTGGACTCAAACAAATTCGTTGGCAAATCCTGACAACAGAAGCTGATGAAATTGAACACGTTGCGGCAAATCACATTACATTAAATAGGATTCGGATCGTCCGGAAATCCTGGCAAGGTGACTTTGAAAACCTACATAATGTCGTCAAAAATAAAGGCACTTTTAGGGTGCGGGACATACTAAAAATGTTAACCGCTTGCTGCTGCTAGACAGGCAATGTTGCTTGGTACTCTGGTACAGCTCCATGAAGTGTTGCCCGCCTTAAGAAATTAACATCCAATATAATCGTGACTAGATGTCTAGGGAAGAAAGTACATTAAAAACTCAAAAAGAAGCTTCCAATAAACATATGCCTCAGATGTCCCATTACCAAGATACCTATATATCGTATATCTATACGCTACTGATGAAAGTTTAAAATATAGATACTGTTAAAATAATGCTATGATTAGGATCACTCTACCAATATGCTACATAAAATTATGAATATCAAACTTTACTAATTTATTTTGATATTAGAAGCTTTACCTCAAATAAAGGGTGATCCAACCATAACACACGATGTTAATTGTGAGCCATACCTTAACGTCAAGTCTTTTCCCCACCTTATTTGACATTTCTTTGTTTCAGTATTTGACAAATTCAACCATGGAAAGGTACACAATTGAGCAGCGCGTTAAGATTGTTGAAACGTTTTCTAAAAATGGGCGATCAGATTAAAATGCATTTCGAACACTTCGAGATTTTTTTGGTCAGCATAATCAACCAAATGTGTCCACAGTCGGGAGAATTGTGCGCAAATTTTAGCAAACCGGGTCTGTAGGAGATGTGAAAACAAATGTACATGCTCGCCCAGTTCGTTCTGTTGAAAATATTGCTACTGTTCGCGATAGTATGGCAGAAAAGCCGTCAACATCGACTCTTGTTCGTGTTCAACAATTGAACATCTCACGGACATCACTGATTCGAATTTTGAATACAGTTGTATCAAGACCTGAAGCCGAATGACCATTTCAAGCGTCATCTATACGCACAGACGTGAATGAAGGCTTCACGAAGAAAATCATCTTCAGCGATGTGGCACACTTTCACCTCAGTGCATCCGTTAACAAGCAGTATTGTCGCATTTGGGCAAATGAGAATCCACGAGTGATTGTTGAAAAGCCGTTGGAGTGACTGTTTGGTGCGGCTTATGGGCTGGCAGCGTCATCAGGTCGTACTTCTTTGAAAATGAGGTCGGCCGAGCAGTTACCTTGAATAGTGTTCGCTATCGCGAAATGAGCAATTGAGGATATGGAGTTGCCCGGTATGAGGTTTCAACAGGACGATGCCACTTGCTATATAGCCAACGAGACAATGGCTATTTGCCGCGAGAAATTCAATGACCGGGTTATCTCACATCGTGGCGATGTCAATTGGCCGCCACGACCATGTAATAATTCGCCACATTAATGACATTGAACCTCAATTATGCCTCCGCGTCATTGAACATATGGACCACCGAAACCGTGAGGAGCATTTAGCCGATACTTTGTTTTATCATAATAAAAAAAATTAAGATAATTCTATGAAAGGTTTTTGTTTTATTTACAATTAACTTCGTCCGTTATGGTTGGACCACCTTCTATTTAAACCAATGTTACTCCAAATGAAGTAATTTGTCCAAAATTTACCAAGTAAGATGATTTATGTAAAATTGAATATCTTATTCAAGAACAGATACTTCAAAAAACTTTCGAGTATTTACGCTACTTGAAAAGTCTCACGCACTATAATTTTTGTTCGTACTGACTATGATGCTAGTACTAAGTGTGCAAAGTTTCAAGCTAATATACTATATGTGTATTTCTTTCGATATCGAAATTATAATTTCAACACTCTGTAAGAGGGCGCACACCACCCCACTTAGTCCACAAGTTGACATTTAATCGGTTTTTGTTTGAGATTATATAGGATGTTTACGTAATAACCTTGCGGAACCGCTTATTGTATCTAAAGCAGACTATTTACAACAGGGACTGGCAGGATACTAATGTCATTAATATAACAAAGCTAACCTAGTACAGAGTATTGACCAGAGAGATGCAGTAAAAATGTTCTTATCTTGTCGTTTGCTAATAGGGAGTAACTCTATAGGATAATCACGTAGCTCGTTGTGAGATTGAATACCACTGGTGGAATCAAAAATCGTTACCGTTCTACGACGGAAAATCTTCCAGCATTCTTTTGTCGCACAAACTGAAGCACTGTCCTTTAATTATTTCTTTCCGTACCTTGCAGCTGCTTCTGAGAACGAGCTTTTTATTACTGCCCGTAATGAGAGAAATGTTACTCGTCTTGCGAACGCTGGAATGTTTGAGAGCTCACGTTTACCAACACAATGGAATAAAGTGTTACTGATTTGTGCCTAGACATTATTGGTCTTCACTTAATAGCTTGTTGTTTTAGGGGATGTAGGATAACAAATTAGGATATCACAGATGGTACCCATGTAAAACAGCTAACTCATTTAGATTGCCAGACGGGCTAGCCCCAACACAATTTTCACATATGCATTATGCCGGCTTAAGAACTATATTTCTGGAAAACCGTGACCTTTTCGAGTCAGATTTGGCACCTATTAGATGTAGATTCAATATAGATATACTTGAGTAAATTCAAACCTTATATACCAGATCGCAATGGTAGCCGGAGAGTGATGTTGTTCGGAAGCAGGGTTCTCATTTTTTGGGCAGCGTCACTATAGTTCCGACTGAAAGCATACGTACGTCTTTAAAAAAGAGTCAATCACTTACAATTACAATTTTTACAGGTAGCATAATAACCTGTCAATCTTCTTCATACTGGAATTGGTGATCACTTTTTTCATACTTTTCATACTATAGGATCATCAAAAAGTCATTCAGTAAGACACATTTCTTATACTGAAACCTGTTTTCCTGACTACAATGTTCATCTTGTTAAATCCTCATTATTTAATAACTAGCAACAGCAACTTCTTCAGTAAATTTTCATATACATTGTGTTTCAAATTCGACCCACACCATTGGGATCTCGGAAACTTTAAGAGGTACAAAGTCGCTTAAATGGAGACAAAGTTGCGCATTCAGGTAATGAACAAAATACCGCATAGAAGGTTTCGAAATTCAAAGTACTGTTAATGAAAAGACCTAAAAAAATGTCAAACAAACCGACTAACTGTCAACTTGCAGGCTAGGTAATTCTTAGTATGCAAGTAGATCGCTGTTCGCTGCCGTAATAAAACGAACAACTACACAACGAGTGCTTGTGCTAAGTTAACATCTTGTAGAAAGCCCTACGAAATGGCAATAAACCTCCGAAATGCCACAAAACAAACGACGAAACGTCACTTTTCAATACCCGTGCCGGAGAGACGGAAATGTTGAATTTTCCCATAATCGTTTTTTTCCTGGCTTAGTTATTTCAAAATAAATTGCACATTAACACTGCCATTTTTTCTCATCTACAAGACGGCACTATTAGAATTTCGATATGACGTTTTGGTCCCTTGTTCTCCAACATCAGCCTTATGTTTTCTCATAGCCAGATTGTATTTATGCACAGATGAATAAAGTTTTTAATGCTGATTCCAGAAATGTATAACACGTCATACATTGACAATGCCAAACGTTAGTGGCATCAAAATAGCAGAATTTTCCAGGTAGGCACTGAAATTATCATATAGTCATTTGATTAGCATACCTACCAGTTTTATCCCAAAGTTACTTTTTCTGACTTTATAAGAAATGTGATTTCAAAATTAATTGCATGTTGTCATTGTTACTTATTGTCATTTACATTATGGGCCAAATTATCAATTCGACATTTCTTCTTTTGACTTCCATCACCGACCTTGATTTTTCATATGGACTATATTGGAATGTTGTGCATTTGCATGGACTTTTCAGCCCTAAATTCAGTCATGTATTTCCTTAGTTGTCCATGAATTAGTTGTTCGATGAAAATTCAAAAGGAATAAACATGCATGGTGAAACCTGAACATGGAGTGAAAATTTTATTGGTGGTTGTAACAATAATAATATTAAATGAACAGCGGTAAATCATAGCAAATACTCAAAGTGTTGTCTATTGATTTGTAGGCAAAGCCCGAATCTCGTCTGTGCATTGTTTGCTATTCGATCAATCTCTCCTTCTCAGTCATCCAAACTCTGTTGGTATATTCAATTTGAGGTCTGGTATGGTATACGAAGCATATGAAATCTGATAATTTCAAGGTCTATAGGAAAGTCTGTTTTTCTGCAATAACTAGGGCTTGTCGATATCAATGTACTTGTATGACAACTATACATTTTTGAAATCAGAATCAAAATTCTATTCATCTGTTAAAAAATCCAATATTGCGTCCATAAGAAAAAGTTGATACTGGAGAACAAGAGACGAAAGATCAAATTGCAATTCCGATTATGCTTTCTTGTAGAGAAGGAAAAGTGCTAATGTCAACGTGCAATTTATTTTGAAATTCCACTAAAATAAAGTCAGGATAAAATTAAAACGAATTTCGGAAAATTCGTTTTTTATGTCACTCTCTGGACCTGCAATTTCGAAACATTCTAAGCAGCATTTTGTTAATGATATGAATACGCAGCTTTGCCCCTGTTCAAACGACTTTGTATCTTTTACAGTTTCCAAGATCTCAAAGGTGATGGTCGAATTTGAAACACTCTGTATATTATATTTAATTAGGTATATCTGGTGACATCAGCTTCACCCTGAATAATACTTTAAGTACAGATATACCAAAAATAAGCGAATTATACCATAATATAGAAAAAAAGTAACCCATTTTTTGTGAATGGCATACGGCATTCTCCAGAACAGTGCCCTTGACTAATGCTATTGTATGGCAGGAAGTACATTTGGAACAGTAAAACCTGCCGGCCACACCTCCAAATCGGATTTTCATGGCTATCTTGTGGCCTAAGAGGTAACCCCCGATCTTTGGCCTCCTAGACAGACTCTTCGGCTCTCTGGCCAAGGAACATAGGATTTTAGGTAGTCATAACTACATAAAAATCGTTATAATATAGATACAATTACTATTATGGACACGTACTTAACAAAATAACCTTCACAGATATTATGAAATATAAGCCGCAGTGGCAAAAATCCCCGAAAATCGTAAAGAAACTTGAGACACTGTAAGAATTTGACAAGCCAAATCAAATGCTCATTCGCGCGAGGCATTTGTTTTACTATTAATCAACCACAACTATTCATGGTTCCATAATACTGCAACTAGAGGGAGAAATTATGATAGTGATCGTGGTGTAGTGATAGGAACGTTTACCTTAAATAAAAGAAATGACTACCTAACAATAATTTATTTTCATCATACAAATAATATCTACAAGATAACATTATGGCTATGAATATTGCCACAGTAATATAGAGTGTATATTATAATCTTATAATTTAGAGCATGCCCTTGTGCAAAAAGAAACAGTTTATACAAAAAGACAGTATTCTATTCCACTGTATTACCACCCAAAATGCAACTTCGTAGTTCTATAACTATCGCTTCTATATCCTTAAAAAATTATATTTACGACCAACTTACATCCAAAGCTTCCATTTTATAATAAGACGCGAAAAATTTGCGGTATGCGCTTAGTTTTCAGCCAGTGATTTTACTAAATTTTCATTACCAAACTGCCACATATCGATATTCTTGTTATAAATGGTGTTATGATATGCCTCCAATAAAAATGCCTACTTCAAAAATCATCCACCCAGAACCGTAAGTCGCCTCGAGCAAAATGGCTCATTCTTGGTACTAAATGTCTCCAAGACTTAAGTTGAAGTTGCGAGGATATGGAATTTTGTAAAATGTACACGTCATGAATAATTCAAATTAAAATAGTCATTTTTCGCCAATCCAGTACTATCCTTCACGTTACCATGTCTAAGACTCTTTCCTCAAATCAAGTCCAAATTGATTTACCCTGTACACAATACATGAATGAATGCTGTCTTCAAACCCTTAGCTGCTGTTCTTTCTACATCGCTTGCTTTCACGTTCCACCGTTTCTTATTTTCAGAGTTTTACGCAGCCAACAGCAGAGCAGATGAGTGAAAAGTGATCCCGGGGGCCTTGGAAATTCAAAGAGGGTCGAAAATCAAAAGACCAATTACCATGTTAATTAGAAAGATTACGGCATGGCTTAGCTGAACCTCCCAAGTTTCAGACTGTCAACAAGGCGGTCGCGTTTTGAACAGTGACTGCACCGGAACATGAACCTTTGCAAAAACAAGCAATTTCAAAGTAAGGGCCTACTCAAGAGAAGGAACGGTCTGATCCTTATTTAACTTGGTGGAAGCTTTTAAAGTAATTTAGAACGAATGCGTCGCCACACGGACTGTGCAGGCTTCAAAATGGAATGGCAGAGGATCCGGTATGTTAATAAAGCAAGAAATGCCATTAAGTAAATGGGCTAAACACAATACTGTATTCAGCCTCCCACGTGGAAATGACAGGGTTACTTTAATTGAAATCAGGTAGCCAAGCCCTATATTTGGCTACTAAAACCTTGAGCACCAGATAGGCATTTTGGTCTTACTATTCCTGTGCCAAATTTGGTAATACGATCTTCTTTCGGTATGTATAATACTCGTAGTAGCGCGAGCATGTCCCAGGTAGGCAAAAGTTAGGTTTAGCAAAGTGATAAACAATAGAAGGAAGTGCTCAATAACAGGCAGGTTAAAACAGTTCGGAGGCTCAAACGATGAAGACGGATTTAACAACACTTAATTAAACAACACAGACATGTATCAGAGACATCAAAGTGACGATCACCAATCAACTACACATGGGATGCTTGATGCTTTCTCGTCGAGACGCACATGCAGAGACTACAGGTTCTGCAAAACAGAACCCTATGAACAATTACCAACGCCCAGTGGTTGTTAGGAGTTGAAATTTAATGAACGAAATGCAATGAAACTGTTACCTCTATGTATTCGAAATTTATTGCCTATTAATCAGAGACCATTTTAACACTATCATATCTAGGATGGAGTTAGTATGGAGTTGTTGATTATCGGGTTGCTTCCGACTCTAGAGTCTGTTGGTCTTCAGGGATTTTTATAACAAAAGTCTGATATACTGGACCTGAAACCTGCAATAGAGTTAGTACGTTATCTGAGAATAAGGAAAGTACAACTGGGTTACCTGGTTAAGATATTTCTATACGGTATTTGCTGATTC
This sequence comes from Acanthoscelides obtectus, assembly GCA_963669975.1. Classification (NCBI taxonomy): domain Eukaryota; kingdom Metazoa; phylum Arthropoda; class Insecta; order Coleoptera; family Chrysomelidae; genus Acanthoscelides; species Acanthoscelides obtectus. The sequence goes on along the minus strand of CAVLJG010000001.1, from coordinate 81,020,755 downwards.
TTTACATAATCGTTGGGTAGCCCTCATGAAGGTTTTTGGAAGGTGTCTGTTATTATTGGTTGTCGATAATCTCACTTCTGGTGAGCTGTTATACGGATGTTCGACAGTGAACTTGACTTTGATTACTTTGGTTGGTCTTTGGACAGAATTTCTAGAAAGAGAAACGTGGAAGAATAGATTTAATAATCTATAAATCTTGCCTCCTGTAATATTATTACACATAAAAAACTTAGTTGTTATCATTAATTACATGATCAAACGAACTTACCTGTAAGTGATGTTCGATATGGATTATGTGAAGTCCTTGTCGAAGTAAATCTTTGGAATACATATCGTAGTACCCTCGTAGCAGTATCCAACCGCCTGGATTGCAAAGCGCGCGCACAGCGGAAGAAACCGGCACCGCGCCCCTTCCCTTTATCTATCTCCCCTCTGGCCGCCTATAAACCTTCATTTACTTCAAAGCCAAGTTGTTGCAACAATTGGGTGGTACATGGGGAGAGAGGGAGCTATTTACTTCGACGAGGACTTCACATAATTAAAATCGAACGTCATCTACAGCTAAGTTCGTTTGATCACGTAATTATGTTCGGTGCTCGTCGAAGTATGTATTTGGAATACATATCGTAGATGTTCAAAGCTAGTTGCAACAACATACTACTAACGCTCTGCAATAATAAACCATAGGTTGTACACAACTACACAAACTGTACGCAACGTATGTGACAACTAAATGTACATTTCCATTGTAACAATTTAAGTTAAGGTCTAGCAACAGGTAATTTGACGTACCTGATTCAAAAATTACCATTTATTTCATGGTAATGAGCAGATAACGTAATAACATAGTTATGTTTAAGATGTGGAGACTTGGTGCACCTCAAATGCCGCTTGAGCAAAGCTATTGTTTGGCATAAGGGATTTGTGACGTATCTCAGAAAAGGCACTCCCAGCATGCCGCGAGCCTGAGGTTACTATAATCTAGCCGGCGGAAAGGTAGACGCATTTCATGGACTGTGGGTTGACAATTGTGACACTCTCTGCTAAAACCGACTTATCCTTCTGAGAGTCGAGGTACCATGATAAAGTTACTGTACAGTGACAAATAAATGCTTTGCACAGATATTTGGGAGTAAAATACTTTAAAACTCTAGTAGTTGCTACATGAGTGAACCCGAGACTTTTAAAAACTCAGAAATGAAGGTTTATAGGCGGCCAGAGTGGAGAAAGGTAAAGGGAAGGGGCGCGGTGCCGGTCTTATTCTCTGTGCGCGCGCTTTGAAATCGTGGCGGTTGTGTACTACTACGAGGGTACTACGATATGTATTCCAAATATTTACTTCGATGATTACGGAACATAATTACAAGATCAAAAGAACGTACCTGTAAGTGATGTTCGATCTTAATTATGTGAAGTCCTCCTCGAAGTAAATAGCTCCCTCGCTGTCTATGTATCACCCAATTGTTGCAAAAACTTGGCTTTGAAGAGAATGAATGCTTTTATGCGGCCAGATGGGCGGAAGGTAGGGGGAACGGGCGCGGTGCCGCTATCTTTCGCCGCCTGCGTGAGTCCAACTTTAGCGCCACTCCTACAGCTCTGACATTGGCGATGAATTCGCGTCAATGTCCCTACTGATCTACATATTTCATCTACATCAATAATGGGTAATATCTGATGTTATCTGACCTTTCGGCCTTCAGCTGCTGCTCAAGTTTATCTGATTTCTATTTAGAATTGACTTACTTGGTCAGACCTACACCGAAGAGCAAGAGATTAATGAGCTCAGTAACTTGCTTTTGAAAAAATTAAAAAATTCTAAATCATGCGGTTTTGATGACATTCCCAAAGAAGTACTACATCTTATAATAAAACCAACAAGAAACCTTATAAATATCTCATTTTGCTGCGGAGAGTTCCCACGTAGGCTGAAACTAGGCAAAGTTATACCAACTCTAAAAAAGGGAAACGAGCCGTCTGTACTTTCTAAAGTGTTTGAATATGCCTTTTTGGATAGACTCCTTCTACATCATAAGAACAACAATATTTTGTCTCAAAACCAGCATGGTTTCACAGATGGTAAGACCACAATGTCAGCCATACATTCCTTCTATGAGAAGCTTGTAGAATACATCGACGCGGGCGAGTAACCTACTGGAATATTTTCTGATCTCAGTAGAGCATTCGACTGCGTTGATCACAACAAATTCTTTGAGATTGTTGTTAAATATGGTTTTGTCGGTCAGTCTCGTAAAAGATCGAGATCGTTTTTAGTCCAAAGAAAACAATATGTTGCAGTACAATATAATTTTGGAAAATAAATCTAACAACTTAATTAGGAATATCAATACATGGTTTAACCAGTGCTTACTTTACTTGAATCCTTCCAAAACAACGATTATTTGTTTTCATCATGCTCAAAAAACTGTAGAAGTGTTTCCCGTTAGATTGAGCGACGATCAACTCGATTTTAGAGGAGAAGTGAAATGGAGTTCATTTTGATTCGAACTTAGATTGGAAGGCCCACTGCGAATTTCTCACATCAAAAATGTACTCTCAAAGCTATGTGTTGAGGCAATTAAAAACCATCTTAACAGCTGAACAATTGATACAAGTTTATTTTGCTAATGTGGATTCGCGATTAAGATATGGAGTATGTTTCTGGGGTTGGTCAACGCGCTGTGAAGAAGTATTTGTGTCTCGAAAAAGATGCATCCGATCATCTCACCAACAGAAAGTTGCAAAAAATATTTTATAAGTTTCAACATTTTAACTGTCCTTTCATTGTATATATATGAATTGTGCTTACATGTTTTTAAAAATAATGAAAAACTCATGCGAAATTGTGATAATTATGATACAATAATTTACCATGCCACATTACCTCGGTTAAAAAAATTAACGACTTCAAGTTCCAGTTGAAGCAATTTTTGATAAACAAGTGCTTTTATCGTGTTGATGAATTTTTGAACATTGCAATTTGAGATTAGTTGTAGGTTTGTAGCGAACGAAAAACTGACAATTCCAATACAATTATATATTGTCTGTATGGAAGTAAAGGTTATTGATTGAAAGGAAGGCTCCGTAAGAGTACTCCTGAGTTGTTTGCTTCAATGTGAATATCTGCCAGCATACGATCCTCTCCCTTCTTTGAACCTAGAGGATAGAGTTTTGCCGCATGCAGTTAATAAGCAGCCCGCATGTTGCTGTACACTAAGCACGCATCCCTGCTTACCATAAGTTCTATTATGGCTTCCGCTACCTCACCTGGTTCACCTTAGGTGGCTAGAATAGAACAGAATTTATTTATCTATCGTCATCAACAAGACCTGCCCTCGAGATGTGTGCCTTGGAACAACGCGCGAACAGTAATTGTACTAAGGTCACCGCATCATCGTTGTGAGGCGTCATCCATTGAACCAGACTACATGGCCTTCAAGACAACACAATCCAGAGCGCGCTGCTGTTCGAGTGCCACCTATGCAAAATGTAACATTAATCGGGCATAATGATATTTAACCTCCGTTATTCCTGAACATTAGAGGTGTGGTCGTTTCCTAACTGCTCATGTTCATACGTACAGTCCTATTCCATAGCTATCACCAACCAGGTAGAATTTGCTATCACAAGCAAAATGTAACGCTAGTCTCATATAGATGAAACCTAATCTCCATCTGTTATTAACGAAAAATGGTACTTTAGTGGTTTCCTAAACTGTCATGTGCATTCTGACAAAGATGTTGTAAGTTTATCACAAACCAGATGAAATTTGCTATCACAGGTAAAATGTCACGCTAACCTCGCATAATGTGTCTATTCTTTATCTGGCAATAAGGAAAAGATATACATTGGCGGTTTTCTAAACTGACATGTTCATAGTTATACACCTGTTCCACTGTTATCTCAAACCACGTGGAATTTGCTATCACAAGCAAAATGTACGCTAGTCTCATATAGATGTACCTAATCTCTGTCACTAATGAAAAATGGTACTTCGGCCTCATCCTAACTTTTCATGTGCATCCTCACAATATTGTTCCATAGTTATCAAAAAAGATGTACCGCTAGTTTCACATAGATGTACCCAATTTTTATCTGTTATAAATGAAAAATGCTATATTGCTACATTGCCATCACAAACCAGATGGAATTTGCTATCTCAAACAAAATGTAACGCTAGTCTCGCATGGTTGAACCTAATCTCTATTTGTTATTAATGAAAAATGGTACATCGGCGGTTTCCTAAACTGTCTGGTGCAATCTTATTACGCTATTCCAAAGTTAGCATAAACCAGATGGAATTTGCTATCACAAGTAAAATGTAACTTGCTATCACAAGTAAAATGTAACTCTAACCTCGCATAAGATACCTAATCTCTATCTGGTAATAAGGAAAACATATATTTTAACGACTTCCTAACTTGCTATGTTCAAACTTACAGTCCTGTCCCATGGTTATCACAAACCAGTTGAAATTTGCTATCACAAGCAATTGTCAAGAGATTGTGGACCATACCTTGTTGCTACGCTGTCCCAAACGCGTTCAGTGTTGTTATTTGTGCAACGGAGTTCAGTATTGAGTCATTATCCCAAACATCTTTATTCGTCCTTGGTGTGGAGCTTCCATGTTATCCCAAACGTCTTCGTTCGTCCTTGGTGTAAAGTTGACTATCAAAAGCCAGGTCCACGTTGATATCCCAAGCAACCGATTCTAATGTTTCAGCGTTATTCCAAATGTCTCTCTTCGTCCTCGGTATGGAGTTGGCTGTCACAAGCTAGGTCCAGGTTGCTATCCCCAGCAACAATTTCAGAAAGTTATCCCAAACGTCATGTTAGGCACAGTCTGCAGCGTCGGTGAGGCATCCCTACTAATATTTATTAAACTTGCACCTAAAACAGATCGGTTAGTCGACAGTTACCTGATGGTGACGCCCTTTCAGAAAAACAGGCCTGCACGCCACTTCCTAATTCTGCTCCTCGACGAAAGAACCTTGAGACGACCGTCGGTCGGTATCTCGTTCGACAATGCACATCTATAGGCCAACCTTCTGTTTATGTTCTCTAATTCTAAATGTTTAGCGGTTCCTTGACACTGATGAAAAGGTAGAAAAGATGCGCTCCGATTAACGTCTTAAAGGTTTGGCACGAGAACAATGAATGCATGTTTATTGGCGGCGAGAGGGGAAGAAGGTAGGGTGAACGGGCGCGGTGCCGCTTTCTTTGAAATCGTGGGGTTTGGTACTACTATCGAGGGTACTACGATATGTACTCTAAATATTTACTTCGACGAGGACGGAACATGATAACCGTTTGTTGTTGACGCACATTTGGCCGACCTAGAACAGAGGCAAGCCATACTTTCGTTTCTTTGCTACAGGACGGTGACTGCCATGATGCCCTCTTTTCAGAGGAGCTTTTTTATTTTATTCTTCTGTTTCCGTCTTACTCACCTAACCAGGTGGTTGTATTTATTCTTCTTGGAATATTGGATTTATCGCCACTTTTGAAACACTTTCCCGAGGTCCAGAGTACGAACGCTTGCCACCCGAACACACCGGCTACCTGCTGCCCACCACCTGTTCGGATCTCATCACCTGTTCGGATCTCACCACCTGCTCTTATCTCGCCACCATGATCACATCTCACACTCAAAACCCATCTTATATTAATTTAACTTCAAACAAATTCCGTACACCTGAATTGAAAATTGGTTGCCAAAACCAGACTCCTAGACAACATTTACAATCCTCTATTGAGACTTAATTCTTACGCAAGGATACAGAATACATTTAATTTAAAACATATATTTTGTAATTTTTCCGAGACAGAAGTAGCAGACATACAGGCCTTTCAGTATCTCGAAAACCGCGGGCGGGACGTTATTGAATAGAACTGCGATGACAAAGATCAACGACTTAATTTGACTGACCGATAATCTAGATCACATACTTTCAGAAATACCTGATTTTAAGAATTCGAACCGGAGATAAAGCCACCTCGCACATCTGATGTCAACAGCCACACGAGATAATCAATCACCCTCACAGTTCTTTATCTGCTCCCTACACTCTTCCATTCCGTTTTCGTTAACATCTAAATGAACCAATTTTATAAAAAGGGCAAACGTGTCGTACGAGTTTGTATACAGTGCTTCTAAAAAAGGTACCCTGCAGGTATTTACTTCCCACGCCATTAGCAAAGAAGTATCATAGTCGCGAAAAGTTAAAAAAATGTATGTCTGAGCATGTACATCACGAAAAACCATATGACTTTTTCCGTCGGTCTGTTTGTCTGTCCGTATGTCTGTGTGCCCCCTAATCCCTCATCCTTTGTCCGCCTATGGAAAATTGGAGAGTATCGCTCGGATTTGGATGAAATTTACATTTAAGATCACTACTATGCCAATGACGGAGATGCTTTGTATTTCCTCAAAATCGATCTAGTGGCGGGGGAGCTAGTGGCAAGAGATCAATAAAATAAAAATCGCTCAAACTTCGTTTTTCGATGCTCAGAGGCTCCTGATCATAATTTGCTGATACACCAATAGCAAACGCAAAATTATAATATATACAGGGTGACTTCGAAGTTGAGTCATTTATTTTAACAGTGAGTAGATCTGATCAAAAGAAATGTTTTTTTCCTTTACCATTTTTCTGGTAAAATTAAAGTAACAAAGTTATAGCCCTTTGGAAGTTTGAGTACCGCCCTGTCTCAATAATGATATTATGTTCTCGTGTTTGGCAACAACAGATATAATCCGCCTTATCCGTTCATCGCATCGGAAACAAAAAAGCGAAAGAATTTGGAACGATCTTTTTACAATTATTTTCTTCAGTTGTATACAGTCAGTATCAGTCGGTAGTCGGTAACGCGTAAGTGAATAATCGTGTCTGTTGCGAGGCTCAAATCAAAAATGGCACATGTTTACGAAAATGCTGAACTTGTGGACATGGTTCTTATTTACAAAATGCTGCCGCGGCATCACGGATCTATGCGGATCGGTTTCCCAATCGAGTGCAACCAACCCCTCGTGCCTTTGTTAATGTAGTGCAAAGAGCTCGTGAATCAGGTGACATAAGACCTCACAGAGGAGATCATGCCGGTGCTCCAAGACCACACGATCAAATAGAACTAGAAGAACAAATTTTAGAATTAGTAAGTGATGATCCAACAGTAAGCACCCGACAAATTTCAACTCAATTGGCGATTAGTCAGTATAAAACTTGGAAAACTCTACGTGAAAATCAGTTCTATCCGTTTCACATACAAAAAGTGCAGGCCTTACAACCGGAAGATCATGAACAAAGGGTTGACTTTTGCAATTGGCTTTTAAATAAACATCAAAATGATGACAATTTTTTAAATCAAATTTTAGTGAGTGATGAAGCCCTCTTTACTAGAAACGGAATTATTAATTCACGTAATTCTCACGTTTGGGCTATTGAAAATCCCCATGAAATAAGGGAAACCAATTTTCAACAGCGATTTGAACCAATCAACCTGTGGGCGGGAATTGTTAATGGAATTTTAGTGGGGCCTTTTGAATTACTGGTGAAAATTATTTTGATTTCTTGAAACACAATTTGCCTGGTTTACTGGAAGATGTGCCTTTAAATATTAGACAAACATGTGGTTTTTACAAGATGGGGCACCACCCCATTATACAAGAAATGTGCGTGAATTTTTAAATAGACAATTTAATAATCGTTGGATCGGCCGTGGCGGTTTTGTACCTTGGCCGCCAAGGTCTCCGGACTTAAATCCTTTAGACTTTTGTTTGTGGGGTTGGCTAAAAACTCTAGTGTATAAAACACCGGTTAATACACGCGAAGAATTACGTGCTCGAATTGAGGAAATGAGTACAGTGATCAGAAATCAACCAGTGATTTTATTGCGTGCTTGTAAAGAGACATGGCTAAGACGCGCCCAGCTGTGCGTCGAGCAAAACGGAAATCATTTCGAACAGTTTTTGTGACATGCTTTTGGGCGCACAGGTCCGCACTGAAATACTTTATTTATAATTAAAGTAACAAAGTTATAGCCCTTTGGAAGTTTTAGTACCGCCCTGTCTCAATAATAATATCATGTGCTCGTGTTTGGCAACAACGGATATAATCCGCCTTATCGGTTCATCGCATCGGAAACAAAAAAGCGAAAGAATTTGGAACGATGTTTTTACAATTATTTTATTCAGTTCAGTTATACATACAGTCAGTGTCAGTCGGTAACGCGTGTGAATAGTTTCTGTTGCGTGGCTCAAACGAAATAGAAAATGGCACATGTTTATGCGGATCGGTTTCCCAATCGAGTGCAACCAACCCCTCGTGCCTTTGTTAATGTAGTACAACGGGCTCGTGAATCAGGTGACTTAAGACCTCACAGGGGACCTCACGATCAAATACAGGTCCGTACTGAAATACTTGTCGGGAGGATACTTTATAAAACAAGGTAAAAATTTTTTTTTAATTTTTTTTAATTTTTACACACATATTTTGGTTTATCTTCCTTCTACAATCATTATCTGAAAATTAATGACTCAACTTCAAAGTCTGTATAGTAATTTTGAACTATAAGATTTCTGAACGTCATCCTATTTTAGACGTAGTAGCTAAACGGAAAGATAGTGCATAAAATACAAAAACCTATATATGTTAGATTATAGCAAACTGAATGGTAGGTTACTAAATGCGAAGTGTTTAAGTATATACTAATGAATCAAGCACAGAAAAAGCTTTCAATATTTTTATTTCTACTATTCAAACATATATAAAAAAGAGTACAATAACTATAAAAATCCTACGCCACCAAATAAGAAGGCAGCCATGGATATCTAAAGGAATTGTAACAATCCATCAACAAAAAACGCAAATTGTATAATGAGTTGAAAAAGCAGCTTCATGATACAGAACTTCAAAGTAAATATAAATCTTACCAAAACAGACTCACCACTGCAATAGAAGACGCGAAACTGAAACACCTCATAGAAGAAGTTAACAAATTGCTTGAAATGAAGAAAAGCACCAGGTTTACACAAAATTAGAGTTTACACATTGAAAATAATAAACTCTAATATTTGCCGTATACTTTCATATTTAATTAATAACTGCACGAGTAAACGAGTATTCCCATCTCACCTAAAGACAGCCGCAATTAAACCGCTGTCTAAATCTCGCGAAAAAGAAAAACCGTAAAATTACAGACCAATTTCCTTACTAAGCATTTTCTAGAAAATATTTGAAACAGTATTAAAAGGTTTACGGATTTCACTAGAAAATATAAAATTATATCAGCCCATTAAATAATAAAACATATGAGAACAGAAACCGCTTGCGTTTTTGTTGATCTTGCCAAGGCATTCGATACCATCAGCCACAAATCTCTATTGGTCACTCTAGAAAACTTAGGATTCCAAGGTACCACACATAAGCTCATGGTAAATTATATATCAAATAGCAATCAGCGTCTTGAAGTAAACAGTGCTTTAAGTGAACAACAGGTAATGACTTATGGGGTACCCCAAGGTACACTGTTCAATTTAGATACTGTTGGTGGCGTTATCGGTTTCGCTGACGACACAACAGTCATCTATTCAAGTAATGATTGGTACACCTCAAAAGCTGAAATTGAAAATGATTTCACAAAAGTTGCAATTTTCTTTTTTTAAAGCACTATGGCTATAAATTACAAAAACGTACTTCGCTTGTGATGAAAGACTATCTTCAAATTACAGTAAACTCAAATTTCAAATAAAATGACCATAAAGAAATCCAGTTAGTCGAAAAAATTAAATACATAGGCTTTAGTGCAGGCGCCATTGAGAATGCAAAATGTGAGGACCGGCAGCTATGTTCAGATTTTTTGCCCCACAGAAAAAGGAAAAACATGTTACCGGCAGCTGTGGTGGTCCCTTTCCTTTTTCCCTGCCCTTCATCCCTTTCCGCGCGTCGACACGTCATAGCGCTCATAATAGTCAGTAAAGGTAAAAATATTAAAAATTTCATAATTTCAAATGATCACACTTAAATTCCATCTAATTATAATAATTTGTTTGCAAGCACTGAAAGTAAGTTACAGCTCGTTCGATATCTCAATACTGCTGCTCCTAGATCTACACAAGTAAAAGAAGGTTGCGAGTTATGTGTTTGTGTAGGAATAGTTTTAAATTACAAAACTCTTTATTTTTTGAAGTTCCTGAGTTAAATTCTAACCATTTTGAAGCCGATTCAAGGATTTGTCACCTTTTTTTATGCAGTAAAAAACCAGTCTGTCCATATCATAATTCGTAGCGCTGATACAGATGTTTTTATCCTCGGAATTTACTTTTGGAATAATCTAGCACGCCTAGATTGTATAGGTCGATGGTTTGAAGGTTCTATAAGAAGAAATATATTTCAGGGTCATTTGGCTGCCGAATTCCTTGGTGAAAACATTTCTCGAATTTTACCAGCATTACATTCTCTAAGTGGTTGCGATTCGACTAGCAGATTGGGCCCAAAAAAAAAAATAGTTTAAAAGCAGCATCGCTGGATTTTGTACAAAATGTTCTGAGGCATTTAGAAAATCCATACCTAACAACCGAACAGTTAACAGAATTAGAAACCATTTACACCTATCTTTTCTCAAAAAAAAAAAATAACTACTGGTGAACTTGAGTATATATTAATTTATCAAAAATAATTTACACATCAGATGATCTACATTTACGTTTGTTAAGAGCTTATACATATTTATATATATATATATATATATACAGGGTGACTTCGAAGTTGAGTCATTTATTTTAACAGTGAGTAGATCTGATCAAAAGAAATATTTTATCCTTGACCATTTTTCTGGTAAAATTAAATTAACAAAGTTATAGCCCTTTGGAAGTTTGAGTACCGCCCTGTCTCAATAATAATATTATGTGCTCGTGTTTGGCAACAACGGATATAATCCGCCTTATCGGTTCATCGCATCGGAAACAAAAAAGCGAAAGAATTTGGAACGATGTTTTTACAATTATTTTATTCAGTTGTATACAGTCAGTGTCAATCGGTAACGCGTGAGTGAATAGTGGTGTCTGTTGCGTGGCTCAAACGAAATGGCACATGTTTATGCGGATCGGTTTTCCAATCGAGTGCAACCAACCCCTCGTGCCTTTGTTAATGTAGTACAACGGGCTCGTGAATCAGGTGACTTAAGACCTCACAGGGGACGGCATGCCGATGCTCTAAGACCTCACGATCAAATACAGGTCCGCACTGAAATACTTGTCGGGAGGATACTTTATAAAACAAGGTACAAATTTTTTTTTAATTTTTTTTTCATTTTTACACACATATTTTGGTTTATCTACCTTCTACCTTCATTATCTGAAAATTAATGACTCAACTTCAAAGTCACCCTGTATATATAATAATAATAATAATAATAATCCGGCTTTATTTATACAAAGTATAAAAAGGCGAAGTGTCGCTAAAAAGCGTTTTTCAACTTAACCCAATTAATTGTATTTTTTGCCCAACTGGCCATTGGCAATGGCAATGACTACTGCTCATATACCTGTATATATATATATATATGGATAAATGCTGACTAAACATTACTACAACCTATTGATTACACCTTATTCGGCTGCAAATGTACATCTAGTTATCAGACAAAGGCTTGTTCATGCGAAAAATCAAAACTCAATTGTATTCCGTTAATGTAATGTAATAATGACTGTAAAAATAAAAAACAAATTGATTAGTATTTTTTTGATGACATGTTTGTTATAAAAAAAATCTTGTTTTTATTTTTTTTAATTGACTAACTATAAGTAGCTTTAACAATTGGATATTATCACTAAAACAATCATTGAAATGGTTTCAAAGCACTTGTTCAGTCGATTTACTTGATATGTAAGCGGGTGAGGTATTACGAAAAATGGACCAACTAGTCTCCTGGCAACATCCAGAATGATGATCTACAACCTTTTTCGAGCTTAAAACTATTCACAGAATGCGGTCCTCATATTTTGTATACTCAACTCCATCCAGCGGCCGATCTACTTAATATTAGACAAAAAGTGGAATGCACACACAGAGGTCCTAGTGAAAAGACTACTCCGAAGCTCATATATATTTGTGATTTTTTTAATAAAGACTATCTATATATGTATATATTCTCTCTATCATATGGTATACTAGCATGGTGAGGACTCATGGACAATGACTGTAAAAGAAACTCGCAAAGAAATGGATACTACAACTGATCCTTCATAAGGAGATTACATATCAAATGGACAATCTTCAGAAGTTCAGCTCCCAGACGTTAGACAAATTCACTTTTACAATGGATTGATGCACCTTAAAAATAAGATGCTTCTAAATCCTATCAATTATCACTATCAAACGAGGCTTAAACAAAATTCAGTATCTGTGCGAAAACATACAAAATCCATCAGTCAAATGTCTCCCCTCCTTTATGCCAATTTTTCCAGCACCAACAAAGATTATTGAAACATCAAAAAATTTAAGAAAACACATCAAATCATGTATTATACAGGAATTAAGGAACTCGATCCATAAACCTTTAGACAATAAAAATCATTATTAAACATGAAGCAGTTTATGTATGTCATGAGTGTATTTAAGTTTGAACTGCATTAAAGGAGAAATATACTAAAAACAAAAATCTTATACCTAGAAAAATATAATTTTTATCTTCTTAACTACATTATAATACCTACATTATTTAACGTTTGTATTTTATTTGTGTTTTTTTTATTCTCATGTGAACCCAAGCACAGCACAAGTTCAGACGTCTTTGGTTACTGTATATTTATTCTAAGATAACAATTTTGTGTATCTACGTTATTCCAATAAACATTATTATTATTTAGGGCTGGGCGAGGGCATATCTCAATTTTTTGATGTTTCACGCCTTCAATCCCGGTGATTTTACACACATATTATATATGTTTAAAATATCATAGCGTACAAAACCATGACCTTTTTTCTCAGATTGTTCTCCGAAAATGCCTTTGTCATATCAATGCGTTCTTCTATCATCTGCCGGTTATTAAGAGCATCTGTAGTCTCTAATTTTATAGTCAGGAGGTAGAATCAGTAGAACTAACAGGGACAGGTGAACGATGTGTGATGTATCACTCATTCTCTACCAAATATTTTGTTCCTCGATAGTGTTTGATAACTAAGTCTGTCAAGTATCAGGCAAACTTCGGTGTTTTGTATAACGATCCACTTAATTCACTATATCAATATCACTCCGGTTAACTCTGAAAGTTTAACTTGTCGAAATACTTCGAGAAGGATGGAAGGATAATTTAATTTTCAATTTTCTATGAACCCAAACTACGATATCTCTTACAAACACCATCCGGACTAATTATGTTGTACGATTTTTTTTTAAATCCACTTGTACCGGAAAGAAGCAGACGAGCAGTTCGCGTTGATCATTACGGATCAGGAACGGTTGCATAACGATCCGACACTTTTTACTAAGTTGCTAGCGAGAACAGCGCTTCGTGACTAAAATGAAATACTATCCATCCGCTACGAATATCTAGCGAGATGAGCGGAAGAATGAAGCGAGAAATTACCTAACCGTAAGGCTACGGTCAGACTGCATCCGTGTTTGACCGATTTTTACACTGGCGTACGCGGACGACCCTATCGGCCGAGCTACTCTGAGAAACTTGTGGTCATACTGCACGTGTTTCGGCCGATCTTCTCAGTTTCCAATCAAAAATGGACGACGACGAACTACTTTTGTTTAAAACCCCATTATCACATATACTATTCTTAGATGGCGAGAAAAGCGAATGGGTGAATTCCATTTTCAAGAGAGAGAAGAGCATGGCGAGTTTCACACGTTATTTCCAAGGCTGCTGGAGCAAGAAAATAAATGTTTCGAATACTTCAGAATGCAAATTGACACGTTCTGGTACATACTAGATGAAATTAGGCCGTACATAGAAAAACAAAGTAATTTTAGAAAATGTATTTCTCCAGAAGAACGACTATCGGTAACATTAAGGTAAGTACAAACATTTGTATTTTTTAACTATAAACTATAGGTAACTCTAATTATTATGTCAAAAACTCAACGAGTCAAATTCAACTATTACACGATATAAGAAAATTCAGTCACAAATTGTGATACTCTGGACTGAAGGTTTCTACATATGTGGCTAGAGAATTTGGTTTGGTTTGTGCTGCGTTTGGTGATGGAGTTGAACACTGTGGGCTGTAATTGTAAGAATACGATGAAGTATCTGAATTGGGACGTTCGTTTGGTGATGGATTTGAACACTGTGGGCTACAATTGTAAGAATATATTGAATTATCTGAATTGGGACGTTCCTCTTCTGCCTCCGCCTCATTGATCAAAACTTGCTGTAGGCGCATTCTGGTTGCCAGCTTCTTTTTTTTTCTTTGGGGGGATATCACGAAGATGTGGTAGTAGACTCATAAGGAAATGGTAGTCGTCATCTTGTTCAAATCTTCAGATGTATTGCTACGTTAATACCTTTTCTCCAATTGCTCAACCTTTCGCTGCTGCAGTAAAACAAGTTTTGCTGTGGCATCCGGTCTAGCAATTTTTCGTTTTGTGGTCATGAGAGGTTTTTGAACGACTTTACACTGGGACCACGAAACGGGTCTGTTTGAACAGTATCTACGAGGGTTTCTGATTCTTGTGCTTCAACAGTACTGTTGCTGATCGCACAATTAGGATCAATGGTGTTGTTTGGCTTAACACGGAAGGGATATTTGTCTTCGTTCTTCGGGATTCTTAGGAATGAAAGTTGTTTGTAGTATTTCCACGTAGAGTATCACCGAGAGCTGCACTAAGTGTAGGCGCCTTCGAAATTTTTGCATGTTCTCTGCGAAAGTTATCTCTCAAGTTTTGGCATTTCCCTTTGGTCACTTCACCTGAAATAAAAGACTACCCCGTAAAATTCATAACTTTCATTTGGAGTGAACCTTGTATTTACGAAATTTGTTTTCTTTACAGACTTCTATCTACGGGGATGACTTTTAGATCTTTGGCTTTTTCCTATCGGATTGCACACAACACT
The DNA here is from genome assembly GCA_963669975.1 of Acanthoscelides obtectus. Lineage (NCBI taxonomy): Eukaryota > Metazoa > Arthropoda > Insecta > Coleoptera > Chrysomelidae > Acanthoscelides > Acanthoscelides obtectus. The sequence goes on along the minus strand of CAVLJG010000001.1, from coordinate 81,005,691 downwards.
ATTGCAGGAATAATTTATGAGACCTGTGATGCCAGGGAGTGTTTTAGTGAGAAACATATGCCTTTTCCTACAGCAGAATTGCTTGAAAAGAGTGCAAAGGACTATGAGCAGTTATGGAACTTTCCAAACTGTGTTGCCAGTATCGATGATGGCAAACATGTGCGCATTAAATGCCCGAAAAAAACTGGCTCGAAACATTCAATTATAAAGGATTCTTCTCTGTGGTCCTTCAAGCAATGGTTGATGCGCAATATAAATTTCTAAGTGTGGATGTGGGAACCTATGGTAGGCAAAGTGACAGTGATGTGTTTTCAGAATCTAATCTGTTCCAACATATAGAAACAGGATCTTTTCCTTTCCCACAACCAAGACAGATAACCGGAACTACCATGACCATTACGTCATACTTGGTGACCAAGGATATCCTCTAAAAGAGTATTTAATGCGCCCTTATCCAACAGGACAGAATGAGCTTCCTCGTGAAATTGAAATTTATAACTATAGGCTTAGTCGAGCCAGACGAACTGTAGAATGTGCATTTGGCATACTTGTTTCAAAATGGAGATGCTTAAATACAGAGTTACAAGTTGAACCTCATCATGTTGACAAATTGGTCATGACTACTTGCTTATTGCACAACATTCTCATAGATATAGAGGGAATCAATGAAGGTACATTGCAAAAAATCAACTCAACCAAAGCTGCAAAAGATGCAAGACAGACAAGATTTCCAGGACAATGAAATAGGCGCATATGTTCACTAAAATAAATAAAATTAATAAAATACTTACTTGTGCTGTTCAATTCCTCTGCTATTTCCCGTCAAAGCTTTCTTCCTACTTCCCTATTGTGGTAGCTTTTACTGCCCACATCCCACAATGGTGTTCGGTCATAAACCAAGGAAATCAATCAAATAAACTTGAAGACTGCAACACAAATACTGGGGTATACGGCCGGAAAAAACAAAATAATTTGTTTTCCACCGTCAGTCGGCCGAACAAGTCTATGCACGTCAGTACTGGACGGCGCAACTGTGACCGTCTCCAATTAAGTTTGCCGCATTTGTTTTTTTCTGGCGTTATCCGCCGTATATGCCAGTGTAAAAATCGGTCAAACACGGATGCAGTCTGACCGTAGCCTAACGTATCTCTCTAGGAGGATCTGGCTGAAAAAGCCTGGTATTTGGATGTCCTTCAAAGTAACATAAACTCTTGTTTTTACTTTAAGAGATTCTGAACAAGTACACTCTTCATTTGACAGGTGGCGGGAATTTGTTGTGATTGTTGATAAGTTGTAACCACGTGACTATTATAAACCAATCAGAAGTTTTTTATGAACTCCCGCCATGGAAATCAATGGTTAATCACAAAGAATCATGGTTCCAACGGAAATGAAGGAAAAATAATCTATTTCCAGTTTTTCCTAGTGTCATTTTTTTCATTCCAAAGGTGCATGTTTCTCATTCACCCATACATTTTACGAGTAATCGAGGGAGGTATCTCGATTGAGAAGATTTTTGCATTCCACGTTTTAACCGATATTTGTTGTTCCCATTACGCATATCCATGCCACTCATTCAAGTAGATTTGAGCATTATGTCGGTCAAAAATTATTTGAATATAAAGAGGAGATTTAGTATGCCATTTATGAAGATTTTCACTAACCTTTTAGGGCTCGTGACGTATGTCCTAAAAGTTTTGGCTTTACTTTTAACAAACACAAAATAGTATTAAAATGCCTTTAGAAACAACAGTTTGTTTACTTACTTTACTGTCAGTTGACATTTATTCATTTCAAAGTTTTCGCTTCAAGATGTATAAATCAGAAATAAGAAAAAGTGTCTACAAGTTGGTTGGGCGGGTACCCTAAGCGGAACTCCTTCGCATGCTGTCGTCAACTGAGGCGGGTATAATTTGCCAATGGAAAAATCACTGTTTTAGATAACGAAAAGTATTTGACTTTGAGTAGAGAGAGTAGACGAATGCCCTAACAATGTTGGATACAAACATGAAGCGAAATTTGCAGATAAAATCCTTGCCTGGTGCGCAGTTTCTAACAGGGGTGCGTCCCAATATTTTTTTGGAAGAGTGAGGGGTGAAGCTTTGAATAGTCAGAGGTATATTGATAACTGCCTTTCCAAATCGTTTCAGTTTGTCGACGAACATCATGCTAATGACCATATCATGTTTTGTCCAGACCTAGCATCATGCCGTTACTCAAGAGATACCCAAAACTGGCACAGCCCCGCAAACCCGCAAATATTAAAAAAAAATGTTTTCCATTTTTAAACTTCAACACCCCGTATGTTTTTAATGAAACCCTCGAGGAAAAAATGTTACACCCTTAAAATGCGGTCCTGTGTATGATGTTTAACTTTCAGGTCACGTCTTGTGAATCACCCCCTGTATTTACACAAACCTCCTAATTGGTAACCTGATCTACAAAAGCTTTTCACGACTGAATTGAGACCCAAACGCTGCACTGCAACGCATTATTGAAAAAATGTCCAAGAAAAAGCTGCTGAGGAAGCTTTAATAAATTTCAATCCATAAAATATTATTTTAGGCATAACAACCGGAATTGAATAGATCAAGTCAGTCAGATAGGTAGATGAAATAAGTCACCAGTCTCCACTCATTTGACAACGTTACGACAGAAATTTCACCTCTGCCTAGCCACCATCCGACAACTATAAGGGTTGCGATGAGTAGATCATCAATGCCAGCAGCAGCTAACTTGCAACGGCTTTATCAGGCTTAACTCCTGCTTTTAGTCCAGGCTAGATACAAAAAGGTGAAAAAAGTGGAGCAGATATCTGACAGTTTTAAATGGAAGGGGGTCTTTCAAATGACAAATACATAAAAACATACAGCTAGTCGTTTTTTATAAACAATGAGGAAAGCCTAAAATTTGGTATTCTGCTTGTATAACTTTCAAATTAAATTTTCTCAATAATCGGTGAGCTGGAGCTTTAAGAGCATAAAAATTCGATAAACAATCAAGCTTTTTAGCAGTATTAAATAAATGCTTATAACTATTGCAATAAAAATTGTAAACGTCTAAAAATGAGGGCATCATTGGTGTTAATAACTGGGCCAAATTTCAGCCGGTTTGGTTCAACAGTTTATGTAAACAGCTAATTGCTTATACCAGAGACGAATTATTTAACTAACTATTTTTGCGAAGGATATGGTCCTAGCTCATCTTACAAAAGTAAAATGGATTCAACTTCAATAATTTATGCAAAAAATTAATAACTTATTTGAAAGTTATTGTTAAAAATTATGTTAAGGGATTAGCTATTTTTATATACTGAGTGACAAAGAAAGGTCAACACCTACGTATGTTTTTACGATTTTAATAATTTTTGGCATTTATGTTCACTGCCCCTTACTAGAAAAATGGTTAAATTTTCAGTTTTATTCGTCAACTGACTGCAGAAGCTAGTTCAATAATCTGTTGAGGATCCACAATTTCGTATACACTCACTGACACGCCCGGCCATCGTGCTGATAAGGTGGTCGATATCCTGTTGACGTATCTCATTCCAGGCTGCTGCAACTTGTCGGTGGAGGGTGTTGCAAACTCAAGAGCCTGCGACCTATCATGTCCCAGACATGTTCAATAGGAAATAGGTCAGGCGATCGTGATGGCCAAGGTAAACGGTTTTTCTATGGTGTTTAGGGTATGGAATAAAATGAGACTCCACTACTTCCTGAATATAGCGTCGGTCTGTCAGATTGCCTCTGATGAAAATTAGTGGTGATTTGCTACCATAACCAACAGCACCCCATTCCATAATTCCCACGGTGTGGTGAACGTGATGCTCTCGTGTTCTTCTCAAACGTGTTCTTCTCAATAACCTACACGAAATTTGACATTTAACTGATACCGTAAATGTACGAAAACTGAATGCATCTTTATCACCAAAACAGACACCACAAAACTTAACAGAAAGCCTGAACATTATATCACTCGTTTTTCATGGCAAAATAAATCGATATGTAAAAAATTCTTGAATTCTACGTAGGTGTTTAGTTATAACATATAATAACCTCTTTATTTTTGAATATAATTTATTTCAACAAGTTTATCTGGACACAGGTTACACAACGCATAGTTAGAAAACCCTTCTACAAGTACATTACCTGTTACAAATATGGTTAGGCCATAAATCAGATCCAATCAAGTACGGGTGAAGGCGGAAGTGACAAGGGCTTCAAACCAATCTATACTATGGACAGATGTTATTATTTCGACGAGTTACCCCAAATAAACAAGGTTCTACGTTGCCTGGAAGCCGATACAATGCAAAATTTTAGAGCGCGCTCCGATTTGAAGACTCAGTTTCTGATTACCCCACCACCTCACCCGGAAATACTTACGCGAGTAACTTCACTTTAGGTGGCAATTTCTTAAAAGCCTTTGAACTGATAGTAACATTATAAATTGGGTCATAAAATTGAGATCCTTGATTAAAATCTGTGAATGTTTATATTCTTAGTGTTTATAAATAAAGAAGATATGAATTTAAACAAAATTATCTTGGCTTCTATTGATCTTAGAAGGTTTTTTCTTATATATTCGTTTTTAATCACCTCTCCAGATCAACTTGTTAAAATAAATTATATTGAAAAATAAAGAAGTTAGCTACAGATCCCAAGGCACATGTGGTTACGGATTTGAAGGTGTTCGAATCGGTGTGTACGGCGCTAGCCAACATAAGCCAACGGTGTTCAAGGTCGGCGTTGGCGTTCGGTTGCGTTCGCTCCTTGATCGGTACATCAAAGGGAGGTGTGATTTGGTCTGGAAAGGATGGTGCTTCTAATATTTAGTCGTTTGTCTGCACTCGTCACTCAACTCGACGCGGTCCAACTCGAAACTAAATTTAGGTGTAGACGATGTGTAGACGAGCGCATTCCAATACCTTCCGACGTCACATGGGCTTGCATTGATTTGCTCGGCGTTGGATTTTCGGTCTGTACGTGGTTTTAGTTCAAACCTTCAAGAATCCATTTGGAATTTAACACATACACCATATTATGACACCAGTGATGCCCTCATTCTCAGAAATTTTTTGTCATTCACAATTGTAATTGCAATAGTGATAAACATTTTTCAATATTGCGAAAAAGCCCCGTATTTAGCTTAATAAAAGACTAAATTGAAGGTCTTTTTATACTCTAAAATCTCCAGCTTACACATTATTTATAAAATTTTATTTGAAAATTATACAAGCAAAATACTGGATTTTGAGCTTTTCCCATTGTTTATACACAACGCATATCTGACAGGACCGTTTGTATTTATTTGTCATTAGAAAGACTTCCCCTTTAGTTTAAAACTTTGAGATATCTGCTAAACTATTTTGCACGAAATACCTATTTTTTTCTATGTAGCCTGGCCTATTTAGTTGCGCTTAACGCTATTACCAAAATACAAAGAACCTATGCGTAAAATATGTCTTACATGTACGTAGAATTATCGAGGCTTGCACCGTATAACTATTTTGACGCCAAATGATCGATTTATACACTCTCCAAGGCTCTGAATCTCCACATCCAACGTTCTACACCTCATTTCTTCCAAGAATGAGGCGTCAATAAGAAGTTATTTTTATTTATATCGCTTGCTATCCGCAGCTTCACATACAGCAAATCTACAACAGATTTCGATCTTGGCATAGGATCTTATGACAAAATTGCATCGGAAATCTGGTACTTAGTAAGTTATAGAGGGGCCACGTCCTGACTGAAATGAGTGACATATTTTTTTGTGACTGTAATGTAACTTCTATGACAATCTTATTTAAGGAATCTTTTGTGAAGACAATAGTTCCTCGCCTATAAGCGTGTGAAGTAAAAAAGCGTTTTAGGTAGGTTTGAAGGGAACCTGAAAAGCTGAAATGATTAAAGTAAACAAACCTTCTGAATATCCCTATGTATGCGAGACTTTATAATGTGAACCATGCTGCTGAAAAAGCGCACAATCGGGAAAAGGGAACATCGGATAGCGGCAAGAATTTTCCGCTCTACTTAGGACCCTTTTTCAGGGACGTATTGAAGGAATAGTCTATTGACAGGTAACATTTCAAAAATTGATGATGCACTTAATTTACGTGAATAAGATGATCCATTTCTAGGAAGGTACCTATGTATAACAAATTGTATGTGAAAGGAAGAAATGTATACCTATCTGTGGAGTTTTATCAAGTGGCCGCCAGTATGACAGGGACTCAGAGTTACTAATCAGCAAGCACAAAAACACATAGATTGGAGGATGCATCCACAGAGAACTACAAACAGGAAGTGTAGAGGCAGAAAAAACGTGGATGGAAAGTCGTGACACCTCTTTTTATATCCAAGGACAGAAAAGCTTTGTAGTTTTTGAAAATCGGTCCAGTGGTGGCGGAGCTAGGGGGAAAAACGAGAAAAATGGATCTCGCTCAAGCTTCGTTCTCCTTGGCGTGTCAGTAGCTGTTGATCAATTTCAGAAAAAGCTTTTGTTTGGTTAAAAATTTGTGGCTGGGGTAGTAATTTTTCGATGTTAGTATAACGTATGTCATGGACCTGACTTGAACTTTTCGCCTGAATATATCGTATGAATTAGAAAGGAGAAAAAGTATCTACAAGTTGGTTGGGCTGGTACCCTAGCTGAAATCTGTAGAATATTCCATAATGAAAACATTTCACGCAGCACTATTTATCGATCATTAGAGGAGTGCGAGCAGGGCATACCATGTCAGAATCTCCCAAAAAGTGGAAGACAACGTGCACTTACTACACAGAGGTCAGAGATATTGGCGAGAAGAGCAAAAGAAGAGAAAAAAAGCAGGTTGTAATGTCAACAAGGAGACTAGCTCATCAATACAGATCTGCTAAGAGTAAGATATCGTTGAAATTGCGGGGGAATGGTCTTAAATACCGAAAGAGACTTAAGTGCTCCAAATAATCTTAAGCGCAACTCCTTCGTATACCAAGATTATGTCGTCAACGAAGGCATGTACACTTTGCCAATGGAAAAATCATCATTTTAGATGACAAAAAGTATTTCACTTTGAGTAATTCTGAAATGATGGGAAACGACGAATTTTGTATGGACAACGTGGAGGCATGTCCTAAAAATGATAGATACAAACATAAAGCAAAATTTGCAGATAAAATCCTTGTTTGGTGCGAAATTTCCAGCAGGGGTGTATCCCATCCTTTTGTGGAAAGAGTGAGGGGTGCAGCAGTGAATAGTCAGAGCTATATTGATAACTGCCTTTTCAAATTGCTTTAGTTTGTCCACGGACGGCATGCTAATAACCATATCATGCTTTGGCCAGACCTAGCATCATACCATTACTCAAGATTTATCCAAATACACGACAACACAACATACTTTTTGTTCCCAAAACCGATATTTCTCCAAACTTGCGGCAGGCTCGCCCAATAGAACATTTTGACTCCACATAATTCGATAGTATAGTTTAGTTAAGTATTGAGTTGTAATTTATGATGACTAGTTAGTGTTTTGATAAATTTCTTTATTATTTTCGACGCACCTATTATATTTCAAACATCATCGATATCCCATAACACTTACTCTTTATAAGTAGATAGATGCTGTTTGACTTGCGGCGAAACTTTATATGCAAGGTAAGTATAATGCCAAGCTCAAAAAAGTTTTGGAAGACGATCCAATTCTGCAGAGGAAAGACAGATTCAGGGCGTACCTAGATATTTTTCGATATTTTATCTTGATGGCGTGTGATATTTTTGAATTACCCGTACTTAGGCGACTTCAACACTGCCGTTTTAGCGCGTAATGAAAAATTATTGGTCCAAGAATACTATAACCAGGCTTCCGATTCAGTTTGTGTATTACCGTGCTATTACAACGGCTCCTCAGAGCAAAGTAGATTGCCAATTCCATTTGTATATACGAAAAAAACGTGACGTCAACAGAATTGAAAGCAGATCGATATATTGCTATTGTACCTATTTCCTTCTCGCGTGAGTGGGTAACGTCAAGCAGTAAGTTTACTGATTCAACAGTCGTTTCGAGAGCAGACTTTTTTATCCTGCTATAAATAACTAACCGAAAAACCAAAACCTTGAAGCAGTCCAAGGGGCGGGGTACTTACTGTATTACTAAATTATTCATAGTAATATCGATCATGCTACTAATATAGATTCTGATTACCGGATACTTCTGACAATCATCTGTTTCCGCTGTTATAGATATGGATTCAGATACATTATGGACGTTTTTAGTAAAACATTTTGTTATTAGAAATAAGACGGTACAAAGTGCAATTTATAACCCGAATCGTCCACTGCGAGAGTGAAAACAGCAAGCTGTCTTTTGGTACTGTATCAAATTTCGGATTTTCAGATAACTCATCAGTGTGGTCGCTAAAGATCCTGCCGATTCTGGTGCACGTGTACGAGTAGATTCAGCCTACTCGCCGTTGGATAAAATACTAGTAATATAGCTTTCGACCAGAGACGGCCAACCGTAAATAGCTGTTTTGTGCTATTTGGCAAGATCTAGGCCTGTTGCCACATAGGACAATGAGCGAAAGCTATCCTCTATCCAGAGATGGCAGTTTGTGCTGCCTTATTTCGATAAACTTTATACTTTTAATAGGGGATAGTTACTCAGTTTTCGTTCGTTCTTCTATCTGAGACCAAGGTTGTTCCATGCTGAGGAGTTGCAGAATCGCAGGAAACAGTTGTCCATGGCTGGCCGTCTGTGTTCCTATGAACGACAGCTATAGCTACACAGCTCTACAGCGTGTCTGAGATTCGCTTCTCTTTACAGCGATCGCGGCTCCTGTTATGCCTGAAGCAAAGATTGAAAGAAGAATGTTTTAGAGGAAACTTAGTGCATTCAATAGCCAGCTTCAGATTTACGATCGTTCAGTTGGTTTTGAAAATATCAGCGAAAAACCGAAAATGGCGGAATTAGTTTTTTGTCATTAAATCCAAAACGGCTAAATTGACATCAGTCAAAATGGGACGTTATTTAAACATTTTATAAGAAAAATAAGATAGCATGTAAGTATGACATGTTTCAATCGTTTTTTTTTTCAGCAACCCGCCTCAACTTTCACTTTTCTTATGGGCGCCATATTGGATTTTTTGTTTTTTGAGGAGTGTAAAATTTCCAATATAGTGATGTCTCACAAATGCGTAGAAGATTGAAGTATCTCCGAAATATCATCACACATAATGTTCGGTATTGGTTTTTTTCTCAGGAGGCCTTGATTTTATTTGTCAGAAGATGACATTAATGAGTGAGGCACAAAAAAACACACCTTGAATTTTCAATAAAATATTAGCTTTAATATCGACTTCTCAACAAGTCAAATGTTTTGGGACAAATTCCCAACTATGAGTGTGTTAAAAAACAAGTCGTGAATTTATTTTACACTTTAGCAAACATTTTACAAAACTGTAATGTAAAATCTAATCATGTAAGTGGGTATTAATTCACAAGCTTGCAAAATAACGTCCATTTGCGTGCAGTCTTTTTGGCAACTGGTGACTGGTTTTCGTAAAACCTTAGCTAGTGTATTTCTGTTATAATGTTTCTAACTGTACTCAAATATTCTTTGTCTCCGGATTTCTATGATCGCGGGGAGATCAAATTACTATGACCTCATTCTTTGTGTGACCCCAGAGTTACTAATCCAAGGCTGAAGGGTCAGGCGATCTAGTAGGCCAAGATATGGAACCATTTAATGAAACTATTCTTCCATCAAACTGCTCTCTTAAGAAGTTCTTGACTTCAATGGTGCTGTGAGCCGGACATCCATCCTGTTGAAACCAGGTTCTACTAAACTCATCTTCGGTTAGACTAGCTCATAAAGCCGGTACAGCCTGGTTTCGCAAAAGCTCTAGGTACCTCTGTTTAGTCATACAAAGATGGTCCTGTCGATTTCCTAAAATAATTAATACCTAATTCTATGTAGGTGCCCAATTAAAAAAGGTGAGTTTTAAATTGAATTACCAATGACCCCACTCCAAATGTTAGTTCCAAATCTGGTCTGTAGGCGTCTCTCTGCCGCTTCGTGGAGGTTTTCCACCGCCCAGTGATGAGTATTGTGTTTATTACAAACTCCACAATTCGTAAACTTATTCTTATCGGACCACAACACATGATTCACAGAATCGGGATTTTCATTAGACTTCCTAGTATACCACTCACAGAAGCGCATTTGACTTGGAAAATCAGTTTCCTTAAATCCTTGAACTATTGTAGGTTTATATGGATGGTATTTATTCTTATTTAACACTCTGTGTACCGTTGATTTTGACACACCAATTTCTCGATCTTTAATTCTTACTGTTGCACTAGGGATATCGTTGACAGCTTGTAAAATGTTTCTGTCACGTTTCTCATTTTCAGTATTGTATCTAGGTTGCTCGGAGACCCCCATTTATTAGATTACCTACTGTTTTTCTAAATTGGGTTTTATGAGGCTGCCGTCGTGCGGGGTACATCTCCTAGTACCTTGCTGACGTAATGTCGGCGCTTCTGTGTGACTGCAAGTATAGCGCTAATATGTCAAACATTTCTTCAATTGAGTAGGGAATACCGGCCATTTTCAACAGGCTTTGACATGTTTCTTTTCAGATTTATGATTTTAATGAGGACAAACGTATCTACTGTTTATTAAAATACAATTTTAATTCTTTGAATTATTTAACGTCAAAGATGAAAAATGCGTTACATATTAATTTTATCTTCTGACAATTAAATCAAGGCATCCTTGAAAAAAATTCTACCAATATTACGTGTGATAATATCTCGACGATACTTCAGCCTTTTTGCACTTGTGAGACATCACTAGGCTGAAAATGTTACGCTCTTTCCAAAAATCCAATATTGCTGCCATAAGCAAAATGAAAGTTGAGGCAGGTTGCGGGAAAACAAAAGACGATTGAGAAATTTCATACACGCTATCTGATTTGCCTTGAAAAAATGTCCGAATAATTTCACATTTTGACAGCTGTCAAATTAACCGTTTCGGATTTACTGGTAAAAACAAAATTCGACGTTTTCGGTTTTTCGCTGATATTTTCAAAACCAATTGAACATTCGTAAATCTGATACCGGCTATCGAATGCACTAAGTTTCCTCTAAACCTTTCCCCATTTAACCTTTGCTGTAGGTATAACAAGAGCCAAGGTCCCTTTTTAGAGAAGCGAACAAGGGACACACTGTATAGCTATAGACTATACATTGAGGAAAGAATTTATTTGAACCAACTGAAATTTTAATTGAGCCAATTAAAACATTTAATTAAGCATGTGTCAGCTAACTAGCTTAACCCAGTTAATTAATCTCCGATTTCTAAAGCGGCTTACTTGACTACTATGAAACTCATTTAATGAAAATAAATCGTTTAATTAAATCAAGCCGTTTACTTAGATTGGACACACCAATTCGTTTCGAATGGATCAACTAATAAAATAGGGTCAGCGGTTCCGAGGAAACAATTCCAATATATCTGTACCCGCGAGGTAAACAGTCGTAAGTCACTTTTACCCAATATGGAGTTAGTTCTATTACTAAACTACGCTCTCTCAACTTGCTATTGTGGCAAAAAATCGTGAGTCACGAATCACTGGTTGCCTATATTTTTAGTTTTGAAAACATAGTATGTCCATTTATGAACTAGATAAAGAAACGTATGTCCACATAAGGTTAGTTCTTATGTATTAGACACACAAACTGTCAAGCAGTAAACAATAGTAGGTCCACGTCAACGTGACGCGTATGCAGGCTTGTTGTTACATTGTTCCAATTAAAGATGGAAAGTGATAAAAGGAACGATGTTTTAAGAAAAATTGTTAGCCAGAGAGCCTGTTTCATAATGGACCAAGTGAAAGTAACAAATAATAGCGGCAAAGGTAAGCAATAGAATATTATAAAAGTGAGGTTATGCCTCAAGGCCGTTAAGCCAGATTTACCGTATTTAGCTGTTAAGCATATTGATAAAAGAATTTAAGGTAGTTATAACTTTCATTTCGAATACTGTGCTATTATCGAAGTAACTTATGAGCGCTTTCATGAGTGTAGTAAGATAAATCAATTTTTCATATATAAGGCTTATAGCTAACTTAGTAATCTTATAGTTCCAGATCAGCCGTCTACTTCGAGGTGTTGTCCTGTTGGATGTGTTGAAGATAGTGATGATAGTTACAAGGATCCAAACTACTGCCCAAGTAGCGACGCTAGTGACGATAAGGAAGAATTTCTAGATGAAAATTGCGCTATTGAGTCAGAAAGTGAATAACAAGAGGTGCAGGTTGCACAGGAAGAAAGAAAACAAGAAGTTGAAGTTACACACAACAAAATAGAACTAGAAAAACTGAAATCAAGGAAGCGTACCAAACATCTAGAAAACTGGATTAGTACAAAAAGAGCCAAAGCAACTTTAAGAGATGCAGAGCATATGACAAAATCAGGAAAAAAGATTGTTTCAAAGACAATGAAGTCAGGATGTGCACCGTGCAGAAAAAACTGTACCGAAAACATTCCTGATAGCATTAGACAACAGATCTTTCATGAACACTGGAACGAGGAGAAGGACTGGGACATAAAAAGACAATTTATCTGTTCGCTTGTTGAGTCGACACCCATAGAACGTCGTAGACCTAGAGACAATAGTAAAAGTAGCAAAAAACATACTATAAAATACTTTTTTCAGATACAGCCCGAAAATGCTACTAAAAAAGTTCAAATATGTAAAACTTTTTTTTTAAATACTTTAGGTATCTCAGAAACAGTTGTGCGCAATGCATTAAAGAAACAGACTGTTGGTGGCTTTGTTTCAAGAGATATGAGAGGAAGACATGCGCCGCCTAACAAACTACCTGAGGTAGTTCTTGATGGAGTCAGAGCACATATCAAATCCTTTCCATGATTCAAAAGCCATTATAATCGTGAACACAGTAGCAGACAATATTTAGGCCCAGAATTAAACATAGAAAAGATGTACAAGCTATATTTAGCTAAATGTCAACAAGATCAAGTTCCCAAAGAACACGTAGCTAAGCTTTGGATATACAGAAAGTATTTTGACGCAGAATTTAAATTGGGCTTCAAAAAACCTTGAGCTGATACTTGTGATAAGTGTGACTGGTTTACTGTAAAACTAAAAAATTCTCAAGGAAATGAAATTCCACTTATCCAACAGGAATATGATGATCACCTAAAGGAAGCAGACATGAGATACAAAATTAAGAAGAATGATAAAGAGAAGAGCAGGCTTTTAAAAGACAGCACCAAGGTTATAATGCTAGATTTGCAAAAATGTTTTCCAACCCCATATCTCTCTAATGACCAAAGCTTTTATTATCTTAAGCTTTGGACCTTAAATTTGACAATATATGATTCAACAAACAATTTTTCCTATTGCTTGGCATGGGATGAATCTGAGGCTGGGAGAGGAGGCAACGAAATCGCATCTGCATTGATCAAGTGGGCTGAAAGTACCACTTCTCATACTACCATAGAACATCTAATAATTTGATCGGACAACTGCCCCGGTCAGAATCGTAATATTGTTATGATGCTCACCTGTCTATGGCTATTGAAGATTTGTCCAAATTTGAAGACTGTGGAACACAAATTCTTACTACGACGTCACACACACATGGAGGCGGATCACGTACATGCTCTGATTGAAAGATCATTAAAAAAGCAACCAACTATGGAAATTTGCACACCTTGGGACTGGCAGCAATTAATTAGATCAGCAGGTGCAACTGTCATAAAACTAAATCTTGCTGATTTCAAACATGTGGATTACTTGTACAGTCAACCTAAAGCCCCATTTATTAATAGGAAAAAAATACTCAAAAAGAAGATTTTCCTATATCAAACGTTGTATATTTTCGAATTCAAGCTGATCATGCCAGCACAGTGTTTTACAAGTTAAAGTTTAGCGATGAAGAATTTAAAACCCAGTCCCATTGCCTGTAGAGTTAGTAGACCTGCGCAGTAGCTTAAAAGGAATAACAAAGAAAAAGCACGATTTTCTGATAAAAAGTTTACAGTGGGTTCCTGAGCAGTTCCATCATTTTTATAAAAATATCCCGGTTTGTAAGAAGGATGGCGAAGAAAGTTGCGAAGAGGAAGGGAATGATTAAATTTTTTGTTGGACTGAGCTTTTGATATGAAGTACAAACATGTTTTTCATTATTCAGTGCATTGCCATAGTGTTATAATTAAAAATTGGAAATAGTTTTCTGATATAAGGCATTATTATTACTTAACACCTGTTTTTAGATACATGTAAAAAGCAGTAAGTCCAAAGTCAAAGTACAGGTAGATATTTATAAAATAATACAAATGGGTATTGAAAGAGCTCATATTGTTGACTCAAATACCAAAATAGCATATAACTACAGTTGTGGAACATTTATCAAATTTAAAACTGAGCCAGCATTTCTATCTGCTTTGCACATTTCTGGCCATTCTCTTTTATGGACATACAACTATTTACCTCTCGGGTACAGAATGTACCTATTCCAACTGTGTAATTAGCTTAGGTAAAAATATTTGCCTAGTTTTCATTTTTTTATAATATTTATTCACTCAATGTACAAAGATGACAAACAATATGAGTAAATAAATATAAAATCAAAACAGGCCCAATAGAAGGCATCGCCTGTACATGGACCAATAAATTTAAGTTGAAACTGTAGAATGCAAATGACGAAAAAGGACAAAAATTAGCTACAGTAGATTATGTATTTAGTTTATGTTCGTATTTATGAGTTTATGAATTTCAGTCATAGATATAGAATGTAGCCACTTTTTTAAATTTCTTTTGAAACAATTTCCGAAACGTAAATCTTTTAAGTCTTTAGGTATAATTTCATAAAATTTAGGCGCTAAATAGAGATATGATCGCTGCATTATAGATTTATGCGGTTGAGGAACTACTGTGCCACGAATTTTGTACCTGGTATAATGATTATGTTTAATTTTTTGGTCGGTGTTTACAAATTTATGGTAGTGAGTGATACTGTGTAAGAAATAAAGCTGTCTTATATCATACATTCGAACATCTGCGTATAATTTTTCAGTGGGATAAAGTTTCGCTTTTTTAAATATCATTTTTAGAATACTTTTTTGAAAAACATCTAAATTATAGATATGTGAGGAACATGCAGCTCCCCATGCTAATATACCATTTGTGAGATGAGGCTCAATCAGTGCATGGTATAATGTTCGAAGATATTTTTCTGTCAATATATTCCCAAGGTATTTAATTTTGTAGGATACAAATCTAACTTTCTTTAAAATATAATTGACATGGATGTCCCATCGTAAGTGAGGATCCAAGACCACTCCAAGGTATTTTATGTTGGGCACTCTATTAATTTGCATTTTTTGATCATTAATATTGAAGGAGAAATTTGTGTAATTTGGCAGATGTCTAGCATAAGATCCAAATGGTAAAAAATGTGTTTTAGAGTAGTTAATGCTTAATTTTCTACTGTTAAACCACCGAATAATTTTGATAAAACCATTTTCAATTACATTTTTCAGATCAGACCAGTCAGTGCCTTCATATAATATTGCAGTATCATCTGCAAAACTAGTTATTTTGCCAACACAATTAATTTGGAAAATATCATTTAAATATATATTGAATAACAGCGGATCTAAGACAGTTCCTTGTTGGACACCACAGTTAATATACATTTCTTTACTAAATGATCCTGATATCTGCACAGCTTGTGGGCGATTTGACAAATAACTTTCGATCAGTGAGTACGTGTTTCCTCTGAAACCAATTCTCTCCAATGTTTCTAATAATAATTTGTGATTAACTGTGTCGAAAGCTTTCTTTAAATCAACAAAAATGCAGATTGAAGGGATCCTGTTATCAATATTTTGATGTATTTGATTTACAATTTTAGTTATTGCGTCCGATGTAGCCTTCCCTTCTGTAAATCCATATTGATTTTCACTTAAAATTTTGAATTTTGTGAGGTATCGAATCATTCTAGTAGATAAAACTTTTTCAAAAACCTTTGCTACACTGGATATTATTGATATTGGTCTATAGTTGTTAACATCTGTTTTTGTTCCTGATTTATGTATCGGTATTATATTACCTTTTTTTTTAAAATTGAGGGATATATGCCAGATTCAAAGCATTTGTTGATTAGGTAAGTGAGTGGTTCTGTTATGAATTTTCCGTGCCACCTAATATTAGTCAAAATGGATTTTCTTGATTTATAGCCCATAGATTGAAACTAGTGTTTTTTTTTGTATTAAACACAAATATTAAAAAAGACATGAGGCGGTATGTTAAGTGAATGGATAGTCCTCCTCTGAACTGCGTCATTTAGGGGTAGCGTGTGCAGACAGAGCAGCAGCTCCTCGTACAGGGTGTCTCGCAATAAATTAACATTTCCAACTTTTTTGTATGATCGTTTAGAAAAAAGTTTTATGCAAAGGTGGTTGTAGAGTCTAATGTAAAGCTTTTCGTGCAAGGACTCTCAGAAAAATGATTTTGAATAAAGTTGTATTTTTTTAAATGGAACATCACCCTGCACATTTATAGTGAAAATGATAGTCGTTTTTTCTGATTTCTGATTTGTTTGGTCAAAAAAATTCCTTATGTCGTTTTACAGAGTGTCCTCAAAGTTGGGACTTTCTTTTACAGCGCGTATAGGCCAGCCAATAATAAGCATGTTTTTTAGTAACATAAATACCAAAGCTTCAAGATAACCAAGACCCTGCCACCCTCCCCTTCCATCATCCGCTCCTACGTCAAAACATATGATGTTGTGCTGAGACTATATGAGTCAGTATCCAAATCGGAGGTCACATGGTGTCTAGGTTAACTAAGCTTATAAACATCATTTCAAAACCCTAGAGCAATAACGTAGTTATCGATTTGATATAAGCATCTTTAGGATCCTACTGATACTTCGCGAGTCAACACGGAACGTCGCCGTCATCTTCATGGAATATATTATTTAGATTTGAAAGTATCTTTAAACAATACTTGGAATTTAAAAGAACAAATATCATTTTACCGAATGAAGTGTATAATATCTGTGCTCTGACAAATCTAAGAAATCCAAAAATGTTGAAAACCTGCTATTTATAATTGATATTTTCGAATCAAAATAAAAACCTTGAACCTATCAAAATACCATATTTTCCATTTTGATTATTATACATGGTATCAAGTCTTACGAATTTTGTCTGATTGTCCAGAAGCAGATAATAATGCATCTCCATTCATTAGTAGCAATAAAACAATATTGCCCTCACACACATTCAACGTATTTACATATACAGTGTGCCATGGACGTTGGGATTCGCCTTTTCAGAAACAACTACGCTCCAAATAGAAAATCTAATTTCCGGTAAAACAGCATCGAAGACATATAGGTAACTGCAGGTGACTAGAGCGCCATCTATGAGACACTAACCTTTTTAAAGTATATTATAGTAAGTAGATGAACAGATGTGACAAGTTCCCATAGATGATGCGTTGGTATCCCATTATCATCCCAGATATTCTTTGGACCCGCGAATATACCATTACGGCTATATTCAGGTAGAATATATTAAATATAATGGAAATATAAAAAATCCCTTATTGTCTCGCATAATTCCACATAATCCGCCCTAACTCCCTATAAATCCTCGTAAAATTACCGCAATTCTTGTCAGTTCTCTGGAATGTCGAAAAAATCAAGTTTTGTCTAAAATGCATGTGAACCCACGATTCCGTACCAGCGTCACTACTTCATAAACACATCTATATTAGGATTATGCGTCATATAAACGTATAATATAACACGACATTGTCAATATAACTACCGCTGTTTTACTGGAATTTCCCATTAGAATCCCTCCATGCAGCCACAATACCGCGAGGAGAAAATTTCTCACCCGCGGAGTTTTTTCCATTCATCACGGATGAAACAAGCGGCAAAGATAAACTAGGAAAAATGCCGCTGTACCGGCATTGTTGTCAGCTGGCGGGTTGCTTTTCATCCAACACCTTAATACTTAAATTACTTTTATTATTATCTATTTCCTTCTTTCCGTAATAGGTCGAGCGAATACGTTAACCTTTTTGCGCCTGATGTTGACCTAAAACACGTATCCATGGAAAGGAACAAGAATGCTTGAATTTAGCTAGTACCCTTAAGACTCTACGTACTACCAAATACTGAGAATATGCAGACCGGTCATAGTTGAAACTTTGGGTACAACCACCTTCAAAAATCTTATGTGGTGTATTTGCAACCATCAAAGTCAAAATTGTGGAAATTAACCATAGGAGAGGGATGGAAAACGAGAGGTAAACCCACTGGCTGTCCGGTGTATAAGCAATTGGCTGTAAATGGCTGCCCTGTAGCTGTCCGTGACTGCTTTAACTTATTTTTGGTTGTCCGTTAATTAGTATATTTGACAACATCATGAAAGTATGTGGTGCCTGCGCCGCCGCCGAAACAACGAAACCCTAAAGGGGGGGGCGTGTTTCCCATGTGAATACTGTTGTCTCATAAACTTTGACTTGTCCTTCCCTGGGAAAACATCGATCTACCCTCTCATCTATTAGTTTTAAGAGAATGACACACATATTTTGCTTTCTAACACGTTTTAGGGCAAATATGTGCTGGCCTCCCCCTTTCATAACCCGTATGGAAAGCACTTTATTGAAGAATGTCTACCATCAAATGTTTCAGCTTCTGGAAGTAAGCTTATTTGTAGATACATCTAAATAAATACAAAAGTATTAAGGCCATCCCATAATATGTCATAGAGAATTCATCCCGTGTATATTTCCGATTGAACCTTAACAGCCTGTTGACATTCATATTTTGTGAGGAAATATTCCTTTACATCGTCAAAGTTGAGTCGGAAAAAAATGCACGTACTTCAAAACTCAGGAATCCGATAACATTTGAAAAATATATAAATACAAAGTTAGGAGTACATAGAAAGCATCAGGCAATTAAAATTAAATTTCTCGTTAAGAAATTTCATATACCTATAATATCAGTTATTTTTGATATCTTGACATATAAAAAAATCTCTTAATCTACTGGCATTTTCAAATAATCATACATTATAAAGTTCATTTATTTACAACTTTGTTATTTCTAACTTATCCGCTAGGACCAACAGTCTTCAAAATATATAGTAGTTTCTGATTACCAAGATGGGGGCAAGTGAGACAGTATCTTTGGCTGTTCATGGCTGTTCACTTTGCTGTCTATGGCTGCATTTTGGCTGTCCGATGCTATTTTGGCGGCTTGGGGTACAAGATTTTCCAACCGGTTTACGCCTGGAGAACTGTTAAATGACAACATCCAGTAATGAAATACGAAAGGCTTCCGCGGCCATTATCCAATGTCATTTGGTCGGTTTTTGGGTAGTTAGGCCGACGTAAAATATTTTCATTTGACGTTTCGCAAACACGAGTGGTTGGCAACTTCAGAAGGAGTTCACACTCCTGTGAGCTACATAAATGATAGATTCGTAATAACGCATACTTTGATGTTGCCAATGTTCTTGAAACATCCAGTAACAAAATCCCAAAGCACTTCAGCAGGTTGCTCCAATGGATTGAAAACAATATATTTTTACCACTTCTTGATTTATTCAGCCTCTCAATGTTTCGAAAACTATCGACTTCAGAAAAAAGCTCTAAGGTACTTTTTATGTCGTCATGAAGCCTAAAAACACTTTGATGGGACAGAATGAAACGGTTTTTGGAATTTGCTTGAGAATCTTTTGAATAACTTTTAAATCTGAAACATGCAGATTTGTTGAAAAAGATTTTGCAAAAAATCATATCAGAATATTCTTTCGACTATGTGTGAAGATACTACCTGTAATGCAGTTCTAAGCCAAATTAAAGGGAATGTGAATGAAGACGACAAGCTTCAAAGACATTTTGCGGGGTCTCCTTCCTTGGTATTCAGCGGATCTCCACTTTTCTCAAGATATGAATATAAAATATCAAGCTAGTAAATAACTGTTTGACATTTGGTGGCGACATCCAATCCTCACATACTGCTCTTCGCTTGGGATGTTAATGAGAAGTGTTAGGCTACTAAATGACTTCTTCACGTTTCGCGGGCACATCCAGTTCTCACTTATCTTCTGGACATCTCTCTGCTCAGTTCCCAGATATTTAACTGCGGCTTTCATCACCAACGAAAATTATCTTATTAATCTGCTTTGGTATCAAAGTAAAAAATTGTAAAACTATGCATAAAACCCTAGAACTTCAAGCTCAGAGAAAGAGTACCTTACAGGCGTGCTGAGTACATTGTAAATAATCAAAAGGTGTTTGCTTCACAGAAAACAAGAAAAAATAAGAATTCAGTTGTTGAGAAATCCGGCGTGGAATGCGTTTTTTTGTTCTCAATACAAACATGGAGGACCCTCGGTAATCGAATCACTGATATTACTGTACCCCAACCGTTTCGCTAAAATTGAAATACCTGCTGGGAATCCAGAATCACCAGTAATTTATTCTAATGTAATTTTTTTGAGTCGTTTGATTCGAGTAATACAATTTGCCTAGTGGTCTTCTTTGTTCAATTTTATATTGCTGATTGTAGGGGTCTTTGTGTTTCTTTCATCCCTACGTACCTTAATCGGTCATTGACCAAAATCGTTTTGAATTTCACATGGATCTAAATCGGGTCCTGCAGCAACGCAAGAATTGCCAATTATTTTAATAATTCCCCATGTTTGTCTGGCCGAATCAAACTACACATATGTTTAAAATTTACTAATTTACGTTCCGGTTCCAACGGTGACCTTTTCAAGTACAGTTGACACTTTCGACAATATATTTTATCGATTTGTCTTTTAGATGACAGCTCGTTTCTTTTTTTTCTCGCTAACACATCCCAATAACGTCAGTTGCAACTCTGCTGTCTGTGATCAGCAAAGCGATGACCAAATGCTAAATAGGAGGTCTCTAATCTAGTGAAACATCACGTATTCTGAGGCGCATAGCGCCAAGATATAGGTGTATAATGTGCGAGGCTTATTATGGCTCTTCTAAGACAAAGCATGTATAGAATCTTTTCACTACTATTATAAACTACCACATTTAGTTTGTTAAAACTTAGCACATCTGAGAATGTTCTTAACGTCCGACAATACTGTCAGAATACAGCCCATGGAATGCCTCCATCTCAGAACGGTGCGTAGGGGAGAATGCTGTCGCTACATAATAGAGTCCAAATAAACCAGATGTTCATACATAATTCATTTCTGATTCAATTTCAAGTATCTCAATTTGTCAAGCAGAACCTGTTTTTACTTCTTTATTCAGGATGTTTCAAATTCGACCCTCACCATTGGGATCTCGGAAGCTGTAAGAGATACGAAGTTACCTAAAAGATGAAGTTGCGTATATTGGTAATTAAGAAGATGCTGCTCAGCAGGTTTTGAAACTCGAAATACTTCCGGACAGATGGAAAAAACCAATTTTCCCCAAAATCGTTTCAATTTATCCCTGGCCGTATTTGTAGTGGGATTTCAAAATAAATTGCACAGAAGACTGAATTATTCTCCTCTAAAAGGTGACATAGTTAGAATTTCAATATGACGTTTGGTCTCTTGTCCTCCAGCACCAACCTTACTTTTTCTTATGGACGACATATTGAATTTTCACTCAAGTGGACGGAGTTACTAATTCTGATTCGAAGAATATATAATACATTGTACATTGACGGTGCCAAACCTTTGTTATTTGAAAAAAAAATCAGAATTTCACATAGGCTTTGAAATTGTCGGATAGTCATTTGTTCCTCATACTAGATTTATCCGTTGATAATTATATTCCCCTGTCTTGATTTAAGATGGGAATTCAAAATAAATTTCATGCTGTCATTGTTAATAATTATTCTCCTCTATAAAATGGAGCAGTCAAATTTTTATTTGAGACTTCTTCTTTCGACCTACATCACCTACTTTGTTTTTCCATATTATGGACGTTACATTGGAATTTAGTACATTCCAATGTGTTTTTCAGTCCTTAATTCAGTGATATATTTCCCTAGTTGGTCATCAATTTGTTGTTGGATAAAATTTATAACGAAATGAAACGGTATTGTAAAACCTGAACACAAATTTAAAATTTTATTGATGGTAATAACAATAATAATCGTAAATAAGCAGAGATAAATCATAGCAAATGTTTAAAATTTTGTCCATTATTTTCTAGGCAAAGCCTAACTAACTCTTAACGTTGCTCATTGCTCAATTAGTTTCCCTTGTTCTCCGTCTTCAAACTCTGCTACTATGTTCAATTTGAGATCTGGTCTGGTAGGTATACCAAAGTAATTACTATCTTATTTCAAAACCTATCTAGGAACTTCTGTTTTCTTAGAATAACTAGGGTTTATCAATATCAATATAATAATAACATATTATACATTTTTAAAATCAGAAATGAGAACTCAAAAATGCAATGTGGCGTCCATGAGGAAATATAAAGTTGATGCTGGAGAACAAGAAACAAAACGGCATACAGAAATTCTAATTATGCCGCCTTGTAACGGAGGAATGTACAATTTAATTTGAAATCACACTACAAATAAACTCAGGGAACAACGAATGAGATTATCGGAAGATTTGGTTTTTCTGTCTCACAACGGGAATACTATAAATTTTGAAGCTTTCGAAACGGCATTTTGTTAGCTACCATTTAAGCGACTCCGTATCTCGTACCGTTTTCGAGGTTCCAATTAGAAACACCCGGTATGTATAGTAGAATAAATATGGATAACAGTGACTAGTAGAAATAGTAAATAGATCAAGGAGTCAATAGCAGTGTCAATTTTCTGCTCCACAAGACAATGAATTTCTACATGGATGCGCATTATTTACCCAAAGATCATACAATTGTGAAGTAAGCTACACTTGAAAAACATTACGATAACGCTTTTAATATCACAAAGGGCTTTGATTAGTTGTGGTGTGTAGTATTCGTATACAAGCTCCACTCCATTGGCCTTTGGTGTAGTTGATCTCTTCATTACCTCACAATGTCAACGCGGATACTTCTCAGGGCCCGACTTTGGCACCGAACCCACTTGCGTTACACATTAGACTTCCTGCACAATTCAGATTCACAGTTTTGCATATGGCAGCACTTTACATGCAGGCACTGAGGACCGAAGCCGACCCGCGGAGTTTAGCTGGAGTGGTTTTGTCTCTGATGAAAGACACATGCTCTGCAGCATAAAACCTCTTATAACTACTTGAGCTGGGCCAGTAACTACGAAAGACGTTTTACAGTTGTAGGCATAATCTAGCTACACATGTAGGATTGTGTTGCAGCATTTATTGCAGTTGATGTTTTACTTATTTTTCTGTCTGGGTACGGATTGGTAACGACATTGAGTAACAGTAGCTTCGACCTTGTGAACACCATATTTAATCGAAAAACGCAATAAACGACGAGCAGGGCCAGTAACTACGGAAGACGTTTTACAGTTGTAGGCATAATCTAGCTACACATGTATGATTGTGTTGCAGCATTTGTTGCAGTTGATGTTTTACTTACTTTTCTGTCTGGGTACGGATTGGTAACGACATTGAGTAACAGTAGCTTCGATCCTGTGAACACCATATTTAATCGAAAAACGCAATAAACGACGTTTCTGTTCTTATTCCACAATCGCACTTTGCATTCAAAAACAGTAGGTTCAACGTCATTTTACTAGAGATACGTTGCAGAGCCACAACATTTATGTGCTGTCTAATTTTTCTATGACTAGGTGCTGTACCCTAGCCAAAAAAAAGACGTCCAAGCGTACGTCCTGTTACAATGGATGACAGAGTATAGCCATTTGCTCCAGCTTGTTGAAATCCAGATCACTGAGAAGATGATTTAACAATCGATCATCGTTTGCGACTGCTACTAAGTAAAGCCAGTTTTTTGTTCCCTATTCTGATTGCATCCGACTGATTAATCACTTTTTCTAGGATACCTTGTATAACGAAACATTAAAAACAGTATGTTTTGTATGTAGTTTTAGACGATGAATTTTGCAAATTGCGAAAGTCCTTTTCTCCCACAATAACAATCGACGTAACTTCCAGAAAGATACACACAGGCTAAAACGAAAACGGAAAACGGATATATCAAAGTCAAAATGTACCATTCTATAAATATCTTATGCAACCACAAGTATGCATCACAAAATAGTTGGCTATCAAACATTCAAGGCAAACAAGTATATAACAGAGCATCAAGTGGATGAGGGAGTAACCATCTAAATAAACGGCTGATTGATGAGACAGAATTGGGCTTCCATGGAGGAAAACGAACATGATGCAGTCACCTCAACTTACAATAAGTCGAGGAAGCCTCCAATGAGAACTTGACCTGACGTATGGATAGAAGTTGTTGTGAGGAAAGATCACTATGGTTGGAAGCGTAAACCTTATAAAGCCTGAGTTCAATCAGCAATCGATAACGAACGCCTTCAGCACATTTGTAAACACGGAAAAAATAGTCCTCGTCATTTGATAGAATACTTTAATTTGAAAGGTTTCATCCAAGCAGTTCCCACGCTGAGTCAGATTCTACTCCGGTGGAGTCTGCTCCGTAGTTTATAACAACAGAATATTGGATCGCTGAGTTTTAAGAGAAGCCGTGCGAGCTGCCAAGATGAGCGTCGTAGAAATGGTGAAGAAAACCCACAAAGCAGTAATGGATGACCGTCGACTAAAAGCGGCCTACGTGAAGTACATCGCATATTGACTCAAAAAGGACATGAAAAAAGCAGTGTGCACGTTTGCACACAATCGTACAAAAAGAGCGCTGCGAGGGTGTTTCAATCGTGTGCTTGGCGATGAAGCAGAGCTTTTACGTTGATTCAGAACCATTCATGAAACAAGGGCCCATCATTTTATACCTTAGACGATAAAATATCCGAAACGTTACACCTGAAATGTATCCTGTGGTTTTCATTCCTATAATCCTCCATGTTCGTCTGGCCGTTAGATGAAACCACTGTCAGTATACAGTAATTCAAAGGTACTTTTAGTGTGGGCTCGACCGATAATGCCGTTATTGCGCATAGCATCTAAAACAGTTTATCACAAAAATTGTGATTGAATTTGACAGAGAGCGTCATGTTCACCACACCGTGGGAGTTATGGTATAGCGCGCTATTATTTATGGAAGCAGGTCACCACTGCTTTTCATCAGAGGCAATATAACTTCATGGATCAACATCGCATCAACCGTTTACCTTGGCCACCACGATCGCCTGACCTATCTCCAATTGAACATGTCTGGGACATGATAGGTCGCAGGCTCTTGAATTTGCAGCACCCTCCACAGACTTTAGCAGCTCTTACTCACGAAGTTGCAGTAGCTTGGAATGGAATACCCTACCAGGATAACATCAGCACGATTCCCAGGCGGATCAAAGAGTGTATAAGAAATCGTGGATCATCAACACATTATTGAACCAGCTCCGGCAATCAGTTGACGAATCAAGATGAAAACTTAATCATTTCACTAGTAAGGCCAACAGTATGTTGAGATATTGGACAATCTATAAAAGAAACACTCAACTTTAACAGCTCGCTCCTCCGCAACTGCTATAGCTAAGGTACTGAATTTTTAGTTAAAAAATTATGATCTCATATTTTATTTGCTATCTACTTGCTTTTTCAGTTTTGCTAATTGTTTATACAGGGTAGTCAAGAGGCCAAAATTAACTTTCCCAAAATTTTAAAATGCAACACCCTGTATATTTTCACACTTTTTGATTTCCCTTTCAATAAGCTTTGTATGATATTAAGTTTATGGAGCTTTGTGTGGTGTTGTATGGTTTTTGACTTGCTAAAAACATAGGGACGCCTTTTGACTTTCTTACTTCATTGCTTAAGTGGCATTAGTAGAAGTAGTAGAAGTAATAGTAGTAGTAGTCATAGCAGTAGTAGTAATTTATATACTCCATTATATAAGAATAATAATAACATAGAATGGTTAGAATGGATAGAATCGTTAAATAAATGTAGATTTAATTTATAATGAAAATACGCTAATTCTAACGATAGTAAGTTATCAACCAGGTAGTAGACGTATTGTAATATTGTTCATTCGCCTTGAGATCTGATGAAAGCTTCATATCAAAAAAAGCTTTTTAGAAGTCGTTGATTTTGCGTTCTCGACCACCCTGTATATACTACTCAGAAAACTGAAAAATAAGTGGATAGGAATATAATGTGACATCGTCATTTTTTAACCAAAAATTCAGTATCTTAGCTATAGCAGTTGCGGAGGTGCGAGTTGTCAAAGTTCAGTGTTTTGCAATTATAAATCTATAGTACGTCATATCAAATTGCCACGTCCAAGTCTGTAATAAGATGCAATGCTTTCCATTTAAAGAGATTCACGTCAGGGTCACCGCATAGTTATGAATCACCCAGTAGAGATGGAAATAATTACTAAAAACATAGACACCTTTTGACCTTTCGAATTTATTGCATAAGTAGTACTTGTAGGAGTAATAGTAGTAATAGTGGTAGACATTTACTTACTCCATTATATACTAAGTGACATATAAATCCGAACACCCAGTTTAAATGGTTTTATTTTAATAAAATTTTGTATAAGTACTTAATGAAGCATAATTAGTAAATGATAAAAATTTCAAAATGATTGCACTGCTTTAAAGCTCTTTGACCTTTAATAATGTGTGGATGCACCCTGATGTGCTACGCATTCTCCAACGCGCCTAGGCATGCTTTTGATGAGGTGGTCAATGTCCTCCTGTGGTATCTCGTTCCAGGCAACCACCAACTCCTCTCGAAGTGCTTCTAGAGTCTGAGGAGGACGCTGCAAATTGAGCAATATCCTACCCATCATATCCCACACGTGCTCAATTGGGGATAAGCCGGGAGATCTTGGTGCCCATGGTAACAATGTGACATCATCATGTTGAAAGAGGTCTATTGTGACTCTTGCAACATGTGGTCGGGCATTATCTTGTTGGAAAGTTGGATCTGCCAGGGTGTCAAGATAGGGTAAAAGATGGGGTTCTAGAACTTCGTGGATATAACGCTGCGCGTTCATGTTACCTCTGATGAAGATTAAAGGTGACCTGGAACCATAAGCTGTAGCACCCCAAACCATAACTCCAACGGTGTGATGAACATGTCTTTCAACAAAAAACTGTGGATTCCTCCTTTCACCTCGTCGTCTTCTAACCCTGGTACGACCATCGTGCATGCCTAAACAAAATCGAGACCCGTCACTAAAGACAATACTGTTCCATTCCTGATCCCAGAGTGACCGTTGTCTGCACCACTCAAGGCGAGTACGTCGGTGTTCTCGAGTTAAAGGGAGGACCCAGTGTGGCCGGTATGAAAACATGCCAAAACTTCTCATTCGTCGGTAGACACTTCGCATGCCAATAGGTTTCCGTGTTCTGCAAACCATTCATTTGCAATGGACCTGGTAGTGGAGAAACGGTCCCTTAAGGCCTATAATCTTAGGCGGCGATCTTCACGGTCTGTTGATCTACGGCAGCGTCCAGTGCCCCTTTCTCTTTGCGTACGGCCTTCTCGAAGCCATGCCTGACAACACCTAACCACAGTGTCTACACTTCATTGCACTCTAACCGCAATTGCCTGAAAAGAAAGTCCAGCTTCCCGAAGTCCCACTATACGGCCCCTATCCAACTCACTAAGTTGACGAAATCGTACAGGTCTCCGTACTCTAGGCATCGTAACCGATCGTAAAGGATGTCAAGAACCAAAACCCGCCAACGTTGATTCTTTACTGCGGCTGAAATATTCATTTTTAGACCGTTAGTGAATTAAAAAAAAGCAGTATAAAAACCGGAATGTCCAACTGATAAGGATGAAAATTTTTTTACTTGTTACTTACAGTAAGATAAATACATTAACCAACTTTTATTAAAATAAAACCATTTAAACTGGGTGTTCGGATGTATATGTCACTTAGTATATAGGGACAATAATAACATAGAATGGGTAGGATGGATAAATAAATGCAGATTCAATTTATAATGGAAATACGCCAGTTCTAACGATATGACGTTATCAACTAGATGCGACTTTTCAGTTTTAATATTGTTCATTCGCCTTGATATCTGATGAAAACTTCATATCAAAAAAGCTTTTCAGAAGTAGTTTATTTTGCGTTCTTGACCGCCCTGTATACACTATTCAGAAGACTGGTCACCGTATAGTTATGTATTACCCAGTAGAGACAAAAATATTTCCAAGTAAGGAGCATACTTTTGGCTACACTTTTTATGATCAACTACGTGTAATAATAGAGGATTAGAAGTCGAAACAGTGGATGGAAAGGGATGAACCGCTATCGGAAAAGACGAAGTCAACTCCACTTGTTGTCAAGGTTATAGCGTTAGTTTTTTTGGGACGTGCTTCCGATAATTTTCGTTGATATGACGTCGATATGAGGAGGCCAAAATGAATGAGTTGCGCCCTTAGATTATTATCTACTTCTATACTTGAAAAAATCGCTCGGTGGTAAAAATATATGCAAGTAATGAAGATGCTGAATCTATAGTTGATGGCTATTTTTGAGGGACTCAATAGTTCTCACTGGAATTATTCTATTGGAGCTATTTAACATCACTGGGAAAAGTTATTGAACTGAAAGGGGTCTCTGTTGAGGAATAAAGATATGGTTTATCAATATTTTTGTGTTTTCTTTGTTAGGCCGTGTAGTTCTGGGACTATCCTCGTAGACGTTTATATCAAGACTGCACGATATGATATTTTAAATCAAGAGAGGCAAAGCTTATTCATAAACACAGCATCAGGAAAAGGTGACCTGATAGTTGTGTGATACTTAGCTGCAGATTTAATGGGATGAAAGAGGAATAGTGGAAAAATAGTTGAAAAATAATCTTTTAAACCTAAGCTGCTAAAAATTTACTATTTCAGCCTTTTTCCTGCCTGCCTGGTTTCTACCCGGGATGCATTTATATCAAGTTTTAAGTGGCAACGTAGCGACTGTAAGAGGGTTATGGGGATTTTTCCATTAACTGTAAGCTGAGGAGTCGTAATTTTTCCGTTGTCACCGTAAAGTCGTATGATAAGGATAATCTTTAGCGTCTTCTTCGTGTCTACAAAGAGGTTGAAATGGCCCCTTTTTACAACCGTCACGTAAAGCGAGTAGTTGACTTTTAAGATAATGTGTCTGCAGTTCATTAGCCCGATTAGGTAATGGGGTTAAGGATTTAACTGGTTTTTGTAATCTTAGTAATATAAACGTTGGCGATATTATTTTGGAAGGGCATGATAGCACAATCACTTCACCGCCAATTCCATACAAATGGTCAGTCTGATGTTCCCAAGTCAATCAAGATATTGTATATACGAGTTTTCTTGGAAATCGTAAGAACCTTTATGTGTTCTTGTCAAAAATATTTATAGATTCGTGAAAGCATTCTGCATTAATTTTACTTTTGACAGATATTTGTTTGATTGTGAGCCTGTACTTTCCTTATTGCACAGTAGTGTATATATGGTAGAAAATATTTAAGGATATAAACAAAAATCAGTATGGATATAGCAATAGCAATACGTATAATTTTTTAGATCCATCTTTACATAGTCAAGGCTGCATTCCGCATACTCAGAAATTGTCACCTCGCTGTCCAATGATTTGGCAGGAACGTAAGAATCATGTTGATGATTGATACTTTTGCTTAACAAAGATTCTGTGATTTTCTAGTAAAAGCAAGCATACAATATTGTATCCTAATATTTCCTCAGCCTGTACCTCATGACTCTTCTAGCATACCTGTTCCTAAGCCTCCAAAGAAATATGATGAACCAGACAATTCTGACACAGAGTAGCCAGAAGCCGGTCCAAGTTTTGAAAAGGAAAGCGTTTTCGATTGTAGTAGCAGCAAACAGACGCATTTTATATTTCAGGAAGAGTTCAATGATATAGTTCCTGATCTTCCCAAAAGAAACGCACAACTACAGGTACTTGGATTTTGTTTGCAGCAATGGACCTTTTACAAACAGGTGTGAAAATGTCCACGTTTCGGAACACGCAGTCTATACTGACCGTACTTTTCTCGATGGAAAGTGACTTAGTTTACTGTCATGTTATTCCAGGTTTACAGAATGAACTTGGCATTTCCTATGTACCTACTGGGTGGCGACGATTTATTGACCCTTGTAATACAAGTCTAAAGGCAGTTTTGTTCTTCAATAGAAACGAACGGCCATCAGTTCCCAAGTTTCCATTGGTCATGCTGAAAATATGAAAAAAAGATACCAGAGCTTGGGCATATTAATCCAAAGCATGAAATACGAAGATCGTAAGAGGGATATCTGTCCGATCTCAAAGTTATTGTATTTCTCACAGGACTGCAGAGTGGCTTCATAAAATATTGTTGTTTTTTTTTAATGGGTTAGCAGAGCCAGAAACCAACGTTAGCCGTTCGTGAGGGCGTTGTGCCCGGCCAGAAAAATGTCCTTAGTGAATCCTTAGTAGATCAGCAGAAAGTTTATTTACCTGCTCTCCACATAAAACTAGGGCTTATAAAAATGTTCGTGATTGCCTTAGATAGAGAAGGAAATGCATTCCTTTATTTGAGAAGGAAATTTCCGCGTTTAAGTGAAGCAAAACTTAAACAAAGCATTTTCGATGGATCTCAAATACGAGAACCTTTTAAGGGCAACATTTAAAAACTACACTTTTGAGAAAGTAAAAAAGGGCATGGGATGCCTTCAAAAATGTATGCTATGTAACAAGGATCTAGTTGAAGAATTTATCCAATCTTATAAGGCCTTATGTTGCAATATGTTACTTAAGCTGCATTTTATTCACGCCCATCTGGAATTCTTCCCTGAGGATTTGGGTACAGTTTCAGACGAGCATGGTAAAAGATTTCACCAGCAAATTGCTCAGACGTAGAAGCGCTGTAGTAGAAAATGGACCACAAACATGCTGGCGGAGTACTGCTGGACCATTAAATGTGAAACCGCTCTTGGCGAATACAAGCGAAAAAAGACAACCAAATAAATTGTTTGATTGTTTTTCTATACAATATGAAGTATATTTTCTAAGAAAGTGAATCTGTTTTTTTCAATTTGTTAAAATTCCCCACTAGATCGCTTATAATTTAGGATTTTCATATTTTATATTCTCCCCTCTCTTAAAACTTGTGGGTGATGGGGAGAAACTGACTGCATGTTAGATTTCAGTACAACTGAGTAGACGCAAAAGTCCGAAAAGATATCGGAGAGCGATAAAAATTTTCAGAATGCCGAACAGTGTTATTTTAAGTAGGGCAACATAACATCTTATGTGTGACAAGTCGTTACATGATTACCATCTTTCCTGTATTGCTGAACATTTTTCAAAGTATGACGTTATTGGCAAATATCCGTAGACAGGTCAAGGGTTAATTGTACAGCCGGAACACAATTCCCTAATTATGAGATACATCCGGTAGGATGACCAATTATAAAGCAAATTAAGCTTTTGATTAAGTGCCTTAATTGATTGATCAGCGCATCTGTTATAACAAGAGCATTTGAGCTACTCCAATAACGCTTGAGTAATTCTGATCACAAAGCTAAAGCTTATTATAATGTGATACGGTAGAGCCTTGTACAAGGTGATTCAAAAATTGAATTGATTGTTTCATTGATATATCTCTCCAAAACTCTCTCTTTTTAAATAAACCACGTCGGATTTTATTGTGTAGACAGCAACATAACACAGCGACTTACATGGTCAACATCAGTATAACGCCTTACAGAATTTACGCGTGGAACAATGCAAATTATTCCTGCATTGCGGCTTTGAATTCCACGATGGACACACGTTCACCGATTCATATAGCTGTTTTTGCATCAATCATATATCACTAACCATCTGTCTAGTAAAAACAGTAAAGAGCAATTTTTTAGTTCGTTTTCATTATTATTATCATTACATCTAAGCCTTTTACTATAATAAGCCTAAAGAAACCGTTTCAAGTTCGTTTGTTTGCAAATAACTCAGTTTTTGTTGATACCTGAATAATCAAATTACCTGATTTATGAGGTTTTTTTGTTAATCGATTCAGTTTAAGTCAAAGCGGAAGTTACATTGAAGAATATAGATTTGTTCGTGAAGTGGTCGGCGACTTGCCAGTGACCGTGTCTGGGATCTGGTCGTGTTCATTCCATCAATATAGCGTAGCAGATCGGATGGATTTTGTATGGCGGGATATTGGACACGTCACTGGCAGGTAGGCGACTGCTGTGCGAACAGGACTTAAATCGTATGCTTCCAATAAACATAACTCTTAAAATTTACCCTTGCTAAGATACACTAATACATTTCCGTCATCTCATCCAAGACCCTATTCCGTAACTGGTAAATTACACTAATAGGAGATATTGGGTTTCATGAAAGCTTCAACTACAATTTACTACTACAAGCGGTAGTATTTTTCTTGTTATTTTAAATACACTAGCTAGAGTTACAGAAGAGAACAAGTGATATTTGAATAGCGCCGATTTTTTGGTAGTATTAAGTTCAGTATAGAATGCTACCATAGGGATCCAAGATATCAGACAAGATGAACATCATCAAATATGACTAACTTCGCTCAACTTTGTAATTTTCCATAAAAATACATTCATCATTATTATTATCAAACACCAATTTCCTCATAAACATCACAAGTGTTCTATTCGCCTTCACCTTTTCAGCTCTGGTAGTTTATCTTCTCGTTTTTGAGTGGCTTATCTTCCCACATTAAGAGAACTGTAGGAGCACTTTTTCGATAAGATTCTGGTTTTTCGACGGCTTAACTTTCAAGAAAGTCGTCTCAAGGTCGTCTTCAATAATATCACATTCAACGGTTGGACGATGAGAAAGTTGTTCCGAATCAGGGCAAAAAGCATCTCTTAAACACTGCAACCTCGGTTTTCGGAAAGCTTTTATCTGACAACCACTCTTAGTTTCCTAAGATTCTGAAATACATATCATGCTTGTGCTTTTGTTAGTTTACTGCCACCCATTGAAACATTTCTGTACTTCATTATACTTTTACATATTTACAACACTTGTAAGCTTGTAATTTATTGGCGATTTTCCACTAAATGAACAAAACAAAAATTACATAAACTCGTGTCAAACAAAACAAATCTGCAACTTCTCGCAAACCTTTTGGAGACTGGCGTATTTTGCGACAGGTTTGTTTTTCGTGTCCCGCTTAGAAGCGGTCACATCAAAACGTTTCGACGTGTTTTGAAACTCGAGTCTGCTTAGTGGAAACGGTCGTGTTGTGTTTTCTATTTTCACCTTGTTAGTCTGAATACGAGCTTTGTACCAAACTAGTAGGCAAGTAAATGACATATTTTTAGGAAGTGATGTGCGATGCTCCCATGTAATCCAATGTCATCATTTTGAATATCGTTCATTAATCGTTTATTCTTCTAGATAAATGTGATCGAACCCAATATCTGTGTAGGCGTTTCCTTCTTCTCCTTCAGAATTATTAATAAATATATATGTTTGGTTAAAGTGCCTACCTAGCTAGTTTATAGACATATATAGTTATGGATACAGCTATTTTCTTATATACATGGTACATAAATATATACATTTACTTCGTTTTCAAGGACTTCATTATCAACCAGCCTTAACCAAGAATAAAAAAAATCTCCAAACATGCTGGTTGGTTATTGAAGAAAGACTGTGCTGTGACTCCCTCGCGACAACCAGTGGAAAAGGACCAAAACAAAAACGACACTCGAACAAAATGCAACCCGCTTGATTGAAACAAAAGCTTTCGGTATGTTTCAGTTTTGTTTTTCAGGTTTTAGAAAATACAAACTCAACTGTCCGGTTAGTGTAGACCACCTTAACAGTGACGTTTCTTGCAAGTACTGTCGGCAATATTTCTTGATCATATTTACCAGAGCCGGTACTCTGTACTTAAATTTATCGTTTAGATAGCCACATACCATGTTGTTGCGTACTATACGAGTACAGAACTTCTCAGTACATTACAGATATAGGTTGGAGCACTGGAGATACTAAAATTATCATCGATGTCATGTAGCATCCGTCATTT
Source organism: Acanthoscelides obtectus (assembly GCA_963669975.1). Taxonomy (NCBI): domain Eukaryota; kingdom Metazoa; phylum Arthropoda; class Insecta; order Coleoptera; family Chrysomelidae; genus Acanthoscelides; species Acanthoscelides obtectus. The sequence continues at coordinate 80,971,564 of CAVLJG010000001.1, read as the reverse complement.
CATGACTAAGGACTATCAAATGATATATTTGTTGGTTGTAATTCTTGGCTTGACCGGTTTATGCTTGCTTGATTGCTGCTTTGTTCATACTCAGATTTGTATGATGTCACACTCATAGATTGAGTATTGGTGTATGATGTTGGTTTGCTTTCCTGTTAGTAAAAGTACAAAGATATTGACGCCGTCAAAAATTGAATATTGCGCTATTGTAAAAGAAAATCAGTCGGTGCAGCAAATCAACCCCAGATTAGATGGCGTGTGCGGCAATATAATCGCCTCGGTACTCGACAGTGGAACTAAGGGCAAGAAGTTGCCCTGTAGATATGAGTTCCTGGAAGGTGATGCCCGTCCTGGTCGGAAGTTCACTCAGGAACAAATCGCTCTGTTAGAATGCGCAGTTCTCAGTGATGGCCGATCAAAAGTGAAGCACATTTGTGTGACAGCTTTGCGAAACAACCTATTCTATTCGTCATTGTTCATCAGAGGGGTTCGGTGGACCTTTGCTCTTAGTTAAAAGTATCGTCGGTCTGTTAGTACCTGCCACGTCTGGCTACGCAGATACCAAACACGTTTAAGGGGAAAAGGGAAAGAATTTTTATCGGTTTTGCATACTGAAATAATTTTGGTTGGTTTGAATTCACAATTTAATGTTGATCACAGTGCGAGGCGCGGTCTGGAATGTTTGCGAACTTGTTCGACTGTGTAGTCTACTGAATCACGCAACAGAGTGTTGCTGTCCGGTTTGGCTTGATAATAACGGCGCTGTAGCTGTTATTTTATATAATGTGTTAGATATGAGATATCAACATTTCTGTGAATGGTCTCATTTGACACGTATCAAGGGACGTTAGTGATTGTGTGTAGGGTTCTGTTTTGCAGGACTTGTAGTCTCTGCATGTGCGTCTTGGCAAGAAAACACCAAGCCACGCATGCGTGGGTGATTGCGGGTCTTATGACCATTTTATACAACCGAATCTTGTTAATCAAACTTAATTTTGAATTTCTGCGCAACAAAGTATAAAGATGCCGAAACGTAATTTGGAATTGTGCCCATGTGCCACACCTTGTCAAACGCCTATGATACCTCTAGAAGCAATATACCAGTATTTTTGTTCAGGATGAACCTGCTAGTTAAATGCTTCATCAGTCTAACTGTCTGTAGCTCCGTACTATGCTCAGACCGAAAGCCGAATTGCACGTCAGGAATCGGATGGTGATCTGACGAGAATTTCTCAAATTGACGATAAATCGCCTTTCCAGCAAGCTTAGATGGAGCTGACAGCAGGGACGGTTATCCTGAGGGAATATCGAACCTACCTTCTATGGGATCATGATGACTTCAGCGATCTTCCACGCCTTAGGAAGGTAATAAGTTCTGAGCATTGCATTCATTATTGCCACCAGATAAGTCAAAGCCTTTAGGTCCTTAATGTGGCCTTGACGCTCTGCTGGTGTGCAAAGCGGAATCTCAGAGGATTCCGTTGATGTGCTATGCTGAGATTCATCTGAAGAGTCTTCCATAGAAGAATCTTCTGAAAAGGAATTACCGATGTTAGCACTGGTGTTGTTGTCGCCATTCGCTCTGAAATATCTCCTGACAGATACTACAATTTGTCCTTCCTCGTCAAGGTCATTGTCCAGATCATAACTGCCTTTGCATGACGTCAGCAGAAAACTCCACTTTATCCTCAGTCCTGAAAACTATGCGGCCAGGATCATGAATATATGGTAGTTGTTCTTGCCTTCCGTTTCTGAGCGATTTTGCCAGTTTCCAAAGAGGAATAGTTGATTCAGGATGACAAGACCTTTTTGCTTGCTCAATCGCAGCCCTCTTTTCAGAAAATTTTCGACGGATGTCAGCAGAGAGAGCGAAACAAAAAGGTTTTTTGATGACGTGTCCTCCATGGTCATTTGGCGATCAATAAAATTAGTTTACCGTGGATTCGTGAACCACTCTCGGCAACACCGCGTTGATTGATTTTCGCTTTGTAAAAAGAGTAGGGGGCTAGGGTAGCCCATGATTAGCTCGTCGAGCTACTAATTGGTGGACCAGAGGCTCGCGGGCTCGAATTTTTGTCACGGAAGTTAAATCCGAGTCACGGATGTTGTGTTCTATGTTACATATATAACGCGTCAGATAGAACAAGATCAACTGCTGAAGTTATATTCAATAATCAGATACCAGTAGATGGCTTGTGGAGTAGAACAGTGTTGATACTATGGGGTCTGCAAAAGTGGTCAAAGGTGGCCCGGTTTACACTCTCCGCCTCTCCACCACTACTACTACTACTTGTAAAGAGAGCCTCACACGTCTGTTAGAAGCATTTATAACATGTGATGAAAGCTGTGTCCTCTACTATTATCCTCATTAGAAAACGGAGTGGATGGAATGCCGGAAAGCAGATCAAGGAGCCAATGGAAAGGACAGTGCGTACACTGAAGCAAGAAGTAGTAGCCATTTTTTTAGACCACAATGGGATACTACTGTCAGATTACAAACAGTATAACACCTCCACGAATACCTCCTGCTAGGTTTCTAGATACTAAGTCAATGTCTAACGGCTGGTTCAACAAATCGTGCAACACTGCTCCTCAGCAGAAGATCAAGGCACACAGAACAGTGGAAAAAACTCACTGTACAGAACAGATAAGCCGACGTCGAGTCCAGAAACCAACATAAGGAAGCGGTCGGCAATGCCAAAGAAGAGCACGATATACAAACTAGGCACAGGGTTTATGTCGCAACACAATCGCAGTCGGTCTTGGTGGACGCTGGCCAAGTAGATTGAATGGAACTTCTCACAGAGCCTTAAACCACTTACAGGATGGAACGATTGTAACCGACTCAAAGGCTACGGCAGAAGTGCCTACCAAGATCTTTGCTACCAACTCCACCACGAACGTCCCGCTCAACACCCGAGTGCCGTCAATACAAAAGATACCCTAAACTATGCGGGAAGTAAAATTCAGGCGTAAGATTGTAAGATGGTTGTTCCTGACGCTCGACATAAACAAAGATTCCGGACTTGATTCCTGCTGTTGTATTAAGAAGGTGTGCAGCGGAGCTTGCTCCAGTTGTTTCGAATTTCTTCCAGATATCTTACGAACCCGGCACCTTCCCAGAAAACTGGAAATTTGCTCAATTCATATAACAAAAAGGATCCGAGACCGACCCTTACAACTACAGGCCTATAGCTCTGCTTTCCGCTATAAGTAAGGTGATGGAGAGGTGCATATATCGCGAGCTTCTGGACTACCTAGAACGCCACAGCTTGATCAGCGACAGGCAATATGGTTTCCGATACGAAAGCGCTCGATCAGCTGTGATACGCTGCCGTCTTATGCAAACTTTCATCCTTTAACCTCCCAGGGAAGCTTTGCAGATATATTGCTAACCTTTTCTCCGGCGGCAAGACATCCATCGTGATTGACGGGTTCTCCTCTTCATCCCACAACGTCAATGGGGGTGTTCCCCAGTGATCTGTCGTGGATCCGACACTGTTCCTCTTACATATCAACGACCCCCTTTCCTGGAAAAAGCTAAGCTATTTGTTTAGGGCTACAAAATACATTTCTCCGTATGACCCCTCGCTCTATACACGGCCCAGATAAGACCTAGCCTCAAGAATTGCTCACAAGTTTGGGGTGATGCCGCCCCGACTACATTATATATGTTCGATGCTGTCCTGAGGATGGCTGTCCGACTGATCGTTGACTTTTTTCTAACAGACAGTCTCTGGACCCTTTCGCACCGATGGGCCTCTCATCCTAACCGTGTCGAATTTCGTACATCCAGATCTGGCCGATACGACCGGTTTATTGGCCCGAGGGTAACAAAATTGTAAAACAATCTACAAGAGGAAGCGTTTCCCAATTCTACTAACCTTAGGCAGTTCAAAAAATGGATTAACAAAATTTCTTTGGGATCCTCATAGCAGGCGCGGAGTCCTGGCATTTACTCTTCTGCCTGCGTGGCTGCTTCGGTGTGAGAAAAAGAGTCTCAGAAAAGAAAGCTGAAATTGAACGTCGTTGGACGCTGATGAAAGGCGTGCACTTATTGCATGAACGAGCACCACTAGATGCTGCTGGTTTAGTTCAAGTTGTCATCAGAGACCTTGAGCTTGAGCAGTTTGCTCACCCACCATACTGTCCTGACACGGCTCCATCTGACTAGTACTTATTTTTCCATTTAAACGAAATGTTGCGTCGGCATCATTTTCCTAACGACGTAGAGTTTGAAGACAGCAGTTATAGAGTAGTTTTCCTCGAATCATTGCTATAAAGGCATAGAACTACATATAAGTCCATCGCTACAAAACGTGTATCGAACACAAAGGTGACTATAGGAGTCTATTGCCTGAGCGAATCAAGCCACATGTTTAAATTTCTGTGTATTGTACGGCGTTTCGGTCACCAATGGCAGTAATGAGAGTATACTTTGTTCATCTGTCATTATTGTCATGGTACCTGAAAATAGCTACCTAGGAAGTCGACACGTCGTTCAATAAACAGAATATTAATTATATATGTGGTTTGATTTGGCCAGAGAATGGAGCCCTATGAACATAAAAGCCATACGATAAATGTGTAGGTCTGCCTTCCTGTTACATTCAGAAAAGATGATGCTTCTGAGACAACTGTCATATCAATAGTGATATTCATCTTTTATACAAAACACTGAACTCCAATCAAGCTACCATAGCTAAAATAAGACAGAGCCATAAAAATCAAAAGAGGTATGTGCTGGGGATCCCCTTTACTTTTAACATCTATTTTTTCCCGCTGAACACGAATTTCAAGTGAGAATTATTGGGGTCGCTGGACAAATATGAAAGTAATTTAGGCTTTAGGATGACAATTTTTAGTATTACGATGAACGTACATCTCTCAGGGATTTCTCAAAAATACTAAAAGTTGTGCTCCTAATGACTAAATTACTTTCATATTTATCCAGCGACCTTCAGTTCTGATATTAGATGCTCAGCCAGAAAAATAAATGGAAAACATATAGTGGGATGACCAGCAGACACCACTTTTTTGTAGGCCTGTGTAGTTAAGATTTCTTGTTCATTTGAAAGAACATAAGGTACAGGATTTCTTTCGAGATCAGGAGCGATTCGCAATAAGAACCAAAGAGCATTGTTGTACAAAGCAATATGACTTAACAATTGGACGCAGGAGGCTGTATGTTACTGTATGTTGAGACATGTTCATGGGTGCATAGTAGCCACCAGCAGCATGTCTGTTGATTCTGTTCTTCATTCGTATTGACAGTGTAAAGTGCGGACTATGGCATGGTGGTCACATAGCGAGATAATGGCACTTCTCCAGTTTACTTTATGCGTGGTTTAAGCATAGACCAGGGCTGAGAAGGAATGACGCTTGCATTAAAGAATGATTGTCTTCATCGTACGACTATAGATATTCAGGTGGTTCAGAGAATTGCAAACGGGCAATTTCACTCTGGAGATCGCTGAGAGGGAAGGAAGGCCGCGAACGTCAGTAACAGAGGAAAACATTACTGCTTGATGAAGAGCGGAGAGTGACATACCAACAGATAGACTAAACCTTACACCTTCATGCACCAGCAATTCTTTCAATTCTACATCACTGTTTACACGTAAGAAAACTTGTTCTCTCTGGGTAACGCATAGTCTGACGGAAGAGCAGAAGCCTCGTACAACTTGGTGCCAAAATATACTGAAAATGTTTGATAAGCGGAAATCTCGGTATATGAACAGCATCGGGACAGGTCTTTGATGATGAAGACTCACCCGTGGCTGTCAGAAAATCTCGACCTGTTAAGAAAAAAATGATTGCTGTATTTTTCAAATCGAGCGGGATTGTGGAGTGTATCGTTTTAGACACACAGAATACAGTCTCAGCCAAGTAGTACACGGAAGAGTGCCTGCCTAAAACCTGCGGCCAAAAGCAAGAATGGACACTTGGTACCTCCCCCATGACAACGCCAAAGTCTGCACATAGTATTTGACCACTACAGGACTGAAACTTATTGACCACCCTCCTTATAGTCCAGATCTTGCTCCCTGCAACTTTGCTCTGTTTTCGCATGTGAAAATGAAGCTAGAAGGGAAACGGTTTTTTAACGATGAAGACATTCTGAGGGCTTGGGACAACAAGTGTGCCGCACTCCCTGGTAGAACTTGGCAGATCTGGTTTTGGCGGATGGAGAGCATATTGAATATGGTGGAAATTACGTTGAACGAAGTCAATAAATAAAGGTGTATTGCAAAACTTTTGAACTTTTGAACTGTAAAATAATTTTGCAAACTCCATACAGAATGTACCTTCAACTCAAAGCTAATAATTAATTATTCAACTCCTTGATGTATACAAAAATAAACTGTATATTAAAGGCAAGCATCGGCTCTATATCTGTAATGAAAATATGTTAGTCCATGTTCCATTAATGGTATTAGCTACAGGCAATTCATTAATTATTTATTTCCCAATATACAGCGAGTAGCCTTTAAATAATCAATTGTTTTTGTTCCAGGTGAGCTTTACATACACAAAACTCGATAGAAATAGTATTTGAGGTGAGTTCAGCTACGTAACTTCCGCAATACAGGAAATTAATTTCACTGGGTTTTAATTAATCCTAGGTCACATACTTCATTTCACTAAAATACTGGTGCTATAACAGTAAACTGTCAGAATCGCATTGAGCAAAACAAAGTATCTACACATTATCACACAGTAACAGGCAAAAGTCGAGGTGAAGGAGTTCTGCTCGTAATTAAAAATACCTTCAAGGCAAGCGAATTGGTGTTCAAAGGAGTATGAGGCCTACTATGAAGCTATGGAACAGTTTACACTCATGGAAGCATTTTTTGCAATTCATTGGATGGATGGTTTTAATTTATCAGATCTCACTTTTGATGACATCTTGGACTATAGTGTATCGCATGCCAATACCTCTGTGGCTAATGCTCTCTTTCTATGGGTTGGCTCAACTCAATAGTATCCAGTAATTTTTGATCTGCTTTTCAGCAGCTGTAATGTGCGTGTTCAATGTGCTTGTGATATCTTACTGCCGACTGATGGTCACATTCCTGATTTGACTTTTGAGCAGCCTCTTTGTGAGGACTTTGTTCCATTGAAATTCATATATAGCTTTAAGTGTGAGGTTAACTTAGCAAATTTTATTTTGTTATTAATGAATGCCTAAACAGATTTGTTCCTAAAAAATGTATCAGAAGTGATTTTAGGTTTGCAAAATTGTTCTCATTTGATCTAAAAATTGTGTTTTAAGAAAGAAGTGCATAAGCAATATTTGAGCACTACAACGAATTCTGTGAGCTTCACTCCATATGTAAATACCTAACTAGAAAGTCATTTAAAATATATAAAAAATATTGAATTGGGCATACATGATGATGTTTTTGTCGTATATTGAAGATAAAAATTGTATACCTCAAATTATGAGTTTTAAGGAGAAAACGTTCTCAACTGGTAGAGGATACTCCTAGTATGTCAGTTGTAAACATTGCCACCTTTATGTTTAACATATCTGAAATTCTGGCTGCCCTTAGCAATCATGATATTAGTAAGGGGCCAGGGCTTGATGGTCTCACTGCACTATTCTTTAGTAATTGCTCTTGCTCATTGGTCAGACCCTTATAGCTCATTTTCAATAACTCTCTTAGCAGATTACTTTTATAAATCAAAAATATCTTTTCAATTCACAAATTAATGTAATCTGTAATCTCTGAATATCTAGAATGTCAATTGAAAAATATAGTTATCACAAATCAACATGGTTTCGATGAAGGTAAGTCCATAACAACAAATCTTTTTATTTATACTCAATTTATATCGGAATGTTTAGAACGCGGTAATGCGGTCGACCTAATTTATACAGATTTTTCAAAAGCATTTGATAAGCCCAATCGCAACATAGTAAGCTCTCAAAACTTGGAATGCACGGGTCCCTACTTGATTGGTTAAAATCATTCCTAAGTGATAGACGGCAAGTTGTCAGGGTGAATGATTATTATTTGTCTGATATTATTTTTCCACGGGGAGCACATATTGCACCACTGCTTTTTAATTTATATATGAATGATATAAGTGATTGTTTTTTATACTCTTATGTTATTTTATATGGTGATGATTCAGAAATATTTTCCGAAATTGGTAATGTAGATGCAGAAACTGTTATATGTATACATCCCTTGTCAGATCTCATTTAGAAGGGTCTACTAGTACCTGGAGCCCCTGCTATCAAGTCCACATTGATAAATTGAATTCTATTCTGAGATAATTTATTAAATATATAGCTTTTAAAATAAACATCCCCAAGGACGGCATAAGGTATGGGGATATGGAATCTGACGTAAAACTCAACAGTCTGGTCAAGCGTACAGAAAATTTCGATACCCAAAATTATTACCGGACTAATAAATAGTCCCGAACTGTTGGACATGATAGATTAAGAGGCTAGAAGTCATTCAAACTTGCTCAGCATCGCTCACTATACGATCAACACACGCCCCTAAATAATATGTTGAAAAATGCAAACAAATTTCTGGGCGATATGTCCATATATCCCATGATTCCCTCAAACAAACCCTGAAAAATGTTATCTAACCTTTTATATATCTTATTTCAGATTGCGTTGTACTTTACTTTTAATACGTTGGCTGTCTTAAATTTTATTTATGTGGACATTAATTTTAAACTTATTTTTATTAATATTTAGTGAATATGGTTAACTCATTAATTTAAATTGAATAACATTGTAACATTGGGCTTCTTCCGTGAATGCATGAATAAATAAATAAATTATTGGAATATAATTATACATATAGGCAGTTTGGCAGTAGATATTAAAGTTGTAGCTATAACAGTATTGGGCTAGGTATGCAACATGTTTTCTATGAGCTCTTTTATGTTTTGTCATTTCCTGTGTATAGATTCAGCTATTTTGAACATTTACTAAGTGACATATAAATCCGAACACCCAGTTTAAATGGTTTTATTTTAATAAAATTTTGTATAAGTACTTAATGAAGCATAATAAGTAAATGATAAAAATTTCAAAATGATTGCACTGCTTTAAAGCCCTTTGACCTTTACTAATGTGTGGATGCACCCTGATGTGCTACGCATTCTCCAACGCGCCTAGGCATGCTTCTGATCAGGTGGTCAATGTTCTCCTGTGGTATCATTCCAGGCAACCACCAACTCCTCTCGAAGTGCTTCTAGAGTCTGAGGAGGACGTTGCAAATTGAGCAATCTCCTACCCATCATATCCCACACGTGCTCAATTGGGGATAAGTCGGGAAATCTTGGTGGCCATGGTAACAATGTGACATCATTATGTTGAAAGAAGTCTATTGTGACTCTTGCAACATGTGGTCGGGCATTATGTTGTTGGAAAGTTGGATCTGCCAGGCTGTCAAGATAGGGTAAAAGATGGGGTTCTAGAACTTCGTGGATATAACGCTGCGCGTTCATGTTACCTCTGATGAAGATTAAAGGTGACCTGGAACCATAAGCTATAGCACCCCAAACCATAACTCCAACAGTGTGATGAACATGTCTTTCAACAAAAAACTGTGGATTCCTCCTTTCACCACGTCGCCTTCTAACCCTGGCACGACCATCGTGCATGCCTAAACAAAATCGAGACTCGTCACTAAAGACAATGCTCTTCCATTCCTGATCCCAGAGTGACCGTTGTCTGCACCACTCAAGGCGATTACGTCGGTGTTCTTGAGTTAAAGGGAGGACCCAGTGTGGCCGGTATGAAAACAAGCCAAAACTTCTCATTCGTCGGTAAACACTTCGCATGCCAATAGGTCTTCCGTGTTCTGCAAACCATTCATTTGCAATGGACCTGATAGTGGAGAAACGGTCCCTTAAGGCCAATAATCTTAGGCGGCGATCTTCACGGTCTGTTGTTCTACGGCGGCGTCCAGTGCCCCTTGCTCTTTGCGTACGGCCTTCTCGAAGCCATGCCTGACAACACCTAACCACAGTGTCTACACTTCTTTGCACTCTAACTGCAATTGCCCGAAAAGAAAGTCCAGCTTCCCGAAGTCCCACTATACGGCCCCGATCAAACTCACTAAGTTGACGAAATCGTACAGGTCTCCGTACTCTAGGCATCGTAACCGATCGTAAAGGATGTCAAGAACCAAAATCCGCCAACGTTGATCCTTTACTGCGGCTGAAATATTCATTTTTAGAGCGTTAGTGAATTAAAAAAAAGCCGTGTAAAAGCCGGAATGTCCAACTGATAAGGCTGAAAATTTTTTCACTTGTTATTTACAGTAAGATAAATACATTCACCAACTTTAATTAAAATAAAACCATTTAAACTGGGTGTTCGGATTTATATGTCACGTAGTATATTATGGCTGCCACGGGAACAGTTCTTCATTTATTCATTACTAGGGGACGGCCGGTCCACTTATTTTTATTCATTGTACATACATCAAAATAACCAAAACGTCTGATTTTAACCGGCTTTAGAAAAAAGTTATGCATGTATCTCGAGTGAGTTAAGCATTTATGCCCCTTTCTGTGTCAAAGTTCTAATTTCACGCAGCTAGCCTTAACCGCCCTCTCAACGACTTGCATACATACTCAAATTTCATACTGACCTGCAGGGTTATTACGTAATAAACCTGCGTAATGTCAGAAAAACCGAGAAGACGTCAAGTCAAGTTGTTGATTAGATAGCTGGTAGTGTGCAAATAGTTCGACCGGCACAAGTATCATGTAAAAAACCTACCAAACGTCAAAAAAACAAAAGATGTCAACTTGCAGACTAGGTAGTATTTAGGGCGCAAACAGTCATTCCACGTCTGCTCACTATGATCATTGTGACCTGCCATCTATGGAGGAATCACTCAACTAAACTACACACATTATTGGTTTTGTGAGGGTGAGTGATCCGGGTCTATAGTTTTTATCTCTGAGAAGAAAGTTGGTTGAATAGCAAGATCGCATCTGAATAATTATGTGTATTGGTCAGCATGTGTATAAAATCAGTGATAATTGCTGTGTGAGAAAATCATTACTGAAGATGCCGAATATGACGGGTTATTTATATGTTGTGCTTTCTGAAGAGAGGTTATGCCCAAAGTTATAAATTACGAAAAACTGAGGAGAATTACGGGAAATCATCACCGCGCCCGCATTGGGTGTAATTACTGTTAGCATGTATATGGATTGTAATTCGACAGTGTACAGTGAATATAATTATTTCTTATCTCTCTCATTTTTGAAATTCAGCAAATTTGTATATGTAATTCCAGAATGGATAAGAAAAAGTGAATGCGCACTAATTTCTAGCTTTGAAGCTCAATTAAGTGTATTTGAGGCATGAACCCAATGTAATTATCATCAACACATACAACTTACAGCCTAGACCTCCAGTAATGCCATCTCAGAAGCAGAGTTTACAGCACATCAAAGCCAAAGATTGATAGCAAGCCTCATGACGTTTAGGGAACACGCACAACTAAGTGCTTAGTTGATATCTTGTAGAATAACCTACATAATGTCAAAAAACCAGCATAATGTCAAAAAAAATCGGCATAATGTCACTTTTCGAGTTACGTGATACCCCTGCCGCACCTGCTACAACTGAGCATAAGTTAGTAGTCCGTAGTTGACATCTTGTAGGAAAGCCTACATTATGTCAAAAAAACCGACACAATGTCACATTTCACGTTACGTAGTACCCCTGTCGTATAATTTCTTCTAACATCAAACCCTACTGCGTGCAAGTGGTTAAAGATGCAACGGGGGAATTCAAGACCGGGTATTAATAGTATTTGAAAACAAGTATCTTGAAATATAATAAAGATCGTCTGGTTAACGGCCTGTGATGCTTAAATTGTGATAGTTTATCGGATGAATCGATGCGTTATGGTCTTTCTCACGTTTTGACATCCACTGGCGTACACAGCTAATGAGCAATTTAAAACTATGTATACCAAACATAATTCCGAAACTGTTTATTTTGCTCTACTCCTGTTTGACTGATACAGTCACGATCATTAGCATACATTTCGCCTGTAGAGCTTATTCTTGTGTGCTAAGCAACTTTTCTAAGCAAAAGTGTTGTAGGGAAGTATGAATATAAAAGATCACAACACTATAGGATTCTGCCTACAGATATAGCGTTGACGGATCCGTCAGAACTTTTCGATATGCTACAAGCTAATTAGCTGTTATTTGCTGTCACTTTTAACGTAATGGATTGTCGTGAAAAAAGGTCTGTGAGAAAATTATATTAAGCATGTTACACATTATCAAATACCTTATTATTTCCAATCACCGTTTTTCATGAGCCTGGGACTAAGTGGCGTGTAAAAGTGTTTTAAAGCCCGTATAAAGACCAAGACAGATAAAAATAATCTTTACTACCGTCCCTTTACGCTTTATCGTAAAGTTTTTCGCTGTGCCGTTAAACGCTTTAGGAGATTCCATTCGTTTACAAAGTATCCTCCCTATTTGAGTGAAACAGCAAGGTTACTGCCTGGAATCAATATGCATTACGACCAGCCATTAAATATTTCGCCGTGATCCTGTTCTGCCCATTTTTACTATAGCAACAAAGTTCAGCGAGTCCAATGTAAAAGCTGTAAACGCATAAGTCCGTAAACGAGAGCACTTCTCGCTCGAATTCAACAAGGCTTTTGGTCCTACACGAGTATCACGTGTCTTAAAAAGTGGCATTATGTTTATTTTTTTGACACTATATGGGCTTTTTGCATAGGTGCACAATCAGTTCCAGTTTCACTTACTTCAGATTCAAAGCTAGACATCAGTCGCGCATCCACTTTTCTTATTCATTCTGGAAATTACACATGCAAATTTGCTGAACTTAAAAAATGAGAGAGATAAGAAAACCCCAGGTTGGTGAAGTAACATGCGAGAAAATATGCAACAGATAGGAATATGTATGAAAGTGAAAGGGTTATTACATTATTTTTTGCTTCTACAAACGCTCCATTTTCCCTAGGTTGTCGAGATTATGGAATAATCTGCCTGAGGATGCATCGCTCAGTTCTACAAGCCTGTCCAAAGATGATTTGATATTGACTAATATGCTCCTCCTTATACCCAAAATTGTTACCTCCCTATACTGTGTAGGAGTGTAAGGTAGGCTGTAACCAATCCACCGCTTGCTTTTTTTCCAAGTAAAGATGTGATTGGTTGTGCTATGTGTTAGCCGATAGTTTTTAACAAAGAACGAACTATAACTGAAAAGCTAGGTACACAAAACTTTTTAACCTCAACATCACGGAAAAGCTTGTATAAAATGGAAACAAAAATATTAATACATACTCTCTATATTTTACTATTTTCCGTTTATTTCAGTTTTACACATTGCTATTTTATCACAATCTATTGATCAATCCACGTATAGCCGAAAATTGGAAAAATTAGCTTGCAGTTGGGAATAATAAAAATTTGATTAAAAATTCACTACTATACCTATCCAATTACCAGAAGTTCAGCCTATCAAATTTTAGTGTCCTTTTAGTTGAACTGCCCATTACCTCGACGACTATTAATAAAGACTAATAAATAGGTTAAAAGGGTTCGAATATGTATAAAACATGTCAGAATCCATAAATAGTTGTGCTTGAAAGCTTTTTCGTTAGAAGCAATATTCAGTCCCTACATCGATAGGTCACCCTGTAAACAGTACATCTATCCATGTACTAGGGCATTATATCCCTTCTTACCCTACCTGTTACAGTCAAGGCATTCTCAGATCCCTCTTGATAAATAACTCCTTCCGTTATTCATCGCAGGGCTGCGGCACTCCATTTTATAGCAATCCGTAACCATCTTATCCAATATTCATTCAGCTGCTCTTTCCTAAAAAGCAAACTTTACCTTCTCCTTCTCCCAAATAAATTTGTGTAAAAGGTTCTCGATAAAATTTCACGCAACATTTTCCTCGGGGAGAGAGGGAAGATCGTTACTCCGAAATCACCGTTATTATTATCATCAAAAGTTTTCACACACCTGCGTCATTGTTGGGCCCTTCTTACCATTAGTCAAAGTCGTTTGAAAGCGTTTTAAGAAAAAAAGGTGTAAAGACGTGTTCAAGGGAGGAGGAATTCAACGCTCTGGAGTGAAATAATAAGCTTGGTGGACAAAAATCACGAGATCAACGTTTCCTATGAACCATTAGTATTTATCATGGGCATTGTATGTATTAACTGTGTAGCCAGGATGTCTGTAATTATTGATGTATAAAGCCACTGACATTGGATGATTAATAAATACTGTTGGTACGCACCACAGTAAATACTAATCATGTAGCAGCCGCCATTAATCCTTAAAATGACTAGTGTACATATAGATTTCACAAAAAGGCATTGGTTCGGACTTAGGTTAGAGCTACTGAGGAGATGATGTCACAGAAAAATGTTTCGTCGACTTCAAAGAAGACCTCACTCCGTCTGGACCTTGGAAATTATTGTCATAAAAACATTCAAGTTGTATACTTTCTTACACAGTCCTCAAATGAAGTCGTCTTACAGAAACCTATCAAGAGTAAAATTTTAAATGACAGTGAATATTTATTAAAAAATGCGAAACATTGGAAGAATTACACATATCTCCCGATATTGATTTATCACAATAACAATTATAACAATTCAATGGAAAAATTCAACAAGGTTTTGAAAAAATTAATTTGTTTCCCCCCTTTTCAGCATGACAGGTCTTTGACAACATGAACCAATTTTGCCAAGTGATTACTTTTAAAGTACATCAAAATATAGTTAGGAATTTTTTTCTAAATCAATCTGAAATGTCTCTATCACGTTTTACACTTAAACTAATGCTCCTCTTAAGAAGGTATTGCACACCTTCTGATCTAGGTTGGTAACCGACTAAACAAAGAGAATTGATCCCGACCACAACTACCTGCAAATAGTACCTCTCGATCACACCAATTGTTCTAGGTTAGCCCAAGATGTGAATTTGAGAAGTTTTTTAGGAATTTCATTCAATCAACAAAGTTTGTTCCAACCCATGCGTATTTTATTACTAAAACATAATTATGTTCTCTACCGTTTTTAAAGAAGGATCCTTGTAAATCCAGGTGTTATCGTTTTGCCATGTGTTCCCAAATACAATTTGAAACATCAAACACTAGCACGCAATCTCATTGACGGAGTAAGAAATTAAATTCTAATCAGTTGAGCATGGTTTGCTATTTACTACCTTCAATTGTATTTTTAGCTCCTGAAGATGACAGCATAGCCTGTCGAAAGCTTGAGTATCTGTAAGTCAAAAGGGTATACTTTGCTTAATTTGTCGATATCCCCACAGACAAGTCTTTCATTTAGCTAGTTATTATCGACAATAACTATGAACCGCATATATACATGGATACATCAAAATGTTAATGTTTTGAATCTTTTTTATCTCACAATGTACATATATTTCAGACTCTTGCATTTTGTCTTGATCATTATCAAATAATTTTGTCTGACTTGTAAGAGACTTCTAAAATAACTTATGTCCTATTGAAAGAAAGAAGTTGATTTCTCGCCAGGTTAAAAAAGGATATTAATCATTATTATTATTGAATATGAGTTCAAACATATGACATTTAATTTATCTGCCAGACGCGATATAATCCTAACGGAATGGAGTATTTTCAGAACTGTAATTCCGCATCAAATTGACGAAATGAGAACCTAGGAAGCCTACAAACCTGCATAGGCTGTATTGCGAAACACGTGCATGCCACTCATTCTCGGCATGGGTCAGGGCGCAGAGTGCAAATCCCCATCACATGGCCCGCATAAAACCTTCTGCCGGGGACAAATCCGTCTTTCCGTCCTGCGGCTGTATATTTAATGCGGCCACGTACGTTTTAGCGGTGGGAGCGCACTTTAAAATGCAAACAGATAAATTCGGTAGCCGGGTTCTGAATTCGCGTGCCACCGCGCTGACGCTTCCTTCCTTCCTGTGCTATTTCCTCCTGTAGCTTCTAGTTCGGGAAAATAGTGTGATTTGGTGTAGAAAAATGTATAACCATATTTTGGACATATCAAAATTGAGAATGAGGAAAGAACAACGTTGAGCAATCAGAACCGATAAACGGATAAGATTTAAAAATTGTGTCTAACGTTCAGAAACTGTTCCTTAAAGAAACACATTCTTAAAAAGATACGAACAACCCAACTACGGGAACTGAAAGGAATTCAGAACTAATTCTGCTATCAAAAAAGATCCACAGCTCTTATGTCAGTCAAGCCGGTTAGCCTGTATATCCCGCAGAATAGTAATTTCAAAGTTGAATCATTCTAATCGAATCCGATATTTTTGTTGTGATAAAATTTAAACATAGAATCACACGTATTGCTGAGACAAATCTTACGATACCATATATGTTGAAACCCATCGAGACGTGTTGTCTATAGTCCAGTGAGGTAGAATTATTTGTATACACATCGACGCGCGAAAAACATATCTCTTCTTCTGAGGCAGTCAAATAAGGGTTGTATGATTTCCCCTTGGAATAGGCGTAGCCCAGGCAAAACTGTAATTCATTACTGGAATTTGTCAAGGATTCTTATTGGGAACCAGGAAAGTGCGCGAAAATCAATTTCATCTTCCTTGTATTACACCAATCACCCCTTGTCGAAGAATAACCAATCTTGGATGGAAAGATTGACAGACAGACCGACCAAAAGGGGTGATGTGGTTTTACATGATGTCATATAACATCCTTGAAAACATATCTCATTTTCGAAATTTTTCGAGATTACAGTACTTCCTCTCGAGTATCGTAATAAGTAAAACCTATGGTTCATCAGCCGGTTTAGAGCAAGGGTTCTCAGAGTTATTTCGTCTACTGCCTACATTGAAAGTCAATTTTCCCTTCCGTCTCCCACTAAATAGATTCAATGCTCCTCTATTTCCTTTAGGGTCTTTTGCTACAACCCCCCCTGTTGATCCCCAGCGCCCATCACGGTAATGCTTCATACCGAAGTCTCTATCGTACACATACTTTTATAACTATCTACGTACATGTACAACCGAGCAAAATAGACACTTACCTTTGGTTCCTTAGTCTACTTTTGTGTTCCCGTACCTTACTGAGCATCGTCCCCTCACTATTGGTTTAATATCAACCCATATTGCCTGGCGTGTATGCGTTGTAAAATTGTCAGCAGTGGGTCTCTCGCCGAGCGTCTATTCCAGCTGTGCTTGGTAGTCAACCTGTATACCACATTGGATACTAGTATCCGCACCTTTGTCAATCCAAGTTTTAGTATCTGTCGCCTGTCTATCGTTGCCTGTAGCTTCGGCGTGCTTTTCATACAGCGCACATCCCTCCGCAGTCAGCAAATCAATTAGTGGAATACCAGCTACCACCAGTAGTGCATTGGTCGATACCCTTCTGAAGCGCATACCACCGTAATAAAGTTGGAACACGGTCTGCTAACACTCAGTCAAACACCCATTAACTTGATGGAGCATACCTTTACTCCTAGTTTCTTCAGGTAACAGGACGTTGTGTACAATACAAAGTAGGACAGTCATTCGACTGCCTTCATCAGCAATTTCTGGAAAGCAGGAAATATATGATTTTGCAGAATTGGTATGGCTATGGACTTGTTATAATTTTTAATAGGTATACAGGGTGATATCAAACCAACTACACTAAGAGTGGTATTACTTTTCGCTGGCTTCTCGATATTAGCGGTCTATATTTCTGCAAAATTCCGGGCCTCTCATTACTGGGGCCTTCGTCAGATGGCAATAGCCGTCCAAGATATGCAACGAGCTTATTTACCTTGTCAGTGGTGCGTCTCATATGTTCAACAATTTTCAGACATTTGTCAAGCCACACACCCAGATACTTAATAGCATGTTGAACCCGAATCTCGGAATTATCAACCTAAACAGTTAATGAAGGAACACTGATTTAGAGAATCCAAATGACAGCTCTCCTTCAAGGACATTTGGACCTCTCACTGCCACCCGATAGATATACTACTATTTTCTAGGCAGAAATCTATGCAATTCTGGCTTGCGTATCCCGCATTCTGGAGAGGGAAGGGCCTAGGAGAAAAATAACAATATTCTCCGACAGTCAGGCTGCAATGGAGGCACTAAATCCCTGCAAGACTACTTCGAATCTTGTATTACAATGCAGGGAGGCTCCGGATAGTTTAGCCGCGAGGTATCCGGTAACATTAGTGTGTGTACCGGGGCACGCTGGGATACAGGTTAATGATATGAATGACGCTTTCGCGAAAGTATGATCATCGGGCAAGCTTGTTGGTCCTGAACCAGCTCTAGAGGTACACGCACAAAGAGTCGGGAGGATGACGGGGGAGTCTGAAATGGAAAAATATATCTACACATCTCCGTCAGGTAAGGGAGTTCATCTTATGACGTAGTGTCCAGGCAGCAGCGGTGGCCGCAGTAGTAGACTCTTCGGCCTCCTGATCAGTCGCCGTGCGCTGTGGGGGTTCGAGTCCCATCCCAGGAGAAATTTTTCAATTGGCTATGGATATTGTGATTGTCTGTAGGTGATAGACGGTCTCTGACTGTCGAACGCGGAGGTACCACCCGGCGGATCTCGCAGGCGGAGCCAGAATGTGTGCATGTTGCATGCACACGTGTTCCCTCGCCAGAGTCCGTGTGGCGTTCCCCCTTTCCCATGTATCCCCCTATAGCCCCATGGTACCTAGTGGGTGCTTAAGCCTTAGGCCTTCGTGGTAGCTGGAGTATAAAAAAAATGGACGCTTACCTTTGGATAGAGCCAACCTAAGGTTGTTGGTGGCACTTTTGCCTGGGCGTAACCCGATGAGGCGCCACCTGCATGTGACGAGCGAGGCTGAGGATCCTGTGTGTGAGCGCTGCGGGTAGAACAGGAGTCTTCGGCGCATGTTCTGTGTCGCCGTGAGGCTATTTCAGGCAGAATATACTGGGGTCCCACACTTTGGATCCCCAGAATGTTAACGAGCTGGAACTCAACTGACAGGCTATGCTCAACTTCGCTAGAAGGGTGGACTTGAGGCTTAGGGAATGTAGTGACACATAAGTGAACGTCATGTGGCCTATGCGCAGGCTCCTCGAGGTGGTCGATATGCCTCTAATTTCATTTATTTAGTTCATTTAAAGACATTCAGATTTTGTTCACAATCTTTAGAGGAACTGGAAAGACAATTGTTGTTTAACTTTATATAGGCTGATTTCTTTTAATTTTGTTGACTCATGCTCCACGGAGATGAATGGAACATCAGTAAAAGCTACGCATGTAGCCTGGACGGCTGGGGCACTAGTAGCCATTTTGACAAACTAGCTTAATAGAGTAAGTTAACGATCCTTTGCAACTATGAGCGTATTTTTGTAGATAATTGTATTATCTATCTTCTTGTTCGTGTAGTATTTTACCTTACCATAAACGGATTACAAGCTAATTAACGTCAAAGTTACGATGACATCTCAGCTAATCAGATCTAATATAAACAGCCAAATGTATAGAAAACTAGGATAGCGCTTTGCAGTGAATAAGATTTTGAACAAAAACGTTATTTGCATTCGCAAACATGACATACATCCTTCCATCTTCCACTGTCTATACCTTGAGAGCATTAAGTTGCTGAAGAAAATTCATGACACCCTTTATCCTAGAAAATCTTATATACAGGGTGCGGCAGAGAAGATGAACGGTTTTAAAAAAATCATTAAATAGTTAATTTTTACTCGAAAACAAATTTATTGATGGAATCAGGTTCACAAGGAAATAGCATTTGAGACAGTCAAGTGTGGAAAATCACATCAGGCAATTCGTCCAGAGTTCGGGGCTTGTTCGCGAATACTCTAGCCTTGAGGTGTCCCCATAAGAAAAAATCGCATATGGATAAATCTGGGGACCGAGGAGACTAATGAACATCGCCAAACCTGGAAATAAGGCGACCAGGGAAGAGAGGACGAATAACGTCCATGGATGCTCGGGCTGTGTGAGCGGTCGCCCCATCCTGCTGGAACCACACACGTCGGATTGCAACACGTCGCCGTCGTAATTCAGGGAGAAAGAAGTTGGTGATCATGTCGACGTAGTGCTCTGAGTTCACGGTAACATCACGGCCATTACCGTCTTCGAAGAAGTAAGGGCAAATGATGCAAGTTTGCGATACAGCGCACCAAACCGTTACTTTTGGGCTGTGCAGCGGTCTTTCGTGTAACTGTTGCGGATTTTCATTAGCCCAATAACGACAATTCTGCTGGTTAACCATGCTGTTAAGGTGAAAGTGGGCTTCGTCATTCATAGGCGAAAACGCGGTGAAACACCGTCCAAGGATCTATAACGACAAATGGTAAAATAATGCTGGGATCTCACGAGTGAAACGGCATCCTCCCCCCCTCTCTCGTAGACGGAGGCGGACAGTACTACCCATCCCAAAAACGTCCGTCCTCTCTGCCGCACCCTATATTATAGTACTAGTCTTGTGTATCAGGGCCAGTTTTTTAGAAAACCCCAAAGATCATTTTTCTCCCATAGTATTTTACTATAGGTATGCTACGATAAAGTAACAGCTAAAAACATTGTAGCAAAAGAATGTTATCAGCTAATTCAAGGTTCTAGGAATATAATAGTCTGATTCTTTTTGTGTGCGCTACTTGAGGTCCCCTAACCTTACCGTCATTTCAATGATGGGTACCTCTGTGTTTTGGGCTGAATGAAACAATTGTTTTCCTGTATAGGTAGTGGACAGGTCCACTCACAGCATTTATAAGCCCTTTGACCTTTCATTTTTTTTTTACTAATAGGAGAGCATGTTATCGACCACCCTGCAGAATATATCCTAAATACGACAGCTTTCTACATTTCTTTGTTCTGTGCTACCGAATCTCTAGTAGCATTCGCCCTATACAAGACCGTCTGGTTCAGCAGCATGGCTCTCTGAAATACCTACATCATCCGTCTAGGCAACGACATTTCGAAACGTCTAAATTTTTTTTGCTGTGTTAACTTCTAAGGTCTAGATCTTACCCTGTACAAAACCGACCCAAAGCAGCATTAGATTAAGATTGGTGCTGTCGTTACAAAACGGTGATAAGTTCAAAAAGGTTGTACGAGCCATCTAAGTTCTACATTTTACTTCTTTGCCTGTCCCGAGCTGTTTTGTAATGTTACACCTAAGGTATTTGAAATGAGGCACCCTATCGATATTACCCCGTTGGTTGTAAGTTTAGCTACGAAATTGTTCTAGGTATAGTTACGGGTAAGCTCATCCCCTAACCTGTGGTGAAGACAGAATCTGTACAAAAGGCTATAACGCTTTGTATTCAGTTGGGTGTTTGGTTTATATGTTATAAGTGGAATGTCATTACGTATTAGAGATACGACATCACAAGCGTCATTTGTTATTAGAGTCGCCCAATGCAAAGTGAATAGCAACCTTTAGTCGCTAGTCATGACAGTCCTGCCGGTACACGGCACGTGGTGTACTCGCCTTTGTATAATATGAATATAAGGATAAGGAACAGGAATATAGAAAATTCAATTCTGTATAAGATTGATTATACTAACTTCCTACGCTCGCATAGTAATCGCGAAAATGAGATATGTCGGTGGATATAATATGACATGCGCATCGCGAAAAACCATATTCGTCGGTTTGTCTACCTGTCTGTCGGTCTGTCTGTCCATTCGTTCTTGCTCCGTGTATACTTTGGAAGGTACCGCTCGGATTTTGATCAAATTTTCACAGAAGGTTAATACTATGCCAGAGACGTTTTTGGAAATCAGACCAGCTTAAAGATCATTTCTTGTCGTTTCAATGGCTTCTGGTGAGTTTTAGAACAAACATCTGTGGGAGTTTAAAATTGGGTTGAGTGGTGAGGGATCGGGGAGGGGTTATCTAATTTTTTTTTGCTCTAGTGTGTTTACTTATATACTCTATGGACTCATCGGGTGAATTTCACGTATAGTTGGTTTTCCCGTAAATTTGCCTTTTAGACTTGATAGATTGATCACTCAACGCATAGAACATGGATACACCTGCATCGAGGTCTGATCTATGTCTTAATTGTGTCTTGACCAGTGGAGATGAGAGGCTGAGGAGTGGTGAGTGGCGAGATTAGTTATAGAAACGTTGCCAGACGATCGGCACTGTCGGAAAAACAGTTTTCTCTGTCAGACTAGCTTGTGTCTTCTATGAACTGGTGACAGCGTTGCGTGAGAAGTGCGGAGTCAACCCACTTGACAATTATTGTTTTACATACGATTATTAGCTAACGAGATATTTGAGTACTGTAACTATAACAATAAAACATTCCGCCACAGATTGTAGACATTTTTCTTACTAATCGCCCTACTTCGCGGCACTACTCGCCAGTCTTTGCATTCGCGTGTCACCACTTGTGTTTCCTTCCTTCCTGTGCTATTTCCTCTTACAGCTTCGCCGGATTACGAATTCCTGAAGCTGCTTGCTAGCTGCAAGATGGCAAATCGAATGGAGTCTTAGCGCTTTCCGTAAACCCTCAGAATACGAACAACTTCCACAACAAGTAAAAATATATTAGACACGACACGCCGCGTAGATACCTACAGCTGTCTGTTAAAATAGAAACAACGTACATAGAAGTTTACAAGATGTACTTTTCTTTCATTGAATTTAAACTTAAACGAGAAAAAGCATCCAATTTTATGTTTATTTTAATACACCCAAAATGAAAAACGCATATTCAAGAAGATGACATTTAAGGTAAGGTTGCCTATATCGTACCACTTTTTTTTTTCTTAAGAACTGCTAGCCCTAGGAGATTTTTTTTATTCAGAACGATAGATTGGACTTTTGGACACATGAAAGCAATTTTTAAAGTTTATTATTTTATTCAACTCTTAATAAACAAGAGTTTTTGTAAGAGGTTACAAGAGGTACTACCGGGTTCCTAAATCGTACCATCAAGCTCTTAGGTTTTAATATTTATTAGGTAAGTAGTATAGGAATTTGTTGGCACATAAACAAAAACAAACTAAATATATATATAACTTGAGACGTGGTCATTGTCGTCTAGACCAGTTAGGTGAAAAATTAAAGCTTCCGCCTTTTGTTGGGTACTTCGACAAGATTTAAGCAAAGAGGACTCTTTATACTTTTTTTAATTCTCTCTAGCTTTCAATGGACTTTGCCATCATCATCAGGAGCTGCAATTACAATGATAACAGTGGCAACAAAGGTGTAAAATGAATTTAAATTGACTCAACTTACAGTAGTATGTGAGGATGTTGCTAATTGTTGTTTACGTATAGGATGAGGGAAACGTCCAGTAACATGGTGAGAGCTGAATAGATTGCACAATAGTCAAAATTTATACAAAACATGACAAGAACAAGTTAAAAACAGATTAAAAATTATTTAAAAAATTTAAACATTACATCGTGAAACCACCTGATGATTGCACAAATTAGTGGTCATGGAATGATGAATTGATGAGTGACATGAAACCCTTTGACAGAAGGCCGAAGGATGTCAATGTCAGTATTGAAAGATGGAACGAATTGTGGGCGTGTGCCAAAACGTTGCCAAATCACTTCAGATGATGAGATTTTTAGAATTTTATGTTAGAATTTGTTAAACCGACCAGAGGCAGTTGAATAAACTATATTATTATTAATGGGAATTTAAATTAGCAATTATTAATAAATCGTGAGGAGAGAATTATTATATTTTGAGTGGAATGAATTTTACTGGTGGAAACGGCCAAAACACAGATTCTAATTATGGTTGTGAAGAGTTGAAATTTGGGGAGATATGTAAGTTCTCCAATTTTTCGCAGTTTAGCAAATATGAGTAAATGACACTCAGTTGTTTAACATCTGTCTTTTTGTTGATACAGTTGTTATTCATGAAAATGTGGGACATTTCCAGGAATAAACGTTTGGAAAGGTGTTTTTCTTTATCAAGAACTTTGATACTTGTGTAATTCATAGAATGCCCTGTTGTGTTAACATGAGATGCTAGAGCGCATCTTTCAGGATGTAGCCTAGCATCACTTTTGTGTGATGTAATCCTTCCTTTAAGAGATCTGGAGGTCTGACCTATGTATATTTGGTTGCAGTTGTTGCAATTGATGGAGTAGACTGTGTTGGTTAAGCCAAGCAGCGGGACTTTGTCTTTCATTTTTGAAAAAATGCAGTTTATAGTGAGGACGGATTTGCAAGCAATTCGAAAGTTCAAAGGACTGCACAATCTGATCAGCTTAGGGGTCAGTTCCTTGATGTAGGGCAGGACAGCAAAACCAGGTCTGGAGTCCGGGTTGGTGCTAGTACTGTTAGGATTGATGTTATTATTGGGAATTACATCAGTTCCGTTATTAGGGGTTGTGCGACTATTACCTGCATCACCAGAGTTCGGCAAAATATTGGAAGGTGAACTAAAAATGATCTTGTTAATCAGACACTTCGGATAACCATTATTGATGAACAGTTTTGATAGTTTACGTAAATTTGAGGTGTGGAAGGTATTATCTGAGATGCTGATTACCCTTGTTTTCATCTGTTTTACCAAATTGATTTTAATCCCTAGCTTATGGTATGACCTAAAATTGAGAAACCGACGTGAGGCCAGACTGGTACCAGAAACCTATGGCCTCAGGTCGGTTTCTCAATTTTAGGTCATACCATAAGCTAGGGATTAAAATCAATTTGGTAAAACAGATGAAAACAAGGGTAATCAGCATCTCAGATAATACCTTCCACACCTCAAATTTACGTAAACTATCAAAACTGTTCATCAATAATGGTTATCCGAAGTGTCTGATTAACAAGATCATTTTTAGTTCACCTTCCAATATTTTGCCGAACTCTGGTGATGCAGGTAATAGTCGCACAACCCCTAATAACGGAACTGATGTAATTCCCAATAATAACATCAATCCTAACAGTACTAGCACCAACCCGGACTCCAGACCTGGTTTTGCTGTCCTGCCCTACATCAAGGAACTGACCCCTAAGCTGATCAGATTGTGCAGTCCTTTGAACTTTCGAATTGCTTGCAAATCCGTCCTCACTATAAACTGCATTTTTTCAAAAATGAAAGACAAAGTCCCGCTGCTTGGCTTAACCAACACAGTCTACTCCATCAATTGCAACAACTGCAACCAAATATACATAGGTCAGACCTCCAGATCTCTTAAAGGAAGGATTACATCACACAAAAGTGATGCTAGGCTACATCCTGAAAGATGCGCTCTAGCATCTCATGTTAACACAACAGGGCATGAATTACACAAGTATCAAAGTTCTTGATAAAGAAAAACACCTTTCCAAACGTTTATTCCTGGAAATGTCCCACATTTTCATGAATAACAACTGTATCAACAAAAAGACAGATGTTAAACAACTGAGTGTCATTTACTCATATTTGCTAAACTGCGAAAAATTGGAGAACTTACATATCTCCCCAAATTTCAACTCTTCACAACCATAATTAGAATCTGTGTTTTGGCCGTTTCCACCAGTAAAATTCATTCCACTCAAAATATAATAATTCTCTCCTCACGATTTATTAATAATTGCTAATTTAAATTCCCATTAATAATAATATAGTTTATTCAACTGCCTCTGGTCGGTTTAACAAATTCTAACATAAAATTCTAAAAATCTCATCATCTGAAGTGATTTGGCAACGTTTTGGCACACGCCCACAATTCGTTCCATCTTTCAATACTGACATTGACATCCTTCGGCCTTCTGTCAAAGGGTTTCATGTCACTCATCAATTCATCATTCCATGACCACTAATTTGTGCAATCATCAGGTGGTTTCACGATGTAATGTTTAAATTTTTTAAATAATTTTTAATCTGTTTTTAACTTGTTCTTGTCATGTTTTGTATAAATTTTGACTATTGTGCAATCTATTCAGCTCTCACCATGTTACTGGACGTTTCCCTCATCCTATACGTAAACAACAATTAGCAACATCCTCACATACTACTGTAAGTTGAGTCAATTTAAATTCATTTTACACCTTTGTTGCCACTGTTATCATTGTAATTGCAGCTCCTGATGATGATGGCAAAGTCCATTGAAAGCTAGAGAGAATTAAAAAAGTATAAAGAGTCCTCTTTGCTTAAATCTTGTCGAAGTACCCAACAAAAGGCGGAATATATATATATATATATATATATATAGGTGAAAAATTAAAGCTTCCGCCTTTTGTCGGGATGAGGGAAACACCCAGTAACATGGTGAAAGCTGGATAAATGATACCATGGTCAAAATTATATAAAATACACACAACTGTGTGACAGGAACAAGTTAAAAACAGATTAAATATTTTTAGAACATGAAAGCATTACATCGTGAAGCCACCTGATGATTGCACAAAATGGTGGGCATTGAATAATGAGTAAGATGAACCCTTTAACAGAAGGCCGAAGGTTGTCAGTGTCTGTGTAGAAGGATGGAACGAATTATTTGGTGGGCGTGTGCTGCGTTGCCAGATCACTTAAGATGATGTGATTTTCAAAATGTGTTATGTAAGAAATCGTCAAACCGACCAGAGGCAGTTGAATTGACTAATTAAATTAACAATTATTATTAAATCGTGAGGAGAAAATTATTAAAATTTGAATGGAATGAAGTTTATTGGTGGAATAGACCAAGAACCAGATTCCATTTATGGTTGTGAAGAGTCAAAATTTGGGGAGATGTGTAAGTGCTCCAATTTTTCGCAGTTTAGCAAATATGAGTAAATGACACTCAGTTGCTTAACATCTGTCTTTTTCTTGTTACCGTTGTTATTCATGAAAATGTGGGACATTTCCAGGAATAAACGTTTGGACAGGTGTTTTTCTTTATCGAGAACTTTGATACTTGTGTAGTTCATAGAGTGCCCTGTTGTGTTAACATGAGATGCTAGAGCGCATCTTTCAGGATGAAGCCTAGAATCACTTTTGTGTGACGTAATCCTTCTTTTAAGATATCTGGAGGTCTAACCTATGTATATTTGGTTGCAATGGTTGCAATTGATAGAGTAGACTGTGTTGGTTAAGCCAAGCAGCGAGACTCATATATATATATATATATATACAGTACTTTAAAGACATAAGTCACACACGAGGTCACCCTTAAGTCGTGATAAGTCAGAACACATTTCATGTGTCCATGTTCCACATTTGTTGCACTTTATCATATCTTCAACTATAGACTCTTGGCATATTGTGCAAAACCAGTCATCCGCATTAGTCCCGAGTATAATTTTATCTTCTTTATTAGAAGGCTTAGTTTTTTTATTATTTTGTTTTGACTTTTCGGTTTGAAAAATATCTTTTTTAGCAGCCTCAGTATTGCTACTTTTTTTGCAGCCCTTTTAGCCCTTTCACCCAATTTTTTGAAAATTTTTGGTTTTGTATTGGACTTATTTTTTCAGTTAAAACAGTCTTACTATCTGTATGTGGTCTAATTTTTTCTTCTTGTGTTAGTCTATTTGTTGATGGGGTCGGATCTTTCTGGACAAAATTGGTTTGATTTTCATTTGCCACATCTGTAACTTCGCTAGGAGTATCTTCCTTCTCGGATTCAACAGTATCTGGGATCAGTAGGTTTTCACTTGCCACAAAATCTGTGTCAGAAAAAACATTTCAGTTTACAGGCCACACCCTCGAAGCTCCAAATCCATTTACGGCGTTATTTGTTGCTGCAGAGTTTGTGTAAGATTCTGTTAACAAAGCAGCTACTTCAAACTCTGTTACTTTTTGACCAACATTTGTTCGAAGCCAGTTTGCCATGACCTGCATTTATCTTGACTCCACGGACTGTTACGGGTTTAATTTGAAAACCTTGTAGGAACTGCCGTGATCCTGCAATAATCGTAAACACTAAACAAGGGTAGACACTTTTTTAGTTTAACTACCTGAAGATTTTCTCTGTGGTTTATACGTAACTCTCCACCTATTATCTCATTTTGTAGTTGAGGCCCCTTCATCTGAGAATTGTTTACGTCTTCGTTTCTTTCCTAACCTCCTGTTACATTTTGACAAGTGTTCGGTCCTTTCAGTCCGGGAACAGTCCGCTGTTGTTCCATTGCTCCATTGCTCCTCTCGAACTTTGTGTTCCGTGTCCAAGTTGAAGAGACTTCACTTTTTGGTCGTAGCTCTGTTGAGAAGCACGCATTTTGCGGATCTTTACGCCAAATGAAGTCTAAGCGTTCTTCCTTTTTACGTCTCATATAATCCTACGGGGATGTGGGAGACGGGAGTCTTCGTCGCTTTTACGGCGTTCTAGCCGACACTTAGGCCACACTCCAACAGAGGTAAGCAATTCGGCTTGCGTTAAAATGGAACCCGGCGCCATATTGGAATTTTTTTTCAGGCCTTTTTCATCTTCTTCCAACTTTTTCATCTTCTTCCACCTTTTCGTCTTCTTCACCTTACGTTTTCTCCACCAAACTACTGCTGATACCTTCAGATGAAGCCCTGACGACTTTTCCATGCCCTGTCCTGTAATGAGAGTTCCAAGCAGCCCCTGAGGAAGGGAGCTGATTCAGCTGTTGCCAATGTCCACAGACGCCATGTGCTGAAACCCCGTCGAACTGCATCTATATACTTAAGCAGCTAATTTCACTTAATATGAATTATTTATCCTAACTTCACAGCTGGTGTGATCCTGAGGTATGCATACCCCCGGAAACTTGGTAAGTCACTAATGTTCGTTTTCATTTGTTGTTAGGTGATCGATTAGCCATTGCAAAGTGAAATTTTGAGCTTACTGTGATAATTTTGAATACTTGAAAATCCTGTCATAGCACCCTTCAGGTAGTTTGTTGCAAATCTTGTCATAGCACGATTCAGGTAGTTTTTTGCAAACTTTGTAATAGCACCCTTCAGGTGATTTATTAAAAATAGTTAAATAGATTTTGGGCAAGCTCTGGAAATTGGCAATCTTTTCATTTCCCCCAGCGCCCTAATCCTCCAAATTAACAACCACTTCGAACCCCAGAAGTAACATTAATCGTGCAGTAACAGGACTTAAAAAAACTCCAACATGTAGAGGCTGCAACCTATGGGTCGTATGCCCCGAAAGTTGCAGTAATATTATGCCATTTTCTCTAGCTAATATTATGGCCTCTATGTTTTTAGAATGAGTAGTGTCCATCGAGCAAAATTAAGCATTTTTTTATATTTACTTGATTTCAAAAATTTAATGAAATATTGCTACCATTCAACAAATAATTCTGAGTTTTTGCAACCGGTTTCGCTGGACTGCACAATACTACCAGGAAAGGCTCCATTGCTGAGTGCGTGCATACGTTGTGTTTTGAATATGAACATGGGAGGAACTTAGGTGCCTGCGGCATTGCAACAACATACCAACGTTGTATTAATGCCTTGTTCTCCACTGGCAGGAAGACCAACTTGATGTTTTCATTCAAGAGCCAAAACTTTTTGTGATTTTTTTTGTACCGTCGACAAACCAGAGCCGTCGACGTTGTAAATGTGAAAGCGTCTATTCCATTTCCGTCAACATTCATTTCCTACACATCGAAAAATTAATGCACATTGGTCTTATTGAATACTTTAGAGCGCGCAATCGAAATGTTCTCGGGTTGACGCATCCTAAGCTCGGGGCAATTTTCTTCTTATTATTAAAAAGATCTGGTAGATTTGGACAGGCTGCCATTAAATCATAAGCCAGCTTGCGTCTGTGATGGTGAGTCCAAAGAGTAATTCTTCGAACTTTAAGGTATGAGATACCAACACTTGTTCTAACTCTTCAGGAGGTGAAGGTATTCTTCCGTTGATTCACTTTTTGTTCTGTTGTGGATCTTTTTCACCTCTTTTAACTTGTTTTAAGAGATGTCTTCTAAATGTTGGTTTAGCAATTTCGTATTTACGGCAACATTCATTAAAGCCAATATTTCCATTTTGATATTCTATTATTGCATTTTTCAAGTCATCCATGGACCATTTTCCATACTCTCTTTTCGGCATTTTCTGAAACAATCAAACATTTTTTAAATTATTGGTATCTTTTGTAAAACTTGTTTTCTATTTACGAAAAAAAATTGTAATGATACACATTGTTTTCTTTTTAAAACATATTTTATTAAAATTAAAACCAACTACCTATATTTTTTGAACAACAAACAAATTTTTATTTTTAAGCAAAAATAAGGTACTTTTTTCTCTGTATACATCAAAAACTTCTATAACAGATTTTTTCTCTAGAAAAAGTAAGTATTTCTTTTTCACTGTGTACATAAAATAAAATTCATAACAGTTTTTCTTTTGTTAGACAAAAAATATAGGTAGGTACCTATATTCAAACGTTAGATATTGAAACAACTTAGAAAAAGAAAATTTTGTCAACATGAAGGATATCTCTGTCAATAGGCTTGTTAATTCTTTTTTCTCCGTGTACAAAAACAACACATACCATTTTTTGTGTAAAACAAACAAACAGGTAGGTGGATTTAAACGTTAGTCATTAAATGACATGTGTTCCCCAAATCGTACCGGTACAATTTGGGAAGCTCAGCATGGTACGATTTGGGCAATTTTCAATAAAAATAAATAAACGAGATTCTAACCTTACTTTCCAGATATGTACACAGTTCAAATTGTTTCCAGGCTTAAATGAAAAAAAGAACTTTCATAAGATCGTTATTTATTTCTTGCTAACTTTATTTGAGGTTGGATTGCAGAATAAATACCAGATCAATGCCGCTTTTTCTCCTCTACAATGTAAAATAGTTAGAATTTCAATATGACGTTTTGTCTCTTGTACCCAATCAACAACTTTGTTTTTAACACGCTTTTATAAGCTTGGCCTGTATTTATGTAACATATGTATGTATGTAACATATGTATGTATGTAACATATGTATGTATGTGTGTAACGGAATCTTTCAGCATCATTTTCACCAATTTCTAGAAGTTTGACTAATGTGAAACATCGCACTCGTATCAAGGAAAATGACAATGCAATAATTTGATAACCGTTTTCCATTATATTTATTAGAACCGTCAGGATTGATAAATTCGTGTATAGATCCCCTGTAGGGAGTAAGAGAGATAGATCTGCGCATCCGTACAGTTTCGGACTTGCTCTTTGTTGGCTCGGGTATTCAGCACAGCACAACAAAGGCAAATACTTTTTCAAGGTAGTGCATTCTCATCTTATCAATTCCTTATACATGCATAGGTACTAATGAGTCTAATACACCTGAATTACTGTTTATATATAATATTCATATAATATATTATACGAGCACCCTCCCACTTCAGTTGGCCCAACTATTGAAATCTTAGTTTTTCTCTTATCAAACACAAATAATAAAAATGTTAGCAAGGTGTTATAGGTTTAAAATATTAACAATGAATATTTTGATAACATATAGTAGAAAACACCAACTTTATCACTCCCTAATCAAATTTGCAGCATAAAAATAACACATGTTGCAATTACAGCATACCAACCTATTTTCATTTGAATTCAAAATAAGTCTATAACGCATAGGCTGTGAAAAGTAAAAGCCATGACAATTGTTTTTATTAATCACAGCTGTCAGAATACGTTTAAAATAGTTTTGGGTAGTTAAGGTTTTCAAAATGGGTAGAGGAAAGGTTATTAGTGAGAAAATTCGGTTACTGATAATTAAATTTTTTAATTCTGAGAAATCAAACTCAGAAATTGCAACTTTGTTACACTGATCGCGGTACAGTGTGAGAAATATTGTTAGAAGATATAATTTTGGTTGGACCTAAAATCGCACGATTTAATTTTGTTCACAGTGCGAGTCGCGGCCTTGTGTGAAACTTGCTCGACTGTGTAGTCTACTGACTCGCGCAACAAAGGGTTGTTATGCGATTCTGCTTGACTGTAACGTAGCTGCGCTTGTTGTTTGATGTAGTCCCTTAGGTAAGGGATATCAAGGTCTCTGTGAAGGGTCTCGTTGGAAACATACCACGGGGCGTTAGTGACTGTGCGCAAGGTTCTGTTCTGCAAAACCTGCAGGCTACGCAAATGCGGTTTGGCGAGAAAACACCAAGCCGCACTTGCGTAAGTGATCGCTGGTCTAATAACCATCTTGTATAGCCGAACTTTGTTGATCAAACTTAATTTTCAATTTAATGATGTGTTAATGTGCATACCATGATATTGATTAATGTCATGAAAATGTCATATTATTTTAAGGTAGCAATGAAAACACTAGAGGCGGCATGACTTCAAGAAACTAGAAGAAACAGTTCATAGTAAGCAAAAGGTGTTGCAGGCTGCCAAATTCATTTCACGTTCATCATATCGATTTTGCATCTGAATAACATTAAACCTACGTTGCCTTCTCATGTATGAAGACTTTTCCATGCGAATAAAACGCTTATGGTCGATAGATAAATGGCTTAGTTATCTTATCAAAGAGGAAAAAGTAACATAACCTACCGCATAACCTATTATGAGTTCAGCAAATTCATTTTATATTTACTACACTTTCCCCTTGTGCTCTGGCTATTTTTGAGCTATCTTCAAAGTTGATGTGATATATCAAAGCAGCGATATGTCTGCACTTAAGACTTTAGCTATAAACCCAATTGTACTTAAGCATTTGTTCATTATTTATCATTAAATTCTTAATTTAAGTGTTATTTTTAAAACGAGCGAGTGTTTGCAGATATGTAGTTGTGGGGTTACACGATTTCAAGCTATGGTACTACTTCTTACATAATTTGCAAAGAGAGACACAGGCTTGATGAGGGTTGATGTTTCCATCGGTAAGTGTTATTATTATGGTGATACAATGCTCTCACTTTAGTAGGCACTGGTAGCCAAATAAGTCATGCATCAAAACCAACTACGGAATTTTAGCATCAAACAGTGCAATGTAAACATGTAGGCTTTTCTCCTTCTAGTGTATTCGATTTCTTTGTGCCTATACACAATGATTCTAAGATGTCGCAGGTCCAGAGGTGGTTTTGGAACTTTTAGGTCACTGACGGGACTGATTTTATATAATCATCACGTGAACTACTTCCGCATTTAGTTTGCATTGAATTGAGGTTAGGATATTTCAAATTATGTAATAATTCTGTGTTGATACTCAACTATATCTAACACGTAAGCTGATTAGCATTTTCTTACTTCAGTAGCCTGCGAACTCCTTCTTAAGGGAAGCAATTCATGCAACGCTGAAGACATGAATAAAAAATGCTAATATTGTTTGAAAAAAAGTTTCCAGCACAGTAAGCTTCTTTCAACTTCTGTACTAGCCAAAACATTTAGTATATAACGTCTGTGCTATGAATGTAATACCTTTGGTAGTAACTTTTGCCAGAGTTTTTTATCACCAGTAGAATGAAATACCACTGTGTTGTTCTGATACCACTGAACAGCGAGTGTACCGTGTTACACAATGGCTAAGAACAGCATTGGAGATGAACTTCTTTCTGAAGCAATGTTGAATTCGTTTACATTCATCTTTCGTCATGTGTATTAGTCCTACAATAAAATTACTACCCATGAAGTGCAGAAACTGTTCCGCAGACATTGCCTCAAAGGAAAGCTTTTAAAATCTCTCAAATTACGGCGTTCGTGCCAGACTCAATCGCTCTATTTTATAACAGATCAAGTACAAGTAGTAAGCAGCTCAGCGAAGATTTGCGGGAGTTGAGATTTTGTATTTTTAGAAGCAGGGTTCGTAAATAAGGTTTCCGTATCGGAAGCTGAATGTTAATATAAAAAATACACGACGTCGATAAGAGCGAAACTTGAACAAAATATAGTGCTCGATAAATCTTGTAAACTGCTTTTTAAAACAAACGACTACTACGAAACAGTCTAGCGACGTCCATATTAAAAAACTTTCAGACCGTAAAAATAACTTATCTCTTCAGAAAAGTTTGTGAGGAATTAAAGTAACTTATGGATTTATAGGTGTTCTAAAGGAATCCGGTGACTGTCTAGCAGAGCGCGGTAACTGAAAGTTCCTGAATGTCAGGCGGTTTTCCTGGAATCCTTAATTGAAAGGGGTGTTTTTAACTATGGCTTAGACTTGTGAAAGGCTGTGCTATGTTCATAGTTTATACGGCGGTTGACAGTGTTTTTGCTGTTCACTCGACTGTCTCAGACAGAGGGTTACATTTTTCATGTTTGGGCATGTGCCAAAAAAATTGTATTTGAAGGGCTACAGGTCAAACAGTTTTTTGGATTTTCAAAAACTATAAAGCTTTTTCATCCCTGGCACAGTAGTTCTTGACTAAAAATTGTATCAAAATCCGAGCGGTACTTCTCAAGTTAAAGGCGGTTATGAAATTAGCGGACAGACTGATAGTCAGACTGACAGACAGAAATGACTGACATGTTTTCTAGAGATGTACATGTCAAATAACATCCAAAAAACATAATATTGTGATTTCTTGCGATTACTCTACTTCCTCGCAAGTTTTGGCATAGGCAGAAAAAAGATATGTACCTTGAGCTAGGTTTAGGTGGCGCGCGTCCGATGAGATACACAGAATTAATATTAGTTGTTTACATAGAAGCGCGAAAATCTACGGTCAGCGTCGACCACTATCTAAAACTGTAATGACACGCGCCGGGCGACGGAACGGCTGTTGAGAGGCGTCAGGCTAGAACAGGGTAGTATTCTAAGCTCTGAGTGACCAATTTACAGCTTCTAAATAATACACACTTTATTCGGGTAACAAAATATACCACAATTATCTTCACAAACTTTGTGATATTAGAATACAAGTATCTTAATAAACAGAAATTGGGAAAATATGGACCTACCGCTTTGATTCACTTCTTTATTACAATTTTAATTTTTGTATTATGCTCACAATATCTCATGCATTTGTTATAATAATCTTGAGTAAAACGGTTTATGAACTTTTGAACTTGTTTTAAGGAGAAAGGTTCCATATAGCGATCTGCGCGAATAAATAAAATATTTTAAAATCACGACCGTGCTACTTAAACTGCGTACGCTACCTAAATGGTGGATCATACATAAATGCTACTACTACAAAAATAAGGGTCTTCTACTAAAAAATCCGCGGAAGCACATAGCGATCTCTTATAAACAAGCCACAATAAAGCTTTCATTTTCAATCGTCCTCTGGCTGCCTTATTAGGTAGTTGCCTATTTCGGAACAGATGTCAAATTTTCTTGGTTTGCTCAAGGGGTTGAGCTTTGGGCTTTCATTCCATTCGCTTGAGTGATTTTCAATTTTTTTCCTTCAAGCAAGTTTGTGAAAATTCGCCAAGTTCTAGTTATAGTCGGCTGTATTTGCTAACTCAATGTGGAATTTGTACTACAATTCAGCTGTTGAACAATGAACGAATAGCTGATGCCGCGCGGCATCCTGATTGACTATCTTGCGGGCGAAGTCGTGGGCTTATTCTAGTAAGAACTTTGCATTTTTTGGAAATATCTCATTTGCATGAATTTTTTATATTTTACAACCTTTTGCAACTCAACATGATTTTGGGTCTACTTGTAATAAAACATTAAAACCAGTTAAAATCAACAAACATATTAATTCATATTAATATTGTCATAATTAGACTGAAAGGAAGAATGAAAACTGATTCCTGTCCTGGCATAAGATAACGCCTCAACGCTTCCACGATACAAGAGTCGATCGCCTGATACATGGGCCTAGACTAGTAGTGCTTGGAACTTGTTACCTTGAGAGTATAGATACCGCGTGACATTATATGTTGTTAGAAGAATTATTGTTGTTTGGTTATTTCTGTTGTTATTTTTCGAGTTATACTTATATTTCCTTAACCATGGAGGGTGGAAGTACTGGGAGCCAGGGAGCAAGTAGAAAGCCGCGTAAGGCACTGAAAAATGACGCGAAGGAAATCTTGCTCAACGTGTTCATTATTTGAACAAGACTATGTCGCAGGGAGATGAACTTACGGGTTGCGGAAGCATGGCAGGCATCCCAGAGTAGGTTATTCGCAGGGTGGTGCCTGCACACAACAAAAATGGAGCTACTGATGATCCAAAGTACCATTTAAAGGCCGTTCAACTGAATGACGACAGCTAAATGGCGTTAAGATAAACCTTATATTTATTTATATTTAAGAATGAGATACCAACCTTTAAGACTGTGCATGCAAAATTCAAGAGCAACCGCATCGAAGTATTTAGAAAAACCCTGCACGAACTTAATTTTCCTTACGAAATGCGTAATCGGAAGTCAGGATTGATAGAGAAACCTGAAATATGTGTAGTCGCGTGGCTTTAAAAATACAAAAAATGCAATAACTGAATATAGACGACAAAGCAGAAAAGTATATTATTTGGACGAGACGTGGGTAAATGCAGGATGCAGGTCACATAGTTAAAAAATCTGGTTAGACAAAAATGTACTAAGTAACCGACAAGCAAGCATTGAAGGTTTATCAACAGGTGCACCGCCAGGGAAAGGTCTAAGATTGATCGTTACATACAGTGGCAGCCATAGTGGCTTTTTAGAGGGATGCAACTTCCCTTTCATTTCTAAGAAAGGAGGTCATTACCATGTCGAAATAAATGCCAGCTGCTCCAAGAGCTGGTTTCAAGTGGTGCTTCAGAGTTGAACCAACTCTGTGATCGTCATGGATAATGCTTCCTACCATCGAGCCGAATGTGTATCAAATATGGGGTCTCGAAAAAGTGAGAAGCATCAATGGTTGCGCGAAAAGGGCATTCCGTTTGACAATTCATGTGTAGAAGCGGAACTGTGCGAAACAATTAAAGATCACAGATGTGCGAATATTAGTTACGTGATTGTTGAGATGGCCCATCATTGTGGTGTCACCCAGTAGAGCTCATCTGGGCCCAAGTGAAGGGTTATATTGTGTGCCATAACACAACTTTTAAATTACCAGACGTCAAGGCTTTGCTAGAAAATATAGTAACGCCTGAAGCGTAGCAGCATGCTGTCCGTCATGTTGTGAAGGAAGAATCAAAAATGTGACAGCTTGACCACAACGTTGACACCATCATGGAGCCAGTTATAGTCAATCTTGGCGAAGAAAGCGTTAGCGACAGCTTATTACTTCCAGATGGAGGTGTAAGCGATGACGAGTGAAGACAGCTACACTAAATTAGCTCAGAAGAAAAACTGACAAGGGTAATCCCCAAATTTCTGATCTATAACGTCTGTCAAACGATTACCTTTTTTATTGAACGTATAAAAGAAATCAAGTTTACCCACATTAAAAATTCATACCCCGCCACTGACAACCCCACTACCGGGGCGGTGGAGTGATGTTCACGTGAACATCGATGAGTCATTACAGTTTTAGATAGTTTTGGATTAGACGCTTCCACTGCTTGTTCAGTTGGTGCTCGTAGGAGGAACAAAGATACGTGCCTTGAGCTAATTTTAGAATATTAGTAGTTTACATAGAAGAGCGAAAATCTACGGTAAGCGTCCACGCGCGAATTGAGATATTAGACGCTTCCATTGCTTGTTCATTTGCCCCTCCCCCCTTTTCGGTGCGTTCACTGGACATACCTGGGGTATCTTTCGAAAAAAGGTTACTACTATACGACATTGAAATGAAAATCACAAAATTTGACACAGACCTTTTTATGAATGAAATTGAAAAATGGACTGTGATTTGGAATATCTTCAAGTTATATACAAATGAGGCAGCGAAAAAATGTTTGCACATTCGATGATACCGAAGAGAAGACGAAATATTAGGTAAACTTGTTCTTGAAGATTCATTTATAAATAATTAGTGATTACAATAAAGACAATTATTCACATCATTATATCCTGTCATTCAACGATTTTATTGACTCTTTGAGGTAGTTGAAAAATATGGCTTATACTTATTTTTAAGACTGGGACAGTATGTAAGGGATAAACTTCTAGAAAGTATATTCTTTATAATCCGAGCGTACCTTGTATGCCTTTTCTTTTCTACGTCCTTTCATTCTTCTAAGTTAACCAAGCACAATAAGCTTCTTCTTCATTAATTCCCGTGCACTAATATCGATAAACGGTAAACATCATTACCTAGACTCACTCTATATAAAATTTATATGCGTGTCATCTGAACACCGACCCAAAAAACCGGCGCAACATCGATGCGCTTCATCTGAACTAAGCCTTCGCCCTCTTGTTGCCCCAGGCATTTCAATTTGACTACAATATTTCTATGAGCGAACGGACAGACTATTCATCTATGTAACGTCAAGTAATGCGAAACAACCATTAAAATCCTCAATTAATTCAAAACCGCCAACACGGACGGTAGGGAGGGGCAGCACGATGCAGCGCGGCATGACGCGGCGTTCCCTTCATTTAAAGAATTTAGAACAGCTTCGCAGAACTACATAATTCATCGGCTGCTTCCGTTTTTCAGTCTGTTGCTGTCGTGAATATAAAGCACAACATCTATTTTCGCATGAAAGCTTTAAAGGTAGGTTCCATTTCGAATGGCTCCGCTTTATCGTTACATTAAAGGGTCAAACGATACGATACGCCACACAGAAGTATCCAGCAATGAAATCTGCTGGGGTTTAATTCAGTGCTATAGCTTTTGAAATATCTGTACATGCATCTAATAATATTTTGGCAATATTTACTTTTTGAGCTATTTGGATTGATTGTATTTATTGAGGTGAGCTCATATGAAAAAATAGGATTTTGTTAATACACGAAGGACACTAGAAGTCTACCTAGCCATAAAACAAAAGACGTATGTATTGTGACAATCTTGTTTTTCAGTATAATCCCCCAACATCAAAGCACTTGCGCCATTCCCTCTCCAGAGAACTTATACTTTTATAGAAAAAATGTTTCCTACAACTTCCAAAAAAGTCGCCGACGGCTACATTCTAGGCCACCAACTGAGTGAAAACTGCGTCCTCGAAAATTACTTTTCAGTACTTAATCTAAAAAGATTAAAGTCACACGAAGCCAAGTCCAGACTATAGGGAGGATGGTCCACCTCAATGAAGCTGCATTCCTGGATAATTAGTTAAACTTTGGCAGCCTTATGCACGATCGCATTTTCACGCATAAGAGACATTGCTAGATTGAAAAAATCTTTTTTCTCAGCCTGTTTGTATAGACATCCGCATTTATTGTTGTCCTTGTTGACATATATTCAATGATGCCGCTGATTTACCAAAAAACTGCTGCCAACAATTTTCCAGTAGAGGGTCGCGTCTGTGGCTTTTTGAGGGGTGGAGAACATTTATGAACCCACTGCTTTTTTATACCGGAGCAGCCCGCAGACAGAAACCGAAATGCCAAGATACCGCGGCTGCAATGGGGATCCCAAAGAAATTTTGTTGATCCGATTTTTTGACTGTCTAGGGCTAGCAGAACTGAGAAAAGCTTCCTCTTGTATGTACGAAGTTCGACAGGTATAAGAGGCCAAAGTCAGGCAGATCTGCCTGGCAGGCACATCGCGTAGCGGCATCATGGAGGAAGCTATGAGGAGCAAAGCTTGTTGGTGTA
Source organism: Acanthoscelides obtectus (assembly GCA_963669975.1). Lineage (NCBI taxonomy): Eukaryota > Metazoa > Arthropoda > Insecta > Coleoptera > Chrysomelidae > Acanthoscelides > Acanthoscelides obtectus. The sequence continues at coordinate 80,932,097 of CAVLJG010000001.1, read as the reverse complement.
GTGGCAGAAGAGAACTAGATCGCCGACATCCCGCTGGTGCTAAAGGGTCCCGATACTGTCTCTTAGAGAAGAGTCATCAATCAGTCGGGCAGCCCTCCTCCGGACAGTATCTAGCATATATAATGAAGGACTTCAACCAGCCAAAATGAACGATTCTTTGGCAGAACTCGGCCATCCACCGAACCCGGATGAGCGCTAGGATGCTTTATGCACATCTCGTCAGTATAACGGCAGGAATCAAGTCCGGACCAGAAGCTTTGTTGATATCATGCGACAAGGACACGCGTCTTAAGGTCTTATGTCTAAATATTACCTCCCGTATATTGTAGGTAGCCCTTTGAACTGACGGTGCTTGGGCGTTGGGAAGGACGTCCATGGTGTAGTTATTATAGCATTACAATAGCAGCAAAGATCTTGACAAGCACTTCCGCCTTATTATGTATGTATCGAAGAACGAGACTAGACCAAAACAGTGATCATCACGTGATTATTGCGTGATCAGTACACTGATATATTTTAAGAGAGAGGGAGCATAACTGTTATTGAGCAGAATAGGTCGAGCCCTTACAAGAAACCAACGACAAACCAAAGGGTGGAGTGGGAGACGATGCAACCGTGAATGCCGGCTGTCCCGGTGGCTGGCCGTACAGTAAGTACAGAGTTGGCATCAGATTTATACTGGTATTACTGTTGTCAATTTAATTTCGTAGAACTCACAATGTCTGATACGGATACAGCTGATGAAGTTGTTGATATAAGCTTTACACCGCCTAAAAAAAGAGCTAAAAGGCTTCATTTTAGCGTTAGCGAAAAACAAATAGTTATCAACATTTATAAATACGAAATGCAAGGAAGGAGTGACTCAAGTGTTCAGGACATTGTTTGCATACCTGACACCTACATATTTTTCAGTACTTGTAAGAGTAGGAATTTCAATTAAAAGTATATTTTATTTCTGTTTTTGTACATGCTTAAACTATATCGAGATAAGAAATCAAGCAATGTTCTCAAATACTATCGAAGCTTAAGGGTAATTCGGTTATAGTATTAGGTAATGCTTCATTCCACACGGGAAAATTAGAGAAAATTCCAACAACGTCAACAAAAAAAAAGAAATTCAAGGATGGCTTAAAAATAAAAGGATTGATTATGATGATACAACGATCAAGGCAGAATCGTTACAAGTTGTCAAGACGCATACAACTAAATATAACCTGAATATAATTGATGAAATGGTCAAAAAACAAACTAAAACTGTTTTACGACTGCCGCCTTACCATTGTGAGCTCAATCCGATTGAGCTCATTTGGGCAGACATAAAAAAATATGTTGCAGCAGAAAATAAATGTTTTAAATTTTCTGACCTTAAAAATGTTCATGCATGATGCTTTACAAATAATTACACCGAATAAGTGGGAAAATGTATCAGCATGTAAAAGAAAAGGTCGAACCTAAGATGTGAGAATTAGACGGTATCATTGATACTCACGTTGCCCCTTCAATCATAAATCTTGATGAAAGTGGGAGTTCCACAGCCTCAGATCTAAAATGATTTTCATTTTCAAATATATGTATTTCCGGTCTTAGAGGTAAAATGTCTGTGCAATAAATGTTTGTATAATATTTAGTATATATTATTATGTAGTCAAATCCTTTTTCTTTCAACTCCACCTAACTATTCACTTTTTAGTCTACTATTAAAATTAACTGTTTGCACACTGGCACCCCTGTTCAAGCGGTGGTTAGGTATACTTGCATGCATATGCAATAATCGTTTTAATGTGTCAAGACATTTTTTAAAAGCCTCCTTTATAAATGCGCTTTACGACACATTTCGAGTATAATTTATTGATAAAACACTTTTACTAAAAACAATAATAGACGTTGTCTTCTTTTTGGTCATGACAGTTAAATTAAAAAGATACATTAATTCCAAGCTTTACGTTTGGACCCTATACACGCTTGCAATAATTATGCATACTTTTTGATCGTGTTGTAGGACCACAAATCATTTATTCTTAGTACGCCTCTGTAACGTACCCGGCATTCTGGAGCGCGATCACGTGTAGTATACGTGAATATGTTTAGGTTGGGTCTGTTTCTATGATGGATACATAATAGCCTTTGAGTCGGTTATAATCATTCCATCCTGACACGTAAGTGAGAAGTTCTTTTAGATTAGCCCGACTGCCATTGCGCTGCGACATTAGCATGGGTCTAACTTTTATATCATGCTGGCCTTTGGCATTGCAAGCCGCTTCATTATCCTTGTTTCTGGATTCGACGTCGGCTTGCCTGTTCTTTACAGGTGGGGTTTTGTAAGAAGGTTTTGTCGTATGCTTGGATTTTGTTTTTTATCTCAGAATCTCAATGATGCATCCAAACCTCGTCGTTTCTGCAATAAATTTAGCTCATGTACTATCAATCGGAGTTTATATTTATTTTCTTGTACTATCATTTTGTCATCTGCAATAGTAGTGTATTTGGATAGGTGCATCGATCTAGTTGCATACATTTGTAGTCAACAGATCTCCAGTTGTTTGCCCATAGAGCTGGATGAATACCTAGGAAACTAAAACCAAAAACTAGAAAGCTCTTAGACAGAAAGGAGTGGAGGTGAAAAATAAAGCCTACGGGTTGCAAGCCTTGTAGCGCTGGTTTCGTGTCATAGCTCTGGGCGTATAAAATACGATTGATTTGGGCTGCGGTATCTAAGCCGCAGGAGACTCCGGATCGATAAGCCTCAGCGCTCAAGAGCGTGTCGTCGATCAGTCAAATTTACCTACCATGATTGTGGAACGAGCTTAACCAGTCATCTTTTGAGGCTCACAATACTGCTCACAAAATTACGAGGATTCCGGCACGCTGCCCTCCTATGACAACTCTTGTATCATAACATTCCGAGGAGGCTTTTGTCGTGAGATATCCATCGTGACTGATAGGCTCTGCTCTTAGGCCCGTATCGTCAGTCGTCCCTACAATTGTAGGGAGCGTTTATGGCCTCCTTGATTGTCATAGTTTTCTACTTCTCCGTGTCAGAGCTCTATTTTGAGGTTATGTCACAAACATCTATTTGCATCAAATTGTGCTTGCTCTTAAGTTATATCATGTTTTATCAGCGTGAAATTTCCTACAATTTAAAAGGAAAACATATCTTAACAATAGGAGAGCGCTGACGCTGACACGGGACGAGTGTAATCTATAAATTTTTGAAGGACAGAAAAGAGTATGACAATCAAGGAGGCCATAAACGCACCCTACAATTGTAGGGACGACTGACGATACGGGCCTAAATCACACATGTCAGTGTCAGCAATAGTTCTGGCTTGAACGATGTTTCTATTACGGACTGACGTCCCTCGTTTCTTTACGATAAATCCACTCGTCAACCTTACATTCAGAAAAGACTTGCAGCGTTGTGGCTCGTGGAAACTGTACCTTGTATGAACATGTCATGCCAATCACGATAGATCGTGCGGTCCCTTGAATGAATGAATCTTAAAATTAGAGGCATCCCGGCCACCATAAGGAGCCAGTGCATAGGCCGCTTAAGCGGGCCCTTATGGTGCGGTCCCTTGCAATGAGTTGAAAACTACCTTGCGATATTTAACTCCTCACTCTTCACAAGGTTCAGACAAAACCCGTCCAGGAAATCAGTTGAAACGCACATCTGCGATACTATTACGACTGAGTTCAACGTGCAGCTTAGGAGTGTAGTGCCACAATAGGTTGAGATTTCTGAAAAGCAAAAACATCGCATGCCGTTCGTTACTCTATAGAAAGACAAGCAGTCTTGCGGACACTTCGATGAAAAACAAAGGGACTGTGCTTGGCTATCCACTTCGATGTAACCATTTCATGCAAAAACGACGCAAGGCATCACATTACTAGTATGTTTATCCGGCTATTACGGGTGTTATCTGAAAAAAAGAATGTATTTACTTACGTGACTCATACCTGTGGTACGTACCCACATTTAATAAAGCGATTTTAGCAAAAAAGCCGGTTTAGAAAATATGGCTGAAGTGGTTTTTGAGATAACCAAATCCATTTTATTCAATGGGTTGTAATCACGATAACGGGCTTACTACTGATACAAAGCTTGACACAGATTTTCACTGTGACACAACGTACATACCTCCCACGAACCAGTGCACGACCGCACCATTAACCCGAGGTGCCTACTCCAATAACCCATAGAAATGTAACACGAGCAATTAAGTCCTAGTTATAGCCGCTGAATGCGTTTTCATAGCATATACAATAATACTACACAGCAATGGAACTCCTGAAAGAACCTTGAACTTTTGGGAGGATTTCTATGACCTTGAAACTTTGGCTGTGTAGTTACCCATAAACGAACACACGAGGTCTGTAAATTAAATGCTGGTACCGGCAACGTAACGTTCGATCGGGCTTGGAGGGGAACATGTGACTCACTTCCAGTACAAGTTGGAGCTTGCTCGAGTTATTGGGTTGTCCGTAACCATTTTTTTGTGAAACAGTTTTTTTATCGTGTTCTGAAAATGAGTGACATCCATTTCAAGCAAGAGCCCAGGTTTTTCGGTGGTGTCCGGCATTTTCAGAAGGAAGAGAGTCGGTTGAAGATGAACCACTAAGTGGAAGGCCTTTACCCTCAAGAGCCGATGAAAATATCTACATAATCCTAAGGTTAGTAGAGCTGGGAAAAGCTTCCTCTTGTAGATTGTTCCACAATCTCGACACCCTCGGGACAGAGGAGTGGTCGTATTGATCAGTTCTGGATGTACGAAGTTCGACACGGTTAGGATGGGACGCCAAAGTCAGGCGGGTCTGCCTGGCAGGCACATCGCGCGGCGGCATCATGGAAGAAGTGCTCTGAGGAGCAAAGCCCGTTGGTGTAGCGGTAGAAAAGAGCTAGATCGCCGACGGCCTGCCGGTTCGAAAGGGACACGAGACTGTCACTGAGAAGAGTCATCGATCAGTCGGACCGCCCTCCTCTGGACAGCATCGAGCATGGAGAATGTAATCGGGGCGGCAGGACCCCAAACGTGTGAGCAATACTCGAGGGTAGGCCTTATCTGGGACTTGTATAGAGTGAGAAGGCCATGCGGAGAGAAACACTTCTTAGCGCTAAACAAATGGACCAGCTTTTCGCAGCAGCTGCTGCTATTGACGAGATGTCTTCGTGCCAGATCAGGTCCTCGGTGATCTGGACTCCGACTAGCCGAAAGGCATGGCTTTTAGGCAAAACTCCGCCATCCATCGAAACCGGATGACAGCTTGGACGCTTTTTGCTCGTCAAAGCACAGTATTGTGTTTTGGAGGCATTGAACTGTACAAGATTATTGCGTCCAGAAGCAGTGACAGCCTCCAGGCCCCTTGTCAGAGAGTAAATCGTCGCTAGTCTTCTTCTTTCCAGCTCAGCGGCAGAGATCGGCTTGCCACTCTGAATTCTAATGATGTTGGCTGAGTAGCATAGATTTTGCTTTTTAAATAACCGCACATAAAGAAATCCAAAGGTGATCAGTCTGGCGATCTTGGGGGGCATTCAATGGCACTTCTTCTACCAATCCATCGATTTGGAAATGTCTGATCTAAATATTGTCGAACACGTAATGCGTAACCTGGTGGGGCACCATCCTGTTGCAACATCAACGTATTCGCAATGTACCGCCGATCATTCTGATTTTCAACTATGGCTGTTAATGCAGGATCTATGGCGTATTCCAGTAATTCCAAATACATTTCACCGGTCAAATTGCCAGGTAAGAAAAAAGGACCAACTAAATGATCGCCAAATAAACCAGCCCAAACATTTAATTTTTGTGGCTGCTGTGTATGAACCTCATGATAAATTCTGGGATTAGAATCTCGACCAATATCGGCAGTTATGACGATTTTCTACGTAACTTAAGAAAAAGGAACATTCGTCGGAAAAGAAAATGTTCATCGTTTATAATTCGCTCACTCATATCTTCACAAAATGGTAATCGCCGATCAAAATCGTCTTCATAAAGTTCTTGTACCAGGTGAATTTTCTACGGATGAAAACTATGGGCCGTTAGAATCCGTTGGACAGTACGTCGACTAACACCACACACAGTCTTCAATTTGCGGGTACTTAACGTAGGATCTACATAAACTTGCCCTAAAACCCCCACTTCTATTGCTTCGTTCCTTATGGGATTTTCAATGTTGCGTTTTTTATTGGCGACTGACCCAGTTACACGAAATTTAGCTACAAGTACTAGAACATATTTTCGATGCATGTTACTGTTCTCATGTCGCTCATTAAATATTTCTGCAGTTCTATTAGCGCACTGATTATTTCCGAAAAATATTTCGATAATTTCAACTCTTTCTGCTGTGGAATATACCATGGTAAATTGATGTAATAAAGCGTTACATGTTATTTTAGCAACAAAGTTTGGTCAAATCAATAGCAAACTATGTACTAAATTCCTATTTAAAATAAGTACGAGATATTTCCTTATCTTTCTTCAAGAAATAACTTTTTTGCCACAAAAAACGCTCCAATAGCTATTTTTAACAACAAAATGATAAAAAAACCATGGGCGTAGTGAAGAAAACCATTTACTCATCAAGTAAATTCTTTTAGTCACATTTCTTCTGAGAGTAGTACAAACTAATCTGATGTACCCATTAAAGTCTACTTTAAGCTTTAAATCAATAAATCTTCAAAACTACTCAACTGAAGCTCGTGTATTTTACACCATTATAAAGGGAATTGAAAGACCTTTAAAATAGGGTATCACTCGTCCCCCCTTTCCATTTAAGATTTTAGGGTTGGTGTCACCCCCGCCCAGGGGGCTGCACATGTTAACGTGATTTTTTTCCAGACTTGTGTCCCCATCGAAAAAAAAATCGACGGGTCTAAGCGTTTTTCCAAAAAAAAACTGAGCTGCCAGTAAATGCGTCTGTTTCGTTTTCGATGCGCCACCCTGTATATGTTTTACGCCTAAACTACACTTATCTGGGCGGGGGTCTTCTCCCAGTTACGGCTAGGCACAGCCTAGCTCAAAAAGAACAAAAAAAGGAAGCCAGTAGTGGGCACGTCACTGGCAGCCCTGCTGCTTGCCTCGGTGCCAAAAATTATGATGGTAACAGGAAAAAAACCTTAGAGACTGGAAGACTGTTTAAAAATCTACTCTACTCTCTGTCTGAGATAAAACTACTCATTGAAAACAATCGCAAGCAAAACCACGTACATTTTTCCGTATAAGAAATGTAAAGCAAAGGCAAAAAAAAGATAAATATGTACTAAACTAATATACCCTTGTTCTAAAAACTTATGACAGCTCAAAAATCAAAATCGTGATCAATGTAGTAGAAGGTGCCATGTTGGCATTGCTCCCATATTTGAACACACAGACAGAATGTCTAATAAAATCAAGAAGTCTCTAACAATTTCAATAAGCAAAAACAAATGTATAAAGATCTATGACATTGTTAATCAGAAAGTGTAATTATTGTTTGTAGTATGTAATTATTGTTTGTGATATTATGTTGATCGGGTATTGGGAACTATTGTTATTATTGATAAATAAGTTATTTCTTGGTTATCATTCTTTTCACACCTAAGTATGTTATTATTAGTGTATTTCCAATTAATATTAAATAATGTGTACATTTGTATTTTTATAAGGAACCGCTGAGATTGTTAAAGTGATGTGTCTTATTTATGATATAGCCAGCATTGTTTACGTTAGAAAGATGACTAAGCGTTGACGACCAACGCGAGGTAAAAAAAGAGGAAGGGCGGGCAGTCGTACCGGGTAGAGCTAATAAAGCCGTTCCACGGGAAAAACCGGTGTTTTATTCCTCACGCCCGTAATAAAAGATATTTTACCTGTTCACATCAGGGGATGGCTTCCAATTTGCAAAACTGCAAGGACGCAACAGACTTTGGAGAAAAGGCGAGGATTTTCTTCTGGTTTCTATTGTCACAAAGGAAAGCTGATATCGAATGAACGTCATCAGGACACGCATTAAGGCACGCGGTCCGAATGTATATAAAAAAAGAACTTACCGCTGAGAGTCAAAATCCCATAAAAAATGGAATTGCTGAGAAAGAAAGATATAATACGAGTGAAATTACACAATCAATAAACTATTAAATTTGCAAAAAGAAAATCATTAAAATGGGTTTGGCCTAGGAATGGGCACTTTATTATCAATGAAGAGAATTTCAAATTACTGATAAGTGATAAATAGAAAAAAAAAGTTTACGTGATTTCTTCACGTGACAATCTATTACATAATAATAATAATAATAATAATAGGTTTTGTTGTTAAAAGTGAAATAACTGTTATCAAAAAGATATTCTAGGATGGTGAAAAAAGGATTGCAGGGTTAGATTGCAATGCTGACATATTATATCCCAATGTTTGTGAATGGATCTCATACAAGCTTCTACGTAGACATTAATGAGGATAAAGCCTGCGTGGCCGATCCGATTGATGCTACTATAGGTCTTACTGACATTGTTAGTTTATGTATTTTAAGCAGGACAAAAAAATTTGGTGAGACCTAGTGATTTTTTCTGGTCTTGGTTTATTTGTCCTGTGTTGAGGAGCTCGTTAACAATGTTATTGCAACCTTTTTCCACTCTTGATGTGGGGCCTCTGTTCATTAAATTATAGGAAGAATGTTGTCTGAGCAATACAACAGTGACATTTCCTTTGTCATATCGCGTAACCATTGATTCGGGATCTTCTTTGAGGATTTTTTTAGTTTTATTTAATAAGTTATGATAGAAGGAGTTTCTCTTTTTTATGTTGTTGTGGTAAAATCTTGTAATAATATCCGTGTAACGAGTTATGAAAATGTTCCTATTTGTTTCATGATTAATGGAGGAGGCTATAATGTCCACATCAGCTAGAATCGATCTGACTGGGATGTCCTTCCCAACGATCGGATTAACACTGAACTTTGGTCCTAGTGAGTGAAGCTTGGAAACGTTGTTGAGAATGTTATGTTACTAAGGTTTTTACCCAGTTTGGTTGAGTGTCAAGCAACACTTGAGATTTCCTGCTATAAAAAACAGTTAAAAAACCTCAACTTCTCTCTAAAATCATTGAAACACAATATAATTACTTCTACAAGTCTTTAAATTTTCAACAATTTTGAATCTAGACAATTAAGACATTACAACACCCTGTTCCATAACATTAAAAATTCCAATATTCGCAAGTTTGACAAATCGCTTGATGACTCTATAAGAATTTTGCTTGACACTCAGCCAAACTGGGTAAAAACCTTAGTCACATCGACATTCCCAACAACATTTCTAAATTTCTTTCACTAGAAAAAAACCTTCTAAAATGATTGCCATTTAATAATAAAATAATTCCGTCCTAATCGACCCTCATCAGTCCAGTTTTTTATCGTCGAAGATGTGTTCCCTTCACTGTTGTTTAAAAACAATTTCAGCAACAATCTCCTCCTAATTGTTAATTGTTGCTATTGTCAATAATTGTTTCCAGCTCCAGACGATGAATACGTAGATCTTCGAAAGCTTGAGTTTAAGTTAGAACAGTGTCGTTTTGCAATACTTTGCCTCCTACCCAAAGAAATTCAAGGATATTTTCTCGTAACGGTTAAGGCAATTAACTATGAACACTATAATAAATTTGAATGAGAAATGTTTTAGCGACAAAAAAGCAAATAAATATTACAACTTACTTCTCCACCAAGGTACTGTTATATCTTTTCCCTTAGACTTATCACTGCATATATGATCATTTAGTCACTTGTATATTCTGTTTTGTATTTTGACTTGTCCAATCCTCTACAGTAGGCCGACGGATAGAGAAATACATGACTTGATTCGGTAGTTGCGATGCTATGTAGTTTTGTATACGCTATGGGGCTTCCGGTTCAGACAGTCTAATCCCGAACAGGATGTAACTGGTGCCACCGCCATGTTTACGGTGATATTATTTATTAATTGTCGCGATAATTCGGTCTCACACCCCCGCCCTTCATAGGCGTTGCACGTAATTACAATGGCGAACGATCGTAATGAGGCGTTACGGACGCAATGTACACGTTAATGGTTACATTGTTATGTGGGAGGATGGTGATTATGATGTCACTCAATGCCTATTATGCGGAAATAAAACAATATGGTTAACGTACTGCTACTAAATAAATATTTACGAAATTCAAATACTGAGTACGAGCCCTAACACAAAATAGTTCGGACATTATCTCATTCTATCCTATAGTTTGTTTATTTATTTAAGGTTACAAAATATGTACTATTTTTCTTTAATAAGACGTTGTAACATATTCTTTGGACATAATGTTAAAAATTTTATTATCAAGTAATATGATATTAAACTATAAAACTATACTAATATTGATAACAACAATATTTGGCTAGCACATAAATTTCCGGACCAACCATTTCAATAGCTCGTTACGTCTCCCTTTTCCTTAATAACAGCGTTAGGCCCAATTTCACCAACAACAGTCCGTTATTCTCCACCTATAGGGTAACAGACCGTTAAATACAACGAATGAGCTTCAAGTTCCAATCAACCAATTTTAGCAACCAATAGCTGTGAAATGTTGAAAACAAAATATTGTCAAAGTATGAGATGACATCTTGTCATTGAAGCAACACCAGCTTACTGAATATTAAGAAATTACATATAATTCAGTCAAAATTGTAAGAAATGTTTGATTTTTGAATTAAATTCATGTCTTAATTACTATTGTTGATTCTTTATTCATGTTTATATTATTTTCTTCAATGGATATGTGATACTGGGTGTTTTTTCCTATAAACCTCTTACAGATAGCCATTAAGCACCTACTTGATGACAGGCTCTACCAAAAGGCATTGCTCGTTTCCAAACATTCATTCATTTACTTGCCGTTCATCAGAACCATTATGGCACCTTAGATTGATAATCCCACAAAATCATTCGGGTTTTTTGATATCCATACATCCATAAAGTTGAATATTTTTCGTTGTTCAGGAACTGAACAAACATCCACACTATATTCACAGCGATTAAGTAATTCCCTAATATATGCCTTAAAGCTACCAACAAACCTATAAAACCTGCAAAAAAAACTACAAATTTGCCTTATTTTCTTTTCACGGGTACACATTCTAGGTTATATTTATATTAGACATTATTTGAATACAGCTGATTATTGCATTTCAAGTAGTGACACATGTATGGATCTGTCAACTCTTGGTGCCAGTCACAAAACATATATACTCTGAAGGTTTAATTCCATGCTATTCATTCACAACACGGTGACTTATGTGGTTGTCAGCGGCCATTTTGTGAGGGTGCGACAAGGTTGCCAGATTGTGCATTAATATCCCGTTTCACCCTCCTGGTCCCAGTGGAGTGAGTTCCGCCAACTGTTGAAATATACTCTTCTATGCTTTATAAGACTATTCGTGACATTTTCCCAAAAATCATTGCACAACACTTGAAAAAATGCAAATGAAAATTTGAAATTATTTCCATGACGCCGCAAAATAGCTCCGTCGCTACCTTGTGTTATACATCTTGACAGTAGGGATGTTCGATAGGATCCTATATTTAGAAGTATCAATATATTTCACGAGTATCGTCATCTTTCGATCCGGACTGTGTCAGAAAGAGTGACTCCCATTTGGCTGCGACATTACCCTGCCAAATCATACATATCTTTCATCATTTTCAAAGAAATTGTACAAAATCTTCAATTTTGTGAAGTTAGCGAGTTTCACTTCATACGTTCTTACCAGACATGCCGAAATCATCAGTCGCTGCTGTGATATTCATCCCGACCACTGCATCCCCACGGCTAGGCGACCTGTATGTTAAATTTGTATTGATAGGGCAGCGGGTTATGCTATAATTCATATGTCACAGTGTTTGTGCACTGATTGCAATGGTTAGATGATACCAAAAATATTTTCATAAATAGGAGATCTTTCCCGTTCCGGATCGAAGAATATACCAAAGATGCTTATAGTCATGATACCTAGTAAATTTTCACGGAAAAAATGCAAAACCAGCAAATGTAAAAGATTCATTTCGCACCCTCCACCACTGGACGTGATCGAGTAATAAACATTACTAGTTTTGATGATTATTGGACTTAAAAGACATTATTTGTGAAACATTTTTCATAATTTTTGTCTTTGTCCATAGTAATTGCTTTATACATCAGGGAGATGTAGGGATTGACACGTCTTACACATATTATCTGTGTTTTAGGATGGAGAGGACATAATGTTTGTATTGCTTTGAAGAAATTCATTAACCCATAAATTAATAAATTATTACTATTATGACGTAAAGGAAGATGAGGAATTGGATGGAATGTATTTTATATTCTATTTTCTTGCAAAATACAGACAAATCCACACTATTCAACAGGTATGTAATGATAACTTTCAGTATATTAAAGTTTTAAATTCTAGAGTGTCATGCATTAACAAACGTAAAAATCTGCTGCCAAATTTAACAGCTAGAAAATCGACCTATTATTTGCCGCATTCCCATTCGCTGAGGGAGATAATGGATTGTTAAATGTAAACCTATAACATATATCAAAATACATGAAGGTTGTCCTGTTTTTTCTGTACAAAAGCATCTTGTTGGAATCAAAAAGTGGTCTTATTTATAATACAGTCGAATTTTCACGAGTTTATTCAATATTTCAATAGAAGGCACTAGACACTAATATTCAGAGACCTTTGACAGCTTCTGTCAAATTGCATTTCGATAATGTATTTTCCCATTGGTCCATAATATTAATGTTGGTGAAATCGGCCCTAAATTCTGTAATGTTACTCGTAAATCTGAAATGTTTCAGTGTGAATCAATTCTTAACTGCTGCTTGATTTTGTGCCATGGAGTTTCGATAATATTTAAATCAGGACTACTGTATGGCCAGTCCAGGATGGAAATATTATTATCCTGCAACCATTTTTCCGTGGTTTTGACCGTATGACATGACGCTCCATCTTGTGGAAAAATAAAGTTTTTGTCAGGCGATAAAGTTGGTATTGACGCAAGCAAATTGGTTTCAAGGATATTTTGATGTTTAGCTGCGTTTACAGTTCCTCCTACGAAGTGAAGTGTTCCACCGCCAAAAGCAGATATGCTTCCCCATACCATGGAAGCTTTACTTTTCTCCTTAGACAGTCTTTATGAAACGCTTCATTGTTGTTTCTTATAACCTGGGACTGGTGGTCACCCAAACAATTTCGAAATTTCGATTCATCGCTAAAATTTATCTTTTTCTAGTCTTGTCCGTTCCTTTTCTTCTGCTTTTTCCCTAAGCTACGGCTTATCTTGTGCCTAAAGCAAAGATTTCACTGAATAAATGTGCCATATGTCCTTTAAATGCACCATACGAACCTTATAAAAATGTAAACCAGACTTATGAATCCACCGATGGCACGTTTCTCGTAAAACATTTCTTGCTGTTTATTCATTTTGCATTTATGTCCCTTACAGTACTGCGACGACCAGCTTTACAAATACGAACCAGAGATCTTTGTATTCTAGGGCTGATCTTACGTGGCCTACCAACACCTTGTCTTGAAACTTGAGTTGAGTTGAACCAGTGACTGTTTTACAACATCTGCCACCGTAGACTTTGCGACATTTACTTTTTTAGCAATATCCCGAAAACCATTTCCTTAATAAAACAATTTTATGATTGAAACTCAAATCAATACGCCAAATTGTAAACATGTTTTGGTTACATGGCCTGCAATTATTTTAATATTGTGTCCCAACATTTATGTGTCAGCAAAATGTTGCGGTACTTAAAAACCGTTTGGTTAATATGATATTAAACAATATACTTTAGTGTCTTCTAAAAGAAAAACAATTAATTTTTAACCTTACAAAAATCTAAATTAGGCAATGTCCGAACATTTTTGTGTTTGGTGAAATAAGTACTATTTTGAGAACGTTCCGTCTCATCTCAAAATGTTTTGGAGTTTGCCTCTGAGCACACCCTAAACTTAAAGAAAATTTCGAAGAAGGAACGTTAAATTATCAGCATTGTATTCGTGCAAAATTTCAAAGATGGGATATTATTTTCTTGATGTTATGTGACATGCACACCATAAAAAATTCAATTCACTTATTTCCGCCGGTCTGTCTGTCAGTCAGTATGCGCCCATCTATAACCTGGAAGGTACTGGTTGCATTTTGATGTTCCACGCAAGGTAACTAATATGCTAAGGACGAAAAGGCTTCGTAGTCGGGCCGGTGGCGCCATAGCCATAAACAAAAGACACCTCGTTCAAACTTCGTTTGTTGACCTTTCAGAGCCTCCTGATTCACTGGACAACAAATTTTAGTTTTTTAATTGTATCTTGTGGGAAAAGTGCACTTCTTTGTTAATTTTGGGGCGCTGAATCCAAAAATGACAATTAAATAAAAAAATTAGTGGCGGTTTAGAAAAAAAACTTTTTATTTTCAAGGATATATTAAAAAAAGTAACAAGATTCATACCTATACTTATAAGAATCACTATATGCGCTGTCTTTTTGCTGTTCTTTTATGGATCGTTTCTGGAGCATCTCTACCAAGAGTCCAACAGTAGTCTGCAAGCATCGAAGGATTCCACTTTCCCTGGTACCTTGTTTCCATTGTTGAAATATCCTGATGAAAACGTTCGCCGTGCTCATCACTTACGGCTCCGCAATTGTCAGGAAAAAGTACAGGTGTGAGTGTAGGAAATGTATATTAAGAGACATATTACAGCCCATCTTTTGATACGATGACAGCATATTTTTGACAAGGGTTTTATAGTTGTCAGCTTTTCTATTTCCCAAGAAATTAGTGACCACCAGACGGAAATTATTCCAAGCAGTTTTTTCAATACCTGTTAAAGTGTTTTCAAACTGTGTATCTTTCAAAATATTTCGAATCTGTGGCCCAACAAAAATACCTTCTTTAACCTTTGCCTCACTTAGTCTTGGAAATTTCTGACGCAGGTATTGAAAAGCTGACCCATCTCTATCTAATACCTTGACAAAGTTTTTCATTAGGCCCAACTTGATATGCAGTGGTGGTAATAAATTTTTTGTCGAATCTACTAATGGCATATGCTGTACATTTTTTTGACCTGGCTCTAGGAATTGACGAACAGGCCAGTTTTGTCTGGTGTAATGAAGTGCCTTTGCCCGACTGTCCCATTCACACAAAAAACGGCAAAACTTTGTGTAGCCTAGCTGCAGCCCAAGTAA
This sequence comes from Acanthoscelides obtectus, assembly GCA_963669975.1. NCBI lineage: Eukaryota > Metazoa > Arthropoda > Insecta > Coleoptera > Chrysomelidae > Acanthoscelides > Acanthoscelides obtectus. Next base: position 80,916,864 of record CAVLJG010000001.1, on the reverse strand, counting down.
AAGTGCAAGAACTTTCAAATCGCCACAAATATGCCATTGGTGCTCATCGTATTTTATGCATGTCAATAGGTACTTCATATTGTCATATGATTCTTTTATGTGAACTGCACACCCTACAGGAAGAGATGGTAAAATATTTCCAATATGCAATAACACTGCCTTTAAACTCAATGTTCAACTGTCTATAAACAATCTCCATTCTTCTGGGTTATAGTTTATATTTAAAGCCGCCGGTAAGCCGTTAATGTTACTGCAGAAAACCAAGTTATTCTCCATATTGAAAAATGGTTCTAAGTCTTTGTGGCGTTTACGAAAAATACATACCGAAACATCGTCTTCTAACAAGTTCCACTGCTGCAGTCTTGATCGAAGTAACTCTGCCTTACATTTTGGAAGTTCTAAATCTCTTACAAGATCATTTAATTCTGACTGTGTTATTTTGTGTGGTTGGTGGCATGACGTGCTCGGTATAAAATCAGGATCTCTTGACGTTGATGGCATATCTTCTTCCTGAGGAATCACTCGATCGCCAGGATCTGATTCGTTTTCTGATTCGCAAGTGTAGGATTCTGGGGGTTTTGGAATAGGATTTTCGTCACTGTGAGGCACAGGTCTCATCGCAGATTGTATGTTTGGGTAGTTAGTAACCGATTTTTGTTTCTTGGACATACCTGTGGCTTGTCCAACACAAGGTACCATGCAAAAGTAACAATCATTAATATGATTTGTAGGCTCTCTCCAAACCATTGGGACAGCAAAGCGCATAGACCGTTTTTTTCCATTTAACCAGCTAGTCATATTTGAAGCACATGTATTACAGCAGATGTGGGGTGCCCACTGTTTGTCTTGATCACCTAGTTTACAACCGAAATAAAGCTGATATGCCTTTGTTATTAGTGGAGTAATAGACCGTCTCTGAGACGCAAAAGTCACATCACCACACACGTAACAAAACTGATCTGGATTGTTTACACACTTTCGAGACATCTTGCACGAACGCTGTTAGCCAACTGAGGAAAAAATGGCTAATATAAAACAATATAATGTACACGTATGTATAACGTAACACAATCATGCCGATTACATCATCTTTCCTTGCCGAATATAAAAATGTAGCACGTGCATTCTTGTGAATTACAGTATATTAACACTGTCACAGCAGGAATACATATAATTACCGTATCTCTAAAACTTGAACTAATATTGAAAAAACAAGTTTCATTCCGGTTTTAGCACATTAAAAATAGTAATATTTTGTTGATTTTATTTAGGATATTTTTTGGCTGTTGATCAATGTCACTTCTACGAACCCATTATTAGACATGTTTCACATATCATTGATATTGTAACAAGTTGGCCGTTATTGTTATTGATCAGTGCAACGTAATTAGCTGATTTGTCAAATGAATTAATTAACTTAAAGTTTATGTTATTGAGGGTTTGGTGTGGTTGGAGCTGAGTAGCGGAAACCGTTAAGAAGATCAATATCAATGTATCAGGTGATTTGAGAAAAAGTGTAACTTTACTAACTAACGCTGAGAAGGCTTCTTAAGATCGGCGTGCACTAAGGTCATTTCCTACTTAGTTGATTTTACACTTAGTTATACAGGGTCTTCCTTAATTATATGCGAATATTTAAGGATGCGAATCTACATGAAAAATTAATGTTAGTTTGCTTTATAAACTATTGTCCAAAAATGTTACCTTACAAAATTCGGGGTGTTGAAGTTTTAGGAAAAAAAACTGGAAATTAATTAATATTTTCAGAACTGCTTCAGATATTTCACTGATATTTAGTACTTAGTGAAAGTTAATGAAGTTGCATATTTTTCGATGCAAAACTAATTTTTAGCCTTAACAGTGGCATGCGTACGGGTATTGATTTCGATATTTTTTAAGAAAAAAATAGTATGCCAATGGTTTTTTGCCAAATATTTTTTTTTAATTCCCCGTTCAATTTAAAACAAATGATCTCTCTTGAATTGTTTTTCTTTGATGCGCCATTTTTGAGTAAAAAAATAAAAACCGTTCTATTGTCTAACTTGCAAAATTATTATTAATTTAATTGGAAAAATTAAACACATTAGGGGTAATGAACAACAACAACTGACAACATAAACATAACACTAGAATGAACAATATGATTACAAAAATTGTTGAAAATGGCCCCCTTCACTTAGTATGCATGCTTCCGCACTCATTCTCATGGAATTGCGCAATCGTTGAAATATTCCTGGAGTGTTTTTTATTCTATCACAAGCTGCAACTATTCTTTCTCTTAATTCCTCTACAGTGATGGGAGTTGTGTAGACTAGTGTCTTAAGATATCCCCACAAAAAGAAATCTAAACTGTTGAGGTCTGGGGACCTTGGTGGCCATTCTTGGGGCCCACCGCGGCCAATCCAACGATTTGGATAAACAGTTTGTAAATAATCACGAACCGCTACACTGAAATGCGCTTGGTGCACCATCATGTATGTACCGCATATTGTTTCTCATTACTGACGGAACATCATCAAGCAGCAAATGGAACTGTTGTTGAAGGAAATTGAGTTAAATCTGTCCGACAAGTCGTCCCGGCAAGAAGAATGGGCCAGTAAAGTGGCGTTAACCGAAAATTGGTGTTGGAAATGGATTTCGGTTACGGCATAGGGATTTTCTTCTGCCCACAATTGATTATTGTGAAAATTCTGAATGGCATTTCGAGAGAAATTAACTTCGTCCATGAGTGTGTAATTTTTTGAAGATACCACTGACAAAAGGTCACACGCCTTGGAAAATCAATGGGTAGTAATGCCTATACTCTTAAAATATAATGAGTATTTAACAAAAAATCCACTAAGATTCTCCAAAAAATTTGATGGCAAATATTTAAGGGTGTAACGATCTTCCTCGTTTCAAGATGATCTTCGACTTCGTGCAGCACTGCCAATTCGACAGATGGGAGAGCTGGACAGTCGTTAACGTTAAAGTGAAGGCAAGCCGATATCAGATGAAACCTCTACCAAAAAACCTCTTTCGGCTATAATTTATTTGACTTGTTTTGAATCTCTATTGAAGTTGAATATTTTATTTAATTGCATATCTATTCGAACAAATGTTGACCTTCTACTAGCACCGTTTTTGTGTGTTTATGTGCCTCTATGCGGCGCTTCCTTCATTCTCAGGATAAAGTTATTGTAGGAAACCTGTAAACCTCACCCCGTTCGGTGGTTCGGTTCACTTCCAGATGTTTGACATCTTTTTCATTATGTAAGCTGCCCTTATTTTCTTATAAAATGCACAAATGTGGCTCCATGCTATAATATCTCCGTACATTTGCCCTTAAAACAGAGTGAAAGAAATATTCTCAACTCACGCGTATGCCTACGCAACTAACAATTATCACTCCTATTAGAGTTGCAAGAATGATTATACAGTATTCCTTACACAGCATTGTATACTGTAAGAATATTGGCAAAACCCTCTTAGAGCAGCTATACAAGCGGAATGGGAACACCAAATAGGGCACTTCAGTCATTTATGAGGTTGTATAAGGGCTGCAGGTAACAGTTATACAACAAAAGTGTAAGACTCTTGCAGCCGCTATAGGACATTTGCGTCAGTGCAAGATTCAGTTTTTGTCAACTATACAACTATCCTGTTACGTGATTCTACTTTATCGCAATCAAACTATTTCTTTTGTATTGTATAGGCGAAGTGGAGAATATATAACTAACACATTACAGTCATCTTGTTTACCTACATATCGGCCATTGTGAATTTCATATACAGGTGTATGATAAACTTCTACACTGTGATATTGGGCTATTGGATTACTGGCGCAGCAAATTTTATTGTGATTATCGTGCAAAATAGTTACGCAATTTCTACGGGCTTCGTATTTGATTCATATTTTGATAGTGATCAAAAGTATGTCTAGATTTTCACGATGGAAAACTGAACTTATCTGCGTTATAGCTTTATATCTGTAATTTCGAACTGAAACATAATTATTTAATATTAAATAGAGGAATAAATGTTTACCCAATATGGCGGGTGGTTGTGTATAATCATGGCATCGTCCATGTTGTCTTTAGTTTATTAGAATATTTTGGTGTTACCTGCAGGTGTTATAAAGCAATTTGACAAATGTCTGGAATGAAATACCGACAGAGTCGAATGATTTACCCAGAATTTGTACCAGATCTATATCTTCTGTTTGAACAGTTGATAAAACCTTTTGAACCAATATGCATGCGTTGTTTATCTTAAAACCATGGTTGTGGCATTTTAACAAAAATATGACAGCAGAAAGTTAGGTTATGGTGAAGTTGTATACCAACATATTTAGCATATGTACAGCCTTTAACAGTTACTAAACAACAGTTGTATAAGTGCTTCTGTAGGGAGCAATTTGTTGGCCAAAAGTAGTAGATTTCACAGCAAAACAACAAGGCCTGGGTTTGTTTTATAAACGTTACCATGAATGCCATAACACAACCATTTTGACTAACGTGCAAATGAGCCATATAAAATAGTTGTATAAACGTTTATGCAACAGTTAAAAGTTTGTCCTATAAGGTGTTGTATAACTAAGCTATAAGAATAATTTAAACACCTCATTTTAGAGCAAATATGTTGCAGAAAGCAAATGTGCATTCCACACAACATTAAGCCAGCATTGTGGTATTCAGGCAACAACCATAGAGAGCTTTTATGGCTTAACGGTTCTTTTACCAAAAGCTTATAGCACTAATTTGCTAGTTGGGTAGCTACGTTGAGGACTGACCGATGCGATGCGTGTCCGCCTTGCAGCGTTGCCAAATTCCTCGAAACAAGATCGTAGTATCTAGTCTCCTCGAAATTATTGTACGTACGTTGAGAAGACCCGCAGTGGTGGTTCTAGGATTCATGTTCTTTGATGGAGGGAGTTGTGAACGACAGTATCGCGTTCGTTCACATGTAGATTGAATTGATATGTTCATATCTAACTATTTTCTCGGAAGGGTTAACTTGTGCCTCCAGTAATCCCGAAGGCTGACAACAGCGTGGGAAGTACAGAGTCAACCAACCTACATAACTTGATACTGAAAGTGCGCAGAGGCATATTGCGAATTTTGACTGGATGGATTTGGGATAAGCAATAGATAACAGCAGTAGTAGAGTTAAACCACGGAAACCACTGAGTCGACGACAAGGCTGAGAAAAACTTTCTTGCCGAAACCGCTGCGAAAGGAGTGATTAGAATAAGTATTTGACAGTATGAAAATGAGTTCGTAGTTGTTAGAAATACAGCCTACCTTTTTCGGAATACACATGGAAATTTATATTGGTAACCGATAGCACCTCAGCTCAAAACATTTGGAACTAGATCCAGATTAAACACTTTTTTCCAAATAAATTTGTTACAGAATCACGTATAAAGTTTCTTATCGTGACAGAGGGCCTTTACTCTTTGCTTTCCTCCTTCCCGTCATTTTTATTTCCACTTTTTCACTTTCTGATATGAATGATCTGAACGCTACGATTTTGTCATAAACAGCGACAAATAGTATCAATTTAGCTTTTAGGAGTATCAGACTACTTCGGAGAACTTTTTAGATGGTATGTGGTAATTTAGCCGTAGGAACTGTTCTACCTGGCCACATTCAAAATACTATTTATATTTCCCACAATATGCGTAATTTGAAAAATGAGTTAACATGAACCTGTAAGCTTCAACCAAATCTACCTGCTCAACTTTCGAGATACCGGCATAACAGTTTCAAGAACTTCTTGTGCCTTCCAGAAAGGGTTCAACACTGTGAATAACAGAAGGTGGCACTTACGGGTTATTAGATCAAAATGTGTCATTGGATGTATACTTTGTCTCCTTTAGTCTAGATTCAAATTGACACGTATATTATGGTAAATAAGAAATTAAATAAATGCATAGATCAACCAAAATATTAATTTCCTTATTTCACTGAAATAACACTGCTGAACAAAATTAAAATAATTTTTGTGACATGGACAAAACAAGGTGGTTACCATTTAAAACGTACCCAAAAAAACGGAAATATCATTCGATTTTTTCTATCACCCACGGTTTTTTTGCAATAAGGCATTTTATTTGCTGCTTATACTCGTAAGATATAAGGATCTGTGTGTGAGAGTACTAATAAACACTCGAATAAACATTAATCTCAAAATGTTGTTGTCGATATTTCACGGCGATATGTTGCTCCTGATGTATATCCCTTAACAATGTCTAGCAATAATCAGCAAGCAAATTGACACTCCATTTGCGGTCACCATGTTCATCACCCAGGGCACCTAAATTTTCCGGAAAAAAATCGAGATGAGAATCCAAAAAGTTAATTTTTATACACATGTTACATCCCATTCCTTTATAAGCATTAATTAGTTCACTCACAATATCTTTATAATTGTCCGCCTTCACATTGTCTAAAAAAATTGCAGTAACTGATTTAAAAGCATTCCAACCTCGTAATTCAGTTTCATTTAGAGCAATGCCGAATACATCATCCCTCACGATTTTCCGTATTTGTGGCCCCACAAATATGCCCTCTTTAATTCTTGCCTCACTAAGTCTCGGAAATGTTTGTTTTAAATGCAGAAACTCTCTTCGATTTCGATTCATAGCTTTCACAAAATTTTTCATCAGCCCCAACTTAATATGCAAATGTGGAAGCAACACGTTTTTGGGATCAGCTAGTGTATCATGAGCAATGTCTTTGAGGCCCGGAGTTAATAGCTGACGTAGTGGTCACTCCTTCTTTTCATAATGACGATCTCGCGCACGCCCTTTCCATTCACAAAGAAAACAAGAATATTTGGTATATCCCAGTTGCATTCCAAGAACGAGGGCTATTATCTTTAAATCTGCACATATGGCCCATCCATACGCATTATAACGGATATGCTCTAACAGAACTCGCATATTTTCATATGATTCCTTCATATGAACTGCGTGCGCTATAGGTACAAATGGATATTTATTACCGTTGTCTACCAATACCGCTTTTGAACTAAGCTTGGAGGAATCAATGCACAGACGTCAATCATTTGGAACATGTTTCTGTCCTAACACGTTAAACAAATTGTTGACATCGGAGCAATATATCAACCCCCTTTCTTGACGGAAACAGTGTGTGAGGTGGTCTTGTTGCCGTTTTCGGTAAAAAGTAATGTGAACATCACCGTGGAGAAGATTCCACCCTTTTAATCTTGACGCTAAAAGTTCTGACCGGGATCATTAAGATCGCTCTATGTTATCAAATGCGGCGCTGTTGAACATCCTGGCAGGTCAAACAAAGGATCGGAAATTTTTACGCTTCCTGTACCATCACCTTCAGAGTCGACTTTTTATCCAAAGACCAAGACTCTGGTGGAACTGGGACAGAAAGTTCATCACTATGTTTAACGGGCCGCAAAGCTGATGGTAAATTAAAATACTTAACAGTATGTTTCGATTTTGGTCCAACACCTTTAATATTTGTGAGGCAAAAATAGCAATCAGTAGTATGGTCTCTCGGTTCTCTCCAAACCATTGGTATCGCAAAGGACATTTTACGATTGTCGCCTCTTAACCAACCTGTTTACAACGTTACACAGGTCTTACAACATATATGAGGGGACCTTGGTTTATCTTGGTCGCCAACTTTAATTACAAAATAAAGTTCGTATGCTTTCAACACAAGGGGAGTAAAGTACATTTTTGAGATTTAAAAGTTAGCTCTCCGCACACATAACAAAAACTGTCCGCACTACTTACACAATTTCCAGGCATTGTCCATAAAGCTAGTCTCGATTACAATAAACTAAAAACAATACACCGTTTTAATAAAAATTAACAGTACTCAGAACATCACAATACTCTTCAACACCGAAAACGTAACTGACTCGGCTGCTATTAGTCTACTAATAAAAGCAATATGCTGTCTAAACATAGAGATCGCATATAATAAACAGGAATAGACAGGTCTTAACATTATATATGTGCGTCATCGCATAAACGCCGAGAAATGCAGCAATATGAGATGTTACGTATTGTAATCGTAAAAGTAGATGTTACCGAATATCTGTTAGTAAAAAAATCTGTTTTTAGATTTGATTTAAGAGTCTCAAAATACATAAGATACACCCAAAAATTGTCATGTCACAAATCCTGTGTTTATCAGTGTAATTAAAAAGCCTAAATCTCACTTTCTGCTCCTACTCTCCTCACTTCTATTCGACTTCCTTCAACGACTGCACTAGGTTCCCATAAGGTCTAGGATTTCATTCAGATATTCATTCTTGGCGATGTACAGGAAAAGGCGAGCAAAAAACCCTCTGAGAGAGCCACACACAAACGGAAGATCTGATACAATGCTCGGAAGAAGGAACTGTTTACAAAGACTACTAGGATATTCAATTCAGGAGAAGTGCAATCGGAAATAAAAAGCAGCCTTTGTCGAATATCGCAACGACAAATCCACTGCCGTGGCCGCACACTCGCTGTGGTTTTATTGGAAATCGCTGGAGTGACTGTCATCTTCGCACGTTCGAACCTGCTATACTCTTTCCAGAATGTAACAATGTTGGAAAGTGTGTCCATGTGCAACAGACTTTTGTTCCACTGACAAAGTAGGATTTGATTTGAGAAAACGGGATCAAGTAGGGTAGTAATATAGCTTTCACTCATCTGACGACAAACGGCCAACCATGGACAGCTGCTTCGCGCTATTTGGCAACTCCCCAGCATGGCGTAGGCTTGATCTCAATAAGCTTATACGACGAACAGAATTGCTCAGCTTTCGTTCATTGTCCACCGATTATTTTCGGTTTTAAAGATTTTAAAAACTTTCTAAAATTTTGAAGTTTTTCAAGATTTTCAAAGTATTCAAATTATTAAAAATTTTAAAATTTCAAGGAATACTCAAATTTGTCATAATTTTTGTTTTTCAAGCTTTTATAAATTTTGAAACTGTGAAAGCTGACGATTTTCAAATATTTCGAAATTTTCAGAAGCTTCAAAGTTTTCAAAATCAAGGAGGAATAAACCATTCCCACTTATCAGTTCTGAAGTAACCTCTGCCCCTATTTTATTCGATGCTGTCCTATCCTGATGTTATAACTGCATTTGCCAGATAATGAAAATAAAGCTTCTCAGACGATTTTTGCCTTTTATCGGATTGGAATCGTAGAATCGAAGGACGCCATGTACGAAGAGAATGAAATGAAAATTGGTGCTTGACTTCACAGTCTCATTCCACAGAAACAAGGTCATATTATAGCAGTGATCTCTTCTGGTAGTTGTCCTGAGAATTAACTTTCGTTGGTAATTGACCTTCACGATTTATGTGACCTTTAGTATATGAGAAACGAGGTACAGCATGATGAAAATCGACACGCTCATCACAGCAACATTGCTTTTTAGGTATATAAATTACAAATACAAGATATTTCTTCTTCTTTGCTTTGACGACGGTGTTCGCATTATACAGAGTGTAAACGTTATAGTCATATATATATATAGTCATCATTTAAATGGATGATAGAGGGGGTTAAACGAAGCAAAAAGTTTCATATAACATGGGGGTCAAAACGGCATTTTTTTTACAGGAAAGCGGCGTTAAAGTAAAATAAAATCTGACAACGCCGCAATGCCAGACGCAAATTACGACGGAACGCAGTGTAAATAAAGATGGAGTTTGTTATTTTTGGCTCTTAGGTATTATTTCAGTATTTGATAATGTACTTGTAAAATGAAAACAATTAAAAAAACGGACTTACCACTAACTGTCTCAGCGCTTCACCTGGTGTGTGAAAGTTTATTGAACGTATTAAAAAAATCCACTTATAAATAGGGAACACAACTTTGATACATACGTTGTTTTTCTTTTTGAAACCCACACTCTACTTCTTTGTATTTAAAGAAGGTGTTCAAGATGTCGTCCTCCACTTTCCACACAAGCTTCATTACGAACCCAGTTTCTTCTTACTCTAGGTCTTTGAAATTGTCCATTTATTATTTCAGCTGCATTTAAATTTTTTTCACGAAGTTGTGCTTCAGTTGTTATTGGACCAGCTCCATAAACCATCCCTTCAAGTTCTCCCCAACACCAGAAATCCATCGGATTGTGGTCAGGAGATGCTTCTGGCCATTTTCGAGAATCAGAAGCATTCCGACCAATCCAGCGATTTGGATAATGTTCATCCAAATAGTGAATGACACCTCTAAAAATGTGTGGTGGTGCCCCGTCATGAAGAAACCATAAATTCTGTCTCCGTTGTAATGGAATGTTGTCTAAGGTCTGATCCAAAAGTTCTGGTAGGTTATTGGCTAGAAAGCTAAGGTATCCATCTCCTGACAACTTTGGGGGTAACTCGAAAGGGCGTAGTTACCTGACCGTCGAGAATACCCGCCCAAATGTTTATTTCAAAACGTTGTTGGAAATGACCTTCACGAATGGTATGAGGATTTTCTTTGGCCCACGTGTAAGTATATGGAAATTTAATATCCCGCCTCGCGTAAAAGTACATTCGTCCGTCGCTACAATATTTTTCAAAAAATCCGGATTTTCAACGTTTTTGTGCAAAAACCACTGACAGAATGTTGGTCTGCGAGGATAGTCATCTGGTAACAAGGCCTGCACTCGTTTTCATGGTAGGGATAAAGCAAATTTTCCCTTAGGATTCTATGGACTATGGTATGCGATAGTCCTACGCGATAAATTTGAGCTGCAAGATTTGAGTTCTGACGAGCTTCACCGTAAACTAACAACGTATCGGCGAACTCTTGATTCGAGAGCATTGTAAATAAACACGATGACGTACGCGAACAATAACTAACCACTGTAACCGTTTGCGATTTATTGCCGGTTCGGTAAGAGTGATGAATGACCGACGGGCTGTAGTCATGTGTCTTTTAAATATTTAATTTAATGAACGTTGCTTACTTACTGACTACAAATTTTGGCTTAACTTAGAAAAACATAATGCCACTTATTTGGTAATTACCCAATTTAAAAACGTTTTAGATTGGATTATAAAAATTAGTAAGATTGAGGTGATTGTGGTCGATATGAAGCACTTAAAGTTGTAAACTATAAATCCATTTAGACAAAAATCTATTGACTTTTGGACCATGGGTCATATGAACCTTTTGACTTGTTTTGACCTCTCCCTATTACCCATTTCGATAATGACTAACACAACGTTTACACCCTGTATTTACCACTTTTGGTGGAAAATAGAAGCTCTCTGATCTGTTTAAGAAAATTCTGTTTATACGTATATAAAATTATACACCGGTACCAAATATTTATATTTCGACGAATAAGTAAGATCCGTGAACATACGCCTTCAGGGGGCTTCCGTATTTCCCCGAGGCTCTCAATCAAAGAAAACAGATACGAAAGCGTAAATGAGAAAAGCAGCAGATAGAGAGATTTGCCCTGTTTTATAGATCTATGCCACCATAGCAATCGTGGTGCCGTGGTATTTAGGATTCTGCCTACGCGGCTGCTCAGTGGTAACATTACGAACGTAGTGCACTTGCCTCTGTTTCTTGTGACTTATGACTTTTGTTATAAAATTCTAAATTTGATGATTACAAATACCTAACTTCAATAAAGCTGTTACATTTGGATGAATATCTTATGGATTTTGTCTGCTACGCACTCACATGCGTTTTGTCCTGCAGGATTGGATGTCTGACAAAATTATGTACTCTGGCACCAGCTGACAGCTCAAAGATATTTCAGATCACCTAATCGGCTTCAACATAAAATAGCTCACACTCCTTAACATTTACTGATCAGTCTGCAAATTGTCCTTCGCTGACCAAGCTTGTGTGTGTTTTCATTTTCATTTTCTCAGCACGCGACATTTTTCCAAAACTTCTCGTGAGTTAAGATTTTCCGAAACATTTGGCCTTCGTCCAAGGGCGGAATGTAGCCGAACGTGGACCAGGCTGAAGCCGATGCCGATGTTTTGGTGAGACTCTACGAGTTTTAAGTTTTTTCATATTACGAGTATCTGTTAACAAACGATTCATGCCAGGTCAGTTTTTCCTCCGCAGGCGTTGCAACTTTCGTGTTTGAGCACGTTTTTAGAAAAATTGGTGTGTTGGTAAGTTATTTGTTACTTTCGAGGCGAGCAAGTATTGTAATACGAGATATTATTTTTTATGTTATATGACACATACATCACAAAAAACATGTCACTAGTTTTCGTCTGCCTGTCTGTCATTTTTTCGACCTAACCGCAAATTCGTTGTCTCGTGAATAACTTGGAAAGTACTGCTGAGATTTGTTTGACATTTTTTCACATGGTTACTACTACGCCAAAAACAAAAAAAAATAGATTTCGCTCCAACTTCGTTTTTGAAGTTTCAGGGAAACCTGATCAATATTGAAAAAGAATTCAATAGCTTGAGGAGGGTTTTATGGGTATAGGGGTACACTTCCAACCCCGGTTATTGTACGCACCTATTAGACATTCCACACATCAAAGATTTACCACCGCATTTGTGCATTAAAGATAGTTTCGGCCGATGGATCCCGTACGTATCAGTCGCAGTTATAACTGTGAGGTTACTTGATTTCGTGAGGTAATATTATATAGTGTAATCGGTATGCAAGTCGTGACCAAAAATGAAACATCATACACTGGATCGCATTTTAAGGGTAGTATTCTATGCAACATTTTTGCATCGAGGACATCATTAAAAAGAACGGCGTGTTGAAGTTTAAAAATAAAAAACAATATTTTTTAATATCTTCCAAACCCTCAACTGGAATGAACTAAAATTTAGTATGTGGACTTACCTAAGTATTGTCGACGTTCAAAGGTCTTTAGTTAAAATTAACGTGCACCAGCGGCGGAGATACAGGATTAGTGGCATTATTTTTCCAAATAAAAATGGTACGCTACTGTTTTTTTTCGTGCAACTATTCAAATCTTACCTTCAAATTTGCTATAAATAGTTACTATTGTTTTTTCCTAGAGTGCATTGTTTCCGTAAAAATAAAAAAATCAAGTTAGATAATCTTTATTGATTTCAACAAATATTCAAACGGACCACCATTCTGATGGATGCAAGTGCGGCATCTTTTTAATAAAGAAAAACGTATTTCCGCAAAATTTGATGTTGCTTGAATTTGATGAAACGCGTTATCTATTATTTCTTGTAACTGATCAACAGTATTAATTTTTTCAGCATATACTAGTGTTGTTTAACGGCGCCCCACCAAATCCAGCGGGTTCAAGTCAGGAGACCTCGCCAGCCAATATACGGTTCCGTTTCTGCTGATCCATCGTTGTCTAAAATGATTATTCAACTATGCGATTATGTCACGACGAACATGCGGTGGGGCACCGTGGTGCTGATACAATTCATACTCTCGTTGCTAACGAAACATCATCTAACACATTTTCTATGTAGTTCTCTAGAAAAGCTAAGTATGAGCTTGCACGTTGTAGCAATACGTGCACAAACATTTTACCATTGAAAATGCCACACCAGACGTTTCTAGAAAATCTGTTGAAACGAGTGGATTCTTACAGAACGGGGATTTTCTGACGAACAAACAATTATGTTCTTAATGAGAATTAGAGGTACCACTCCTCTTAAAAAGCGATTCATTTGGCCACAAAGCCAAATCAATAGAATCTTCATGTTGATTATGCATTTGCAGTAACCACTTACAAACATTTCGCCGGTACACTTCATGGCCGGGTTGCAGGCATTGCACTTTTTGCCGATGGTAATGATGTAAACTTCCCGACTTAAAATTCTCCACGCAAGACTTTGTGAACATGGTGACTGTCCTGCAATCCGCCCAGTACTAGTACTGGAATCGTCCAACGCCAAATTAATCACCTTCAGTTTCTCTTGAGCAGTATCTTGGACACCACGGCCTCTAACTCCAGAAAGTTTGGCATTTTCATATTGCCGAAGTCTTAGAAATGAACGCGTAGAAACCTTTGGGGTAGGTTGGCGTCTGGAAAGAAATCTACGTTGAATCACCCGAGAACCCGCTAAAGCATTTCCATTACAGAACCCGTACTCAAAAATAATATCCGCGTACTCATCATTGCTAAATTACTTTTCATAACACTCCAAAATGGAAAAAAGAAGTTTTTGACTTGACTTTTAAAAAAAATGGTAATAGTTACGATAACAACCGTATAACACATAGCTTTGACAAACTATCTCCCAAGCAACGTCAAGTTGGTATCAATTCCTCCTATTTTATTTTGAAGCTAATTGTATCTGAGCTGTTCATGAATGATCTAATTTGTTTTATTTTTATTTTTACGAAAACAGTGCACTCTGGGAAAAACACAAGAGCAAGTGCTTGTAGCAAATTGATGGTCTCGAAAAAAAAAAAACAATGTCGTACTATTTTTGTTTGGAAAAGTGATACCACTAATCCCCTGTATCTCCGACACTGGGACACGTTAACTTTAAGTAAAGACTTTTGAATGAGGATAATTCTTAGGTAAATCCACATACCAAATTTTAGTTCATCCCAATTGAAGATTCTTTAATATTTTTTTTTCATTTTTAAACTTTAATATATTTTCAAGGAAGCCCTCCAGGAAAAAATGTTACATAGAAGACCTCCCCTTAAAATGCGGTCCTGTGTATCATGTTTTATCTTTGGTCACGACTTGTGTATGTCCCTGTAGGAAAATAAGTACGTATCTAAAGCTATTATAATCAGTTATCAAACATTGTTGAAAAACAGTTCTATACCAGAGCTTCAAAGAAATGAGACTACCATGTACAGACACGCTCAATGCTGTAATCTGCGGTAACGTTTTTCATGAAAAGCCTAAATACTGCACTATTATTTCTGAGAAAACAAACATCCTGTTGTTGCCATTGTACTATATAGAAAATTGTCATCCACACTGCTATGAGGTGCCTTGGAATGTGTACTGCTACTAGCCACAAACATGCACTATATATTCCGTCACTATTTTTATATACCTACCATTTTGTCTTTCAGTCATAGGTGTCACGACATCGATGTACGAGATCGGAGTCATTTTGTTCAAGAAGACAAGCCTTCCAAGGAACGCAGTTTTGAGCGGCATATTTTTTATTTGCATTGAAGACCTCAATCTGGTATCGTCCTTCGTGCGAAGAGAAAAATGAAAATAAGCTAAGCGGGTCGTAAAATTAGCATTTAAATTAGCAATTTGTCGACGGTGTACGCAACCCGATGTGGCACAAATTGAAAATGATGCTCAAGCAGACCGCGTTAGAGCGGTCACAGTAGAGATTGGCTTAGAGGGGTTAATTATTGCTTCCACAATACATTGTAACGAAACAGGGATCGGTCGAGATGAGCAGGCTCAGTTAATATTTTAGTGGATTTCGATCACAGTGGTTTCTGCCAAGTCGTTACTAAGAAACGATACTGTAGAATTGGTGAAATAGATTCAGATAGTTTCGATTCCGCTGCCTAAACGATACCACTGCATAAAGCCGGAATGTATTTGAACGAAGTGTTTGTCTTTCGGATATGAATGCCGCCACTACCGCCACACGAATCTTTGATCAAATGCTCTTAATACTAGCGATTCCAAGGGAGTAATGACAAACAAGGTGATAATTGTTTTGTGGTCTTTGAAGTATCGAGGGCCTCATGTTAAGTTGCAATTTTAATGTTATTTATCGCAGAAAATGAAAGCATGAGAGTAAAAAATGGAATCTCACAATCTTAAACAGCGGGTAAAAAGCTTTAATATATAGAAGGAAGCATACTTATAAAGCTTTTCGAGCAGCAAAACCGTTTCTACCGCTGTCAGTGGCCAGGGAAATAGTGAACTTCTCCTCCGCCATTGGGCATGAAAGTTAACTTATACAAAATTTCCAATGGGGGATCCGTAATCGTCCAAAAGTGTCATAAAGAGGTCTTAATCAACGTAGTACTTCGGTTAATACCCAGAATGTACCCATGGTATATTCCTTAAAATCAAAAGCAATATCCGAATCATAACAAATGCGTACCTTTCGGACAGGCCCTTAAGAAGCAATGCGGAAGCTTTGGTGCTAGTATCGAAACCGTTGAGTTCGGGTTCAGAAGTAGAGGCACCAGATTCGGAATTAACAGGAACTGCAAACGAACCCGTTTCGAGACTGGAATTATAACCAGCTAAAGAAACGACTCGGGTCCGTTCTAATACGATGACTTAAACTTGAAGCTACTGCTAAGAGGACTGAGAATTTTGGAACCATGGAATTGGATCGCTAAAAGCGATGACTTGGCCTATCTACATATACGTATATAATATGACGACTTGAGCTTAAAATTACTGATGATATGACTTTAAAGAATCCTAAGATTATATAGCATCACATGAAATGGAACTAGTCTCGTCAATAGGGCGTCCTGTTCCATTTTTCTCAATGTTAAAGCAGCATTTTTATCCTGTCCACAAATTTACCGCTCGCATGTGCCGGTAGAAGAATGAAGTTACTGGATATTGTCTATCACATCCACCATATTTTAAACGAATAGCTAGAACTAGGTCATTTCTAAGGAATGATACCGCAAACGGAATCGAAGGGATCGATTTCGGTGGTCCTAAGACGAATGTCACACTTTCAGTATTAAAAGATCCATCACTGGTTGACTAGAAGCTCTTTTAACTGATACTTGAAGCGACGCAGACTCCGGTAACATATTGAATACTTTAGGATCCAATATATTGATGAACGTTCCCTGTGAAATATTCTGCGTCAGCTGGATGCCAATTATCCCACTGCCTTCTATTTGTGGAGTGTGTTTCCCTATTCAGGGTAAATTTGCTTTTATTCTTATATATATATATATTTGTATATATAAACCTATATAGCTTGAGACGTGGTATTTATACATATATGAGCAGTAGTCATTGCCATTACCAACGACCAGTTGGGCAAAAAAATCACAATTAATTTTGTCCCCAAAATTGCTACTCGTTAATTTAAAAAAAAATATTTAATATGTTTGGGTGTATCGACTTATAGTGTTAACACATAATGATATTATCCGTCGTTATCAATAAGCTCAATGTGTCCGTCCGATTGGTTTTATATTTGCAACAAGTGCTCTCATCTCCGCGTTCGTTTTGAAACACCATGTGGCTGCAACCTCAACGACGAGGAAGTTGTTTGACAATTTAAGTCATTCCTGTATTGGTTGCCAGCATCATAATTGTGTTTTCAGATCCTGATGAAGGCTCCATAGAGAATTGCCGAAAGCTTCATACTATCGTCGAAAGCCTAAAAAAGTGTGCCAATTTCCCAATTAAGCAATTAATTGTTATATATATATATACAGGGTGGCGCATCGAAAACGAAACAGACGCATTTACTGGCAACTCAGTTTTTTTTTTTTTGGAGAAACGCTCAGACCCGTCGATTTTGTTTTCGAGGGGGAGACAAGTTTGGCAAGAAATCACGCTAACACGTGCAGCCCCCTGGGCGGGGGTGACACCAACACTAAAATCTTAAATGGAAAGGGGGGTCGAGTGATACCTTGTACTACTTTCAGAAGAAATTTGACTAAAAGAATTTACATAAGTAAATGCTCTTCTTCACTACGCCCATGGTTTATTTATCATTTTGTTGTTGAAAATAGCTATTGCAGCGTTTTTTTTGTGGCAAAAAAGTTATTTCTTGAAGAAAGATAAGGAAATATCGCGTACTTATTTTAAATAGGAATTTAGTGCATAGTTTGCGGTTGATTTGACCAAACTTTGTTGCTAGAATAACTTGTAACGCTTTATTACATAAATTAACCATGGTATATTCCACAGCAGAAAGAGTTGAAATTATCGAAATATTTTTCGGAAATAGTCAGTGCGCTAATAGAACAGCAGAAATATTTAATGAGCGACATGAGAACAGTAACGTGCATCGAAAATATGTTCTAGAACTTGTAGCTAAATTTCGGGAAACTGGGTCAGTCGCCAATAAGAAACGCAACATTGAAAATCCCATAACGAACGAAGATGTAGATCCTACGTTAAGTACCCGCAACTTGGAGACTGTGTGTGGTGTTAGTCGACGTACTGTCCAACGGATTCTAAAGGCCCATAGTTTTCATCCGTATAAAATTCACCTGGTACAAGAACTTAATGAAGACGATTTTGATCGGCGATTACAATTTTGTGAAGATATGAGTGAACGAATTATAAACGATGAACATTTTCTATTCAACACTTGCTTTTCCGACGAATGTTCCTTTTTCTTAAATGGCGTAGTAAACCGCCATAACTGCCGATATTGGTCCGATTCTAATCTCAGAATTTATCATGAGGTTCATACACAGCAGCCACAAAAATTAAATGTTTGGGCTGGTATTTTTGGCGATCATTTAGTTGGTCCTTTTTTCTTACCTCGAAATTTGACCGGTGCAATGTATTTGGAATTACTGGAAGACGCCATAGATCCTGCATTAACAGCCATAACTGAAAATCAGAATGATCGGTGGTACATAGCGAATAGGTTGATGTTCCAATAGGATGGTGCCCCACCACGTTACGCATTACGTGTTCGACAATATTTAGGTCAGACGTTTCCAGATCGATGGATTGGTAGAAGAGGTGCCATTGAATAGCCCCCAAGATCGCCAGATTTACAACCTTTGGATTTCTTTATGTGGGGTCATTTAAAAAGCAAAATCTATGCTACTCAGCCAACATCATTAGAAGGCCTGCGATAAAGAATTGTGAATGAGTGCCTTCAAATTACTCCTCAAATATTGCAAAATATGCGGCAACGTTTTGAACAAAATCTTTATTATTGCATGGAGAGTCATGGTGGCCATTTTCAACATTTACTTGCCTAACGGGTCAGTTCATTCTTCATTTTTAAATTAGTTTCCTGATAAATGTATTGATCTCCACTAATTATGATGTATTAGTTTTATTTAAGCTTTAAATCAATAAATCTTCAAAACTACTTAACTGAAGTGTATTAATTTTATATCATTATAAAGGGAATTGGAAGACCTTTAAAATAAGGTATCACTCGACCCCCCTTTGTATGTAAGATTTTGGGAGTGGTGTCACCCCCGCTTGGGGGGCTGCACGTGCTAACGTGATTTTTTGCCAAACTTGTGTCCCCCTCAAAAACAAAATCGACGGGTCTGAGCGTTTTTCCAAAAAAAAAACTGAGCTGCCAGTAAATGCGTCTGTTTCGTTTTCGATGATCCACCCTGTATATATATATATATATATATATATGTACATGGAGAGTTCATATATTATTAGAGCAGGTACAGTCAATATTTTGTATCTTTTAAATAGCTCTCCGCAACTGTGGGTTAAAGCAACTTGAGCTATTGATAGAACGATTTGTTCCTGCGCTCAAAATGTTGTTTGAACTGCGGATATGAGGGACTTCAAAGACAGATTCCCTACCTAATTCTGGATTCTACCAGATCATAATATAGGTAGTGATATTAACTGACTCTCCAAGATGCTTGATTTGATAGACATGTATAAAAGGACATCCAACTATGATACTAGATATTGACAGTGCACCTTAAAGTTTAGATGATTTTCAAAGTGTAGTCCTAGAAATTTACCGTTATCCTTGTCATTTCGATATTCCGTTTTTGATCGTCTTATTCAAGATTAAGTACAACTGATTATTCTGAAAGCAATTGCTTAAACTACTTAGAAGTCCACTGATACTGTTGACTGAATGATCAGTCCATGCTGATAGTAAATATTGACCGTGTGACATTCGCCTGCGGAATCAATTTCAATTTCGATTACTCCCGCCCCGATTTGGATGGTTCCGACTCCGATTCTAATCATTTCGATCTCGGCGGTTTCGATTCTGATTCCGATGGTTTCGATTCCGGCTCCGGTGATTGGAATTTTGGTTTCTTTCTAACGCGTCGGATCTGATTTGGATGAACTGTTTGAGAGAAACGATATTGCTTGAATTTGAATACGAGTATTGATGTTACCGCAATAAGAATTTTCGCACTATGCTTCTTATTGATGCCACTTGAAATGATGAACGATCTAAAAGACGGTATTGCGCTTGGAGTATAAGCGATTGCTGAATTTATGTTGAGTTCCTATTTAATATTTTCAATATTATATCCTATTTCACCTGAATACTAATATACAAACGTGAAATTTTCAAATAAGTAGTATGTTTTCTGAATAAAACCTGTCTGGTTTCAGTTGTTTTTCAAAAATTCACTTATGGAACGATGTAAGGAGCAAAAAGTGGCCTGAACGAATTTCACGATTTGCTACCAGTTTTAGCGATGCTATGATAATATCTACGACAGTTTTCCAACAGGACGATTTTGAAATGTAGAAACCGTGCCTTTTGACTGATGTATGATGGTATATGAGGTTAAGAATCATTTACTTGGATTTGGACAAATTTGTTGTCATCGTTATAATGTCAGTCAACCTCGCAAGAAGAGTAAAACAAAAAAATCCTCAACATATACATTTTTATGCATGTAACAGAAAGCTTTATGGTTTAAGAAAATCTGTCTAGTGGCGGCGAAGAAACACGCCAAATAAAAAAAATCTCCTTTTGACGCTTTGGAGGATCCTGATCATTTTTTAAAATATTTTTTGGGAGAAAAACTTTAAGGGTAGGTGGTTGTAGGGATGTGGAGTAGGGTTATATCTTTTTTTTTTTTAAATTTTGGTATGTTTATACACAACCAAAATCGGCAGTTCTACGCACCTGTTAGACATATTTCTCAATTCATAGATTTCCGCGTAGAACAGAATGGAGAAATTCAAATTCAAATTCAAAATATTTATTTCGTCATGAATAAACATCATAAACAAAGGAAATTCTACATATAGAGCAATGACGAAAAAGGACAGTCTCTCGATTATGAAACCGATACATTGGACCCTTTAATGCAAAGAGTCCATGCGAGAAAGCCCTGAACACCCTAAAAGTCCTTAAACAAAATAAAAAAAACAATAAAGAGGCAAATGAAGAGGCGGTGAAACACAAAAAGGCAAAAACGAAGAAAGAACCCCGAGAGCTGGCAACGGACCCGAAGAACAAATCTATACAGCTTGTCAGCGAGTAGGAATGTAAAAACGATATTTTTGCTCACACAAACGCTGCTAAAGTAGCTGGTGATTCTGTAACAACGTTTTTGCCAGTTTTGAGAATGTTTTTGACGATGAGCTTTTAACCGAAGTTCGTAAATTATTCCATAAGTGAATCGCCACATAGGCAAACGATCGTCGGAAGGACCGCGTTCTATGCCTAGGTACGATAAAATTAAGATTATTTCTGCTTCTCTGGAGACCAGGCAAAGGCACACATCTTTCTCTTACATAGGGCGGTTGACCTGTTTTTATAACCCTATAGATAAAAGAATACATGTGATATTTTCTGCGATTCGTCATGTTTAATATGCTGTAGTTATTCAGATAAGGAGTGATATGGTTTCGATATGGAATTCCAAACGCAAATCTCATGCAACTATTTTGAACTTTTTGTATGCATTTTTTGGTTCGCGACGACAGCAAATCACGATAGACTACATCTCCCTAGTCAAAAAGGGATAAAATTAAGGTATTACACAAATAATATTTTTGTTTGGCTGATAAATGTTTTTTTAATTTGTTTATATTTTTTAGTCGCATGTAAGCTAAATTTGTTCTGTTTTTTATATGACTGCCGAAGCCAAGCGAGCTATCAAATATAATGCCTAGATTTTTTGTCTCCTGAACTATGGGGATTCTGTCATTGTTAATAGAAATTACTAAATTTTGTTCAAAATGTTCTCTTTCATTACTGTTTTGATTCATAACCATTACTTGCGATTTTGAGGGTCACTTGCTAATATAACACAGTTTGAACGGTTGCTTAAGTATGTTTTGTTAGATTTACGGAGTTCTGCGAAAACCCCAGGTAATGTAACTTGCTTCCGATACGCGCCATTGTTTCTACTGGCTGGGATCACCTGCGAGAGTGCTGGTCTTGGTAAGTGTTCTGGTCTTACTGTCGCATCTGACGCATTGTACCGTCAGGTATCGGGGAAAGGCGACGTTGCCAGATGGAATACCGGTAGGGCAGGGAAATAATGTTTATCGACGGATTTGTGGGCTTGTTTGACTGACTTGATCCATTTAATTTTTATGTTTTCAGAGGGTCTCACTTGTGCTAAACACAATATTCCATGTCATCGTTGCATGGGAAGTGCAGAGTCAATCAATAAATTGGTAATGATGTTATTGCAAAAAACTGTTAAATGCTTCCTATGACTAGAGCGATCACATCCTCATCATGTAGACCTTATCCACTTTTGACATCATTGCGTATTAGTTTTTTGTTTACAATCAGCTGTTCTACAACATAGAAACGTTTTTATTGTCAGACAACAACAACAAATAAGAATGTCATGCACAACACTTTACGCTTTACTATCTGTTCCAGACAAGTGAAAATATTAGGACTGTTTTAGGTCAGTTAGTGCAAGATCATCGCGAACAGTTGCCCCTGCTAAACATGGCCTTCTTCTGTTAACACATTGGCATTCATTCTGATAGATAGGGAATGGAGGCTAGATTGAGACCCACTGTCTACTGCAGAGGCGTAGTGGGTTTCCATCCTGAATAATACGAATATGTTCTCCCAAACAGAAAAGGGCACGAGTAGATGACACTGCCATCTAGAAAGGAGAAAGTGAAGAAAAAGTGACTTGCTGCATGGAGGTGTAGTAAACACAAAATTTATTATCATTCTTAATACTTGCACTTACGGTCACCGTTGCGGCCGAAATGTTAGCACAAGTATTTGAATTTGTGGCTTTTCTTGGTTAGACGATGGAGTTGTATCAACATGAAAACCACATTATAAGCTTCAGGGATTGCATCAGTTCCAGGTCCTTCTCAGAGCCAAACGTGTTGAAGTCATATCTTCAGTAATTATAAAGCGAACTAGAACGAGTCGCTCTTTGGAGATGGTTGTCTATACATTAAGACTACATGCTTGTTGGAATAAATAATATCCAACAAGGTTCCTTATTGAGTATTTTGAGAACTGTTCTGCCTCATACGCTACGTCCTCAGACACCAATAAATCCAGACCCTCCAAATTGCAGAAAAACTTTTCTCTCTAGTCTGCTTGCACAGATCGATTTTTTACTGTGAATATCCAGATGTCAAATATCATCACTCACGACGCTTTGGTTCGGAACATCTTTTAAACAAGAACGGAAATGATGGGGGTCGATTTGGGTGGTTTTCGCCTCAAATTATTTAGAAGCGGTTAATTTTGGGATGTTTTTGCCTCAAACTATTTTTGGAATAAGAAAAAAGGTTATTATTATTTCAAAGTCTATAAACAGTACTAAATCGATTTTACCTTGAACGGGCCATTTGAAACCACGCAGTCTTCCTCCTCAACCCTTAATCCGCCATCCATTAGTAAAATGATTTTAACAGAATTTATCGCTGACAAACTTATACTTGCTTAGCAAAATAATGCTTCGTATTGGCAGCTCATTCACTCATATTTATCATGATTTTAGCACTCGATTAGGGGCGGAGATTATGGTTTGATGCAGATTACATATATGCATATATATATAAGTAATTGCAAAATATCTTCTGCTTATCAGGGCTGATTTGATTCTTTTGAGGCTGTCAAATTTGTGTTACATCAAGTTTAATGTCATTTGAAGGTCAACTGAAGAAGAAGTCAAACAGTAATAAATAAAAGTGAATGGTCGCTTAATAAGGTGTTGGCGTGGTGTTTTACTGAATCTCAAAGAAAAATGTTACTACTAAGGAACTGCTTATTGAGGGTTGAGGGGAGACTGGGATGTTTAGTGTTGTCCGATTAAGGTAAAATTGACTTATTATTGTTGGTATACATTGTAAAAGTTATTATGTGGCTAAAAACTGCCCAAATCGACCCATACCCTTGTATCCGGATCAACGATTTGAACGGGATACGGTTATTTCACAAATGTCTGGAGTGTCATGTCATGACCATAATGTGGTTTGATAGTCTCCATAATACGACATGGTAAATCAAAATGTCAGAAATGTAGCTGGCCTGCCTGAACATCGCTTTTCACTCTGTGTTGGATAGGATATACGAGGTCAATCGTTAATCATGCATCAATACAACACACATAAATGAAAATCTGTGGGAATGTCTATGGGCGCTATACTCCCATTGTATAATTTTGACGGTAAAATCCAAAATTACTATGAGCGGCAGAAGGATCAAGTGAGTGAGCAGGCGGTTAATGTTTGACATCATCATCAATCCGAAATACGTCCAACACTGATATAACTGTGATGTAGTGCCACTGGACATATTTTCTCAAACCATAAAGATTCTTTGCTCTTGGCACACTAGCAACCTTGAGTGAAAATTTCATCAAAATCCCCGACCGTTACTTTCCGTTATATGTAGTTATAGACGGGCCAAGGATTAGTGGACAGACAAATAGACCGACAGACAGTCAGACAAACCGACAAGCTATCGGAAATGAGTGACATGGTTCTTTTGATGTACTGATCATCTTACATCGAAAAAATACAATATCTCATCTTCGAAATTTTTCGCGATTACAATACTTCCTCGCTTGTAGGCGTGAGAAGTGAAAGGAGAGCAAAACACAGCTTTCTACTATCTTTGACCATACCTTTGACCAGCATTATTAGAAAGCCCCAAGAAATCAACATTTATGTTAAATGTATTTTTATCTGACTTTCTATTTAGTCGCGTCCATCTTTTAATTTTGGCACCTAAAAGCTCAGTGTACTTGAAGGGGACTATAACGGCTTGTTGAGCTGCTGTTGTGATGTGTAGCTTTACTGCTGGATTTTTTGGCTATAGATTTTTTCCGTTTTTATTATAACTGCTCAAACGATTGTATATTTTAGGTTTTCATGTCAATCTATGATGACCGTACTATATGTAGGTCGTATACAGTTCCTAGTCGTTTTGTCCGGCTCCTCTTCTAATTGGGCATGTCGTCGTAATTGCGGACCAAATCGAGAGGCGGCCATCGCCTCACCGACTTTTCCTTTTACGCGACTCTCCCTCGGACATGTCTTGCCTCTAATCACCTGGAAATCTGGATTCTTATCGCTCGGATTCGGATTGAATGGGAAAGAAACAATAGATAAGCTGCTCTGTCTACTGCCCGGGATTATGGAAGGGTATTGTCGATTAACATTACCATTGCTGCCGTGCCCGGCATGGTCGAACGATGTAATGGCTGAGAGAGAAAGAGAATTGTTTTATCCTTTTATGTATGATGATAGCTCTTGTTCCCACATTCAAAGCGTTGAGAGATAGAAAGCAAGATATGAGATATTTTGCTGTATTCTACACGTTGGAGATAACAATCCTAAGATCAGCTACAATCAGTGGTCGTCAACTCGTCGATCGCGAGCTACCGGTAGTTTGCAAAGGCAATTCTGGTGGCTCGCAACATAGTTTAAAAAGGTGTAAAAATCATAGAAGCTGCTGTAAATGTTATTAATTCTAATAATAACAACAAGCAGCGGCAACACTGCGGTGAGCGATCTGTTCGAGAATGATCTCGATTACAGTTTAAAACTGAACAGCACAAAGTCCAGCACTTGGGTTAGAGTTACCCTGCAATTAAAAACATTATGACCAGTAGTAAGAAGACGAAGACATACCATTTCCATTTGGAATGGGAAGAACAATATTTCTTTACAGAAGTTAAAGGTATGAATGTATGTTTGTTATGTAATATATGTTTCCTTTGCTAAAAAAGGGAATATCGAGAGGCACTATAAAATTGTACATTCGAATTTTGAAAAATCATTCCCACTACGTTCTGCAACTAGAACGGAAAAACTGAAACAATTAAACAATGACTTAATTGGAATAATAATCGGATAAATAGAAGATGAATATAAGTAACAGTTAAGAAATGACTTCGATAACTGTGCTTATTTTTCACTGAAGCTGGATGAATCCACAGATGTCGTGAAACATCTCTCAGATGGCTATGTTCGTCAGGATCGTTTTTAGTGATTTTACGATTAAAGAAGATCTTTAGAAGTTTATTCCACTTAAAGGACAGACTACTGGGCAGGACTTATTTTCTTCTTTTCAAAGTATTATTTCTTCTGAGAAAATTACAAAGTCGAAAATGGTAGGCTCATGAACCGATGGCGCTTCAGCTATGGTGGGTCCTGAAAAGGGTCTCGTGGGGTTATGGCGTAAATATGAAAGTTTTCCGTAAATTCTCTGTTACGACTGCATTATCCATCAGCAAGCATTATGAGAACGTTTTCTAAAACTCAACAACTTTATGATATTGGTAGTAAAAATTGTGAACAAGATCAGAGCTCAAGCGTTACAAAGAAGATTATTCAAAACACTGGCCGATGAAATTGACTGTCAATACGGGGAACTACTTCTTCACTCTGAAGTCCGATGGTTAAGTAGGGGACGAGTGCGGAAACGTTTATGATATCATATCTGCCATAGTTCAATTTTTCAAACAACGTGATGAACCGATTTCGGAACTGGAAGATTCAATCTGGTTTAGAGATTTTTTTCTTGTGGATATTACAGAAAAATTAAATTAACTTAATTTGCAGCTTCAGGAGAGAGACATAGAACTAGCAAAAATGATTTGTGATATAAAAGCGTTCATTAAAAAGATTTGGGAACAAAACAATCTATGGCGATACTAGGCATTTCCCTGTTCTCCCAGAAAGTATATCTCAAAGTCCATTAGAATCATATGACGGTAAATATCATGTTGAAATAGACTCTAACTTGAAGGATACCTTCAAAAATCGTTTCAAGGATTTTAACGAAATTGCTGTAGTGGCACAATTTGTTGTTTCACCCTTCATGGAAATGGATATCCAACAGTTTGCCACTTATTTAGATTAACCGATTTGAGTGAATCTTCTTTTTCAAATATGAAGTTTATTAAAAACAAATACCGTAATCGCCTTACAGATTAACATTTGGATAATGGTATTCGAATGATGGTATCAAATTATACTGCAGACATTGAAAAAAAATGTCAGTGAGTCTGATTGTCAGACTTCTCATTGAACACGCATTTTTTATTTGGACATGTTTTTGTTTAAAATGGTGCGTTGCTTGTTTATTTTTAGTTACCTTCATTAAATCGTATGTGATATGGCATTGTAGCTGATGAAAAATTTTATTTTTCAAACACCTACGATTGGTAGGAATGGATATGGTTACGTAGTATGTATTAGTTATTAGTTTATTTAAGCGTATTAGTAAAATAAACACATGTATGTCGCATACAACTGTGTATAATTTCATTTTAGTTAGCTTAAATTGCTTACGACTAGGTAGTTCACTGTTTGTTCCAAAATTATCAAAGTAGCTCAACATGCTGAAAAGGTTGACGACTATTGATCTACGGGTAAATCATCCAGTGCATGGATTAAGGAGTTGTATCATGTCATGGTCCGAACATATTCAATACTCAACGACTGAGGCCAAAGGGAGTCTATACCTTATTGAATGATTTTTCAATGACAGTACTAGTGTTGGGCTTCTGTACACTTCATGTGTAAGGCCAATTATGGAATTTACGGGACATGTTTGGTATCCAACGCTACTACGTGACCGAGACCTGTTCGAAAATGGTGAGGTTTGGATGAACTTCGTCAATGCATCATCGGAAGCTGCCATGATATCCCACAACATGACCATCAGGAATTTGAACATCGCCTATATATTTGCTTGGCCAATAGCTTGCAATATTTTGAACACTTATTGAAATAAAAATACTTGCGTGTGATTTTTGTTTTCTATCTGAACAAATTAAGATAAATAAAGATTTGTCTAATTTTCTTGCAAACGAAATACGTTTCAAAGAAGCTATCACTTGATACCTCCTGTCATTTAAAATGTTTAAGGGGATGACCCTGGGGGCAGATGGTGAAAGGGGCTGAAGTTGTTTTTGGTTACAAAGTTGTCCCCCTTGACAAGTCTTTTGCGTGCCTCGGCGTTTTTTTCGTTTGATCAGTGGTTTTTAATAATCCGTGATAGGAAGTTTTTAAATGTTAGGAATTGCCATGATGTTATTAAAATTCGGGTATGTGGTTAAATAGTTCGCTTTGTATAATATCTTAACTAAAATAATCACTAATTAATGTATGTGCAAAGTTTGTGTTTAAATTTTTTTTTTGTAGAGCCCTGAAGAAGGAAATAACTTCTCCGAAACGTCGTCAAGAAATTTAAATAAATATTACATTCCACGAAAAAATACTGAAAGGTGATAGTGAATACTGACCAAGTGACATTCGAGTTAGTTAGCTCGAGATAAGTCGATATATAGGTCACAATAGACAGCGTCTGCAAATACCTATACGAGGGGGTACCCAAAAAAAACAGGAATTATTTTTTAAAAGCTATTTATTTTCACCTTTTTCACAAGGTAACCTTATCTCCTTCAAAATACTGTCAACTACAACCGATACACTTGTCCCACGGGTGCTTCCACTGCTCGAAACACTTTTTGAAGCTTTCCTTAAGGCGGCATTACACTCTACGAGATATCGTCGCGATTTATCGGTGATGTGATTGGCAAATTTATTGCTCAGATAAATCCAAGGTGGGGTACTGTTTACACGCTCCGAGAAATTGTAACAATTCCTTGTCACATTCTATCATCGCCAGCTATAGACCACATAAAATGTTGTAGCCATGGAGTACTACTGTCAGTATTAATCGGATGTTTAGTGAGTAAAAAAAAGGAAAAATCGCGAAAACTCAGATTCAAGTGGAGTCGCGAGTGGTTACTGAAGAAGAGGGAATTCTCTCATGTGAACTTATTGCAATAATTGAGTAGTGAGTCAAATGACTGGAGAAATTATTTGAGTTTCTCCGTTGATTGCGAAACATGATACTGTAATGAGAAGAGCGATATTCTCTCACGAAAGACTCTCAGCTACCTTACGATTTCATGCCACCGGAAGATCCTTGAAGGACATGGAATATTCTACTGCGATTTCTCAGCCAGCTCTCAGCTCAATAATCCCAGAAACCTGTGCGGCTATCTACAAAGCATTACAACAATACATTCAGGTATGCTTTATTTATTATAAAACATATTTGTCTATATATTAGTTTTTAATTTTCTTTTAAAGTAACGAAATGTAATACAATATAAAGTGAATAATCATGGAATGTGAAACATTAATGTCTTGCTATGCCAAAAAATTTGAAAAGAAGGCTGAAGCATTGTTGAGTTGTTGTGATTCTGATTGGTGAGCATTGGGTTGTTCAGGTTAGTTTGTTTGAACGTTTGGTAGTGTCACGTTAGAGACTTCGGGAGTATCATGGTTGAGAGTTTGGGGATATAATGCTGGAGCGTTTGGGAGCTGTAGAATGTTATCACTGGAACAACGAGGATTGTGTTATTGAGGGTATGGTTGATGGTCGGGCATTCGTGAGATGTACAGTGGGGGGTAGGGTTGCTGTCGGTAAAGCTGGGGGTTAAATTGTTGATACTCATTGCTTTCGAATGAACGGTGTGGTTGAATGTTTGTTACTTTAAAATCTTTGGTGAGTGCTTCCAGCTCCCCCTCAAAAATCACGTCATTTATGAGTTTTCTAGCGAATATGGCCTGGTTTCCTCTAAGACAATGTAGCTTATGAGCTACATACTTTCCGTAGGCATCGAACTCATCGTCAGTACGAATCGAGGTACGAATACTTTGAGCTGCTCACCCGCAAGCTGTATCACCTCATCTGCCGGAGTCAGCATCTTTTTTCTCTTACATAGTGTCTTTGGCACCCTCGGTATAACTGTTGATGGTGTCACACTTAGTGATGTGCTTGATCCACCATCACCTGATGTTGGAAGAGCCTCATCTCCTTGTTGGGAATGGGGTAGATCAGTAGGTTCTGAATCCTCTTGTTGGAAATAAAACAAATATCAGTTTCCGATAAACTTATGAGCGGCTACATTTGGCAGGTGACAGAAACAGTTCTTCACCTATTTCCGAGAAAATAGATTTGTAGATAATATTCAAGTTTATATTTAACTTATATTTTTATTTGTATTCAAATCTGTAATTTGAAATTGAGAGTAGTGTCAACAGAATAACACATTTTGCGTATGTGTATGTGTATCAAAAACAATTTTTTTTTTCAGTTCCCTAAAACAGCCGATGAGTGGTACAAAATTGCCATAGATTGCGAAGAGAAGTGGCAATTTCCTCATTGTTTGGGCGCAATCGATGGAAAGCATGTCCGGATTGTTCCACCAAAGGATAGTGATTCATACTACTTCAACTACAAGAAGACCACTTAGTATAGTTTTGATGGCTATAGCAAACGCTCACTCTGAATTTATACTTTGTGATATAGGAACTAACGGTAGAATATCTGATGGAGGTGTGATTAATAACACTCGTTTTTGCGACAAACTTAGGAAAAATCAACTAAATATCCCTAGACCCGAACCAGTTAGCTTTGATCTTGACCTGCTATATTTTGTGGGGGATGATGCCTTGGCATTAAGACCTGATCTTATCAAGCCTTACGGTCGGGATTCCCTTAACAACGAGAGAAGAATATTCAACTATCATATATCGAGAGCACGGCGAGTAGTTGAGAACAGTTTTGGACTTTTAGCTTCACGTTTTCGTGTTTTTACACTGCGATCAATTTAAATGTGGATTCCATCGAATCAGTAGTTCTTGCTTGCTGTGCATTGCACAACTTCTTAACGACAAAATCATCATCTACTTACTCTTCTCCTGAAAGCTTTTATCAAGAAAATATTATTGATGGTACCGAGCCACCAAGTACAAGGCCTGATACTGATATGTTTCACAATCTTGAAAAACGTTCAGGAGGTCAAGTTTTGCAACAACGTTCGAGACAAATTCTGTGCGTATTTTAACGGGGAGGGGTCAATTCCTGGGCAAGAAACATTTGCACTGAATGTTTAAAATTTACAGTTCATTAGTTAAAACCATGTTATACAGGGTGTTTCAGTTTATTGTTGCATAACTTTAAGATTCGATAGAAGTTTTAAAATTAATGCATAAAGTCTATATAAACATGGGTCGAAAAATGCGTGGCTTCCGAAATACAAGGTGTTTAAATTTACTTTTTAAAATAGTTTCTTTTAAATATTTCGAACAATATGTGATGTATAACAGTGAAAATTGGTATACAAGGGTTTTTTGGTACGACAAAACGAACCATGGGCATAGTTTTACTGTAGCCGCTAGAGGGCGCTCTCTACTGTAACTGTAGTGTATTAAAATGACCGAAAATTTTTTCTTAGTGCAATTTTTTGCTTTTTGAACAAAAAAACTGATTCTTCGCACTTTTGCTGCATAAAAAATCTCTCCTGTGAGTTTTCGTTGTAGTTAGCCGTTTTTGTGACATTTCGATTTTTAAGGTTCGATGCATTTTTAATTACTTATGGGAAAATAAATTTTTTTTTACATTCTCGATTTGGGCATTACAAGTAATTAAGATGATCGTTTAGATTGTGTTTTTACGCGCAGCAATAATTCCTAGCTCCAAGTAAACACAAAAAAACAGAATATTAATTTGTTTAATTTTCCAATATTATTTTTAACAAATTAAATTAATTATTTACAACTAAAATGCTATTGGATAGTTAGGACAAACATACAAAATCTAAAGTAGTTGCCCGAAATGTAAACCCAATTGTTCAATACACAATTCACATCTACGAATGATCGAACGTGGTATAGCATTATTCAAATAAGGCCTTATTTTATCACATGCATTCCTGATTCTGTCTATTAGCATATCTCTTGTGGTTAAGGGAGTCTGGTACACTTTTTCTTTTAGAAATCCCTACACAAAGAAATCTAATGGATTTAGGTCAGGGGATCGTGGAGGCCACGCGACTGGTCCTCCACGGCCGATCCATCTTTCTGGATAATTTTCGTCCAGCCAGTTTCTAACTATTCTCGAATAATGAGCTGGCCAACCATCATACTGGAACCAGGCATATCTTCTTAAATCTAACATAACATCATACCACATATTTGCATGTTCAGCCTTTAAAAATTCCAAGAATGTCGCAGCATTTAACCTTGCAGGCAAAAGGCAGGGTCCAAATAGTCGATTACGGTAGATACCAATCCACACGTTCACACTAAATTCATGCTGAAAATTTTTTTCCCGAACTGCATGCGGATTTTCATGCGACCAAATATGTTGATTATGAAAATTTACCACTCCACGTCTAGTGAAGCATGACTCATCGGTCCATAAAACGTTACTTAAAAACTCCCTATTATTATCGGTTCTATCAAGAATCCACTGCCAAATGTGATTCTTCGTTCTCCGTCCCCTGGCTGTAGTCCTTGCACAGGGTGCAAATAGTAAGGACGGCTATGGTCATTTCTAAGAACACGGTGAACATGGCTTGCTGAAATTCCCAAGGCAGCAGAAACTCTCCTAACATTTGTGGTCGGATCTCTATCAAACTCACGCAGAATCATACGGGTAACTCTACGCTGACGAACATTCATGTTTTGACCCCTTTGGAGATGTCCAAAACCATTTTCAATTATATGGCGATGCACTCTTACAAATACTGAGCGAGTTGGATGTCGTATGTTTGGAAATCTTCGTGCGTATTCTCTGGCTGCTTCTGCTGCGTTTCCATTTACAAAGCCATACACAAAATGAATATCCGCTAACTCTTGATTGGAGAATAAAAATGGCATTTTTATAAAACTTACAAGAAAAAACAGGTAAAAGAGACTAAATTTCGTGCATTCACAATTGCAAAAAAACGTTTCAGGTTTCAACAGACAACAAAACTAACTGTCAACTAATTGACGTTTAACATTATTCTGCTTTCGATTTCAAAAATATTTGCAGGCACAGCCTACTTTTAAAAATTATCGAGATACTGACTTTTTAACGTTATTTTATCATAAATAATTAAAAATGCATCAAACCTTAAAAATCGAAATATCTCAAAAACGGCTAACTATAACGAAAATTCACAAGAGAGCTTTTTTATGTTGAAAAGTTCGAAGAATCAGTTTTTTTATTCAAAAAGCAAAAAATTTCATGAAGAAAAATTTTTCGGTCACTTTAGTGCACTACAGGTACAGTAGAGAGCGCCCTCTAGCGATTACAGCAAAACTATATGCATGGTTCTTTTTGTCGTACCAAAAAACCCTTGTATACCAATTTTCACTGTTATACATCAAATATTGTTCGAAATATTTAAAAAAAAACTATTTTAGAAAGTAAATTTACGTATTTCGGAAGCCACGCATTTTTCGACCCATGTTTATATAGACTTTATGCATTAACTTTAAAAGTTCTATCGAATCTTAAAGTTATGCAACAATAGACTGAAACACCCTGTATAAACTAGATATTTTGAGACACAGGGATATTCTTTAATAAGTTTGTGCCGACAACAAGTACTTGTTATAACAATAAATTTTGCTATATCCAAATAAAAATTCATTTTCACTTACATCTTGTTGTGTTTCTTGATCCGCATCACTCATTGTACTCCTACTAGGTCTTTCAGAGTCCTGGTCTCTCAAAAAATGCAGCAGGTCGAAGTACCACAACGTAGGTCTATAGATGTCATCCGCGTCTGTCCCGGATTTTTCCGATTTGTAAACTTTAGCCAATTCTTTTTTATAGACCGTACGTAAAGCATTAATTTTTTTAACAACAGTGTTTCTATACGCCGATGGATCATACTCCTGGTATTTTTTCACCAACTCAATATAAGCTAAATCATTTTTATTCCCGTCAGAATATTCTTTGCTTTTGACGCGCCACAAACACGTATAACTTTGATAACGTTCAATGAACTCTGTCAAAAACTCTCGAGGAGTTTGTTTCGGTGCATCTACCATAGGTGCGTCTGTCAATTCGTACCAAAAAGAAAAACTAAATTGACTCCGTACGGCCAAAACGCAAACTGAGTTAAATTGTAGCGACAAATCGCTGCCACCTGATTACATGTTCGATAAATCGTTACGATGTCCCGATTACACACGACGATCAATTGAAACAACTCGATCGTTATGATAGATTGCTCGCATTTATCGTAGCGTGTAATGCCGCCTTTAGAAATGTTTGACAGCTCGTCTCACGATTTTTTCTTGACCTCTTCAATGGCGACAAAGCGGTGTCCTTTTATGCCTATTTTCATCCGTGAAAATAAGGAAGAGACGCACGGAGCCAGGTCAGGCGAATAAGGTACGCGGGGCAGCGGAACCCTGCCATTTTTGGCCAGAAACTGTAGAGCAGAGATCGCTGTGTGCGCAGTTGCATTATCGTGGTGGAATAATCAGTCTCCTGGCTGCCACAAATCGGGTCTTTTTTGCCGAATACCGTTTCGCAACGACCTCGGAATTGACTACGTCTTTGACATCAAAAAACAATTCATCATTGTTTTGATGTTTGATTTGGCTTGACGACATTTTTTTGGGCGGGGTGGCGATGGCGTCTTCCATTGACTTGACTGTTGCTTCGTTTCTGGGTCATAACCGTACCACCAAGTCTGGTTACCAGTGATGATGTTTTACAGAAAATCTTAATCAGATTCAAGCTGTTGTTTCTAAGCACGACATGTTTCAACTCGGTGTTCTTTTTGATTGTCAGTCAGAGCCCGAGCAACAAACTTGGCAGCAACCCTTTTCATTCCCCAATCTTTTGTTAAAATTCGCTGAACGAACCTCCAGGACAACTCACTACTTACTCTTACGCTCTCGAATTTTTTCAACATTTTCGTCGATCCGGGCAGTTGATGGACATCCAGAGCGAGATTTGTCACAATCGCCATTTTTAAATCGAGCAAACAACTCGTACACCTGAGTTTTTCCTATAGCATCATCTTTGTAAGCTATTTTCAACATTAAAACAGTTTCAGCAGCATTTTTACCAATTAGAAAGGAAAATTTCACAGCTGCACGTTGCTCACTGGAGCTTGTCATCGTGAAAGACGAAAGAAGCACGAAATTGCTGTAGCAAAAATAATGACTACAGAGGAACGAAACAAGCCAGATCAACAACTCAGGTGGCAACTGGTAATTAGTTGCGTTGTACGCGTGTAGGCGCAGATATGTATACTACACAAGCTCCGCCCATTGTAATGCTATTTCGGTTATTTTTGGGTACATCCTCGTATACTAATCTTCAGTAAGAGCATTGTATAATGTACATCCTTATTTTGCCATTTATTGCAAGAAATGAAGGGTTGCTTAGCTGCTGAATGCACTGACTGACTTTTTAGAGTACGATTCTCGATGTTTCTTATTGGTACTCATCGATTAATTCAATGTCAGACTTGGTGACTGACTTACTAACTGCACTGGAATAATAATTGAATAGTGGGGCTAATTGTGGACCTCTTGGACCCCGACAAAGATTAGCTTTAGAATAATTAAATACCTCCAATAACATATAGAGAGAATCTTAAATGACTAGACGGTGAACATCCCGTTTGGGCGAATCAAACGTTAACTGCATATAGTACAGTCATTTGATGTTTTTACTATGAAAATTTTTCATTCGCCGTAAGAGGTGAACATATCAAAACCTCCAAACCTGGTTTCACACACACCTCCGTTATATCTTTGGGTGGTACTAGAACAAAATATTTTTAGTTCAACATAGTTTCGCGCAGGAAGTATTAAGAGCATCGTCAATACATACCAAATTATCAATTTTTGAGGCTCCACCTGTGGTAATGGGTGATTCAAATTGAGTTTCAACATTACAAATAAACTTTTTTTTTAAACGCCACTGAATTTGTCAACGATAACGTGCCATTTCTAACGTTAAAATATAAACAAAACAGTCATGAAGAAAAATGCGACCGAACAACGTGCTAAAATTTTCCAAGCCTATAATAAAAACGGCCAATCAAGGAAGAATACATTTCGTGCTCTACGCGAATTTTTTGGCGCACAAAATCGGCCTTATGAGAGGACAGTTTGGAATTTGGTGCAAAAAATCGAGCAAACTGGATCCGTAGCTAACACCAAAACCCCTAGGCGTGCTCGTAGAGGTCGCTCGGAACACAATATTGCAATTGTTGTCGAAAGTGTGGCCGAAAATCCAAGAACCTCGATTCGTCTTCGATCGCAGCAACTGGACCTTACTTGTTCCACTATACAGCGTATTTTAACAAAGGATTTGAAGTTACACCCATACAGAGTCCAAATAATACAGAAATTGAAGCCTAGGTCACACATCAGGAGAAACGATACAATTACTGCGCGGCAAGTTTCCAGGTTGCGTTATTTCACGTAACGGCGATATCAATTGGTCGCCGTGATCGTGCGATTTAACTCCCGTAGATTATTTTCTTTGGGGTATTTCAAGAGCAAAGTCTACAAGAATAACCCGAACACTATTGCGGAGCTGAAACAGGAGATCAGACGCGAAATTACCAACATAGGACCTGATTTGTGCCACGGAGTAGTAGAAAATTTTTAGAAACGGATTACGTCATGGCACATGAGCCGCCGGTCATTTACTTGATATCATCTTCCAAGCATAATTGTAATGAACTGCCCTGAAAGGACAAATACATACTTTTTTATAATTTTCAATTTCTTCTTTTTTTAAATACTTTTAATGTGGAAACCCAATTTTAATCACCCTATATATTCTACGCGATTGACTTTTTCGAAACATCTATATTTTTGAATAAGGAATTTGATTTTACATGAATCATCTTATTTTAAAGTGGCCAGATTACTCCTTTTCGAAAAAAAGAACTGGTTTGAACTTTTGGAGTGTCTAAAATTGCTCATTAATAGGCAAACAGAAGTTTTTGTTGATTCTAAAGTCATACCTACAATGAGTCAGTGGAGTGTTTGGTTCTTAGCTAAATT
The DNA here is from genome assembly GCA_963669975.1 of Acanthoscelides obtectus. Lineage (NCBI taxonomy): Eukaryota > Metazoa > Arthropoda > Insecta > Coleoptera > Chrysomelidae > Acanthoscelides > Acanthoscelides obtectus. The sequence continues at coordinate 80,880,000 of CAVLJG010000001.1, read as the reverse complement.
TCTAAATACTTAGTTCAATATTGATGTCGTCACCTTTGGGGCAATTCAAGTTGCTTCATGCCAGCTGTCTATTTACCAAGTTCCATGTAAGTCACTGGGGTAATTCAATAGAGACTAAAAATGTCACTATAATAGGATAGACACTGGAAAAGTATAATTTAACCGTTAAAGAGCAGTGCCAGAGCATGAATAAATTCTATGTTGAATCGCAATAGATAAAAAAAGAGAACTGAAAGAGGAAATAGCTTAATTACATTTAAATTGTAGTGTTTACTGTATACCATTTGAGATTATTTCATAAATATTACTTAATCCTAGTGACTTTATTCATTTTTATTTTAAATTTTCAAATCTAAATGTATTACATAATTGTTTCAAGTTAGCTCAATAGCTCATGCAATTCTTTAGCTAAATATAGGTGGGACTGCTTTATTGCAGATTTGTTTGTTTTAGGAATATTCTTATCGCGTAACTTATATTGAGTGCTATGACAGTGTTTAGCTATGTTAATAGATAGTATGGAGACTGCCTAGTATGTAGTATTTTAAACGCGTTGTACTGAAACTTCTCAGTAGTCCATTCATTAGACTCTGGTTTCGGAATTTAGATCTAAGGTCATTCCGCTATTGGGGGAGGTATCGAAAAGTCATTATTGCCATGGACTTCGACCTGATTTCGAATTTTCACTCTGACGCTGACGCAGCAGTATGGAAAAAATGACGCCTATGAACAATGTTCTGACAATGTGTCTCATCAGAGTCTAAGAGCCCCTTCCCACTTCAGTTGGCCCACTTCAAGATTTGTACCAAAATATGCCTTTATAAACTAAACATGACGAAACTATTTACTTCTAAAACAATTTGTTTTCTCAAAAACAATTTAGATACACTCTAGTCGTAAAAAATACATATTCGAAATCACTTAGACCAATAACTAATAGAACATCTGAACAAATAAACAATGTGCGAATAAATGCGCGAAGTTAACAAAGCAACAATTGAAAGATTACCATTGGGTAACATCACCTTTATTTTTTATTATGGCTGAAATCCTTTGGGACGTAATGTTAACCAAGCTTTGGCAAAAAGTTGGTGTAAAACAATCCCATATTTCTTGAAGCTTTCGTCTCAGTTCGGTGATTGTACGAGCAGGATGTTGTCGTAGAACCTTTTTCATCTCGTGCCACAAAGTTTCAATAGGTGACAGATCTCGACTGCTAGAAACCCATTTCAAAAGTGGTACATTATTTTCTTCCATCCATTTTATTGCCTTTTTTGAGGCATGGCACGCTGCACCACCTTGCTGAAACACAAAACTTGGCCGGATGTCAAACATTCTTCCATCACTGGTAAAAGCGATTCTTCTAAAATTGTCAAATATTTGTTTGTATCCACATTTCCATCAATAAAATGAAGTCTTCCTACTCCTTTTGATGGCATACTGCCCCAGACCATAATGGATGCTAGAAATTCCACATTACTCTTCAGACAGTCAACATGGAATGCTTAATTTTTTTGCGAAGAACTCTACTGCGACTGTCACCAACACAAACTTCGAATCGGGCCTCATCACTCCATTGTATTGCAAACCATTGTTGAGGTGTCCATTGTCTATGTTCTTTAGCCCATCTAAGCCGATTTTTCTTTTGTAGTGGAGCTAATAGTGGCTTCTCTTTGGCCTATAAACAAGTTGTGCAACTTTAGGGTTTTTACTTCACCTTTTTTTATAAGTAAACTTACCTTGCAAGTGGTAAAACCCAGTTTGTGGGCCGCTCTATGAGTTGTGGGCCTCGAAATTCTCCTTCCAACAACGTCACTCCACGGAGCACTTATTATTTGTAAATAATTGGCACGCCTGTTTTTCACGATTATTCTTCTTAATGCTCTTTTCACATATCGTGGCTTAATATTATTAATTTAATTATCAGTAACCGAATTTTCTCATTATTAACCTTTCCTCTACCCATTTTGAAAACCTTAACTACCCAAAACTATTTTAAACGTATTCTGACAGTTGTGATTAATAAAAACAGTTGTCATGGCTTTTATTTTTCATAGCCACCTATGCGTTATAGACTTATTTTGCATTGAAATGAAAATAGGTTGATATGCTGTAATTGCAACATGTGCTATTTTTTTGCTGCAAATTTGATTAGGAAGTTGGTGTTTTCTACTATATATTATCAAAATATTCATTGTTAATATTTTAAACTTATAACACCCTGCTACATTTTTTTATTTGTGTTTAAAAAACTAAGATTTCAATAGTTGTGCCAACTGAAGTGGGAAGGGGCTCGTATTTATGGTGCAAGTAGCTGTACGACAAATAAAACTAGAGAAGATGTGCTACACTCATTGCATTCATTCTAGCTTAAGTTGTAGTAGTTTTTCAAGTAGTTCTGCTTGAATACGGTCAGGCGAAAAACTGCATAAAATTCACCTTTTTACAAGAATGTGCTCAATTTCGTACATTTGTAACATGTAGTGAAGATGCTGTGTTATCGTGCGGCACAAGTATCGCTGTACTCATTATTTTGAGAGGCGTATCGAGTATTGATTCGGATCGGTCTTCCCTCCCTCCCCCTCTCTCTCTCTCTCTCTGTCCCTCGAGTATATTTATTGTCAAAACTTTGTCAAATCATGGTCATAGCACTCTCTGGGCTCATTTTCCCAATATGGTAGCGCGAGAAGTAGAGTTACGAGGTTTCAAAATGTAAGAACACTGACGTTTGAAACTTTCCTGAAAGAGTTCCAGTAAAGCTATCAAATATGCAATCTCACGCAGATTATTGTATGAGTAAGAAATGCTACATACATAAATTGTAGAAATTTTGTATGGCTGTTTCAATGGCCCATAGTTTTTTTGTATTTTCCTTTCCCAATACGGTCGCCCCAGTGGGAAAGGGCAAAGCGTGAATTCGATAAGATCACGTCGATTTCTACAAGGACATAAGCTTCTAAACATTTCCAGGCATACCCCTCTCCGAGCACCAAATGATTGTACTACCTCCTCTATCAGAGGGACCGACCGATAGTTATGACCTATATATACACCTGCCATAATAGTATTTTCGTGCGCCGTTTGTTATTTCCCGGGTGACCTCAGCTAGTCGATCGATCCTCATGATTGGGCAGAATTGCTACGTGGCTGCTACTCAGACGTATAATTCAGATATAATTGCAGGTCCGCAGTGGAAGGGGATCACGCAGGCGAGAGCGTCATAAGAAATTCAGAGCATCCCAATACATGAATGTGTCCGTGTCACAGTATATTAATGCGTTTCTCAAAATAGCCACATAAAAATAGAAGCGATCCACGTTCTTACATCTTTCATATATTCTAAAGCAGCAAGGAGGAAGCGACTGCTACGATAGGTATTAGGCAGGTGAAGACGTCATAAGAAATTAAAAGAGTCCTTGTTCCATTTTACGAAGGAGTCAGTGTCATAGTATGTTAGAAATGGAAGCGGTAGATTTTCCATCAATGTTCTATATAATTCTCAAGCAGCGAAGCAGGCAAACTCTGGGTAACAAAAGCCCCCGAATGTTACAAATGGGTATCGGGCCGGTGAAAATGTCATGAGAAATTCAGACTATCCGTATTCGAGTATATGATTGTATTTGTACCATAATAGGTACTTGTATATCACAGTTTCCCGATACTACAATAAAAATGACTTTTTAGGAGTTCCATTATTTCTTTGCATATCTAGGAGCCTCAAAATCGCAGCTTGAATACAGGAATACCGTTATAGCAATCTTTAATGTGTGGTGTTAATTTCGGAACTGATAAGGTTGAACTTGGGAAGCCAATTCAGGTAAGACACTTCAACCACCATGAAGATCTATCTAAGCACCAGTGGGTGCAATGGGGCATAAGGATGCAATCCGCATTGTGCCTCCACCACCAAGCTTCATCTTGTAATACTCACTAAATCTACTAACACTGCCCTACAGAGGCAGTCACATCTTTCCGAGCTAGAAACGTTCGCCTATGTTAGAGTTTGATACATCATGGCTCATAGTAAGAGAATGAAAAGTACATATTTTGAACCTCACGCCACTACATATTGTTTCTTATTCTTGATATCTTTGGGTGCTCTCAGAGTTTCTCAGAGTGTAACAAAACATTCTAGCTAACCGAAAAATGCTGAATATGTAAAAAATACAAACGCTCTGGGGGTCAAAGCAGGTATTATATGAAGCAAGGTGCCATAGAGAGACAGATTTTATTCAAAAGTGTGTCATGCCTTAATTTTTGCCACTTTGCATATGGTTAATAAAACCAACGAGAAACTTAACCGCATTGCTATTGTTTTGGTCATATCAATATTCACCAACATTTTCCAGAAACATGCGGGAAACAGCATCATAATCCGCTCTGTTATCTATAATTTGGTCAGGCATATTAATCCTGGTAGCTTGGCTGATGATCAGTAGGTAATATTTCGAGGAAATTGCGAGGCTGCAAAATATCTGGTGAAAACATGTCAAAAAAGATACTATTTAAGAATATGCGTCGCGCCATATAAATATTCTATTACTTACAGAATATAGATTATTTTTTCAGAGCCTAAATTCATTTATTTATTTATTTAGTCATTTATTTATTTAATTAACGCGTAAAACCCTTGTTGCAAATACAAAAGCCTTGATTTAAAGAATTACATTGTAATGTTCTTAACACTTCATTCAAACACGTAAACAAAAGTTCCAGGTACTTCCAAACTAGATACACCCAACCTAAGACAATGAGTTATGGGTTCACTTAAACCATAACTTGTTTGAAAGGGATATAAAGTATCATTATGTCGCGTTCTCCTATCATGAACATTACTTAAGTGCAATTTTTCCCAATAGTTGCAGACAATCAATGCGACCATTGGTAATTTTTGCAAGAAAAGTAAGTCAAATTCCAGCCTGGGTCGCTCAAGAGAAGAGTATCAAACTAGACTCCTCCACAATGAAACCCATTTTAAATCCACATATTCTCAAAAATTGTTCCTGCACACGCACTGATTACCAACAATATAAATTTTGAAGTACTTGAGTCTCACGAAAAATCAAGTATCAATCCGTATATTACACCCAAAGGTCGCAAAAAGCGACGCTACTTATTCGGAAGTTAGTATTGTGCTAAACTCATATTCACCGGCTCGTACATCTTCACCAGTCCTTTAGATCTTTTTAACATGCTTTTTTAACGTGAAAATTGTTTTGAAAACATTTTAAATCAATTCTGTTTTATTATGGAACAACTGGAATACCTCCTCAGTAGAGTGAGCTCTCACTGGGAAGTGTACGACCAACCTGACCCGTTTTTACCAAAAAAGGAAGTTCTTTCTTCATTTTAAATTCATTGTGCTCTTATGCATGTCAGGGCACATATTAATTACAACATTAGAGGTCAGTGTCCCATGAATCAAAATGTCTTAATAATGTTATATGCTTCAGTCGCCGAAATAAGAAGCCAAGTTGCATTCCGTTAGCAGTAAAATATCTTTATGAAGAAAAGTAAAAAGCGATTTTGGTGCCAATTTCTTAGCAATAAAAAATGAATGCAACACTTTTTTCCTGGTACGATCAATACTCTTGCGGAGTTTTCTTTTTGGAGCATGTTCACCAGATATTTACGATTTTCGTCACCAACATTTGCTATTTTTCTTAGGCTATAAGCGCACACCAAGCAATTTACTTTATAGGTGATTTACAGAATCTAAATCGCATCAACTTAACAATAGTATGACTAATGTGAAATAAATTGCATCCACTCTACCGAGCTTAAAGCTTACTTTCTACTAATGCCCTAAGTAAGGCGTAGACTCTTAGACATATTACAAAAATTAGTGAAAGTTGTACCAAACTTCGAATCGTTAAATTCCAGAATTTGATCAACGAATGTCAGAAATTGGGACTAAGTGCAAGTAATTCAACCATTAGCGTCAATCAACGTACTGCGCCTTTCCTGCAAACCTGTAACCTGATATATTTAACGTGAGCACAACTACAATTCCGATTTGTGAAATCTCTTAGTTTTATAATGGGTATCATTCGGAGGCGTCTCAAAAGATGAATCGAACTGTATTAAATATATCGCGATAGAGCCCTAGCTTACCCAATACGTTCGTATCTCTACTTCTAATCTAGATCATTGATATAAAAAGACTGTAATGTATGTATAATAGGCAGTGCGCTGGGATAGCGTTAAGGTGGGTTTACACGCTACGTCTTATTCTACGTTTTGTGGGAAAGGACAAATTCTATCCAATAAAACGTGGCTTGTAAACAGCAAAACGTACGTCTTGTCGAATCGGAATGAAATCCAAGTTCAGATTGAAAAACTGATGGGCAAAGCATTATTTTGCGAGAACTGGTAAGACAAAACGACACGTGTATACTCATGTTCAGACAAGACGTCCGATGTTCGCTCAGTTCACTAGTAGCTCCACTTCAGTTCGCTTCTTTTTTTCCCAAAAAATCTAATAATGTCAGACTTGCGGCAATGCACCCACGATTTTGTCGGGGAATTCATTGAAATGTAGAAAAGTGTTCCGTGTTTGTGGCCGGTCAATAATGAAGTTTACCGTAACCGTAATAAAAAAAATCCATGATGATCTTATAAAAACATACAAAGAAATATACCTAGTAAATAAAGAGACTGTTACAAAAAAAACTCGTTGGAATCGGTTTACAAAAAAGAGTTGAAAACAGTGAGGGCATCAGAAATATCTGTTACCACAGCGATTGACAATAAGCTGAGGTGGTCATTCGTAAATAATTGCGTCAGTCATCAGGTTCGCTTGTTTCAATAACGAGACGTGGAAATACCGACTTCTTTTCAGAAGCCACTCCCTTGACAATCTTGTCTTTTCCCTCTTCATCCCTTTTCCTATCAGTCGCTGTATCCTTATAGTTGAAAAAATAGAAGAAGGCAGCCGTTTCTCCTCCATAATAAAAAAATGCCTCTCAAAAAAATTCACTAAACAAACTTCTCAAAACTCAAGAGTCTAGATTGAAGCTATAATACAAACCGGAAGAGAAACCACGTAGTGCGTATACACTGGACAAGACGTACGTTTTGTCGTACATTTTTTATGCCCGAGAAAATCTACAATAAGACATAGAGCGTGTAAGCCCACCTTTAGATACTGTGATCGCACTAATCTGGTCATCGTGAGCTGCGCGAGTTCAAATCCTGAATCAAGAGCACTTGTCTTTTGGCTGTTGAGGTTGTGATTATCCGTAACTGGTACGTGGACCCAGTGGGGTCAAATTTTGTACATGTACACGTGTTGGCTCGAGTACGTGTGACGTCTCGCGCTTTCCACTGTATCTTCCTATAACCCCATGCTGCCGTCAGGTATTTTAGCCTAGAGCCCTCGTTGTGGTTCAAGTATAGAGAAAATGTTGTTGTGTATGGGACACCTCGCCAAATCCATAGTACAACGGAATACTTTGAGAGCTTTGATTACAGTATATTTGTACAAATATGTTGCATCATCCGCACTTATCTGTGTCCACACTGAGGCTAACTGAGAACAGACTGAAGTTTATTAAACTGATAGGGTTATACTATAGGAGTATTCGTAAAAATGGCCACTGTCACGGTGCCCACGAATATTTTGGCCTCAGATCCTCGTAAGAGTTCAAGTATGAAAAAATCTCTCCAAACCTCTGTTACCTTCGCTCTTATTACTCTACACGTTTTGTAACTTGATATTTTCAATCTAGGGATGGTTACGCTGGTGCCACAGATTCAGAAAGGCAACTCACATCTTGTCGTGCGAACGACGGACCTACCACACAACCCTTATTTGTGACTTAAGAGAAGATATGTTGACAGTCAGTTTGTTCTGTTTCCAGAAACATATCGGTGAAGTAGGATTTTTGAAAGTGTTTCCTCATTGATCATTGATACGATCCCACTACTAGGTTTCCACTTTGTCAGTACATTGTTCCTACAAGTACCGACCGCTATTGTTTGTACTCATTTGTTTATGACCAAACATTATCTACTTCCAAGCTACAATACAAATATTTTCTAGTACGAAAAATGAAGGCTGACCCTTAAACAAATCATAAGCCGGAAAGTACCATTCGGGCTTATATGAACGTTTAATATAAGGACAAACGGGCAGTATCTGTTCAGACACTAGCCCAGAGCTGTGGAGCTATGAACGAAAATTAAATATCCTAAAATACCTGTGAACATCGTTTTTAGGTCATTAGAGTCTATAATGGCTTATGGGTGTGATGAAAATGATGTATTAAATGCTTTCAATATCCTCATGACTCTATCTGTCTCTCTTTTGCCTTTAACCTTATGTTACTGTGTTGGGCCAATTTATTGGGTCATATTCTTTTCATTTCTCGCTCGTCCGGACTACAAATACTACAAACATATGGAGTCGCTTTTATTAAGTCTCACATATCCAATCTAAACTTCTCCCAATCTGTACAAAATTCACATGGAAGGAAATATACAACCGGCAGAGAAAAAGAGTCAATAAGTAAATAAATATATCTTCCCACCCCATTTCCATTTCCACCAGGTACATATCCATTTATATTTCTCCATTACTATATGTACGGGCGCGGGCATGCGAGTCATCTCAAATTTATGTCAGAGTTCCAAATCCACCTCCATTTCGGAATAGAGATGGGTCGGTCCCGAACGAGTCATTCCAAAACAACACTTACAGATGCATGCAGTATGTAACCGTAAACGGTGCTACGGAATTAGGGAACTACCCTGGGTACTTGTATACACACACCAAAGCATGGAATTCAACTTTTAAACTTTAGTTGCATAGCCTTGTTCCAAATTCGACCCTCACTACTGGGATCTCGAAAACTCTAAGAGATAGGGGCTCGCTTAAATGGGAGCAAAGTTGCGTATTTAGGCAACCAAATAATGCCGCTTAGAAATATTCGTATTGCAAAGTACTTCCAGAGAGTGACGGAAAAAGCTGAATTTTCCCAAAATAGTTTCAATTTTTTTCTAACTTTAGCTGTAGTTCGATTTTAAAATAAATTGCACATTAACGTTGCCACCCTTTCTTCTCTACAAAACGGAATAGTCAGAATTAAAATATGAGCATCAACTTTATTTTTTCCTTAAAAACGCCATATTGAACTTGTGCTCAGATGAATATAGTTTCTAATTCTGATTTCAAAAATGTATATATTACATTGACATTGCCAAACCTTAATTATTTCAGAAAAGCAGAAATTCCTAGGTAGGCGATGAAACTATCAAAGTTCATTTGTTTCGTATACCAGACCAGACATCAAATTGAATATAGAAACAGAGTTCGGAAGACTAGGAAGAAGAGAAATAGATCGAGTAGTGAAAAATTTATCGGGAAGGGTCGGGCTTTCCCTACAAAATAACGAGCATTTTGAACATCAGTTATGATTTAGATCTACTTATTCATGATTACTATTGTTATGACCATCAGTAAAATGTTGTTTTCAGGTTTCAGCATACCTATTTATTTTCTTATAATTTTCGTACCAACAACAAATTCATGGCCAACTAAGAAAATGGATCACTGAATTTAGAAGTGAAAACTCCATTCAAACGTTCAAAATTCCAATATAGCGTCCATATGAAAAAACGAAGAAGGAACCTCGAAATGAAAATTTGACTACGCCATCTTATAGAGAAGAAGAAGTGAGAGTGTAATTTAGGTAGAAATCCCTACTGAAGTAACGTCTAACGTTTAAAAATAAATATGATTTTGTGATAAATCTGATATGCGAAGCCAATGACTATCCGATAGTTTCAAGGCATACCTGGTGAATTCACTTTTTTGAAATAACTAGGGATTGGCAATAACCATTCATGACATATACATTTTTTAAATCAGAATTAAAAACTCTATTCATCTGTTTTTTGAAAATCCAATGTGGCATCCCATCTTGTAGACAAGAAAAAGTTGCAGTGTGCAGGTTATTTTTAAATGTTTTGGGGAAATTCGGTTTGTTTCATCTCTCTGCGGAACTACTTTGAATTGCGAAACTTTCTAAGCAGCATTTTGTTGATTACCTAAGTACGCAACTTTGCTCCTGTTTAAGCAACCTCGTATCTCTTACAGTTTTTTAGATCCGAGGGTCGAATTTGACATACCCTGTGGTTCAAAATATCTAGCGCATTAGCTTTGCCAAGCCTTCGCAGTGACTTAAGGAATATAATAGTGTTTCATCAAGCTCCCTGCAGAACTTGACGCAGTATTAATCAATTTAATTGATTTGAAACCTTTATTTTATATAGTTATGTTACATATGATGCCTTTGGCTTATATATAAATAATGAAAAACCGAAATATATTACTTCTCTGGACAATCAGAATATGTACTTCTTAGGAAAGAGGTGAACTACGATTAGGAGAATAGAATAAAACCGTTTTACAAAATATTATTATTATAAGCCACCGTGTACAGAACGCTTGAATTTTGGAGACTGGAGTTAACATTGCTGGCTTGGTTGGCTCATTGGATGATCCACTTTGGGCTCAGTGATTTGTAGTCCTTGGTGTCTTTGAGACATTTTTTATGCGCTTAATCCAGGCATGTTGCCACGCTGTCCCTTTATGGCATCTCCCAAAGTATGTCCTCTTCTCACTCATATATCTTCTCAATTTAATAATGACACTTTTACTTATGCGAGAGAACACAGGAGTAAGGCCCGTATCGTCAGTCGTCCCTACAATTGTAGGGCGCGTTTATGGCCTCCTTGATTGTCATACTCTTTTCTGTCCTTCAAAAATTTCTAGATTACACTCGTCCCGTGTCAGCGTCAGCGCTCTCCTATTGTTAAGATATGTTTTCGTTTTAAATTGTAGGAAATTTCAGGCTGATAAAACATGATAAAACTCAAAAGCAAGCACAATTTGATGCAAATAGATGTTTGTGACATAAGCTCAAAATAGAGCGCTGATACGGAGAAGTAGAAAACTATGACAATCAAGGAGGTCATAAACGCGCCCTATAATTGTAGGGACGACTGAAGATACGGGCCTAAGTCCGCATGTCAGTACCGGGTACATGCATTCTTCAATTATCTCCAATTTCACTTCTATAGAAAAATTCGAGCTGAAGCCAATGATTGGAGACAGAGCTTAAGCTGCTCGATTAACCTCAAACATTCCTTCTTTAATGAGACTGTTCGTGCTTACTGTTTTATTAAGATTGAGCAAGAGGTATCGTATTTGATCGAGGACGGAGGTTGCAACTCTTCGGTCCTCAGTCCCACCAAACTTCTGTTTAGGGTACGCTCGTGCTTGTTGAAATGCGATACCCTCGGCTTTCTTCTTATTACAAACAAGCCCCCACCAGTCATAGCATCCAAATATTTCTTCCATTGCCCACTTTGCTCTCATGATGGCTGTGTTTTGCTGTTTGGATTCATTCAGCATGCACAAGTCATCTGTGTTTTCATACTAAATCTAAGCATACCAGGTGGTTCCACCATTCTATGGGCAACTTCTTACGCGACTTAAAGCGAATTTTCGTCACACCTCAAAAAAATGGACCTGTATAAGGTGATAAGGGGCACCGATCGTTCGCCTTCTCGTTTCCTGTAGCCTCTTGATGTCATGGTATACAGAGCCACATTATCTTGTTCAGCACCGTACCGAGATCAGAAGCTTCTCAATGCTCAAATTTCTTTCACTCACATGAAAAGTGCAAAAATTACAGCTCCTCGCCCACCACAACCTGTAATACTCTATTTTCAAGCCTTCCGAAAGCAATATTGAAAATAAACTCACAAACGACAAAAAATTGAGGTGCATTCCCGTCTATAAGTAATTGTGCTAACATCAGAACGATAACTGCATATTTGGAATACTGGTCTGTTTTTTTGAAATAAATTGGATGACAAACAGGAGAGCAAAATAAAAAATGCGTTAAATTATTCGGAAATCATTAAATTTTAATGATATAGACAATAAAACAAAACAAAATACATGAACCCCGTCAAAATATTTATCTAAGTGAAAGAGCGTAGATTTACTTAGGGTGCAGGTAATTTGGAATATAGTATTCCAAATTATAGACACCCTCTTGACAATTGCTTACACTTTTTCTATGAAGCCAGCACGTTTCTCAACTTTGTAACCGTTTTACAGCCTTTGGTAAAATTAACCTTATTAACAAAACAGCTAATAATTATTAATTTGTTATCGAGTGAATTATTGAGTAATCAGTCACAATAATCACAAATCAGCATTTAGGCTGAACTTATGGTTTAGTGTTCTTAGTTACTGTTCTTTCAATAATCAAAGACATACGCACTGGATTCGGGCATAAGCACTACAAGCAGCGTGAGCCCACAGTTCGTACATTAAGCACTGTACCTATTCCAAATTAACAACATGACATCCTACCTTAAAATTCCATGTCATATTTATTATTCTAAATATATTCACAAAATCAAAATAAAATTGTAAGCTAACAACAGTTCAAATAATTGCAATAAAGATTTTACGTATCATAGTGAATGGTATTTAATGATTCAATTCTTACCGAAAAAGTATTCAAAGAACACGTTTCGTTCCCATGTGGCTGGTAGCAGCATATGTGAAGATGGCGTCCTGTTTTTAGTACTTGTGGTTCCGTGTGATTTAAGACAGTATACTCACGGCAAAGAAACACAGATAGAGTTTGCATTTATTTAGATAACTAAGTATTCCAAGTCACCTGCAGTATTCCAAATATGCTGTACTTCCTGTAAGCTATGTCCCGAACATACCAAGTTTGAATTTCAAACTGCTTTTGAGCTGTATGCTTTTTAGTGTTTGTGTGTCAAGGGTTTTAGTAGAAGTGGATTCGGTTTAGTAAGGAGCCGTGACGGAATGTCTCCAAAAAGAAAGGTATGGCGTCCGCTGAAACTTAGCAAAATATTTTTGTAGGATGTGTTGGTTCATATGATGGCAGTGGGCATCGACTGGTCAAATTGTTAAAAACGTGTTTCATTTACTTGCATGATATGGTGTTTCAAGATTAACGTGTTGCATCCTATTATTCGAACTTAGTTTTGAAATTTTGAGGCGCTCTTAAAGAGAAACGTGAAGGGATGTTATCAAGTAGCGAACTATTTCATCAGGATGATCCCAGTCATACCTCCAGTATTCCTATGGCTGCTCTGTACAAAGCAGGCTTCATATTGATAGATTACATACCATATTCGCTAGTCCTGGTACCCATAAATTCAATATTTTCAACATATCTGGTGTAGAGTGTTTGAAACAGTCGCACAAAATTTTTACCAGGAGGCAATTGAAATGCTAGATCACTGGTTAAATAAGATCATTGATATTAGAAGGGAATATATAAATAAAATGCAACTGCACTAAAAGGGCGTCAAAAGTGGAACAAATGGATCAACTCGCGTACATTGCTGGTGATTCGAGTACCAAGAAGACGTATTTTTTCGATTCTTATTTAAGACCATTGGGATTAATTACTCTCCCTACTGCGGTATCATTCACTTTTGAAGACTCGTTCATACATGACTGAATTCTAAGTGATATGCTTAGGAGCATCGAATATCAAAGTAAGAATAAATCCTTGACAAATTCTGAACTGAGAGTGGCATGGATATCCCAGGATCAGCAAAAGGAACGATTTCGTCCACCTCTACCTCGGAACTGCGCCCGCTTCCCGGATTTTTACTTTACGTAAAATGTTTAAGGTTCTACGACAGCGTATATGGAGCGAGGACACAATAAAATGCATCTGACAGCTGTAATGTGTGCCAGATATTGCCTGTCTGCCATCGGTAACGGGTCTACCAACGGGACCTTCTAGTACAGTCGTAAGGTCTCAACCACCGAATGAGAGAAATGAGCTTGTGGTGCGAGATAGTACAAGATCCGGAACTTTGAGGTTGAAAGTTAAAGCTGAGCGGTTATAGATAGATTGACTGGAACATCCAGATTTTCCATACATGTAAATTGAAAATCGACGATAGTCAAACGCTACTTGAATGTCACCTACCGAAATACCCATTTAAAAAAATTACCCTTCCCTATAGAATTACAGGTTGTACCATTGAATGATCAGAAGTTTGAGAAGCATCCAGGATGTCTTTGGCTAAGCCTAAAAGTTATCAAAAACTTGAAAGTAATACGACACAGAAATAGATATTGTGAATCATCTGAAACATTTTTGTATTCCGCATGTATGTAACTGTATATCTCCAATTCTATTATCTACTTATATGGGCTCCTCTTGTGTCTCATGTGACTTAACTATTTCTGGAACTAGGACACATCATGCCAATATTTCTTGAAATGCGGAGAAAAGTGTTACATTCGCTGTTATATAAAGATATTGTGTCTGCTGTCTGTATTGTATTAACACGTTCCTTGTGGAAATGATTTTGAAACATCCCCAAGTTTGCTGGAATTATATACCAGGAGGCTACAAATATAACAGTCAATTACAATACTAACGCAAAACATTTGATATATAAAACACTCTGGCAGGGTCGACTGATTAGAGTGATTGCTGAAGACTCATGTTCTACACGTGCCTTCAATCGAATCTGAGAAAACATAGGAATCTGATATCTGTACAAGTTTAAGAAATAGATGCCCAGCAGGACATGCATGATTTGTGTCGCGCGAATGTGTCACGCTTTTTGAAACAGTAATCGCACGACATTTTTCATCGTACGATTTCTAGATTATGTTTCCTTCTAAACAAATTCAAACATTTCGTATTTATGAGTAATTGAACAAATGCGCTACAATATTCGAAAAACATACGTCACTATACACATTTTAATATAAACCTGATCTGTCTATCTTCTTTTCTTGCGAATTACTCACAAGTACAAAATGTTTTAATTTTTTCAGAAGAAAAAACCTAACCCATTCTTTTTTGGATAAAAATAACACCTAGCTTTCGGAATGGTTTGCGACTCATATCGGCAAGTTAAACTAGTGTATTTTGCTATAAAATGCGTTTCGAACGAACCCTATATATTGCTCAATAAACTAATAGTGATGGCCGGAAAACAGGTGTTTTGGGATAAACAATTATGAATTCTCAAAAGTTACTTGACCAAACTACTCCAATCTCGATGTGGTTATTGAGAAGTACGAATCCTACGAATTTGAAGAATTTCAAATATCTTCGAGTAAGCGTCGTCGCATTACCAAGTACCAAAGCTGCAGCTTGCCTCGGTTTTCGGCAATAACCTTTTTCCTAATAGTCAGATTCTTTTACGTGTGGTCTCAGTTTGTAGGTCTCATGAAATCTTATCTTTTCGTTCCTGCCACCACCTCCGCTTGAATGCCAAAGAACATGTTTTCTCATTCTTTGTTGTCTAAATAAAAAGTTTTCTCACAAAAATTGGTTTACCCATTTTATGCGTCCATGTTTTAGATACCCCCTTGAACAACTTGCAGCAATAAAACCAGAATTTACAACTATTTGGCAAACCAGAGGTATTTTCGTCTAATATGATTAGACTATAATGTCTGCACCAACAAAGCGCACGAAATAATAAACAGTTGCAGATTCCGCTCATATCAACTATAGACAAGACACTCTCTAAGTGTGAATTGACACTAAATTCTCATGGCAAAAGTCATCTGTTGTGCTTGACAAAAGGCGTTACAGAAAACTGTAGACAAATGCATTAAGGCACCTGACTAAAGTTCATAGGTGATTTCCTGGGTAAATTAAAGGAAACAACTTTATATGTACGTGGGTTCGAACAGATTTCGCTTTCGATATAGGGTGGAAAACTTCATTTGTAATTGATTTTTTTTTTCGTCAAAATTTAACCGTATAGCCGATTAAGCTAAAATTTGTTATTACTGGATTATTCCAAAGAATTTACATAAACTTGGATGAGAAAAATGTGGTGAAGTAAAATGTAGAAGTATCAAGCTCTTTATGACAATTTCTGGATGTATGATCAGCTGTTTTTTCTGATGATTGTAATTGGTTTTTTTAATAAAAGTAATCGAAAACGTGTAACGCTTTTTAAAGCGAGATATAAAATGGAAAATTTTGTAATCTAGAAATTTTTGAAGGAGAGAAAGAAGTATGACAATCAAGGAGGCCATAAACGCGCCCTACAATTATAGGGACGACTGACGATACGGGCCTTAGAGATGGAGCAATTCTGGACATATGTTATAAAAGTCCATATGAATTCTTTTCTTGAAATTGTCCTTGAATTTTGTCCCGATACATTATCAACACCCTTTGTAAAGTTTCTACTAGCCAATAATAAAACTATATTTTCTGAACAAATAGACTTTTTGAAGTTGAAGAAACAGCTAGAGAAGAATGTAGATTAGTAGGTACTTAAAAAATGGGTACACATAGTCAACCGAAAAGTAACGTCCAATCAGTAGGCATATGTGGTTCTGATTACTCATTGAACTGAAAAAGCACTGTCGTTTATTGTTGCTGCGTAAGCAATTAGTTACTCTATCCACTTTTATTGTCTGATAATACTGACTTTTGTTAAATACATTCAGCTGTATCGCACGTAATTGGAAAGATATATACACAAAATTCAAATACAAGACCAAGACCTACTGGCACGAAGAAAGAATGTGTCTTCACTTCATTTTCAACAATTTCACCTTATCTGCAGAAAAATATCTCCCAAAAACTTAATCTTATACAATTAAATTGCTAAATTGGTCATTATCTGATTGCTTGTCGCTTCTCCCAATTTTGTAAGATATTCTTCGATTTGATACTATTTCGGCTATTGCATCCTTTAACGAAGCAATATTTTATTTGTCTGAACCAACCTGGAAGTAATTTATTTGTAACTAATAAATAATGTATGGTGGCAGATTAATATTTTAACACAAAGTACTTGTAGCGTGCCGTTCGAAGAGATAGTAGCAAGATACTCTTTTATCACATTCAAGCAAATATATTAACCAAATGAAAATGGTATTTACCATTTTGGATTGGTATTTACCGATCCGTTCAAGCGAGTGTGGTTATCAGTTTGGTTATAAGATGCGTAACGTCATGAATTAGCTGTTATATGTCTTAGTTATCACCGCAGAATTGTAGTATTTACCCAACTCAGGAGTAGTTTTATACTTCTGGTTATTATTTGAAATGTGACAAGTTAGAATTTCGCCGGGTATTGAATATGTTTGTTGTACTTCTGCTTCATTTTTGGGAAACTTGATACAGGCTGACTTCAGTTGTAGCATAAAGTCGAGCACCTTATTAGTTATACTCATTACTCTTGTTGGGGACACTAGATCGAGTTCCTATGCTTAACAAAGTATCCTGTCTAGCCGGATACCACAAGAATACTAAAATTTGGCCATATAATCTCAGTGGATCATGTCCACCAGTATACGGTTTGCTAATATCTTTTTTCATCGTTTGTTCCTATCATTTCTGCTAAATCAATAAATGTTTTCTTTGACATGCGGAAAGGTTTAGAGAACTGAAAGTTATCATAGCTACAAAGCCATTAAAAAATGTTTTCTGAAAAAAAACATTTCTCACATTAATATTGTGAAAGGTTTCTTTTTTAAACTCCCCCAACACTATTGTAGATGAAAAAGCACCAATTATTAAGTGATAATAAAACTAATCAGAAATTATATATGTGCTTTTCTAAAATAAACAACTTGCAACAAAAACGCGGTTAAAACCAACGCGTTCAAGCGATTCGAATAACGGACGTCATCAAGTCGTGTGTCATCTCAAATCATATTTCAGCCGCGGTACATAATACAGGAATTTTGGTTGTTCGCTTGGATTTGATTTTTAAGTTCGAACCACGCTTGAAGTAATGAAGCGTCAATTTTTAATACGCATGACACGGAAGCACGGAACCCCCTGGGAACAGTTCTTCATATATTAACGGGGAATCAGTGATAATGCGACTAATAGTGAGTGCTAGATGCCGCGAAGGAGTACAAGCGCTATTCATCTAACTTTCAGACCCCTGGTTCCAAGATAGCAGCCGCTCACTTTCGCAGAGGTCGATTCTGGTAATAGATGGTAGTTGTTGGATAGACCCAATATCACCGATAGAAGATACTTTGCTCTGCTCTGGTGCTTGTTAATTGAATGGACGAAAACAGTATTATTGTCAAAAAAACCTGCTCTGCTGAACATCGTCTGAGTGCCGTAGAAATTAACCTCTTTGTCAGCTTTTCGGTGTTCCGAAACAATGCGCGCCCGTGAATGTGAGGGGCGCTTAATACTGTTTGTTAAAAAAGTATCACTAACTAGTAGGATGGCACTCCGCCTGAACTCACCAAGTATGAATAGCGTAGTGATAGCAACAGCACCTCGCAGTTCCGAGCTAGCAGCCGTCGCGAGTATACACTTGTGCGACTGCGACCAACCCGGACTTACAGTGCGATCCTACTGTGATTTTCATCACGGTACGATCGCCATCCACGATGGCGAGAATAGAAAAGCTGGCGAGCCAGCTGAAGCAGAAGGAGGAGAACTTCGCAATGCTTGCTGAGCAGATGAAAAATCTGCAAGAAGCATTCGAGCAGGCGAGGAATGAGATCGATGAGGTGAAAAGGAAGCTCCTCAAAGCGAAGAGGAAAGCGAAGCAGACGGAGGAAGAAGAAGAAGGAGAGGACCAGGGAGACGAGGACCAGCAGCCTACGGAGAACTTGGACATGGATGCCCAAGATATCGACGTAGAAAAAGCCGAGAAGAGGACGGACGACACCGATTTCAGTGTCGCCACCAGACGGAGGAAGCGGGTGCGAGTTTCCTCCTCCGAAGAAGAAGAAGAACCCAGGCAGCCAGAGATGCCAGCTGCCACCAAGAAGAGAGGTCCTAGAGCAACCAGGACCACCGAGGCCCCCATGGCAGGAACAGGAGTTCCGCCAATCAACATCGAGGGCACCGCTGATTGGTCATCCTTAAGCAGGATGATGAACAGCAAGGGGATTCAATTCTCCAAAGCTAGGACGGCGGGTACCAGTGTGATGGTATTCACAAATACACCAGCTGACTACCGTCAGCTAGTCGCACTGCTGGAATCCATCAAGCGGCCCTTCTTCACCTATCAACTGAAGGAGGACAGGATGGACCAGAGGGTCATTCGTGGGCTTCCGAGGGAGATGTCAGTCAACGACATCAAAGAGGATCTAGTGAGCCAAGGCATCGCAGACGCCGAGGTTCAGCAGATGACCTCAAGGACCACAAAGAAGCCACTCCCGCTCTTCCTCGTCAAGACGAAGATGCCGGAAAAGCTTGCAGAGATCCAGAGGCTGGCCATGCTCACGGTCAGCTTCGAGAGGAAGAAAAAGTCTTCCGAGCCCAGCCAATGTTACCGCTGCCAGCGGTACGGGCACACACAGCGGAACTGCCGTCTCGCTGAACGGTGCGTTAAGTGTGGAGAGGACCACAACAGCACCAGCTGCAGTCTGCCAGCGCCGCCAACAGGGCAACGAAACGCCAAGTGTTGCCTCTGTGGAGAAGGCCACCCCGCCAACTACAAGGGATGTAGTAAGGCGCCGAAGAAAGCTGCTTCTGCCCCCAAAGCAGTCCCCACCACAAATAGGACTTCTTACGCTCAAAAAGCGAAGAAGCCTATGTCCACTTCTGCCCCAGCAGCCGCCACTGCTACTGGAACTACTGCGCAGAAGCAACACGGCGATGACAGACTGCTAGCAATGATGCAAGCCATCATAACCCGCCTGGATGCACTCGAGGCCAAGATGCAAGACAAGCACTAGACCCGAAATGTCTACAGGTCAAAACGTAGAATCTCCACGCATTATCTCCTGGAACATCAACGGATTCAGGGCACGGAAACCAGAAATCCAGGAGATACTAGACCAGTACCAACCAGAGGTGATGGCCATCCAAGAAACGAAGTTGGATGCTGCCCATAGTCTGACGTTCCCGCGGTACGAGACGTACCGCTACGACAGAAGGGGCAGAGGTGGAGGAGTCGCATTACTCGTCAAACGTACCTTGACAAGTCATGTCCTCGACGATACCGCAGACATAAATGGGGACGGAATCACGGTCCAGGTCCATCACAACCACCGTCCCTACAGAATCACCTCCCTATATGTGCCACCAGGGGAGGCCCTAGACGAAGATGACATCGCTGACCTCCTGAGAGGCCCAGGAGCACGCATAGTCATCGGAGATCTAAACTGCAAGTCTCCGGCATGGAACAACAACGTCGAAGACAGGAATGCAAGGCAGCTCCAGGAACACGTCGATGCCCTGGCGGGGGTCATCGTCGGTCCGGAGCAACCAACCTACATTCCATTCGGCCTTGGGCGACCTGCGGTACTGGACATAGCCATCCTCCGCAACATCAGAGAGGAGTTCGAGATAGAGACCCTGGTGGAAGGATCGTCGGACCACAATCCGATTCTACTAACACTTGGCACAGGGTTTAGAACTCGAGATAGCTTGAGCACCAAACGGACGAACTGGAACCTGTACAAATCCAACGTCCAAAGGAACATCACTCAAATTCCAACCATCCGATCAGCGGAGGAACTGGACAACGCAGTAGAGGAGCTGGAGAATGCTGTCCTGCGAGCGCACGAGGACAGCACCCGCTCCGAGATTACGGCAGTTCCTAGACACCTAAATGGTCCAGCACCGCACCATATTAGGCACCTGATCAGGGAGAACAGAAGACTCAAGCGAGAACATGTCCAGCTGTTGACAGAGGAGTCGAGAGTTGCGCGAAACAGAGCATCGTTAGCTCTGAAGAACGCACTCGCGGAACTCCAAAACAGCAGATGGAATGCAGCCTGTGCAGAACTAGAGACCCAGGATGGTACGGCCTGGTCTATGCAGCGAAAATTTCGTCGTCAGCGCACCACGATCCCCACTCTTCACGGCCAACGCGGCTTGGCCTACTCCAGTGAAGAAAAAGCCGAAGCATTCGCCGATTCGCTAGAATCCGAATGCAGACTCAATTACCATGAAGACGAGGACGACAACCACGAGGAGGCCGTGGAAGTCGCAGCTGAAAACATGAGGAGTCGACCACCTGGCCAGGAGACGGATCACCCCTCCAGTCCAGAGGAAATCCGTCTGATCATCCGCAGGTTGAAGGTCAGAAAGGCGCCGGGAAGGGACGGCATCAACAACAGGATGCTGAAGAACCTTCCCACCTAAGGCATTGCTGCGCTCACCAACATCGCCAATGCCACCCTGAGACTTAACCACTTCCCGCGGCGGTGGCGGGAAGCCCAGGTTTTAATGCTCACCAAGCCAGGCAAGGACCGGAAGTTGCCCCAGAACTACCGGCCCATCAGCCTGGTTTCCTCGATGGGCAAAGTAGTCGAAAAGACTATCGCCGTTCGACTAGAGAAGCAGGCAGAAGAACTGCAACTTCTCCCCCCAGAGCAATTCGGCTTCAGATCCTCGCACAACACGGAACTCCAAGCGCTACGACTGACAGAAAACATCACCAGCGGCTTCAATCTCCAGGAGGCAACCGGTCTCGTCCTGCTGGACGTGGAACGAGCCTTCGACCGAGTTTGGCACGATGGACTCATCGCCAAAATGGAAGCCGCCGGAATCGATGCGAACATGTGCCAACTAATCCAGAGCTATCTAACACAAAGATGGTTCACGGTGAAGATTGGTACATGCCATTCAACAAGACGACAGCTGGAAGCAGGCGTGCCCCAGGGGTCAGCCTTAGCCCCCCTGCTCTACAACATCTATACTTACGATGTGCCGAAGACAGCTGACACAATGCTGGCCCTATATGCAGACGACACTGCTATAGCCGCCAAGCATAGACGACCCGAGATCATCCGTAGAAGACTACAGGGTGAACTGGACCAAATTCAGGACTGGTGCGTGAAATGGAAAATCCGCATCAACGTCCAGAAGACGCAGGCAATCTTCATTCAACGAAGAAGGATTGCAAGACCTCTCGAAGCATCCATCTTCGATGAAGATATCCAGTGGAGCGACAATGTCAAATATCTGGGGATCGTTTTTGACAAGTCCCTCACCTGGAAAGCGCACATAGAAGCTGTCATCGCAAAAACCAGAGCAGCCATGGCTCAACTCTATCCATTACTGGGTAGACACAGCCAGATGCCGCTAGCGACCAAGCTACGGCTGATCAAGGCCATCGCCAGACCTCAGCTCGCTTACGCCTCCGCGGTCTGGGGGTACGCTGCCCCCAGCTACCGCAAGCGACTTGCTGCTCTAGAGATGAAGCTACTCCGGATCGCCACCAATGCACCTTCCTACGTAAGGAACTCAACCTTGCGTAGAGACCTGCATTGGGATACCATCCACGAGTACATGAGGAAAAAAGCGGAGAAGACCTTCGAGAAAGCTCAGGACCACCCGAACGAGCAGCTACGATTCCTCATGGACTACGATCCGGACGAGAGGCCTCGCAACCGCAGAACCAGGTACCCCAGACCAAGGTCCCAGTTGGCACCCGCTAACTGGAACCTGGACTAGGAGACTAGGAGAACTTGCGGCTGCTCCCCCCCCCACCCCACGGCGTGGATGCAGAGGACCAGGAACCACCGGGACCAGGACCCACCGGGACCAGGACCAACCAGGACCAGGACCCGCCACGACCAGGACCCATCAGGACCAGGACGCTTCAGGACCAGGACCAGGAACAACATATTGGTAAGAGGACTTGAAGCTCTTGATTTTTCGAAAACAAGAGTTTCAAGAGAAACTGGCAGACCCTCTATCGATGATCGCTTAACGACATCGATAGAATGTGCGAGGTAAAGGGAACCAACCCGGCGTTCGCAGAGACTGAAACACATGAGGAGACGTTGTAGCAGACCGCAGGTCACGCACAACACATGGCCTACCGAGACGCTGATGAGTCGGGCCACGCGGAGGTTTAGGGTTTAGTGGGTATTAGGTGATCTCTTCAAGACCCTGGAGCCCCACACACGTCGTAGCTCGTGCTATGGTATGGTGCGTAAATGCATTCCCCCCTCGTTAAAAAAAAAAAAAAAGCACCTCAGTCAAGTAAACAAAATCTGAAGACATGTCTTGTCTGGGGTTTGTACAAAGTATGTACCATATGCTTAGTTATTTCAGCTCCGGAATGAACGGATTCATCATAACCGCATATTATTAACTGAGTCATTAAATTGCATGAAATTGCTGAGTCTTCAGAGGTAGGTCGCCAGCCGTCAGTTTGTCCTCAGCTCTAAAAGCTTACGTGTAAATTATTATCAACGAAACTGTTGATCAGATTCAGCGTTCAGGAAAAGCAGTCACTACTGATTCGCATATAAAGCTTTACTCATCAAGCACAGTTATTTACTGCTCCTTCCACGCTATTCTAGAATATTCCATCGAAAAATATGTTTATAACCTCCAATGTTCGCCCACAAAGTAACTTTCTCAAGGTAGGTCGAATACATTATATTATTAGCAGATATGCACGTGAGCGACCTTCAAACTCCTTAGCTACGAAATTCAACGTCTTTATCTAACTCGACCACATACATATATATGAAGTTGTGTTATGTCAGACTCAGAGTAAGGAGGAGAGGGAGAGAGTCAGCCAGAAAATGGAAATGTCACGATAAATTATTTTGTTTGTTCTTTGTGACGGGGCGAATGCATGAGCGTGCGATCTCCTGGGATGAGATTTGCGATTGTGTGACATGTTTCAGTGGCATTAAAAGGCTTACAGTCAATCATCCTAGTTAGTGGGTAATCTGCGCTTATTTTATCGCTTATTATGTCGAGTTGGACATGACATTTTTAATTCAATTGTTTTATTCCGGACTTTGTCTTTAGAATTTTGAGATCACAACGTTTTGATTGACAAGTTATCTTTAATCGTCTTCGGGTGAACTAGTATTCATCTTCCTTCTACGCTATTTACACCAGGAGTTCCCAACCAGGGAGCGCGCCTTCCAAGGGGCATAGAGAGATGTCAAGGGGGGGCGGAAAGCGTTTGCATTTTAGAAAAAAAAACAAAAAAAAATAGACAAACGACAAGTCACAACATAAAGTCCGCGCGCACCTCCGCACGCGTTCTGCTTAACATTTATCACTTAGAAAACAATTGTGTACCTACCAGACGCGGATGATCATCTGTGACATTCATTCCCACAAACTTGCGAAAAATTTGACGTTTCGATGTACATGTTTTGTTGAGATATCTGTTTGAGTGTGTCAACTTATTGTGTCTCACTGTTAAAAGGTAAGTTTGTGTATTTACAAACTTCAGTTACCATCTTTATTTAATTTACTAGATTATTGATTGAGTGGAGACGCGTTCATAGATCGACCATTGGAACTTTTTTATCACATAACAATCAAAACAACGTGGCGAAATAATTTTGAAACGACGAACATTAAGTACCTTATATTTATTCCGAATGTATTTAAAATTACTATTATAACGTCAACCTGCGTACAAAAATATAAATCTCCCTGTGGCCAAAATACTGTTGAATACATTACGTTATTAAGATAAAATAATGGCCATATAATTAGTAATTACATTTAGGTATTTTGCTTATTTATTTGTTGCTTATTTGTTTAATTGTTATAGGTGCAAAATGGCAGAGAAAAAAAGAAAGTCTTCCGAAGATTACGTTAAGTTTGGATTTACCTTCATTGAAAAAGACGAGTTACAATTGCCTCAGTGTGTGATATGTATGATAGTTTTAAGTAATTATAGCATGAGGCCCAATCGCTTTGAAAGGCATTTGAAGCAACAACACCCTACTCTGGTTTTGAAAACAAAAGATATTTTTTCTTCTAAAGCAGAACCGCTCAAGCGGATGTGACTGGACAAGTCGGGAAATTATCAGACAGGTGTATCACAGCATCTCAAAGCTTCATTTGAAATAGCTGTTATGATAGCAAAGCAAAAGAAACATCATACTATCGGTGAAGATGCAGAGCAAAAATATAAGTCTATTTCTCTTTCGAATAACACAGTCAAGCGTAGAATCGACGACATTGCAGCAGACATAAGTACACAAGTAATTAACAAACTAAAATTATTGCCATTTTTGCCATTAGTTGCGATGAATCCACCGACATCGTTTATTGTGCACAGTTAATAGTTTATGTTCGTTACATCGGTGGAGATATCATTCAAGAAGAGATTTTGTACTCCCAATCTTTAACAGCAGGTACTACATCTGAAGATATATTTAATTCAATATCAAATTTTGTTGAAAAAATGATTTGGATTGGAAGAAACTCATTGGACTTTGCACAGATGGTGCACCTGCAATGACAGGTGTACGATCGGGTTTAGCTAAAAAGCTCAGAGAAAAAAGTCCCGCAATGGTTAGTACACATTGTGTTATTCATCGGCAAGCTCTGGCTTCCAAAACGTTGCCACAGGAAGTACGCCAGACTTTGGACTCGGCTATAAGGATTGTGAACTCCATCAAGAGCAGCGCTTTGAACAGTAGGTAATTTACTTTACTTTGCGAGGATCTCGATTCTGATCACAAAGTCCTTCTGTTCCGTACAGAAGCAGGTACGCTAGCTGTCCAAAGCCAACATGTTGGCTCGCCTATGAATTGGAAGGAAAGGTAATTATTTTTCTTGAGTTCAAAGAAAAACACGATTTCTTGACAATGTTCAAAAATGACACATTTCAATGAAAGTTGGCTTATTTAACTGACATATTTGACTCCTTGAATGAGCTAAACTTGAAACTTCAGGGCAGAAACAACACTATAATAAGCAATTATGATTATACTCAGGGGTTCATATCAAAGCTTCAACTTTGGAATCAAAAAGTGTCTTCTGAAAATGTTATACCTTTTTGTCGGCTGTTCGAAACAATTAAAAATAGCATACTGGACACAAACTTAAATGGTGACATAAAAACTCATTTGCAAGCGCTGGAAGGCGAACTTCGCCGACACTATCGAGACATCAATTCAGAGTCACCAATATGGCACATGATAAAAAATCCGTTTGTTATCGATGTGTCACAATTACCAAAAGAAGTTCAGGAAGAATTTATAGCAATGAAGGCTGATTCGTCCATGAAAAGTGACTCCAACTTTTAACTTTGGATAAATTTTGAGACAGGCTTTTCTGCTCCAGTTCTAATTGAAACCAAACAGCGAAATCGTCTTGATGTCGATAGCGACCTGGTGATATCTCTGTCAAAAACACAACCTAGAATCAACCATCAGGTACAGAACATGCAATCTCAAGAGTCTCATTGGTACCTATTCTTATTTTATTCAAGTTATTCGATAAAAAACACTTATTAGTTCATCTAAACCTTTAAAGTTTCTTAAAATAAAAGTCTTTGTACCTGTATAATGTGCGTTTTTTGTATTTATTGAAAAAGTAAAGGGAGGCATGAAAATTCAATTTATAGTCCGGGAGCCTCAACAGAAAAAAGGTAGGTAAACCCTGATACTGTTACCGCTCATGTATCTTATTTGACAACGTATCCTGGGTGATGTGACTGGTAGTACCATGTTCTCCGGGAGGTCTGCACTGGTTATTCTAACCTTGTGCCTTGATGTTACTAATGATAGGCTTCCATATTGGTTTGATATCTACGCTGTCCTTACTATACATATTGCTGTTGCTGGTTATGTAAGCTGGCTCCTTGAATTTTTTGCGATACCAGTGTGCTTCTTCAAGTATGATCTTGTTGTATTTCCATTTTATTGCGCGGTGTTCTTTCCGTGTGTGTACTGCTATCCCTAATTTCTCTTTTGCGGCTCGTTCTGTGTGAGGTCGAGGCTCCTTCAATCTCACAGCCAATGGTATCTTCGTCTTCCCATAGCAAACTTTCCCACATTCACATGGAATGTGGTATGTGCAGGCCTTGGTGTCGTGATTTTCTTTCCTGGGTTTGGTTTTTCGAGAATGCTCCGTAGTGTTATATTCCTTGAAAATCTTATTTCGATGTGATTTTGGTTGCCGATTATTCTTAATATACTATAAATGAATTCCATGTACGGTATTATGAAGGTATGCTGCTGTTCATTCGGCGTGCTCATCCTGATTGTAGTGTCCTCTCGCAAAACTTCTTCTACTATTCTTCTTGGGTATCCGTTCTATGTCAGGTCTTCCTTAATCTTGTGGGCCTCCTCTTCTAAGCTTGCCTGCATGCTGTAGATGTCTTTAGCTCGAACAACGAATGTTGAACCATCCCTTTCTTCATGATCACAGGATAGATTGAAGAATTACGTACTATTTCTCTGTGTGTGTTGGTTTCCTGTATACTGAGGTTTCTGTCTGGCTGTTGTTCTTCATCACTCTGAGTTCTAGGAATGCAAGCCCGTTGACGGCTTCGTCTTCTATCGTGAACTTTATCGATCGCCTTAGGCTGTTGAGGAGTTCAAAGAGTTTTTGCAGCTGGACGTTTCCATGGTTCCAGATGAAGAAGGTATCGTCCAGATATCCCAGCCAACTTGAGTTTTATTTCTGCGCTTTCCATGGCCATTGACTCTAGCCGCTTCATGTACAAGTTAGCCAAGACTGGAGGCAATTGTGATCCTATTGGCAGTCCTTCTCTTTGTAAGTTGAATTATTATTTTACTTGAATGTAGTTGCTCTGCAAACAGAAAATTAATAATTCTATTATTCACTCAAACGGCAGGTTCGTTGTTTGTTATAGCTCAGGATCTTGTCTAAGTTTCAGTTCGATCATCCGTAAAACCGCTGGTATGGGAAAACTGTATAGGTTTTCAATGTCAAAACTGACGATTCGGGCTTTTGTTTGTCGTGGTACTTACACAAAGGGCTTAGAGTTCTTCCCTCTAGCGGTTATATTATCTGTAGTGTTTGACTTAGCCATATGTCGGAGTTAGCTACGGATCGAAGCAGAACTCCCTTCTTGTGTTTTCGTATGTATGACTTTTTTATTCGTAAAAGTATCTTCTATGAAACTTTGACATAAAATTCATCGCATTCACATTATTCTCACATACATAGACGACAGAAGTTTGACTATCAAGATCCTTATACAAGGCAGCCTAGATAAGAATGAACCTTGAAAACGATTATATTTAGTTACTAATGATGCTCGAGTGAGGAGATAGAAAATTGACAAACTTCTCTTCTAATCTGCAGAACTGGACTACCTACTTACGACTTCAAGTTATTAGAAAAAAAAAACAACCTTCTCGTTCGTTTTGTGTTTTATCTATTTATGTCGATATTCTAACGGATCAGAGTTTCAGTTGCGACATCTCTATAATGACACTTCCATACAATAATTATGACTCGGTAAAAAAGAAGAGATCTACAAAAATATGTCCGACAACACCAAAGGATAAGCCGATTGGAAAATCTTGTAAATAGTCAGCCAAAAATACAGCTTCACCCTCCGTTATCTTGCTAATCGGAAATTGCTTCATATTGTCAAAACTGTCAGTCCTAGCGTATAAGCATGGAAGTTGTTAATAATAAAATATAATTCTTGAATTGGAAATTCCAATAAGGCAAGAGATTTTCTGATATAAATTGAAATAGCATTACAAATAGCTGATACGTCAATACTTCAGATACCACAGATATATATATATAGGTGAAAAATAAAGCTTCCGCCTATTGTTGGGTACTTCGACAAAATTCAAACAAAGAGGACCTGTATACTTTATTAATCTCTGGAGGAGCTGCAATAACATTGAGAAGAAATAGCAACTATAGTGCAAAACGATTTTAAATGAACTTATAGTCGTATGTGCGATTATTGCTAAATGTTATTAACGTTTAGGTTGAGGGAAACAACCAGTGAATGCTGGATACATGGTACATTCGTCAAAATTAATATAAACTACACACAGCTGTATGTCAGGAACAAATTAAAATGGATTAAAAATATTTAAAACAAAAGTTAAAATTACATCGTGAACCACATGATGCTGCACAAGATGGTGGAGTTCAAAGAAAAACACGATTTCTTGACAATGTTCAAAAATGACACATTTCAATGAAAGTTGGCTTATTTAACTGACATATTTGACTCCTTGAATGAGCTAAACACAGCTGTATGTCAGGAACAAATTAAAACGGATTAAAAATATTTAAAACAAAAGTTAAAATTACATCGTGAACCGCATGATGCTGCACAAGATGGTGGGCACGGGATCACAGGTAGCATGAAACATTTGACAGGTGACAGAAAGTTGGTGGTGTCAGTGGCGATGGATGGTACGAAAATTTGTAAAGTGTGTACTGTGTTGCCAGATCACTTCAGATGGTGTTATTTATCAAGATATGTTAAATAAGAACTTGTCAGCAGACCAGAGGCAGTTGAACAAACTGTATTGTTGATGAGATGGGCAATTGAATTAAACAATTATTATTTTATTATGAGAAAAACCAATTATTCAAATTTGCATGGAATGGAAATTTTGGATCGAAAAGGGTTGAATAGACCAAAACGCAGATTCCGTTTATGGTTGTGAAAAGTCGAAATTTGTACGTACTCCAACGTTTCGCAGTTTAGCAAATATGAGTAAATGACGCTCAGTTGCTTAACATCTGTCTTCTTATTCATACAGTTGTAATTCATCAAAATGTGGGACATTTCCAGGAATAAACATTTAGATAGGTGTTTTTCTTTATCAAGAACTTTGATACTTGTGTAGTTTATAGAGTGCCCTGTTGTATTGACATGAGATGCCAGACCACATCTCTCGGTATGAAGCCTAGAATCACTTTTGTATGATGAAATCCTTCTTTTTAGAGATCGAGAGGTCTGACCTATGTATATTTGGTTGCAATTATTGCAATTGATAGAGTAAACTGTGTTGGTTAAGCCAAGCAGCGGGACTCTGTCTTTCATCTGTAAAAAATACAGTTCATAGTGAAGACGGATTTACAAGCAATTCGACAGTTCAACGGGCTACATAGTATGATCAGCTTAGGGGTCAGTTCTTTGAGTTCTTTGATATAGGGTAGGACAGCAAAACCAGATCTGGAATTTGGGATGGCGGTTATATTGTTGTTAGAATTGGTATTGTTGTTGGGAATTATATCAGTTCTATTATTAGGAGTTGTGAGAATACTACTCGGACTATTAGAGTTTGGTAAAATACTGGAACGAGAGCTGAACAAGATCTTGTTAAGTAAACACTTCGGATAACTATTGTTGATGAACAGTTTTGATAGCTTCCATAAATTTGAAGTGTGGAAAGTATTATCAGAGATGCTGATTACCCTTGTTTTCATCTGCTTCACGAAGTTGATTTTAATCCTTAGTTTATGGTATGACCTAAAATTGAGGAAACGGCCTGAGGTCATGGGTTTCTGGTACCAGTCTACCAATAAACTATTATTGTTGGTGCGGATGAGTCTTGTGTCTAGAAAGGGGGCAGACAGGTTCTCATTTTCTCTTTCAATGGTTAATTGTATGTAGCGGTCATAGCTGTTGAAATCTCCGTCAATACTGTCCAAACCTCTGGAGGGAAAGCATAAAATAATGTCATCTACGTATTTTTTATGAAGAAGAGGTTATAAGGTAGTGTCGGAATAACAGTATCAAGCAGATCATCCATAACATATTCTGCCAAAATTGGTGATAGAACAGGTCCCCTAGGACAACCTTGTGTCTGAGAATATATTTTGTTGTTGAAAGAGAACTAGTTATTATGAAAGAGGAATGTTATAAAGTTGGTGAAAGATTCCAGAGAAATGTTGCAGTGTTGACTTATCTCATCCCAGTGTCTATTTATAGTTCTAGTACATACATCCAGGTAGATATTACTGAATAGCGACACCACATCAAGAATGGCAATAATGTGATCAGGTGGTATTTGCAACCTGTTGAATTGGCGAGAGACTTCAAACGAGTCTTTGATGTTGTAATCATTATCACCATGTGCCGATTTCAATCTTTCCGATATTAATGAAGACAAAGCCTGGGTGGCTGAACCTATTGATGCAACTATAGGTCTTACTGAGAGTATAGGTTTATGTATGTTTGGAAGTGCATAGAATCTAGGAGGGACAGAGTTATAAGTAGTCAAAGTTCCATTTTGTTCTTGGGTTATTTGTCCAGTGTTGAGGAGTTCCTTAACAGTGTCATTACTTTTCTTTTCTATCTTTGATGTAGGATCTCTATTATTTTCGTGGCATGATGGGTCATCACTGATAAGATTGTTACAAAGATCCTAATAGTGTTGTTTTAACATTACCACTGTAACATTGCCTTTCTCAGATCTTGTAACCATGAGTTCAGGATGTTCTCTTAGAAATTTTCTAGCTTTGTTTAAAATGTTGTCACAGAAGGAATGCTTTTTATTAAGATTGTTGCTGAGATGATAGTTAGTGATGATGTTGGTGGAACGAGTTGTGAAAATATTTCTTTCAGTGTCATCACTTATGGAGGATGCTAGTATGTCTACATCTGCTAGGATGGATCTGATTGGAATGACACTGTCAACAATCGGTTCCACACTGAGCTTTTGGCCCCAAGGAAAGAAATTTTAAAAAGTTATTAGGGAAGTCAACATTACTGAGATTCTTGATCCAGTTTGGCTGAGTGTTGAGCAAAGTTTTCATAGCGTCATTTAACAATCTGTCAAACTTACGAATATTAGAGTTCTTAATGTTATGAAAGATTTTATGGTAATCTCTGAGTTGTCTAGATTTGAAATTGTTAAAAATTAAGGGAGAAGTGGAAGAAATTAAGTCACTTTTGAGTGAGTTGAGTGTGGAATGAAGTTTCTTCAATTGTCTGTAGCAGAAATATATCTCAAGTGTGAGTATTTTATCACCTAACCTGTGCAGAGGATTTTTCATCCCATCTTCTACTAAATGGTTGTGTAGAATGTGGGATTGATGTTAAGCAGTGGGTGATGTGAGGTGGTATGATGCCATGCCTGTACATCACCTACCGCTTAACATCATTCACACGACGATTTAGTAGAATATGGGATGAAAAATCCTCACGTGTGAAACGGTCCAACCGTCCTTCCTAAGTGGTATGGATTGTTGCCTTTAGGAAATTCGGTGCATTTTTGAACTATTTCAAATACAACTTTCCTATGTCGCAAATCTATTTATTGATGGACATCCATGGACAGCTAAGAAAGCAGCCAAGGGCACTTACAGATATCCATGAGCATCCACCGACAACAGCTGCTGGTACAGCGGACAGCCAATGGGTTAACCCTCTGGCATCATTGACTCGAACACCACTATATGAAGTCGGTTTTAAATACGGATGTTAAGAAAAAATATTTCTAATTTGTCATTGTTCCATTATATCCAAAGAGCTTTACCACGTTTCAAATTCCCATTTGCCGCTCCACACACGTTAGTTGACAAATCAGCTTGGACTATCGCGATAAATTATTTTGTTTGTTCTTTGTGACAGAAATGAATGCTTGCGCGTGCGAGCCCGTGGGTAGGGAAGAATGGGATGAGGTTTTTGTGTTTGTGTTACAGACGGAAACGGCAATTGCGTTATACTCGCAGATTCAGTCGATTGTTGTTATAACAGAGGCGGCTCGCGTTCTATAGTGTCGCTGATAGACTAGGGCTGGTCGTCTATAGTGACTGATCTGAAATTATCTTTTATCTTGGCAAAAACTTTGTACGGTTCAATATGATTCTGTATGATGGTCTGCATATAGCTACGTTTTGCAACAGGAGGCCTTTCAGGAGAATCTGCTTTTGGTTTGGTTTTTTTTTTTTTATATCGAAACAGCCGCGCAGGCAGAAGCCTAAATGCCGGAACACCGCGGCTGCTATGATGATCCCAAAGAAATTTTGTTAATACGATTCTTGAACTGCCTAAGGTTAGTAGAACTGGGAAAAGCTTCCTCCCGTAGTTTGTTCCACAATCTAGACACCCTCGGGACAAAGGAGCGGTCGTATCGGCCAGTTCTGGATGTACGAAGTTTGACACGGTTAGGATGGGACGCCGAAGTCAGGCGGGTCTGTCTGGCAGGCACATCGCGCGGCGGCATCATGGAAGAATCTGCTTGGCCAGCGTCCAGAAAGACCGACTGCCATTGCGCTGCGACATTACCCTGTGCCTAACTTTTATATCATGCT
Organism: Acanthoscelides obtectus; assembly: GCA_963669975.1. Classification (NCBI taxonomy): domain Eukaryota; kingdom Metazoa; phylum Arthropoda; class Insecta; order Coleoptera; family Chrysomelidae; genus Acanthoscelides; species Acanthoscelides obtectus. The sequence continues at coordinate 80,847,019 of CAVLJG010000001.1, read as the reverse complement.
GGGTTTTGGCATTGCGAACCGCTTCGCTATATTTGTTTCTGGACTCGACGTCGGCTTGTCTGTTCTCTACAGTGGGGTTTTGTAAGTAGGTTCTGTGGGCCTTGATCTTCTGCTGGCAAGCAGTGTCACACGATTTGTTAAACCAGCCATTGGACCCTGGTTTAGGAACTTTCACTGTGTGAGGGATGTATTCCTCCATTCCGACATGGATAATTTCGGTTATTGAAGAACAGACAGTCGACGCATCCGCGTCAGTGAAACAGACATCTCTCCAAGGAAAGCTAGAGAAGAAGTCTCTGAGCCCCTCCCAGTCGGCATGTCCGTAATGCCAAGTTTTGCGGCCTGTGCGAGTTTCTGCTGCTACAGCGGCTTCTGACCGAAACCTAACCTCCACAACACCGTGATCTGAGTTACCTAGGGGGGACAGGATAGCAGTGCTGTAAGGGGCAGGATGCGTGGTCAGAAAGAGATCCAGCAGGCTACTGGCGTGTGACGAGACGCGGGGGAAAAATGTAGGGCTCGTCACCAGCTGGGTCAGCCCTTGAGTAAGAGCGAACGCTTCGACTGCACGACCTGCTGCATCGGTCTTATTTGAGCCCAACCAAAGCTCATTATGGGCATTGAAATCACCAAGAAGAACTACCTCTGAAGCGGGGTGATTGATGTTCAGGAAGTCGATCTGGACGGCGAGGTATTCGAGTAGGTCATCCCAGTTATGGTTCGAGGGAGAGCGATAAAGGCAGCAAATAAATTTGGGTGATGTTTTGGAGTTGAGGCGAAGCCACAGGATGTCCTTCCGGTCTGATTCCAAAGAAAGATCCCTGGACCAGGAAAGACTGCTGCGGACAAAAGCCACAACTCCCCCGTTCTTTCTCAGATTGGAGTGCACCTCGTAGTTTGGGAAGTTGAGATGGTTAATCGGTGCAGCCTCTGAGATTTTTGTCTCCGCCAAGAAAAGCACGGCGGGACGATTGGATTGCAGGTAGTGATGAACAGCATCAATGTTGCTGTTGATCCCGCAGATGTTCGAAAAACAAATTTTATCTTCGATGTTGTTCCCTCGAGCCCACCCTCCACCCGGACATTCCGAGAGTGGAGAGAGTTTACGTCCGGAGTTTTTAGTGGTTGTGAGATTTGAAAAAAATATTTGAACCAGTCTTTTGAAAAACCTCATACAGTTTAATTTTTCAACAATCAATACCAAATTTCATTCACAAGTGAACGATTTTTTAGAGGACCTTTTGGGCTTAATACATTATTAGAGTTTAGATGATTGAAATGTCGAATAACATTCACAATTTATCAGTAGTGATAATAAAAGATCTAAAGGAGTGCTTTGGACCTATGCTGTTTTGTATGAGGTAGGGTTAATCGTACATAATCTAACAAAACAATTAGGCTGTTACTCATGAAGGAATGTGTTGACATACGAGGTCCATACCAACGATACTCATCTATATTTAAGGAAGCGTTTTTGTTGAAAAAACCTGTTAGTAAAAATATTACTACTGGTTTTTGAAATCCGATGATTATTTACATTCGACATTCGGTAAACAAACTTGCGCTTCAGGGATCTGTAGAAACCTTTTGTGTGTTGCTTGTAATAATGCATTTAAGATCTGCGCCAATTTTCAGCTCTGTGGGAATTCTTCTCAAGTTAATAATAATAATAATAATAATAATAATAATAATAATAATAATATATTTATTGCCCAACAGATACCTCCATTTAAAGGACAATGTAATGGAATGCAATTTAACGTTCCAATATTTTTAACTACAATCATAGCTCGCCTAGAATCTGAAAAAAAATAAAAGAAAAAAATGAATAGCTACACCTACTCACCTAAATGTTTTAAATGTTATAAATTGAATAATTGTAGTCGCTGAATACAGCTAATATATCTTTGACTTTATCATGTTGAATGTCACAATTACCAGCTATGGTGTTAAAGTTGGAGCACATAAAGTACACGGGCGACTTAATCATAACGTTAGAATTTGGTGTTTTTAAGTAAAAAGCGAGAAATCTTCGGGAAATGCGGGACGGTACATGAAAATCAATTTTAGCTAATAAAGCTGAAGAATCAGCATCAATGTGTACGAGTTTATAAAGGAATTTTAAACTATTACAAACTCTTCTCAGCTCAAGAGGATGCATTTCAAATCTGAGCAACATCGCTGATTTGGGAGTCCCACGATTGGGATAAACACCATCTAATTTGAAAGTCTATTACTTAAGAAATCTCCTCTGTACACTTTCAGTTTCATTAGTGTAGATTTGATAATATGGATGCCATACACTAGATACATATTCTAGCTTAGAACGCACCAAGGTGCAGTATAAAGCCTTCAGTGCCGTTTCACTACCAAACGATTTACAATTTCTTATAAAAAAACCGAGACTTTTTATAGCGGATGATACTATTGTACTAATATGACCTCTAAATTCTAATTTAACATCAAACAACACACCTAGATCTCTTACTTCTGAACAACGCATCAAACTGGCACCTTCCAGTGTGTAGTCAAAAACTATTGGATTCGTTTTCCTGGTAAAAGAACAGGTTTTGCATTTGCTAACATTCAAAAATAATTTATTTGTTGAACACCATTCAAATATATGATTCAGGTCAGCTTGCAATATTAGACAGTCGTAAATGCTGTTAATCTGAGCATATATTTCTAAATAATCGGCAAACAACGGAGAGAGACAGGATAAGCAGTTAGGGAGGTCATTGATAAAATAAAGAAAGAGAAGAGGGCCTAAATTTGATCCCGTACTAATTTCTATCATGCAAGTAAGAAGAAATGATGTCTATTAAATGATTGCTAAAACCAAAATGCTGAAGTTTACCTATGATTCTTTGGTGACTAATCTTATCGAAAGCCTTTGAGAAATCCATATAGACCACATCCATCTGACCTCGATTATCTAAGACCTCTGCAATTTCCTGGGAGTGAGTCAGAAATAGTAGAGCGATTGCGCATATAAGATAAGATATAAGATGCGAGGTCAAAGGATAGATGTAGTTGTATACATATCTCAAATGCCTTACCAAAATTATGCAATGTAGATATAGCTCGGTAATTTTCGATTGTACTAGGGTCCCCAGCTTTTAGAAATAGAGCACACTCTAGCCGGTTTCCATTTTGTAGGAAATGTTGCTGTACTGAGGGAATAATTAAGAATTTTCTTTAAAGGCTATGTGCGTCGCATCACGGACTACAAAGCTCGGTACCATATCTTCTCCCGCTGTTAACTTGTTTGGTAATTTACACAGTGCTTTTAGAATATCCTCATCTGTGAAGTTACCCAGATGAAAACAGTCATACTGAGTATTAGTAATGGGATGTTGCTATAAATTATTATCTATAACATAAACACTTTGTAAATTCTCTGCGAATGAACTAATAGTCCGATTAGGATTATCTGAGACTTAGATATAGATTGTAACAGTCTTTTATCTGTTGTTTAGCAAGTGCACGGACCCCAGAAAATTGTCCATTGATATCCTGACTTTTGGAACATTTATAATGTTGATGCAGTCTACGTTTCAGTTTTAAATTTCGAATAATATCCGAGCTATACCAACCTGGATAACGATGCTTATGCTTAATATATTTCGCAACGTACAGGTCAAAAACGAAGCATAATTTTTTATAGAATAAGCCACACATGCGATTAACATCCTCCATGTTGTCTAAAAAACACCAAACAATGTAAGTCAAGGAATTGTAAAGTCCAATAAAATTAGCTTCCCTAAAGTTGTACGTTGGAGTTGCTACATTCGTATAAAAATTAAGGGTGGCATTGAATTTAGATTCACAAACTACAAATGGGATGATGCAAATCTTCCTTGACTAACGGCAAATTATCACGATAAGTTTCGCAAGTCATGTCAACATCCAACATCCTTTGTCGAGCATCCAAAATAGTATTGATTTGAGAAAGACCTGAAAATTCCAAAAATCTGTTTAGTGCAGTCGAATGTCTATCAACAATATCGTCTATGTATTTTGAACAGGGCCTGTGGCAATGTTGGTACTAATAGGTTTCTTCCTGGTTCCCATATACCGTATACGATTTTAAATATTCAGTTTAACTAGTTTATTATATTGTTTTTGCAGCAAGGTAATCACAGAACGAAAGAATCACTCCTTAAGGTTAGTTTAATCCAAAATAGCAATTTTTGAAAAATATTACGTGACACCTTTATCCACTTGTGTCTTCAAATCCAACTTAAGACGATCACACTAAAAAAACGAATGCACTTAAAGGCTGCTACACACAGTGCCAGCGGTAGGGCCGCCGGGCAAGCCGCCGGCTAAGCCTCCGTGCACCCGGCGGCATACAAAGCCGCCGGCCTTGCCGCGCAAAGGAGCCGCCGGCATTGCCGCCGGGGTGTGCCGGTGGGTTACGCGGCTTGCCGGCGTCACTTTGTTCATGGCATTCGAGAGGTAGTGTTGTGCGGTTTGTGTGTTTACAAAAAATTAAAATGTCGTTTAATTGGGACGACGAAGCTGTGCTGCTCTTAATTAAAAAATTCATGAAAATGATATACTATGGAATCCCAGAAATGCAGACTATAAGAATAGGAACAATCGAATGGACGCATTGAACATAATTGCAAGTGTATTTGACATTGATAAAGGCGAAGTAGAGAGAAAGTTAAAAAATGTAACCTCGTATTATTTTCGGGAAAAAAAGAAGTTCGAACAGTTGCACAAATCTGGTGCAGGCATAGACGATGTACAAAAACCCAAAAAACATGCTATTGCGCAAACGCTGACACCCCACATCATCTTTTTTATACTCTTCTATCATTAGAGTACTGTTTCGCCATTTTCTATTTTGTAAACTTGGGTGCAACCAAAACCTTCTCGTCCTTTTGTATTTTTTTCTTATTAAAATAAAAATTACAACTGCGGCGGCTGTGCTGATGATTTCCTTATTCATTTTAACCAACCAACCATAAAATATGCACTTCGCTAGCGTTCTATGTGACTGTCACAACTGGAATGATGCTTGGTGGATTTGCGCGGTTGTGCCGGCGGCTTGTATTGCCGACGGCATTGCCGCTCGGCATAAACCCGGCGGCATTGCCGCCGGCATGTGTGTAGTAGCTTTAATGCACGCCGCAAATGCGTTATTTTTATGAATTTGCTCATTTCGACCGGACCAGCGACTGAGCGCTTCCGCGCCAGACACTTCATGTTAAATTCCATTCAGCTGTTTGGGCTATAGCCGGTGAAATAGATATATCAATTTTATTTGCCAGGACAAATGGAGACTGCACTATTTCAGTCTATAATCGATATCTGTATAAAACTTTATACAGAAGTGTTTAGCCATTTTGGCGTGAATGGGCAACAAACATCCACACTTTGTCATTTATAATATTACTAGGGTTAGTAAAAATAGTATGGTTGTATGTTGGTGCCTTCTGCAGTGTATATCGAGGGAGTATCTGAAGAGGAGCTATTATACTATCTTTCAACTGTACAAAACAGCATCAGGACGGAGCTAGGGATGACATATTTGTGTCATATTGACTAAGGTAAACATGATCCTTCCTTTCGTCCGTCCAAAAGAGAGCCAACCATGGACAGCTATTTCGTGCTGCTTCCTACTCATCAGCATGGCCTAGGCTTGGTGTCGCATCTATGGGACAACGCACGAACGCATCGCGTTTAGGCCCGTATCGTCAGTCGTCCCTACAATTGTAGGGCGCCTTTATGGCCTCCTTGATTGTCATAGTTTTCTACTTCTCCGTGTCAGCGCTCGATTTTGAGGTTATGTCAAAAACATCTACTTGCATCAAATTGTGCTTGCTTTTGAGTTGTATCATGTTCTATCAGCCTGAAATTTCCTACAATTTAAAAAAAAACATATCTTCACAATAGGAGAGCGCTGACGCTGACACGGGACAAGTGTAATCTAGAAATTTTTGAAGGAGAGAAAGGAGTATGACAATCAAGGAGGCCATAAACGCGCCTTATAATTGTAGGGCGCCTTGATGGCCTCCTTGATTGTCATAGTTTTTTACTTCTCCGTGTCAGCGCTCTATTTTGAGGTTATGTCACTAACATCTATTTGCATCAAATTGTGCTTGCTTTTGAGTTATATCATGTTTTATCAGCCTGAAATTTTCTACAATTTAAAAAGAAAACATATCTTCACAATAGGAGAGCGCTGACGCTGACACGGGACAAGTGTAGTCTAGAAATTTTTTAAGGAGAGAAAGCAGTATGACAATCAGGGAGGCCATAAACGCGCCCTACAATTGTAGGGACGACTGACGATACGGGCATTAGTCTCTATCTAGAAGGTACGGTTTATCGGAATAAGGTAGAGCAAAATGCCATATACCACTCCTGAACTGTTGAGCATGTCAGTTCACGTTTACTAGCCCAGCCACCACTTGACCGCTAGACGAATGATGACTCTGGCTGTAGAGTAAGCTTGGCTTACTTGTCATGGTTAGCTGCATTTTGGTCGGACGGACAAAAGCATGGTGACAAGTAGACCGCATGTGCTTCATTCGCAATAGCAGCTATGCACTATTGTGGTGTGACTGACTAAGGTCTGGGTTAAGTTTCGCAACTCTATACACGTCTTGCCTTTAGGATATGCATCTGTAAAAACTTATGCCTAGCTATTGTCTGTTATCCACAACGGACCGGCTACAGTGCTACAAGATAACTTTGAAATGTGTACGAAAAAAATGGTATCTAGAACCTAAGTTGTGTAAAACATAAACGCATGCCACTTTGACAGAGTTATACCATAAAAGTCTTGACCTTACTCAGATACTGTATTATCTACTTAAGAAGTAAGCGGCTACCTAACAAACAAGATGACATTTTACCGATTTTTTTGACCATATATAGTTTCTTAACGTAGTAACCTTGCAAAGATAGCCTTATAGCCTATAGGTCAATACTCCTGTACTAATATCGTCGTTCTCGTCATCAAACCAATTTGTCGTTTACTGGCATACCGCAGGATTTTGCTGAAGTTAGCGGCAATAGGTGAGTTGCAACCACCTTCTAGTGGTACAAACAGAGTTAGAATAACAATAGCCAAAGCACAAAATAGACCTCTACAGCTTCAAACAGCTTGTTAACGATGTGGTTGACACTGGCTGCCTTGAATGTAACATGCGTATATTGCTTGGCTTCGCAGTACCTTGAGGACCTTTATAATTGTGTCTATTCGTGCTTTGTCTAGCGTTCATGTTGCATTATTGATTAGCTGAGTAGATAAGGAACAGAACGGGCTGAAATGATATCTAACAGGCAAATCATGTAAAAGGGAAGAAACATGTCATATCAAACCTCCTTGGTCATCTTAACTGCTGTCAAAAGTTACTATTTCTGGCTTTTTGTGGTAGTCGAGTTCAGATTTAAATCTCTTAGAAGCAGTTTAGCGGCAATGGGGCAAATTCACATTTCAAGGGGTTAACACTGTTTTGCCTCCAAAAAGTACCTATATTGTAACGATTGACGACCCTGTAAGGCCCTACACGCACCAACTTGCTAACTAACAAATGGATATTCTAAATAACCTCCACTGCTCAGTATGCAGAATCAGCAATGCAGTATTCTAATCAGCCGAGGTGGAGATATTATCTATATTATATAAAAATGAATACCTATTTCCCGTGGTCACGCCATAACGTGAGAACGACTTTACCGATTTCATGCATCATTTTTTTAAAGCTTTCTAATACTGTGCAGAACTTTCTTACGGAAAGAAAAATTAAAAAAATTGCGCACAAAATTGGGAAGTCATTGAAAACCTGATTACGTGCTTTCGTTTTTAAACTTTCATTTCTTTACCATCCTGACTTTGTGATGGCCCCTACAGAAAAACTGCAGTGGTGCCTAATTGTTGTCTTTCTCAGTTAACTCTACGAATAAAAATAGCAGATGAAAATACGTTTTTTTTTTGCTTAATTGACTTTCACACTACTCTATCATTTTGGATCGATAACAGTGTTTATCGATGAATGAATATTTTTTTATTTAATTAGTACTGCATCCGAGTAAAGCATTTATCTAGCTTTCAGTTTGTTCAGTGAGTTTTTTGTGAAGAACTTGCTCAAAAATAGTTAGCAAGGGTTGAAGTTAGTTCACTGCAATCGTGCCTATTTTACATTAAAATTGTGATTCTTCAAATTGCAATGATAAGTGAGAAATGAAGTTGAACGGAACTGAACGGACTGAAATTCCACAACTTAGAAGTGTCGCATTTAATCCCAAAAGAGCTGCATTCAATTATGAGGTGGCAGTTCACAACAAATCGTTGCTATTGGACCAATAAACGTTGTGTGTTTACGTTTCAAGGCTTTCAAGTTTAAAAATGAACCGCCTGGATTATGTTGCGCCAGCCGAAAAGGCAAATTGACTCCATCGGTACCACCACCAGAGCCACATGTATTTGTTTCCGGAATTGGGCCAGATTCTATACATTTATTGACTCATATCCGGTAATACAATAATTGCTTTCAAATGACGTCATTTGGCGCAACAAAAGTGATTCGACATAATTTTATGCCTACTTCGAAGGTTAGTTCATGGGGGAATAGCAGTGTTGCCAACGTATTTTGCTAGCCACATGGCGGTACGAACACTTCGCTATACAATTATCTATACTCCATATGTTTACCCTTTCATTATTCATCACAGTTCATAGCTAAGACAGGACAACGTCTGTCGGGTCAGCTAGTTGATTATAAAAACTAGTTGGGTTGATATTTACATGGAGATATTATCGCTGGAGCAGCCCCTGGATGTGTCATTTCTTGCCATTCCTCTGAGAAGACCAGCTGAGCTCTACAGTGCCAAATATAGTGATTACCTCTTTCTACGAGCTTTTCTTTGACTTGACTTGTTTGTTAGTGTATCATACTTCTCGGAACTGAATTTTTGACCATCTAACCTTAAGCAAGTGAGCTGAAATTTTGTACCCACGTTTGCTTTGCGTGACAATAAAAATGGAACTGATTGCCTCCATTTTGAATCAAATATGGCAGATGCTACAGTTCAATGATTTTCATAGTAAACCTATGGTATGAGTACCGAATGAAAGGGGTTGGTGGGGAAAATGCAATAAGGAAGGTGATGTCATTCTACGAGGGTGAATCAAATATGAAGCGAACATTTCTAATAGACGCGCAATATGTGAATGGAGTGGGGCAACGTCTTGGTATATGTTGGGTGAGGATGTCTGAAAGAGGGGAGTCAGTCGGTTTGGCACGCAGAAGTAGATGAGCTATTAGCAGCATTATGTCTGAGAAAGAGTTGCACACGTCTGTTGCGCAACGTACTATCATACAATTTTTGAGGGCCTAAAACCTTGCATCGATTACCAGCACATTCCGATGATAAAACAGTTTCAATGACACAAGTATACGACTGGCAAAAAAAATTTCCTGGAGAAGCAGCACCGCGAAAAGCCAAGACCAGTCTTTCTGCAAGAAAAGGTCTTGCAACGGAATTTTGGGATAACAGAGGTGTACTGCTAGTTGATTTTCTTTATGATCGCCATACAGGTAATACCGCTTACTACTGCCAACTGCTTGAAGAAGTGAAATTGGTTTACAGGCGAAATAGGCGCACATGCCTATTCGAAGTGCCATTCTGCTCCATGACAACTCTCAGCCACACATAGCTGCATTGACCCAAGAAAAATTACCCGAAATTGACCAAGAAACACTTGAACACCTGCTTTACAGTCCAGATTTGTCGCCGTGTGACTATCACAAGTTTGGACGACTTAAGGAAGACCAGGGAGGTCAGCAGCACCTTAACAGCCATTTGCAGCGCATAAGCGAGACTTATCCGCTCCGAGCAACTGTTTTAATTTTTTTCTATCGAAGGGCCTCAGGATATAAAACTATTCCGCCAATCATGGCATACTTCTCTACTACGATATGCAACACCCCTGCGGGAGAGTGAGGATGAACCGCATCATCCTTGAAAAGTAAGCAACTGAGCAACCTGTTTCAGCTACTAAAATGTAATTTCGTCTAGGCAGAGCATAGTCCATTACTGCGTGTTTCCTATTTTACGAAGCTTTAGAGAAATATCGCTAAATATGGGAAAATCTAAAAGTAAAAACTGGAACCGTTTTGAAACAAGTCGGGTTATCTTGTATATATAAACAGTCAACACTTAACAATGAGAGGCCCCTTTCCGCCCCATAAAAGTGCTAAATTACCCTCCAAGTTGAAGAAGTCTAGATAAAACGTTGTATTGTCTTATTTACTGCCATCTACCCATCGCATATATAAGCAACAGCAGTATTTTTTATCACCAGAATGAATCCAGAAATTAGTGATATCACACTATCAGCTATGACGCGATATTTGACGTATCATTTCAATTATTACGTGTTCTTAGCAACAAGAAGCTGATTGCATAAATTTTAACGCTTTGGCCACTGGATAGTCTGTTACGGATACCTGATGGTCTCTGTGTATTTTCCTGACGTTTGCAGTGAAATTTAACTAGAGAAGTAACGTCCAGAGCTTAAATTTTTGAGCAGACTAGAATAGTTTGCTGTCTGAAAAATGCTCGCCGGGGAATGACCCAAATTCGGACAGATGTTTACGTTTATTAAATAAGTTTGGGAAATATCCATTTGTGGCAAAATCCGATGGCATAATAGGTGATACTGTGTCTCTACTAACTTAGTATATGCAGGTTTGAATCCCACTTCAGTTGTATTTTCATCTTGAATATGGATGTTGTTGCTGACAGTAGGTGGTAGACGATCTCAAACCGTTGGGCGTGGACGCACCGTCCGGCGGATCTCTAAGGTGTGGCCAAAATATGGGCATGTCACATGCAAAAGTGATCCCCCGCCTAAGGTACATGAATGAATGAGTCTTAAAATTTGAGGCATCCCGGCCACCATAAGGAGCCAGTGCATAGGCCGCTTAAGCGGGCTCTTATGCACTTCTACAATACTTAAATCACAAGCCTCGCCCTTTTAGCGAAGTTGAGAATCGCCTTGAGTCCAAGCTCCTTGACGTCCTGAGGGTCCAAAGTAATGGACCCCAGTATAGTCTGCCTACAGTAAGCTCAGAGCTTCACAGCGACACAAAACGTGCGCCGAGGTCTCTTCCTCTACTCCGCAGCGTTCGCACAAGGGATCTTCAGCCACCCCCATTACGTGCAGGTGACGCCTTAACGTGTTATCGCCAGACAACAGTCCCACCAGCAACCTTAGGTTGGCTCTGCCCAGAGATAGGCAGAAGCGCCCATCCTTAGCACTGGGCCCTTCAATGAGCTCTCGTGCCTGGCGGAGATGTCTAGAGATACTTCTCCATTTCTGAGAGTGTAGCCTTGCAACCCACGTCTCCATTTTCCTCATAGCTTTATGCGCGGACACTCCTAGAGCTGGCTCAGGACCAACGAGCTTGCTGGCTGATCCTGTTTTCGCCAGAGTGTCCGCCGTCTCATTGCCCTTTATCCCAGCGTTTTTTTTTATATCGAAACAGCCGCGCAGGCAGAAGCCTAAATGCCGGAACACCGCGGCTGCTATGATGATCCCAAAGAAATTTTGTTAATACGATTTTTGAACTGCCTAAGGTTAGTAGAACTAGGAAAAGCTTCCTCCCGTAGATTGTTCCACAATCTAGACACCCTCGGGACAAAGGAGCGGTCGTATCGGCCAGTTCTGGATGTACAAAGTTTGACACGGTTAGGATGGGACGCCGAAGTCAGGCGGGTCTGTCTGGCAGGCACATCGCGCGGCGGCATCATGGAAGAGAGCTCTAAGGAGCAAAGCCCGTTGGTGTAGCGATAGAAAGGAGCTAGATCGCCGACGGCCCGCCGGTGCGAAAGAGTCCCGAGACTGTCTGTTAGAGAAGAGTCATCGATCAGTCGGACCGCCCTCCTCTGGACAGCATCGAGCATGGACAATGTAGTCGGGGCGGCAGCACCCCAAATGTGTGAGCAATACTCGAGGCTAGGCCTTATCTGGGCCTTTTATAGAGTGAGAAGGTCATGCGGAGAAAAGTACTTCTTAGCCCTAAACAAATAGCCTAGCTTTTTCCCAGCAGCTGCAGCTATTGAAGAGATGTGTTCGTGCCAGATCAGGTCCTCGGTGATCTGGACTCCGACCAGCCGAAATGAATGGCTCTTTGGTAGAACTCTACCGTCTATCGAAACTGCATGAGCGCTAGGACGCTTTTGTTCGTCAAAGTACAGTACTGTGTTTTGTAAGCATTGAACTGTACAAGATTGTTGCGTCCCCAAGCAGTGATAGGTCTCTTGTCAGAGAAGAAGTCGTCGCTAGTCTTCTTTTTTCCAGCTCAGCGGCAGAGATCGGCTTGTCACTCTGAATCCCTGCATGCAGAGTGCTGTCATCAGCGAAGCTGTGGATTGGGTTTATCGTGCAGGAAAGTAGGTCGTTGATATGTAAGAGAAACAGTGTTGGAGCCAAGACCGACCCCTGGGGAACACCCGCGTTGACGTTGTGGGATGAAGAGGAGAATCCGTCAATTACGACGGATATCTTGCGGCCAGAGAGAAAGTCAGCCACCCATCTGCAAAGCTTTTCTGGGAGGCCGTAGGATGGAAGTTTGCTCAAGAGGGCAGCGTGCCACAGCTGATCGACCGCTTTCGTGATGTCAAGAGCAACGACATGAGCCTCACCATGAGACTGGATGAGTTTACTCCACAGTTGCGTGACGTAAGCTAGGAGGTCCCCTGTGGATCGTTGGTGCCGGAAACCGTACTGCCTGTCGCTAATCAAGCTGTGACGTTCGAGGTAGTCCAGAAGTTCGCGATTTATGCACCTCTCCATCACTTTACTTATAACAGAAAGCAGAGCTATAGGCCTGTAGTTGTAAGGGTCGGTTTTAGATCCTTTTTTTGGGATGGGTTGTACATGAGCAAATTTCCAGTTTTCTGGGAAGGTGCCGGATTCATAAGATATCTGGAAGAGACGCGAAAGAACTGGAGCAAGCTCAGCTGCACATCTCTTCAGTACAATGGCAGGAATCAAGTCCGGACCAGAAGCTTTATTGGTGTCGAGCGACAAGAGCACTCGTCTTACGGTCTTATGCCTGAATGTTACCTCCCGCATAGTGTGGGGAACCCTTTGAATTGACGGCACTTGGGCGTTGGTGGGGACGTCCATGGTGGAGTTGGCAGCAAAGATCTTGGCTAGCACTTCCGCCTTGGCCTTTGAGTCGAATACAATAGTTCCATCCTGACACGTAAGTGGTGGAAGGCTACTGTGTGAGAAGTTCTTTTCAATCTGCTTGGCCAGCGTCCAGAAAGACCGACTGCCATTGCGCTGCGACGTTACCCTGTGCCTAACTTTTATATCATGCTGGGTTTTGGCATTGCGGACCGCTTCGTTATATTTGTTTCTGGACTCGATGTCGGCTTGTCTGTTCTCTACAGTGGGGTTTTGTAAGTAGGTTCTGTGTGCCTTGATCTTCTGCTGGCGAGCAGTGTCACACGATTTGTTGAACCAGCCGTTGGACCCTGGTTTAGGAACTTTCACTGTGTGAGGGATGTATTCCTCCATTCCGACGTGGATAATTTCGGTTATTGAAGAACAGACAGTCGACGCATCCGCGTCAGTGAAACAGACATCTCTCCAAGGAAGGCTAGAGAAGAAGTCTCTGAGCCCCTCCCAGTCGGCATGTCCGTAATGCCAAGTTTTGCGGCCTGTGTGAGTTTCTGCTGCCACAGCGGCTTCTGACCGAAACCTAACCTCCAGAACACCGTGATCTGAGTTACCCAGGGGGGACAGGACAGCAGTGCTGTAAGGGGCAGGATGCGTGGTCAGAAAGAGATCCAGCAGGCTACTGGAGTGTGACGAGACCCGGGGGAAAAAAGTAGGGCTCGTCACCAGCTGGGTCAGCCCTTGAGTAAGAGCGAACCCTTCGACTGCACGACCTGCTGCATCGGTCTTATTTGAGCCCAACCAAAGCTCATTATGGGCATTGAAATCACCGAGAAGAACTACCTCGGAAGCGGGGTGATTGATGTTCAGGTAGTCGATCTGGACGGCGAGGTATCCGAGTAGGTCATCCCAGTTATGGTTCGAGGGAGAGCGATAAAGGCAGCAAATAAATTTGGGTGCTGTTTTGGAGTTGAGGCGAAGCCACAGAATGTCCTTCCGGTCTGATTCCAAAGAAAGATCCCTGGAGCAGGAAAGACTGCTGCGGACAAAAGCCACAACTCCCCCGTTCTTTCGCAGATTGGAGTGCACCTCGTAGTTTGGGAAGTTGAGATGGTTAATCGGTGCAGTCTCTGAGATTTTTGTCTCCGCCAAGAAAAGCACGGCGGGACGATTGGATTGCAGGTAGTGATGAACAGCATCAATGTTGCTGTTGATCCCGCAGATGTTCGAAAAACAAATTTTATCTTCGATGTTGTTCCCTCGAGCCCACCCTCCACCCGGACATTCCGAGAGTGGAGTGAGTTTACGTCCGGAGTTTTTAGTGCTCGAGGGATCCATCATCATTAGTTTCTTTGTTTTGGTAGATAACCGACTGCATAGCTTAGGTGTGGAAACATGCGGACATTTATAAGACACCCTGGGAAAAGCTAGCGGGTGGTACTGCCTCGGTCGACTGGTCCTTGTCTACCACCTTCTTTTTACGTGTTAGTGATGTTGAATAGACCTAAAGTGGCCCGTTGGCGGACTTGTACCGCCACCCGGCAATCGGTACTGAGGTATTCCTTAACGCGTGCACAATCACTTGGACGGGAAGAAGTTGTATACTGGATACAACAACTTCCGGAACAAGCATTTGCCACGGCCCTCGCTCAGTAGGGCTCAGCGTGCCCCGGTACCCATATTAAAGATACCGGATGCCTCGCTGCGAGGCAATCCAGAGCCTCCCTGCATTGCAATACAAGTCTCGAAGTAATCTTACAGGCAATTAGTGCTTTCATTGCAGCCTGGCTGTCGGATAAGATTGATATTCTTCTCCTAGGCCCACCCTCTTCCAGAATGTGAGATACACAAGCCAGAATCGCAAAGATTTCCGCCTGGAAAATGGTGGTGTATTCACCGAGAGGTAGAGATAGCCTAGTTCTAGGTCCAGCGACCCCAGCACCTAAGCCCTCTTCGGTGACCGAGCCGTCCGTGTACCAGACCTGCCCGCTCAATTCGGAGAGTCCCCGGCTACCGGCGTCCCACTCCTCCCTCGTTGGATACTCCACAATAAACTTGCGGTTGAAGCGATATTTAGGGGTAATACGAACACCCCTGCTTAGAAGAACGGGGTGCTCCCTTTCTAGTTCGACTAAGATGGCAGTATGCCCCTTGACAGGATTCAAGAAAGCCCAGCTGCCTGACTCCACAGTCGATGAGCGACTACTCTCGCTTCACCGCGGATCACCAGATCCAACGGTGGGAAATCCAGCAGAGCTTCCATTGCACTCAATGGCGTTGTTCGCACTGCGCTTGTAATGCTAATACAGGGCAAACGCTGAATTTTATTGAGTTTGGCCTTAGTTGTCTCAGTTCTAATGCAAGGCCACCAGACCAGGGAGCCGTACAAGAGAGATGGACGCACTATCGTCGTGTAGAGCCAGTACACCACTTTGCCCCCACCTTACCCCGACAACACGTCTACAAGCCCACATCGAATTGCGAGCCTTGCTATAACCTTGTATTCCACATGCTCTCTCCAGTTCAGTTTGCAATCCAGGATCATTCCCAGAGATTTCACTGACTGGGACAAAACTAATCTAGTCCCAAAGAAGGTCGGCATGACCAGCCCGTCAAGCCTTCTTCTCCTAGTGAATAGGATCAGCTCGGTCTTTTCAGCATTAGCAGAAAGATCGACTTCTCTACACCACGATTCCACGGAGCGCAGAGCGCCCTGCATAATTTCCGCGACTGTTCTACAAAAACGAACCCTAACTACTATGCTTACGTCATCAGCATAGGCTGGCGCATAGACGCCCATACTGCTGAGCCTAACGAGGAGTTCGTTCACCACGATACACCACAGTAGGGGTGACAGAACTCCGCCCTGAGGGCAGCCTCTAGCTACATTCACGCTGCAGCTTACGTTATTCAGCATAGCTGTTATTACCCGACCCTCCAGAGTAGAGAGGACCCAATCTATTAGGATTGATCCAACCAAGGCCTGTCTGATAGAGTCGGTTGTGGTGCAATTAAATGCACCTTCAATGTCCAAGAAGGCCACGAGTGCCACTTCTCGCTGATCTAGAGTCTTCTCCAGCCTACCGACCAGATTGTCTAAGGCCAGATCAGTCGACTTTCCAGCTTGGTATGCAAACTGATTTGCATGCATGACACACCTTTCCAGCGGGCCATCCCTTAAGTATCTATCAACTATCCTTTCCAGTGTCTTAAGCACAAAAGATGAAAGATTAATCGGTCGAATATCCTTTGGGCCAGTATATCTATCTCTGCCCGGTTTAGGAATAAATACCACTTTAGCCTGCCGCCAGCTTCTAGGTGTGAAGCCCGTGGCCACACATGCTCGAAACACATTCAACAGGTAAGGAATAACCGAAATCCGTCCCTGCTGTAACATGGCCGGAAATACGCCGTCCAGACCTGGACTTTTGTATGGAGCAAACAAATCTACTGCCCATACCGTCCTTTCGAAGGTGACAATCTCCCTAGCCGTACGCCAGTCCTCCCTTGAGGGCCTGGGCAACTGCATACACTCTGTGATTGATCGCGCTACTGTGGAACCGGGAAAGTGCGTATCCATCAGAAGCCTCAGAGTACCTTCCTCAGAAGTAGTATTCCCCACCGAGGGATCATGCAGAAATCCCAATCTTGCTTTAATGTCTTTGCATAGGACCCTGTGTATTCTTGCAGTAGCAGGAATGTCATTTATGGACTGACAGAAGTGCCTCCAGGATTCTCTGGAGGCATTCCTAATCTCCTTTTTGTACTCCTGCAATGCCTTTTTGTATCCTTCCCATAGAGGAGAACTTCTCCTGTGCTTAACTCTGCTAAGAAGTTTGTGCACCGCTCGTTTTCTATCCCCTAATTCTTTGGTACAGAAGGTTGCCTTGCCCTTACCTTGGACTTTGCGTAACGGGCAGTTTTCCTCATATGCAGCCGTCAAGTCCCTGCTCAGAGACTCGACAGCTGCTTCTATGTCAGAGCCCCTGCAAAGCCTGCATGGGACCGCTCCCAGCTTACTGTCAATGTCTGCCCTAAAGGACCCCCATCTAGTATGCCTGGGATTCCGAGCATATTAATCCGGAATCTCTCCATCAGTCTTAAACAGTATATATCTGTGATCCGATAGAGAGGGTGTTAGAGACACTTTCCAGTCCCTGATGTCCTGAGCTAAGTTAAGCGTGCTCAGTGTTACGTCAATAACCTCTTCTCTTACACTATTGCTGAAAGTGGGCATGTTACCGACATTCAGAACCTCAAGGTTCGATGCCCCTAGAAACTCCATCAGGTCTTCGCCCCGCCTAAGGTACGACTTCCCTCTTTTTTTCTGTATCCCTTTAAGGTCCCATGATATCCACGGGTATTTAGGCCTCAGACCTGCGTGGTGGATCTAGTATAAAAGAGTGCGTGAACAAAAGAAAGTCAAACTAGTAATTTACACTGGACAACTGTTTTGTTCTGTTTGGCAAACCCTCAGCATGGTCTAGGCTTGGTCTCAGGTAGAACAATGAAATAAAGCTGAGAAAATATCTTCCACCCAGGATATAAGGTCTGTCAAAACAACACAACGCAAAGTGCCATCTGCTAACAGCTAGGGTGACGAAATTGACGCGTAAATGCTATACTTTAGAGTGAAAGTTGGACATTCCAAGCAAGTTAGAAATTGTAAATTCATTCAAATAAAATGGGAGTTACGTAGTACCCCGTCTTGAAAATCCTTATGGTGAACTAGTGTGCTGTTAAAGTTGAGCGTTTTTTACGTTCAATCGCTTTTAATACAACCAACCATGAAAACGCTTTAGTACTTTATATCAACCTACCTATTTGTTGTTGAGGTTGGATATATAGAAATGGTGAAGTTTGACATCCCGCCAGCGCTCCATTTTGGAAGATAGTGGACTTGAAAAGAACTGATAATGAGCTTCAAAATGGGGTATGATGTCAAACTCTATTTCATTAACCAATGTTCCAAGTTGACGCTCACCTGTCATATTGAATTGTGTAACCGTTATTTTTACGTTACAGTTAAGATATTCATGCATGAGGCTTATAATGTCGAATTTCATCTTGATAGCTGAACTCCTTCAAAAAGTGGGGAAGACAATCCTTAAAAGCACATAACTTGCTAAGTTGTTCGAAATAATAGTTCTCTCGCCCACGAATCTTACTTTACCATGAAAACAGCCTTTATCAAGTTGTGGACATTACTTACTCATATCGATTTTCTTGTGAATGAAACGTAGTATATACTCCGCACCGCAAAACAGAACGATTTCTTAAATTAACTTTTGTCTTGGAAACATCCCAAACTTGCTATCTCGAGATTGCCTCACATAAGTTGTAAAGAGCTAACAACCGACTAATATATGTAAACCATTATTTACTGTTGCTGGAAATACAAAGTACGTTTGCCAAAAGAACACATTTAAAATGATATGAGTTCAAGAAGATTGGAAGACATTTGTTTTTATGATCTTTTGAATTCACAATTGTTAGATACCGGTTGGCACTGGGATAAAGGACGGTACACGAAGGCGGACCACCATTTTGTTACTGATTCGATCAAGGCACGAAAAATAGCTTACTTGTTATGGCACCGTTTACTACAACCAACCATCAATTGTAGTTAAAATTTATTACTAGTAACGGTACATTACGTACGAGTACCTTGGTGAAGACGTAACGTATGTCCTAATAGTAAATATCGGTTTTTTTAATGAAGTAATTTATTTAAGCACTAAATAGTTATCATAGATTAAAACTCAATACTTAACTACTCTACATTATTGAATTATGTGCCCATTCTCCTCTACCAGACGCAACTTTCTCCGAATGTCTCTCAGTGGGTCCTGGACGGAATTCAGATGAATTTCTCTCAGATCTTCGTAAATTTGCCATCAAAATTGTTCTTTATCTTGGGCTTTGCAGCCTCCATGATAAACCTTCCTAGACAGTAATGCCCAGAAATCCTCTAAAGGGCGAACATGTGGCAAGTTTTGAGGATCATTGTTTTTGGGAACAAAATGTATGTTGTGTTGTCCAAGCTAGTTTTGGGTATATCTTGAGTAACGGCATGTTACTAGGTCTGGCCAAAATATGATATGGTCATCATCATGATCCTCGTGGACACACTGAAGCAATTTGGAAAGGCAGTTGTCAATATAGCTTTGACTATTCAAGCTTCACCCCTCTCTCTTCCCACGACAGGTTGATACAAATCTGTTATAAATTGCGCACCAGACAAGGATTTTATCTATAAATTTCGCTTCATGTTTAAATCTAACATCCTCAGGGCATCCCTTTACGCTTTCCGTATAAAATCCGTCAAGTCCTTTCATTTCAGAATTTCTCAAAGTGAAATACCCCTTATCATCTAGAATAATGATTTTTCTATTGGCAAGGTGTACCCGCCTCAGTGACGTCAGCATCTTGATATACGAAGGAGTTCTCCTCAACTCCCACAATATCGTACTCTTAGAAGATCTGTATTGACGAGCCAGTCTCCTTGTTGACATTCCAACCTGATTTTTTGCTCTTCTCGCCAATCTCTCTGAAATCTGTGCAGCAAATGCACGTGATGTTCCACTTTTTAGGAGATTCGGACATGCTCGCATTCCGTCATTGTTCGATAAATGATTATGCGTGAAATGTTCCCATTCTGGAATATTCGACAGATTTTAGCTTTGGGTATCCGACCAACCAACTTGTAGATTCTTTTTCTTAGTTCTAATCTATACTACATACATAAAGCGGAAACTTCAGTATAAACGAATCTCAACTGACAGTAAAGTAAGAAAACAAACCTTTGTTTCCATAGGCAATTAGATATTATTTTGTTGCGCTGATAGATATAACATGCAAGGACAGTAATTATGGGCGCTGGTAGGACTCTTCAAAGAAAACTTTTTGAGGCAGGTGCACTTTTACGAAGAGCTATCTATACGAATTTTGTTATTACAACTATTGACCTAGGGATAGAAATATAACCTCTTGAAGCCGATTTAATCTAAGAGCAACAAAATTACATTTATTAATTAAGACTTATCACTTACTAGCTGACCCGACAGACGTTGTGTTGCCTTAGGAACGTGTCGTCAGTGGTTCCTACCATTATTTGTCGGACGCTCTTATAGCCTCCTGGATCTTCATCGTTTTCTTCAGCGTTCTATTTTCAAATCGATTATTAAAAGTCATACAACTCAATTGAAATTAATGATGTGCAATAACGTGAACTGTTTGAAAGAATGCTTGGCTGTCCGTATTATGGAGCCTATTTAACCTAAGACGACCACTACATACTGCGTTGTTGAATAATCTAGCAACGTGTAAATATCGCTTTCCAGACAAAAAAAACAAGAGATCTACAAACTTCGCGAAACATGTCGAAACATATTTCGATAAATAAGCAAAACTGACAGTTATCTGTCAGCTAACTGACAGCATGTCTAACCCTGACAATATAAATGGCAACGGTGGCCTAACACGCTAGACTGTACAATACAATATGTACAAAAATAGCCTTGGCATGTTGCACTTTATACTTAACTTTAGTAAAGCAGTCGATATTAACGATAATACTGCCCTCAAAAGACAAGAGTAACTGTCCGTAGATACCGTTAAGATAAAACGAAGGATGGTATTCCTTTTCTTGACAGCGGTTTCCATTTTATACTTGATACATGTATACACTTTAAGCGAATATATAAAAACGTAAAGAATATCTTTGGAAGAAAGCACAGACATAGGATATTTATGCGAGCCCTGACGGATTTACGTAGCGTGTTTTACACCTACTTTTCATATCAGTGAATAGATCATAGAGTCTACACGCTTGTGCAAAATAAATTGCAGGGAAGTTGACATCTTGAGAAAACCGATGAGAAATAGAATCTTATAACGGACACTAAAAAAAATAAGGATTATTTGCTTATAAATGGAAAGTGCTCTTCACAATATCGTCTCTATGTATTTGATGCTGTTCAGTGCTGAGCATATTATGACTAGTCGGTAGTATTTAGTAACACGTAGTTCGAAACATCTTTTCCATCGACGATCTGTTGATGATGACTGTTTTGGCCTATATGTGTAAAAACTAGTTTCTATACGGCCATTCGCCTATAATGTCTGTAGAAATATCGAAATCTGGCCTTGCTTCTCTTCCAACCCTATGGTACCAATAACGTGGAATAATCTAGGAGTCAGTGATCGCAGAGTGAGTTCGTCCAAGGATATACCGCTTCTGGAGCTGTCACATGTAGGAACTCTACGGATTTGCTCTCCTTTTCAGTAGCAATTTTGTGGTGAGCTTGAGACACGTGCACATTCCAAGCGGATGATGTATACAAAAATGTAAAGAATGTCTATTCAGAACAAAGAACGAAATGGGATATTTATGAAAGCTTGGAAACGTATATGCATACCTTATTTTCAGCCAGTCTGAAGGGAGGCACTACAGGATGTACACTTTTCAGACTTCTAACTAAACGAGATGCTAAT
Source organism: Acanthoscelides obtectus (assembly GCA_963669975.1). NCBI lineage: Eukaryota > Metazoa > Arthropoda > Insecta > Coleoptera > Chrysomelidae > Acanthoscelides > Acanthoscelides obtectus. Next base: position 80,825,367 of record CAVLJG010000001.1, on the reverse strand, counting down.
ACAAGTTTGTTTAAACTATCATAGAAAACATAGAATACCTGTAAAACCCCATTTTGGCTTTTGACGGAATAGCACCTACAAGTACTGTTCTCTACTTTCTAGCCTTATAAAAGGAAATATTTGCTATCTACATCAGTTGTGATTACACCGACGCAAAAACGGTGCTATAGGTATACAGTATATTCAGATAAGAGATAGACCGGACATAAACAAGACCACGTGATCATCGAACGCTGTAACATTCGGCAGGGACGTATTAAGAGTCACGCAGATAGTAGATGCTGCTTTGCGTAACTTTGTAGTAAATTAGCACAATTCGATGTGTATACGATTGGTGATGGATATAGGATCATGTGGGGGTGGGGTAAGAAATATATAATGATGTAAATATACATAAGGGTTTCAAAATTTTCGCTTCGATTTCCAGCTTCGGATGCCGCCTGATGTTTGGTGAAATACAGTCGAATATAATCTCAAAATGGCGTTTAAATTAGCCTAAATTGAAAATAATCGTATATCTCTTAAAATTGCTTTTAGAATATTGATTAGTATATTTTTTGATTTCTAGGTAAATATGTAACCAAATTAAAACGTTCAAAACGTAAAAAAATGTGCATGGTTGAACATTGTCAGAAAGTAGAGTCTTGAATAGGTTTTGCCAAAATGGGTTCAAAAATGTCAATAATTAATTAAAAAATACAGTAGCTTTATAATTACTTATAACTTACCGAATTTGATGAACGACATCTTTTATTGGAAAGATGAGCTTGATGAGCTTTCATCATCGCTACTGCCTGAAGCACCAACGTCAATAATGAATGGCTCGACTTGTTCCTCTAAAATATTGTCCAGTTCCCACATTCTCTTTTCAACTTTGTCTTTCACGTGCTTAATACAGTTTTCCCATTTTTGCGCTGTTATTAATTCTAGTGCTTCTTTGAAAAGTCCTTTCACAAAATTTAAAGGTTGTATTGTGCTTAGCTATATAATTTTTAACCTCTGCCCATATGAGCTCAATGGAATTGAGCTCGCAATGGTATGGAGGTAAACGGAGCACAGTTTTATTTTGACTTGCTGCCATTTCGTCAATGGCGTATTTTTGATATTCCGCTTTGTGATCCTTGACAATTCTTAATAATTGTACTTTCAGCATTGCTTCTTCAAAGTTGATATTTTTCGAGCGGAGCTAATTTTGAATATCAACTTTCCTTGAAGCCGTTGTTGGGACCTTCTCCATTCTTCGAGAATGATAAGGCGCATTATCCAACACAATTACTGCGTTTTCCTCTAAGTCCGGTAAAATTTTTGAAAACCACTGTTCAAACGATTCGCCATTCATTTCCTCGTGGTAATCTCCAGTTTTCTTAGACTCAAAGCACCACAGACCCTCAACAACAAATCCATCCTCACTGCCAATATGGCAGATAATGAGCCTTTTCCCTTTACCTGGAAATCGAAGTACTAACTGGTGTAGATTTATTTCAATAAGCGAAACTTTTTCAAATGTTTTCATCACATTCAGCGAAAAAACATTGAGACATGAGTATCAGATTGCTATAATTGGGATTATTTAGTCATATTGAAAGAAAGAATATTGAACGTCGTATGATTACTCAGCGCTTCACAATTTAATTTAAAGTTATAAACCTTTAAAAAATGAATGATCAGGAACCTGAAATACGCGCAAATATTAATATTAACAAATAATAACTTTATAGAGCTTAAAGTATGAATTAAAATGATTAGAAATATCAGGAACGGTACACAATATAAAACTTAGTAACTTTTTTTAAGTTTATAATATTCGACATATTTTAAGATTATATTAAAAAATTATTGAAATATCGAAAACACATAAAAACATGGCTTAAAAAAGTTCTAACAAATGAAAATGTCAATAAAACATCCACGCATTTTATCGAAAGTTATAAAAGTTTTGTTACTTGTAATATGTTTTATCTGCCCCCTGGAATTAATGTTTAGAACCTTGTTCCCAAGGATTGAAAAACATCCGATTGTTGTCTATTACAGTCCATCTAGAAAGGCCCTCCTGGATGAAGTTACAGAATCATCAACCCATACTTTACTTGTAGTGTGTCCTGCGTTTACCCACGTTTCATCAAGGTAATAAATCTTCCTGTTTTGATTTCTATATTTCCCAATTTTTGTTAAAAAATCCCTCCTCCATAGCACAATTTCTTCTCTATCCAGTAGTAAACTATTACGACCCCGTTTTTTCCATTTGAAATTTAAATGCTTCAGTAACGCATGGAAAGTTGATCGTTTGAAATTTGGCAACGTTGTATCTCCATTTACCTCCTGCAGTACTTTATCTATAGTAGGTATTTCATTCCTAAAGAAGAATTCATGCACTTTCCTCCTAATCGCATGCTTATCAGCTTCATTAAATGATTTAACAATACTTTTGCGATGTTTACTGGTCATTGGCTCAGAAAAGGTGTGATTTTTTTTGTATTGTCTTAACACATTAAACACTGATGCGCGACACACCCCAACTTTGTGAGAAACCTTCACAACAATTTCTTTGATGGTTGATGCCTCGTTCTCCTCGCGCTCGATCTTATAGGTATATATTCAAAATGACCTCTTTTATTTCTGCACTCAGGTGTCTTTTTTTAGAGCGTTTCCTAGGTGGACTACAGGAGTTTACAACTTCATCGGCAGTATCTGTACTACTGGGCATTTTGCGCAAGCAGTTGATAACAATAACAATCAATAACAAGGTATAACAATAACAACGACAAACTCAACAACTTAATAAGATAACAAACGAAAACGTCCAAAGAAATATCAAATTGCAATGATGCACACGACATACGTAACACGTCTGAACCTGAATGTGACTCTGCCTTGATACGACTGCTCTGCCGCTCGGCATAGGCATTTAATTGCGAATTGACCAATGAGGGCTCCTGTTTTACGTCGAGACGGCGGCGTTAGCGTGAAAATCACCCGAACCTTTTGTTTACATCCGGTCTATCTCTTATCTGAATATACTGTAGGCGTGTGAGGGTGTGTGTTTGTCAGTGCATTATAGCTCTCCAACGAATGACCTGATCTAACGATTTCTTTGCCCAGTCGGTTCTTAGCTATTCCTGACAAAAATCGGTTCATATGCTTGAAAGGTATTTGGCGGGGGGTGAGCGTGGGGATGAGCAGCCCAAATTGGTACACATGATTGGGGATCAGATGGAAAGGTTTTTTATCTGTAGATCCTCCTGATGAAAATCATTGTCGGCGTTCCAGGGTCAGACCGATGTTTTTTGTATGGTTTCTATCCCCGACTCAAAAGCCTCTAACCGGATGAGCCGGTTTGAGTGATATTATCCTAATGCCTAAGAAGGGTAATATTTTTCCCGCATGGGTATGTATCTCTGTCTTAGTGGTGGCATACATTCCACGAATTGTGACTTGGTAACTGATATTTCTGAATCACGAATCATGACCGCTACCATATATCGTAAAAAAGCGTTCCGTGACCACGCCTTTGAGGCAACGGCGAATGTCACCATGGGATCACGGTGGTAACGTTACCATGTACATGAAATGCGCATGTGCGTTGACCACTCCAGGGGAGGATCGAATAGAATTGACTACTACGGCCTGCAAGTGATATTGTACACATAGACTTTGGCAGTTGGCTCCATGTGATCTCATCGCGGTATTTTTTTCCAGGATCATTATGCCCAAAATCTCAGCGTTACTGGAAAGTCGTGGTTACTTCTACCTTTTATCTAAAAAAGTATGTTTCATGGTCCAAATGTCTTGATGGATTTTGACATATGGTATGTCGCTTAATTCATCTTAGCAGCGACTATATTAAAATTATATAAAACAACATGGCGGATTTTAATAAACAAAATTAACCTTAAAGTTAGTAGTATTTGACCTACTGCAAACGGGTTTATTCTATTTTTGAAGTATATACCTGTACATTAATCGAAGGTCTTGTCTGTTGAGATGTTTTTTTTTCTGTGATTGGTGAAAATAGAGACAGTCATCATAAGCATAATAACTCTTGTTGAATGAGAATCAATACGAGATTTACATGAAGGTCGGGGGTGTTTTAATTTCCCTAGCAAATACACAGTACTAAAATGACTTCTATTATATGTCAACTATCCATAAATTTAGTCTCTAATAGAATGATACTTTCATTACAGGTACGTGCCCTTTACATCTTTACTGACGTCGTCTGAAACGGCATCCCGCCTGGTATGTATAAGGTCCGACTATTTCCTTAATCAGAGAAGATCTTCGGTTTTAAACCACGCTATCACTACGGCGTAATGATGGCAGATATCTCACAAAATATGAATGAAACAGTAGTCGAGTCAATTATACACTAAACTAATAACTGATGCCTCGGCTATTTTACATGACGTAGACGATGCTCCCTTCACTGGCAGCATTCTGCTATTAGATTTGTGATACCAAATATCTGGAAACCTAACGTCGCCAGGCCTTCGCGTCAAAACGGAGTTTCTCGCGGTCTAGACAGAATTAGCAGTTGTCCGCTTTTGTAACTCTTCTAACAATTAGATTTAAATCACTTCTATATAAAGTTGTTTACTTTATAGATCAAAATATCACACGTGTTGTACAACTAGGCCATTAGCAACCTAGTACGTATCATGGTAGACACCATATACTTACCATGTATAATCTATACATATATCTGATGTCATACAAACAACATACGGACAGCTTTGAATCAACTTGCATCAGAGGTATTCGTAAGTCTACCTGTTTATTGCAATGCAATTACTCGCTGAATTGTTCCCATCAAGTGGAAGCAGTGATTTCGAAAATCGTTTGTAACTAATCCAAATCGAATGTAAACGTTAAAAATCAAAAAAGGAGACTGTCCTTACTTTTATTGTTTTGTATGAGGAGATATACCTCCTTATTTGCTGTAAGAAATATTTGTTTGCGGTGTTGTAGTAGTATTACTGAAGAATATATACTACACCTACCCTGCAAACCTATATTTCGAAAATTTGTTATATTTTTCGATCGCAATTGTCAAAACTGATTAGTCCAGGATATCCACTCCTTACAATTTTATCGTGATATTTAACTCAAGTTATCAGACTGTTAGATATACCGTCATATCGGTATACCCACAACATTATCATTATTCGGGAGTCGTGATCACTTCATGCTTTTTAGTTGCTGATATAAGATAACCGCTATGCGCCACGTGGCATCATCTTGGACCATTAAAATTATTAGTCTCGTTTACTACCACAATGAGGCTCTATACTGTATTTAAAAGTTCAATTAAGGTTTGCAACGTCACAGGCATGCACCAAGTGCCTTCAGCCTTCCCGGTAATTATTCCTGAGACGTATTCCAGGAATTTGTCAACTACGGAAAATGAGATAATTTTATGGCCTGCTAGGGCTGTTGCCACAGATGTACAAAGTGTTCCGTGAAGAAATGTAATAGTGCAATTGTAAGTAGTACGGACCACTTCATATCTAAAAATAAAAAAAATCTAATTCTTTACGGATATGAGACTAATGCAAAAACGCTAAGGCTGCCGCAACACATCTACTATTATATCGGTTTTGGCGACACTTTACACAAAAAGAAAAGCTGTATGGTTAACCTAAAACTAGATAGACGAATGAAAAAACCAGGCTCAAACTCTAATTTCTTTTAACCTTTTGCATTTTATTACAATTAACACGTCTCAAAGTAAATGTTGAAGTATCTGACTCTGAGTAAAGAAGCCAATAAATTGTGCTCATTAATTAGCAAAAAAGCGCCCCTGTTGGTTTTTCTGGTTACTTATTCAAATATCTCACTTCTGTCAATTTATGTGACAAAAAAAAAATTAATTTCAAATGTTACCATCTGGATTTCATTAACATCTTACATAATAATGCTTAGAATTAGAGCTAAAATGTTAAGGGAACTCAAATTATAGGCAAGCATTTACATTGCTTTTATTTTATTTTTTGTATATTATCGAATTATTTATTGTTATTTTGCAGAAAAAGAGAACAATAAATAGTATCAACAAAAGGCAACATTGAAGTTGTGTACCATATTTACTTTTTTTCGGCATTTTGTTTTTAGTGAACTACTCCTAATTGATGATGCACTACGAGTACAAGATGTTCACCAAATTTGACCTTTCAGACCAGCTTCAAGTTGCGATAAGGACTCACAAACGCGTAGTATGTAAGTCTGCACTCGAAACTTTATTGTGTGGTGCACAAAAATGAGCGATCGAACTTGCTCAAGCCTCTTACATTTTCTTTCCCCTGAAAACTATCGAATTGCAACGTTGCATTAGCACCTAAGGTGGTTCAAAAAGCATCTAGGTGATGTCGAAATAATAGGGACTACAGAAGAGAAGTGTCACTCTGTCATTAAAACCTATGTATGGATTATGTAGCTAAATCTTATGTAAGGTTTTGACGAGAGCTCTCTCTCACGTAGCTATGCTGAAAATAGTCCAGACATGTATATGAATTAGGCTTTTCACAGACCTAATTTTTTAGCTGGTCTGGAATATGAAATTCAGGACATTTGCAGTTAGGTGCCATTCACCTTACACATGCTGTTAGGCAAGTTCCGTTGGTAGAATCAAGCCACTAAAAAAATTACCGTAGAGATTAGGCATAATATCAGTTTGGTCTCCCAGCTAGATAGTTCATTGTTCGCTTTTCTGAGAAATAATGATAAATTCAGGCTATATGTGATGGGGCGTTGACCTTAATGAAATAAAAAACTTGATCCGGTACAACTTATTGTATGTTTCCAAAATATGTTTGGTTAAATTTTCAGCAATATTTTTAAAATGTTGGTGAAACCAATTTGTTAACATTTGAAATTTTTAGTTTTGTGTCAACTTTTAGAAATAAGATATTTCAATGAATAAAAATGTTCAACTATAAAATTAAATATTCAGTTTGATAGCTGTCGATTTTGATAAATTACAAGAAAGTAATAAAATCTAGCTTGGAGCCGTAATATGTACCATTCTGATATAAAATTAGTCGCTAGTTGGATTCAGTATGGTTTATGCTGCTTGGGTCCTTTTATTTCACCACCCTGTACCGCGATTTGGCAGACCCCTCTTTAACCTACAGCAACCTCTCTCCATTTCAATAAAACCTTCCGGCTAAACAGTCTACGGTTCCCCAAAGCAGCCCCAGAAATTTATTTGTTGGATTCCTACGTTTAATATTCCGGGAATGATTGCAGTGATACATATATGTAGACATAAAGGGTTTTAGGATAAAGCAGAGTTGCCCAGAGGATTGAAACGACTAGGCCTGCACCTGCTGGTTATGCAAGTTTCTCCTTATGCTTGTAGATGTGCGTATTCTATAAGAAACGCACAGGGTAAATAACCTGTATGTGAAAACCTTAAATACTTGGTACATGAATATAATTTCATGAAATATGTAGAACTCTACAACCACGGACATTAACAAGAACCTTCTAGTGACAATAATCACAATACTGCTTACGGAGGAGTCTTCAGATAGAACTGATATATAAATATGTGCCAGAATGATCACATAAGTACTGACACACTGGAGTCCATTCACAGCAAATTTCAGGAAAGTCAGTAACATTGTACACAACAATTTTTGTACGTAATGATAAAAATCACTACAATATTCATATATCATTTGAAAACTTTCCATCACGGATGTATCTAAAACAACTGACTAAAGGCAATAATGCCGAGGCATTTCACTTTGAAGCAAAAACTGCTCCACCCTCTTTCACCCTCGGCCCCCTAGGGTCATTTTCTTTTAATGACAAGGGGTATCGTGTAATAGCTTATTGGAGATAGTTAGAAAAATGTTTATTTATCTTGATTTGTTCAGATAGAAATCCAAAGCACACGAAAATATCGATTTTTATTTCAATAAGTGTTCAAAATGTTGCCCATTAGAGTCCGCCAAATCTACAATTCGTTTTTAATTTGAAACGAAATATATTTCCAGCAAGACAGCGCTCCTCCTCTCTATGTACTTCCGGTTCCGCAATGGCTAAACGACGAGCTTCCAGATAAATGGATAGGGCGAAGAGGGCCTATAGAATGGCCTGCTAGATCTCCTGATTTGATGCCATTAGACTTTTTTCTATTTGGCCATTTGAAATCTATTGTGTTTACTGCCCACCGTGAAACTGTGAATAAACTTCGTCAACGCGTCGAAAGCTGCCATTATATCGCACATATTTTTCAAAATGTCCATCAAGTATTTGGTCATCGCCTTTGTCATTTTTTGGCCAATAAAGGGTAATGTTTTTAACACTTATTGAAGTCAAAAGTAATATTTTGGTATGTATCTGAACAAATTAAAATAAATAAAGATTTTTCTGATTTTCTTGAAAACGAGATGAGCGATTTAAAAAAAACAAACTTCAAAATAAAGGACTTTGAAAGACCTTTCAAACAAGCTACTAGTCGATGCCCTTTGTCATGTAACTTATTTAAGGGGACGACCCTGGTGGCATAGGGTGAAAGGAGGTGAAGTAGTTTTTTGTTAAAAAGTTGTCCGCCTTGACAAATCTTTTGACGTGTTATGGCGTTTTTTCTGTCAATCAGTGGTTTTCGATAAATTCGTGGTGGGAAGTTTTCAAATGAACAACCTGTATATAATTTTATCATAATTCGTAGTTTGATCGATTGTACTGATATTACGATACTTTTACAACTGCTGCTGCTTGATATACCTAGTTATCCAATCGATTGTGACAACAGTATCATGCATTTTAATATTGTTTTACTTCACGTACACTATTAGATGTGCGTGCATGAAATAGTTCGGAGTGACATGTTTCTAGATAGCACCAAACTATTGACGTAGTTATAATTTTCTGCTGTAAGCTTAATCTCGCATCTATAATCAGATCAGTATCTACATGCCATTTGAAGTTATGATGCCAACCTTTTTGAAGCTTCTTGGATATTAATGCATTAGATTGTCTAATGTAAGTGGCGAAATAAGAACGTGGACAATGCATTAGAACTGAATCAAGCTTCACGTGATAAAAACGTTGGATTACTATTTTAACGTGAATATTAATTAAATTCACCTGTAAGTAGTCAGCGAGATTTAAATGTAGTGATACGTTTGAGGGTATATTAAGGCCCAGTTTCACAAACAGCGGTTTCCTAAAGGTAACCATAAGGTGTTGGTAAACCTACATTATACCTGTTTCATAACGTGTGGTTTAGCAACTAACCAAAGCCTTGGGTATTGGTTAACTACTGCCGGTAAAGATCTAACCTCATTTTTTCTATTATATTCTAGGTTTGGTTGCGTTGAATTTCCGATATTTTGATAGTTTGTATTTTAAAATGGATAATCATGATACAAATGCATTTAGCAGCGACGAAGGAGAGACTATAGGAAGGGCTAGAATATTTAGGCCTCGCGCAAATTATTTTGACGAGCATGATGATAACGACTTTTTTTGTCGTTTTCGGTTAACGCCGCGAGCAGTGGAAAATCTGATTGAAGAAATTGAAGATGTACAGGGTGCGGCAGAGAGGACGGACGTTTTTGGGATGGGTAGTACTCTCCGCCTCCGTCTACGAGAGAGGTGGGGAGGGTGCCGTTTGACTCGTGAGATCCTAGGATTATTTTACCAGTTGTCGTTATGGAGCCTTGGACGGTGGAGCACCGCGTTTTCGCTTATGATTGTTTCGTCCGAAATAATGAGTCAGTCATCGTCGTACAGCGTGAGTTTCGTCGCCACTTCAACATTCATCGGAATAGAGCTGTTCCCTCTCGAAACACCATCCTTCGTTGGGTTGAATCACTTCGCAGGCGTGGTGAACTGATCAACAGAAGACCAAGAGGAGCGCCGCGAACCGTTCGAACTCCTGAAAATGCGGAACGCGTTCGACAGGTCTTTCTTCGCAGTCCGACTCGATTTGCCCGGAAACATGCTGCTGCACTTCGCCTTAGTGATCGTTCGGTAAGGCGAATTTTGCATATGGATCTCCGCTTTCACCCCTACAAATTGGCCATTGTACAACAGTTACAGCCCGGAGATTATGCGCAACGAATGAACTTCGCACGTGAGATGGAAGCACTGATCGATCAAAGTGAGAACCTCATTTTGTTTATGAGTGACGAAGCCCACTTTTACCTAAACAGCATGGTTAACCAGCAGAATTGTCGTTATTAGTCTAATGAAAATCCGCAATAGTTACACGAAAGACCGCTGCACAGCCCAAAAGTAACGGTTTGGTGCGCTGTATCGCAAACTTGCATCATTGGCCTTTACTTCTTCGAAGACGGTAATGGTCGTGATGTTACCGTGAACTCAGAGCGCTACGTCGACATGATCACCAACTTCTTTCTCCCTGAACTACGACGGCGACGTGTTGCAATCCGACGTGTGTGGTTCCAGCAGGATGGGGCGACCTCCCACACAGCCCGAGCATCTATGGACGTTATTCGCCCTCTCTTCCCTGGTCGCCTTATTTCCAGGTTTGGCGATGTTCATTGGCCTCCTCGGTCCCCAGATTTATCCATATGCGATTTTTTTTATGGGGACACCTCAAGGCTAGATTATACGCGAACAAGCCCCGAACTCTGGACGAATTGAAGGGCGAAATTCGCGTGGAAGTCGCCCGAGTGGAGAGAGTGTACGCCTCCAGCACTGCATCAATGATTTCGGCCACCACATGCCTAATGTGATTTTTCACACTTGACTGTCTCAAATGCTGTTTCCTTGTGAACCTGATTCCATCAATAAATTTGTTTTCGATAAAAAATTAACTATTTTATGATTTTTTTAAAAACGTCCATCCTCTATGCCGCATCCTGTAATAAGATATCCAACTTATAGGTAAGTGTCGACTTGTTTGCTTATGGCTAGTTTACCAATTTGTATGTTGAGTTACAATTTTCAAACTCACTCTCAGTTTAAAACGAAATTTACAGCATAATATTTATATATGTTGTCTTATTTTATAAATACATGACTAAAAAAAATCTAAAACCTTTGCTAAAGCTGTAGTTGTACCAAAAACCACTGCGGAAACCAGATTGACACTTGGAAAAAAATCACTATTAGAGAAATAATGATAAACCTGATGTTTAATCAATTTCTCCAATATCTTAGATATAACAGGAATCAAAGTTATAGGTTTTAAGTCTGAGAGACATTTTGTATTTGACATTTAGGCAACGGCTTGACAAGAGATATTTTCCAAGCATCAGGGAAATACCCAGCCTCCAGGCAACAGTTCAATAAATGCGTCAGGGATAGTGGTACTCGAGGCAAGCAACGCGTCATCCGAACCTGCTGCATTTCTTTGTGATGAATCATCCTAGCGCGAGACGTCTAATTTTGTCATTGCTACAAACGGACAAGGTATTTATTATCTATCTCAGGTATACTTCATAGAGCTTGTTGAATGGAGTGCTCCTTTCTTCCAAACATTCAGAGAATGTTGGATCGTATCCAGGCAGCAATCTAATTAGCAGCCGGATAGTATTCCCGCTTCATACAGCAGCTGCCTTGCCTGCCTTTTCATCTTGTCCAAGAATGCATTCCTTTCCTCTGCGTCTCAAACTTTCGCTGAGAGCAAAAGTGTGTCAGAGAGACAGACCCCGGCGCAATTGAATTTGTCACTAGGAGCGGAATTTATAAGGTAATAGCGTTACCGCTGCTATCTGGAAGTACTAGGCAGTCTGATAAGTCCCTGAAAAATGAAACACGGAGACGTTTTTTTGGCCAAAGTCGGGTTTATTTTTCAACATACTCTCCTTTTAGGTCGATACAGCGAATCCAACGATTTTCTAACTTTTTGATACCGTCCGAAAAGTACTCGATCGGAAGGTCTCCAAAATACGCTTCAGTTTCAGCTATGAGCTCCTCATTTGAGTAAAAACGCTTACCGATGAGCCATCTCTTCAGGTTAGGGAATAAGTAATAGTCGCTGGGGGCCAGGTCTGGTGAATACGGTGGCTGAGGAACCAATTCGAAGCCGATTTCGTGCAATTTTGCTTGTGCAACTAAGCATGAATGAACAGGCGCATTGTCGTGATGATACAGCGGTTTTTTCTTCTTCAAATGCGGTCGTTTTTCGGCGATTTCGATTTTCAATCGGTCCAATAATGATGAATAATATGCTCCGGTTATGGTTTTACCTTTTCCAAGATAGTCCACGAATATTATGCCATGAGCATCCCAAAATACGGAGGCCATAACCTTTCCGGCCCATTGTTGCGTTTTTGGACGCTTCGGAGCACTTCGGCCCGGTGGAACCCACTGTTTTGCCTGTTGCGTTGACTCAGGAGTGTAGTAATGGATCCAGGTTTCATCCATGGTTACAAATCGTCGCAAAAACTCGGTCGGCTTACGCGAAAATAATGCCAAATTCTGCTGGGAAGTCGTCACACGAATTCGTTTTTGGTCCACTGTGAGCAAACGCGGCACCCATCGCGCGCAGAGCTTCTTCATGCCCAAAACTGAATGGACGATATTGCCTACGCGTTCCAATGACATGCCTACAGCATTAGCTACCTCTCTCAATTTCACTTTGGGATCATTCAACATCATATCATGGATTTTTTCGACGTTTTCTGGTGTAGTGACCTCTTTTGGGCGCCCAGATCGTTCAGCATCAACTGTGCTTGTACGGCCACAACGAAACTCCGTAAACCACTTATGAATCGTTCCAATCGACGGTGCAGAGTCCGGGTAATACTTATCCAGCTTGGCCTTGGTCTCGGATATCGTTTTCTTGCGTAGATAGTAGTGTTTGATCAAAACTCGAAACTCGGATTTTTCCATATTAAAAAAAACTCTGAGGTTAGTCGCTTCTCAGTGCTGTAACTTGTAAATGTGTAAACATGAATGGCTGAAGTTTTGACAGGTGTCATTTGAAGGATCAGGCTCGACAAAAATGGTTCGCATTAGTGAATACTAATGCCATCTCTTAGAATTTTCAGGTACTTATCAGACTGCCTAGTAGGTATGTGCTTTGGCAAGAATTCCTTGAATTTTAGATTGCAGCACATGCAAGGATCTTGAAGTTGATGAGGTTTTAATTCAATTTGCGCCTGATGTGGGACTTTACATTATTGACTTGGGTACTTCGGAAAGGAATAATTTATATAGGACTGCAACGTGATCTCTCTAACTTTCGGAAATAACCGCACAGCATATGTGTTGCAGTGGCGATGGAGTCACTCGTTTCGGTCGGTTTGCCAAGCGGTTTGGTATTTCTTGTCTCTTTTATAATCCGGCCGGTACCGGTCTTGGATTTTTGCTGAACTTTGAAACTAGGGTACGCTTACAATGCCGAGTACAAAAAAGCTGGGTGGGTTTTGGAATAGATCCAATGGCGGCGGATCTATGGGCGAGAGGATGAGCATTTCAAAAATCTAACAAAAGTGTTCGATTTTCCAGGAGATTCCTATAATTTTTGTTGTCAACATTTCTCGTAGGTAGCAGTTTTTCATAAAGCTCTAAACATTTCTTTCCGGCATTTTCGATTTTCTGGTTACCTCAAGTCTCAGCGAAACAAAATTATATGGAGACATTAATGTTTCCAAAGTCTGTCCATTTGTGAACCATCTGATCTAAAGGTATTGTGGGCAATAAAATTGTACCCAAATAATATCTGTTAAAAGAATGCGAGCAAAGCGGAGTGGTGGACCTAATAATAATACTGAGGGCCGACTCTGTTATCTTTGGATTCCCAAATTTCATGGAAAACGTTCCATGGAATGAAACATCTCGTCAAAGTCGGGTTTTAGCTCAACATATAGGTATTTTCGCCTTCAAATTCAAGCCAAAATTCGATATCTTCGTTGCTTGAACAGACTGACCCCTTATAAACATAGATAATTACGAATTTGGTTCTGCGACATATACGCCCCCGTGGCCACGATCCTCAAGTGGATATTACTCAAGCATTATTTCTTAAAAATAAGATATTGGTCATCACTTCTTCCATGCTTTGTTATATTCCCTCAAAACAAGGCGATGACGACTCATGTCCTGTATCATTGCAGGTGCTGTTTTTTTTCGTATGTTCAGGTCTTCATCTCAGCATTTAAGTAGTATTGGTAATAAACTACACTCAGAAAATGCTAAAACATTGCAAAATCACTGCTTGAACCAGCCTAAATACAACAGAACAGAAAAAGCAGAAGATTTGGCCGTACAACAAGTATAGCATCCTCAAGTGATGCCACTTGGGCACACTTTTCAAAAGGTATAAGTACTCCCTCCATGGCGAGTTCATCCTGGTCCAAAAAAGTGGAGCGGTGGTAATGGTGCAAAACACTTCTCTTGGTCTAATAATGTTATGGTAGAAAATCGTACTTTTCATCTCGTTAAAGGCCATGTTTTATCATTACGGTCGACCACAAATACGAGAGCTGAAGGTGACTTGGGGCTATTTCCAGTTGTTTTGTGTAGGAATTCAGCGACCCACAATCCGCGGTAGTGAATTAATTTCACACACAGTGCTGTGTTCATCGGGTTATGGAGATGTTGCTAGAAATCGGACTCCCTTGGTGAATTGTGTTGTCGGAGCCCTTTTCTCACACTCTTGGGGACTTAGCCGTTGTCAGAGCTACAATACTGATACTACGAGGCGATGTTTAAGTGGGAGTTACGTCGTGATGGGCAGTCCCCCATTTCTGTGAACCCTCATTGTTCGAGGGTTCTACCTTCGAGTATAGACTTACTGTCCTCGGTTGCCTTTGTTTCGGATCTTCCATTTGGGTAGCCTTTCTTTCTAGAGGCTCCATAGCAGCTGTCTCTTCTCTTGCGTGGGAATCGGTCCCGCCACTCTGTGACAGCCAAGCTCTTGCCAAGGTGTTTTTTTTTATTTAAGTTTTTGCTGGAGTAAGGGAGGTGGTGTTACAGTTTATTTTTATGGTCGACTAATTTTTTTTTTATAATAACGAAATTCGATATTTTAAAGAACTGTTATAAAATTATTATTCTAAATAAGAAAAACGTTGTAATAATTCACTTTCTCAAGGTACAGCTTATGTTTAGTCGACCATAAAAAGAAACTGTAACAATGCGGGACCTCGGTTGGCCGCGTGGGTCAGAGTGTCGTGCTACTGATCAGCCGGCCGGCCGGGCCGCGAGTTCGAATCTCGCCTTCGCCATGGATGTTGTGTGTTTGTTTTAGGCAGCAGCGGTGGCCGCAGTAGTAGACTCTTCGGTCTCCTGATCAGTCGCCGCGCGCTGTGCGGATTCGATTCCCGTCTCCAGGAGAAATGTTTCTCTTGGCCATGGATGTTGTGATTGTCCGTAGGTGGTAGATGGTCTCTGACTGTCGAACGCGGAGGTACCACCCGGCGGTTCTCGTAGGCGGAGCCAGAATGTGTGCATGTTGCATGCACACGTGTTCCCTCGCCAGAGTCCGTGTGGCGTCCCCCCTTTCCCATGTATCCCCCATAGCCCCACGGTACCCAATGGGTGCTTAGGCCTCAGGCCTTCGTGGTAGTTGGAGTATAAAAAAAAAAAAAAAAAAAATGCATTGAGGGTGGACCCCTGTATTCTTTGTATTTATAGATATCCTGGAAAATGACCCGGTTAATGTGGGCAATTGATGCAAATGTAGTTTGGCGGACTCACTCAGCACGTGGGTAGTATCGGCAACATATTAGAGCCAAAATATAACAGAAAAACTTCTAGAAACGACTTAATACAACAAAACAAAGAACATCAAGAATTTGCATCTGCTAGGTGTTTAGCATACTGTAAATGAGCCCTCCTTGGGCACCACTTCTTAAGCGTAGGGTATCGATGAATACTTCCCCCATGCCGAGTCTTATTTTCGTAAGAAAAATTGCACCGTTCGGTGGATTTTCGGATCCTAACCACCCCAGTAAGACTAATATTTTTTGCTTTCGCTGTACCACCGATCAATTTTTCATACATACACCTCCATGCCATGCCGTTGCTCATTATTTTCTTATTAGCGCCTGTTTGTGCTCTACATGAGAGTTCCTATTTTTTCCCGGAAAGAAACTTTGCAGACACAACGCTCGGCGTAGCACGTCTGCCGACATCATTAATATTAGTGATATGACGTAAACGTGTCTTGTATAATATAAAAGTAATAATTTACCTTCCCACTGGCCGGTGAATGGTTTACACTTGAGTAATCTAGTAAACTTGCAATATCATAGTGGTTTCGGGGAGGTGATTGTAGCGTCAAAGTTTTTTAAGGATTGTCGCATGCAACACGCCCAGCAGCAACGAAATCGTACTGTACGAATGCGACAATGGGTAAAAAATCAATTGACTCTCGTACTTTATGCTATTCTAGTACGATCATAAATACTGCAATAGTGCTACACACAACAAAATATCAGCTATTCCAAAAAATACAGGGTGGCCTATCCATGTGTGGACGGAATATTACTCATAAATAAATACATTTTGGGATAATCTAATTACGGGATATCATACATGACATTTCAGGGCACATTTCTAAAATATTGACCATTATACAAGGTGTCCTAATTTCGACGTACATATCAAAGCTGTCATTTTGCAAATAGAATGCCTCAAATTTTATTGCATATTTGGATAAACCAATTCAAAAGACGAAAATTGATATAACATAACATACTATGGGGTTTTGGTAACTAGCTACTAAGATATGAAAAACTTCCACTTCGGCAACCCCTCAGTCCGCCATTTTGAAATTCGGAGTGCTGAATTTTGTATCGAAAAAAAAACTTAAACACCTCAGCTTTTATCTTATTTGTTACTTTTTCGAATTTTAATTCTTGCTCATACAGGGTGGTCAAAAACGCAAATTGAAGTTTTTCTCAAAAATATCAAATACATCACCCTGTATATTTGTGCAAGTTTGGATTCATTTTTTTAGGAAAATCCCCATTTAAGTGCACGGCAAACTGGAGCAGAAACTGATATATGCAGAACTTCTGTCTAAGGAATTATTCACAAGCATAGGTACCATCCATATCACCTATGCTTGCATCAAGGCCTTCGTCCTCAGGATTTCGCATCTCGAATGGAGTTTAGAACAATAATGCTAAATAAAGTGAGTGAAGACACTATTTTCCTGGATGAGGCAACTTTTAACAGCATAGGTGTCAATAGGCATAACATGCATATGCATCCGACGGAAAACCTTCTATTGGTTAGGCAAATAGATTTATTTCCAAAATAATTGGAGCTTGCATGTTTGGGGAGGAGTATAGTACATCCTAAAAAACTAACTGTTTATGTATTTTTTCCAGAATAAATTGAAAATACCTCCAAAGTGTCGTCTTTTGATAAGGTTTTTTAAAAAATAATAAAAAAAAGTTATTTGCAACTGTTTAGGCATACATGGGTTAAATGGCTGCCGCGGCTGGCCTGGCAGTCGTCCATCCTCTTAACCTAATTTTGAAGCACATTTTTGATACTTTGTGGATCTATTTCATAAATAGCTCGACGTATGTTTTCCTTGAGAACATCAATTGTTTGAGCATCGTTAGTGTTACCGCAGTCCTTAACAGTACTGCATAGGAAGTAATCCATGGACGTCGAATCACGGCTGCATGCTGGCCAATGAACGTCTCCAAAACCACTGATAACGCGATGGCCAAACATCGATAGTTTCACGGCTGGTGTGGCATGTTGTGCCCTCCTGCTGGAACCAGAGAGTGTGCAAGTGCATGTCGTCTAATAGTGGCCATAAAGAACTTCTCAGCACTTCTCCATAGCATTCCCCGTTTACTGTTACGCTGTTAATATCTTCATATTGAAAAAAGTAGGGACCAATACCACTCCAAAAGCCATACCAAACAGTTACTCTTTTTAGATGCATTGGTTTTTCTTTGTCGACATGCGGATTTTCAGAATACCAAATGCTACAGTTCTGCTTGTTAACGTAACGTCCCAGTTGGAAATAGGCTTCATGCGAAAAGATGATTTGGCGACCAAAATTGACGCTCGTTTACGATTGATTTAGAGCCCAGACAGAGAAACGATATCGAAGCGCATGGTCATTTTGTTTCAACTCTTGCACAAGTTGCACCTTGTGAGGAAATAGTCCCAGGTCGTTATGCAGTATTCTCCGCACAGTGCGACTGATGCCCACTTGTGCTTCTTGACGAGTTGACATTCTTGCGTTTTCACTCACACTCTGGACACCAGCAACAATATTTTCGGCTGTACGAATGTGTCGAACACGCTCATACCTTCTGTTATCTACAAGCAGGCCAGTTTCACTAACCCTCTACACGAATCTTCATATATCAGTCGCGGACCGAGCCTCATTCCGACCAAATAGTCTTCTCAATTTTCGAAAAGTTTCTGCAACACAGCACTCACACAAAATAGTTTTTCAATATTTCCCAGATTTGTTCAGGATTAAAACGGTCCATTGCTCACATCAGAAGTTTGATACAGTATATTTGTCAATATGTTGAGCATGGAGGTGTTACCAACTGTCAAAATAAAACCTACTTAACACGTTCGGTGCCAGACATATTTTTTAACATGTGTCCACTACGCCAAACATATATTTTACATTGAGCACTAGTGGGCCACCATATAAAAAAGACGTTGGTCCCATGGGGGCCACATTCCTCATTATGGAAAAATCTAAGAAATTATATGTGTGGCGTATTGCTTCTAGGCCATGTTGGTCCATTTCTGCAGGCGTACATAGGTAAATGAGCGCCAACAGCCCAGCAGTTATTAGAAAATGCGTTGACCCCATGGGACCAACATAGCCTGGTAAGTCAAAATATACGTTGGCCCTATTGGACCAATGTGGCCTGCTGAGGCAACATGAGTGTTGGTCCTATAGGACCAATGTGGCAGTGAACGTGTTAAAAAAAACAGCTGAAGGCCCACCCTTTATTTGACCCTGTTCGTAGCCTTTAATGGTAAGGCCAAGGTCAACCGACTTTTTTAAGTAAGACATCCAATTTGACAGTGATGTGACATATTTTGGCTGACTGAGTAGTAATGGGTCTTGTTTTAACTGATCCGACAGATCTTTTTGGTCTCTTCTGTCAGTGTCCAGCATGTAGTCATGTCATTACCGCTCAGTTAGTTAGAATAAGCCACGTCACTGCCAAATGTGATGTTTTTTGCGAGCTTCTGGGTTCTATAGGAGGACTGGGATGAGTTTCCTGACCATGAACACCAAATCTGTTTTCGAAATGCTACATGAGAGTAGATGTTCCGCTTTGTCCATTTTGCTGGTAAAAAGTAGGATAAGTAGGATATACGACTTTTAAAAATTGTTCTGACCTTGACCATAACCTTCAAGGTTACTGTCAAGGTCAAATCCATTATCACTCTTAGGCAGTCTGAGCGAAATCTGTAATATTATTTTAAAACTTATGTTATCTATTAATAACCCCTGCTTGGGATTTTTTACGAAATTCCAACAAATTTAGCCGAAAGTCATTCTCCATTAAGAAACAGCCTGGATGGATTTTTGAAAAAAATGGAAATTTTGAAATTTGAAAGAATTCGAAAATTTAAAAAAATTGAAATTTTGGAATTTGGAAGGGATATTTGGATTAGAAAACTGAGCGAAAATTTGAATTATGAAAAAACATAAGTGCACTTTTTGTCGTTTTGAAACTAAATAAAGTATAGCTTAAAAAACTGAAATAACACACTTTATTAGCAAATCGAACTAAAAAGTAGAATTTAATCGAAAATTGAATGAAAAAATTAAAGTAAAAAGGCGTATCCAGAATAAAAATATATTTTTTTGGCTACTTCCTTCGGCGGAAAATCCAGAGAAGTTAAATGAGCTTCTTTTTCGATACATTAATATTGAACGCCTGATAAACAGCATGAGCCTCGAAAAATAATAATTGGTGTATGCTATATACTTCTGTGCTGCCCTGAATTGACAAACAGCGAAGCTACCTAATTGTCTAAAACAGACATATTTGTGCTATTTATATAGAGGAAAGCTACGCACACTATCAGTTTCGTCTCGCGAACGGAGCTTCTGTATTTCTCTTTAACATCGATTTTCCGCAAAACGAAATATCGTGTTTACCCCTACTAGTATTACCCATTCCTCGTTGTTTGTTCTGAAATAAATGGATTCCTTCAGGCTGAAATCAAACCCAATATTGCTTCGGAATTAGCTTTTGATAGATACTAGACAAACCAATAATGTATCAATTTCACATAAGAAGCCTGTACAGTATGCAGAAGCAGCAACAATAGTAAGACATTGCAGTTTTTTAAGAGTCGCCTATTAAATTGTAGAACTTAAATTACTTCTTGGTCATGTAACATCTAAAACTTTTCCTGTGGTGGTCTAGCTGATTAATCTCCATATTTTACTGCCTGCTAGATGAAACCACAGACGTGCATTATCTGACTTTTCGGGCACCTCGGTACACAAAACACCCTCTTTACAACAAAAGGTCAGTGTAAAAAACTGAGCTCTGCTAGTGGCGCAATCTCTTGTGAGGTGTATTTAGGTATGTAGGGTAAACACCTATATCTGTTCTAATAATTATGTTCAAAAGAATTGATCAAGTGAATAACATGTTTTAAGTGTTCTTCATCTTTCAATAAATTTAGCTTAGCTGCAGATAAGCCGCTTTCACACATTGTTTTAGATTTGTTCACCAAACTGTTAAGTTTGTGTTTGCCTGTCTTGCTGCTGCCCGTTACTGGATTATATCGAATAATGTTCTTGGATTTTGGATTTTTAGGTTCTAACGATTGCATCGTTTGACGAAGCAGAATTTGTTATTTGTCTATGTAACTCTGAAAGTCTGCTAAATGGCATCATAGTTTCGATGATTTCTCACCGAGTTTAATACGCAGCTTTCTGATAAACAGATCCGAAAAGGTAGTCGTTGATTCAGAATTTTCTGCAGAACGTCTGATTTCCTCAGGAGTGGCTCAAGGATCAGTCGAGCACTTCTATTCATTTCGTCTATGGCAGATATAAACAAGGTTGTGAAACTTTGTAGTATTCAGTTTTTTGCTGACGATTCACAATTATATCATAGCTTCATCATGAATGTTTAGAAATTTCAAAAGCACAAATAATTGAGGACCTAAATTCTATTGAAAATTATGCAACACAACATAATCTCCGGTTGAGTCCCTCTAAATCATAAGTTATTATTTTTGTTCCTAAAAATCTAAGGACCATATCAAAAATAATTTTGATATTACTCTAAACGGCCATGCTACAGATATCTCAAATTTATTTAACATGTAAGTCATGTAACTGAAAATTGTTTTTACTGTTCTATGTATCTGTACTTCAATAAAGAAATACTCGACTTAAGATAAAAAAAAATATGTAAACCTTTAAGAATACCAAAACTCACATATTGTGGTTTACCATACTATCCATTTATTGACTCAGTTTCAGCTAAACGTCTACAAAAAATTCAAAATTCATGTTGCAGGTCGATTTTCAAGTTAAGAAAATATGTTCATATTAGTTCATGTTTCGAACAGCTGAACTGGTTGGTAACAATGTCTGAGCGAGTGGATCGCGCGGTACTCAATGACATGCCACACTAGCAGTGGTGTACGATGTGTTATGCTTTGGTGCCACTCTTTAGACTAGAAATTTCGGCCTAAAGAAACAATGTGACCATGTGGATACATTTGATAGAAAAGGCATTCTTTGAACACGTGTTTGGGCGTCATCGATCACGATTTTGACTTTGTGCCTCGAAAAATGCTACCAAAAAAAGCATTAGCGTAGCGAAACTATTGTGTTACGGCGAAAGGACCATAGGATAAGTTCCACTAGTGATACCAGTAGATGCAGTAAGCGGGTATTCTCTCATTACCGAGAACCGATAATTTTCAGGAACATTCGACATTAAGATCAATACTGTATTCCCTTAATTAACTAGGTCAGTTTCTCTATAAGATCTAGACATAGAAAGTGGAGAGAAGAGAAGGGAGAAAGCGATGGAAGCAAGGGAAAAATCGAAGTAAAGCAGAGGATCGAACGTAGAGAAAAATGCTTGAGAATAGCTTATGAGATGTTGCAAATGATTTTGTTAAGGACGTAGGGAAATTCGAGTGTTCCTGAGGTGAGGGGATTTGGCTGATCAAACCGACCTCCATACTATCAATCCTTGGTTATCTGACACTGATGTCACAATATGATAATGTAGGAAAAAACAGCAGGTGAATACGTACCTCGAAAAGTGACACTATGTCGTTTTTTTGACTTTATATACATAGGTTTTTTGTGAAATTATGTGGTTTTCTACAATATGTCAACTTAGCAGTAGCTGTTGCACACTTTTTATGTACTCGTTCCGTAGCTGTACGTATTACCCAAACATTTTGATGCTTCAGCTATCAATGTTTGGCTCTGATTTGATGTAACATCTGCTTCAGAGGTGGCATTATTGGAGGTCTAAGCTGTAAGTTGTTTGGAAGGAAACGGCAGTGCATAGGTCCACAGTGAGGATCTTGTGCTAATAATATGTGTCGATAGTTCCATTCGTTTCTTGTCTCAAATACACGTACTTCAGATGTATGAATAGCTAAAAATTAGTTGCGAATCCGCTTTCTCTTCAGCCTGGCAATTACATATGGCAAATTTGCTTAATTTCAAAAAAGAGAGGAGTAAGGAAAAAAATCCTTAGTTAGTGAAGCATATTAAAAATAACAGGTGAGAAAATATGATATATACAGGAATATTTATGAAACATAAAAAAGTTTTTACATTTCACAATTGATGTATTATTTCCATCCATTCGAATATTAAAGAAATTTACTTTACGATGTCAAGTAGAAAATATAAATCAGCGCCTCGATGTGACGCAGTGAGAAAATGTTTTGCATATATGATGCGTCATTCCTAATTTTTCTGTGATGTGGCTCAGTTACATATAACGCGAGTATGGTGCTGATTTCCTGTAATGCTTCACAAAGTTTTTGAAAACGCAAACAACCAACGGGGAAGATCGTAATATACTCATAACTTTGAACATAACCTATCGTCAGAAGAGACAACACAAATAACCCTTCTGGCACAGCTAATAGATATATTTATTGGGCAGCATATTCGGTAATAATTTTCTCACATAGCAAATATCACTCATTTTACACACATGCAAACCAATACACACCATCTTCCAGATGTTATCTTTCTACTCTGCTTCTCAACCACTCATCTTCTAAGGGTATCCTTTACAGAATATCTCGATATTTTGCAACCAACAAAGCATGATGGGGAACTGAGTTGCAGCTTGCAGCGTGTTTTTTGTTGTTGTTTTTTTACGTAATAGCCCTGACGGTCAAAAGTAACACCATAAGCTTTCTGCTCCTATTACAAGGACGTTAACAATTCTAGTATTGACGATCGTATCTGAATTAATTCGACATTCATCCATATTCAAAGAATGTATGATAATTTTTGTAGGTCGTAGCTATTCAATACATACGTAGATAATGAAAAGTAAAATGGCAGATTATGCTTGACAGCTTAATTTTATAGAAGAAGAGGCTATAAAATCCAATTCTGGCCATAGCCTGCAGCAGTTGTTTTTAGCAATTCCGAGTTTTGCGTTTCTTTCGACAGAGATCCTTGACCTGTTGGTACCTGCAAGGTACGAATATAGTTCTTTTTCCCGATCCGCTTTGACCGCAGCCGTTTACTTTGGAACTATGTTGTTTTCTATCAAGGCTCGGAGTTTATTTAAGCTGGTTTGTACGACCGGAAAAGTTTGTTAGACGAACGTTGAACAGTTATTTAAGTTAGCTGTTAATACGCTAAATCTAGCGTATGTCTAACAAACCGACGTATAAATCTGGTTACTATAAGCACAACGATTATGTGCCAAAGCTCTTAGAAAATCAAAGTTTGTTGTGAAATGACCTGGTTTCTCCAACAACTGCTCAAAGATTATGATATAAGGAAGAACCGGTACGTGTTTGTACTTGATTCTATATCCAACTCACGGCTTATATGTATTTAAACGGGGATATTCGCTTAACACGTGGTATTACAAAGATACAAAAAGAGATTACTGGATTGGGTTTGGCGGCGACGTGCGAAGCAATGAAGAATGAATTTAGAAAGAAATTGTAAGCTACATACCGCTACTCTTACCTGTATGCTACTTTCCGCGGGCCTGGAGGTCCTGTAGCCTTCCAGGAGGCTAAGCGACCTCCAGACTTTCAACGGGCAAGATGACAGACACTGCAAGCCGTTACATATAAGCTCTTTAAGAGATCTTTGGCAAATGTACAGTGAAACTACATATGAAAATCGCACCCAAAGGTAGCTCCTAGGGGTTCATAATCTCACAAACGTGTTTTTGCTTCGAACATTTTGGAAAAATTGCCAGTGCTACCCTATTATATTCTGTATAACCCTGACCTGTATCGATTTGCGGAACGTATAGGATAAAAAAAAATTCAGATTTTTTTCGAATTTTTGGTTAGGTAATGAACTTGAAAATTTACTGTATCCACTAGCAAAATGATAAACACACACGCAATATGTACATAAGCCGGAAAAATTGCATTTTCATCGATTTATCCAATTTTAGACATTTTGGAAGTAGGATGTCATAACTTCACTAACCCAAAACCACAAACCATGCATATACAATGAGTTACTAGTTTAGCAAACCATACCTTTCCCGACCAAAAGCGTTAAAAATAGAAAAATATCAGCGAAACTGCGGGTTTTCACCGTTCTTGCAATTTTTCGGGGAAAAAAATCATCATCTTGTTAATGAGTCTGAGAAGACTGAAATAAACCACTGATATGCAGTGAATTTTTAAGTTTGCACAATTTTATTTACTGTATTTTATTGTATTTTGTCGTATCTATAAGTTCCACAAATCTATCAAAAGCGCAGTTATATAAAATATAACAATGTAGTGTTGGTAGTTGTCTTCAACATTTCTGAGAAAAGTTGCGCATGTGAGAAGTTATTCTCGAAAAAACACATCTATGAAGTTAGATACCTCTAGACGCGACCTATCGATTTGACCCAATAAGTCATAATTTGAATTGATGTAGGTTTAGATACCTTTGTGTGTAATTGTCATATGTATTTCCGCTTATAGGCTTTTAGGTCAAGAGTTAGTGGTCAAGTGGACATCCTTTGACGTATGGCGTATGAAAGGTTCATAGAAAAGGGGAAATGTATCGCTTGGCAAACATAAAGGACAATTATCATGCACAATTTGGTACGATCTACGCCTCTGGCCTCTAACCCATTTAATTTGATGAGAAAGCGATTGTAGCTGATAGATTAATCAACTTTTTCGGCTTTCTGGGCCATCAACGTCCCTGCTTTTCGGTAGAATCCAAGTCTTTTTGTGTGCCTGAACTAGGGTCTAAATGGAAAACAAAATTTATTATATACACCAGACGTAGAGATTCCGACAATCTCAAGGAGAGATAAGGGCGGGATAGCGGAGATTGTTTTGGATAGAAAAGGATAATAGTCCGAAGCGGACTTTCGTGATTACATTTGGACTACTCAGTAAGAAAGCGAAAATAACTTCTGACCAACGAAATTGTTCGAAGCACATGCATCTTTGTGAGAGAGGGTGAACGTTATTCTAACAGAAAGGTTAATTCAACATGCACAGGGTGGCCAACTAAGAATGCGAGGTACTGTAATAGGGAACCTATACATCGTGAATGCTTGCTGCCAAGAGAAAAACCAGAAAAATATCTTAAAATTTCTGAAATATCCGCTAGGGGGCATAAATGGAATCTTGAATCCAAGAAAGTGATGTTTCTGTGATTTCTGTTACATTAACCTAACAAAAAAATAGCTGACCGTCAAGGTCGAGGATAATGTGAACTTTTTTTGTTTCACTAAAAATAAAGTCGTGAGAGGAAAGAACCCCTGTATATTCGAAACATCTGATCCGATTTTAACAAGCTTGGACTAGTTGCAAAGAGTTATACCTGAGCTAGAAATTTTATAATACTTGAAGTTTTGTTAGTTTCGCTTGTGGCCGCTATAGTGCTTTTTTCTACATTCCGATAGAAATCGTTCATTTTCTCAAAGAAATTAAATGCATTGGTATGATTGTTTTATAAAAAAGTAGCTAAATGATTTCTACACAAGCTCGCGAAATTTGCATCTCGATATCTTGTTCCTAACCTAAAATTTAGTCCAAAGAAAGCTTTATTCGGAAATCCCTTAAATGTTTATCTTTTAAACTAATTTTTCTGGAACTATTAATCACAATAACATCACCCTTTTTAAAAATGTTCACTATAGGTATATACTAAAAAGACTAATAGAAGCAGGACATGGAAAACAGCAAAACAAATAGGTGCCTAGTCAGTACATAAATAATCCTCGATTTTCAATAGTTGTCAATCGTTTCGAGTTAATTTGAGCAACTTTTGTGCTTACCAAATATGTTTTACGAACGATGACGCTTTTTATATGCTTGCACTTTATTTTGAATATCTTTGGAATGCCCCAGTAGCAAAAAGACTTCACGCGACTAGTTATACAAATCGGCGTCTTTGCGATGTGACAGTTTTTCCCCGATTAGTGGCAAGCTTACGAGCCAATTGTGGTTTTCAGCCAATGTTTCAACGGAAAAGAATTGGAAGAACACAAAAAATGGGTTGGGGGTTGGGCATATCACGAACAACGGTTCAAAATGTCTTGAAGGACAGTAGGTAAGTTCTAATGGCCTTGAAAGTATAGGGATTTATTTAAATTTAACATTTTTTAATTACTGGTAGAATGCACCCATATCGTGTCGGCATCAGGCCTAGAAACACGGCAAAACCTGTTTTTGCAGCCGGATGGTTGTATGGCTCAGCACATTTTACTACTATTGTGCGAGAGCAGATTAATGTAGCATTTCATCTGCGGTGGATTGGAACAGGAAGTCTGTTGTCGCGATCACCAGACTTAACTTATCTTGACTTTTATTTATGGAGACGGCTGAAAGATATCGTGTTTCAGTATCAACCTACAACCAGAGAAGATATGAAAAACCGGATTTCTTAATGCAATTCTTAAATAGCGAGAGCCGAAACTTGGGCTGCAGTTTTGTCTACCCATGAGAGGCTTCATGGGTATTCATGGGGGCATCCAAAGCCTTTCCTTTTCAAACCTGTCCTTTTTAGGGCCACAACTTGATAATAAAAATCTCCAGAAACATTAGTTGAAAAAATAACAACTTAAAGTATTTCGGTATAAAACTTTCTTTGGCCTAAATTTCAGGTTATGAACAAGATATCGAGATGTAGTTTCCGCAGGCTTGTTTAGGCATCATTTAACTATTTTTCCATAAAAAATCGTACCAATGTATCCATATAATGTTTTGGAAAAAATCAACCATTTCTGTCGGAATGTCGAAAAATATCCCTCTAGCGGCCACATGTGAAACTAGCAAAACTCCAAATATCATAGCACTTGCCCAAGAATAGTATGATCATAACATTTCGAGCATCTACGAGGGCAATAAAAACTTTTCGTTTTTAAATCGGTCTTTTTTAGGGCCACAATTCAACCAACTTAGATCAAAAATTTAAGGGATTTCCGTATAAAAACTTATTTGTCCTAAATTTTAGGTTAGGAACGGGATATCGAGATGCGGTTTTCGCGACCTTGTTTAGACATCATTTAACTACTTTCTAATAAAAGAGATCATATATATCCATTTAATTTTTTTGAGAAAATTAACCATTTCTGTCGGAATGTCGAAAAAAGCCCTCTGGCGGCCCCATGTAAAACTAAACACTCCAAATATTATGACGAGGAATAGCTCTTTTCAACTAGCCCAGGTTAGTTAAAATCGGCTCAGCCATACAGGGTGTTTTTTACGGAAACCTTTGAATACGCCCCACAACCTTATTTTTGGTGATACAGCAAAAATTGTCAAACAAATAAGTTCACATTATCCTCGACTGTAAAGATCCGGTATTTTTTTGTCAGGTTAGAATAGCGGAATTCACAGAAACATCACTTTTATAGATCTGAGATTGCAGTTGCGCCCCCTAGCGGCCATTTCAGAAACTTTTAAATATTTTCTAGGTTTTTCTCTTGAGCGTTTTAGAGATAACTATTTTTGCCGCAAGCATCTACTGTGGATAGGTTCGCAGATACTGTACCTCACATATTTAGTTGATCATCTTGTACAGGGTGATTAAAAATATAGTGCAAATATTTAGGTAGGTTCAAAAGTGACATGAAAAGTTCTTGTAAACATGGTTCGTAAAAAGCTTGCTTTAAGACAAGCATGTAGAAGCTTGAAGTCATAATTCCCAAATCGGGAAAGATGCATTTTTGGAGTGGATCCCGCACCCGCCGATTTGAGCACACTAAAGCTGAATAATTTTAAGCTGGTTTTAATGATTAGTATCTCACTTATTCCCCACTATCAAACTTGCTCTGAATCTAAAATTCGAGCTCATAAAAACTATACATAATAAACACTTTATGCTTTCCTTCAATGTCCATCGAACGGATTCGTCAGTTGAAATTCTGGATGATGCAAGCAGCGCACGGAAACTCTATTTTGAAGTAAAAGTCTTCAAGGCACCCGGGCACATTTGAGGAGAGTCCTACAAAACAAGGTTCACATCAAATCACCAAAACGTTAGAAGTGTCCTTGTGAATCCGCAATAAAATACATATTACCTTTCCATTCCAAAAAAAGTCTTTTATATTTGGATAGAATCTACCAAAAGAAGGAGGCTAATACTATATCATATTGATCATTAGTTCTGAGCAAGTGAATGGAAAAAATTCCGCCAGTTTGGAGCATTTTCCCGAATAACAGGGTACTCATAAGGAGCTCCTAATTTGTATGTATATGACCGCCATTCTATTTGAAATATTAGTATATCAACTTCATTTCTTCATAGGGATGCCATATTGGAATTTTATATAGGCAACTTCCTAATTCTGATTCCAAATTAAGTAGTATGATCCTGTCACACGTTATTATTGTAAGGCTCTATTTATTCAAAAAGCTACTTGTTTTATAAGATCAACTGAGCGTTCCTGCATCAACGTCGAAGTATTGCTCTTAAATTTTTCTAACAGTTAATTGAAAATGAAATGATTCTCGATGTTCTTATTATTGTCATCCAATAGTATGAAATATTCTGTATGGTATTGTCCTTCATTCGTTGAACTAAGGCACATTATGGGAAGTCGCGTTTTCAGACAATTGAGGTTTTATGTACGTTCATTTCATAAAAACTGAAGGAATGCTTAGCTGATGATCTCATGGAAGAAATGACTAATAATTTAAAAGCCTACTTAGTAAATATGGTTTCACTTAAATATAGTTATCAGATGATAAAAATAGATGTACAATATTAATGCATGGCATATTGGGCATTTATGAAATAAGCGAAAAACTGACTTTGAAGGATAAGAAACGAAACGAGTTCTTACCACGCCACCTTCTAGATGATAATATGCAGCAACGTTAGTCTCCAATTTGTTTTGAGGACTCAAGCGTTAATAAGATAAAAAAATGTTTTCGAGATAATTCGATTTTCCCCTATACAAGAACACTCTTAGTTTGGAAACCTGAGAAGTGCATGTTTTTAGTCATGTAGAATGTAGTACTTTGTCCTCATTTAACCGATTTCGTATTATTAAATCTTACCGTTTCCGAGATACCAATCGTGAAAGTCGAATTTGAAGCACCCGGTATACGAAATCCCTCCCTCACATTCATAAGCATCTGGCGCATGTTTCTCTCAGTAATTTTTCACGTCCAAATAAAAACGAGCATAATAGGAACCCAAAAGAGAGCCATTGTGTAATTTAAATCCTTGTATAATCCAACCGCTTCCAAGGGCTCATAACATTTTTCCGCGAAACAGTTCGTCGAAACACAAAAGTTCTACATCTACATGCAAGAATGAATTCACGAGTCTATACAGGACCGTACTTAGCAGAACAGTAAGATCGACAAAACTTACCATCTGTATGTCGTCACTTTTAATAAGAAAATTCATCTCATTCTTTTTTTTGTCATGTTTTCCACGGTAGATCATAGTGCTTGATTTTTGAAAATCGGAGTACTAAGTCATAGTTTCGAATAGTCTCAGTTCCTTTTATGTTTTCTAGCTTCTTTATTATCTTTGCGTCATGTTTTCAACCGATCCAGGAAATTTGATAACTTAATGAAAAAAAATTTAGGAGGTCCAAGATTTTTGTTTCTTGTTGGAATCAAATACCTTGATTATCATGGTCATGAGTTTCCAATTGCAAATAAATGTGTTATCATCCCGAAATAGCGGTCCCCAAATACCACTCGGCATACTCGAAAGAGTCATCGTAAATTGGAAATCCAGAATAAACCACATTGACAAAAGCCGAGATTTGGTATAATCTTCTAAATCTAAAAGTCAATAATGCATATTCTATTTTTACATTTTTTTCTCTCGGAAACATCTAATACATGTAATCGAATCACCGCTCATACATAATTTGAAACGCCTCTTACCAAATTATCGGTGGTAAAATTCCTGCGTGACCAACAAATAATTTACAAAGGTAAGCTTTGATGTATTATTGACTACGTTATCTAGTCTTCGAAACTTAACCTCAAATTGTTAATTCATGTTTCTTCTAAAAATAAGTGATATGACAATACTAGAGGAAAACTGTAAGGATATTCAGTTTTAAATATAACAACTATATCCTTCCTGCTTTCACTCGATACTCCAAAATGGACAAAAATCATAGCTATCATACATAACTGACAATGAAAATGTTAGAAGATCTATACAATGATGCCTTCTCTTCCTATTCTTCAATTAAGAAACAAAAACAGAAAAACTGAAACGATGTCTTAGAGTAGAAAGGATAAGTAAACGTCAGCTTCCCAATAAAATGTATGTTGTGTGAGAAACGGCCCACTGTATCTCACAAAAACTCTAATCAGCCACCAGGGCATGCGAAAAACGAAAAGCTTTGTGAGCCTGTCGACATGTATTCTTCCAGCACTGTTCCAAAAATACAAACATTCACAGAAAATCCGAGCCAGGGAAGCCAGGGACGTAGAACAAGGCAAACCGAAAGCAATTTTCATATTTATCCTTTTATCGGAAGAGATGTACAAATCTGTTTGTCCCAAATCGTATTATTATAAAATATTCAGCCTTCATGAGGAACTCATTCCGACTACTTTTATGTAGATTCTCCCAGCAACACTACTCGTAATTAAATATTTCGGTTCAAGCGTTGTATATTTTAGAGACGTTGGTACCACATCTGTGACTCTTAGTGAGTCTCAAAGGTTGATTCGCGTAGCATGTGTTCGTATTGAACCTTAATTTTTTATTTTCAAACAACATTATATGTATTTTTTCTATCGAATACAGGGTTACTGCAGTTATGTCCCATTAAGCCGGTTGTACGTCATCCCTAGGCCGGAATCATCAGCCACACCCATAACATTGAACAGGTAGTGATAGGATCAAGAGCTGCTTTTCTTACATCAGCCATAGAAGGCCGACGTGTCCCCAAAGCAAATTATCTGACTTGTAGGACAGCTGAGCAGTTGCAAACCAAACGCTTCACTATCTTATCTTCCTATTTATATCCTCTAGGTAATGCTGTGTGCCTCAGTCTCATATCAAAATATATCTAATGTAGCATTGTAAGGGATGAGTCCAAAAATCGTTAACAGGCAATCATGAGCCTCATTCATAACTGATTTTTTGTGAAAAGAAGTAGTAGAAGTAAAGTAATCGCTCTATACCGGTGATTCTCTAAGGTGGCTCATCCTTATAACTGTTTTATTATTGAAGATAGACAAACGAAATTTGGGGGTTGCGTATTATAGATAAATTTACATTATTTTAACATATTCACTTGCTTTGACGTACTTCCAGTTTGAAGAGAAACGACTCCTACTTTCGATTTTTAAATGGGACACCCTATATATTTTTACCTATTTCGATGTAGAATGACATTCTTAACTCAACAATGCCTCACTTGTCAGTATTTGACAAATAGAGTCAGTTCTATTTTAATCTTTATTTTTCAATATAGACTGCCATGGACCCTGTAGTTCGCTTCATTTTTTATCAAGTAAAACTGGAAAAATATTATTTTGAGGTGAACGACCTTACAGTCATTTTAAAGATTTTCTAAAAGTTACAAACACTATTTCTTTAGTTTAATTCATTTTTTCAAATAGAAAAAGGGTGGCTCGTCGGCTGTTTCTAAGAGACCATTTTCTTACGAAATATTTGACACTACACACCTTTATTTTATTTTCACTATTTTTCTGAATAATTGTAAGAATCGATCATACCTAACAACAAATAACACGTACCTGCATTCGGTATACCTATGCACTAAGTCCTATTATTCTAGTTATCTGTGACAAACAATTGAAGACACAAGTGGATAAAGTTGTTATGTATCAAAATAATTTAATGCGGAAATTCAAAATATTTTATTGGGACTTTTCACTTTATTGAAATTTTAAATATTTAGTTTAGTCAGATTGTTATTATCTTGTTTTTGCAACAATATAATTACAAAATGAAACAATCTTTCCTTAAGCTTAGTTTAATGAAAAAAAAGCAATTAAAAAAATGTTACATGACACCTTTATCCATTTGTGCAATTGGATCCATGACATTCTAGAATGAAAAATAAAAATCACTTTATTTGTAAAATATTGACAAGTGATGCGTTGTTGAGTTCAGAATATCATTCTTGATCGAAATCAGTAAAAATATATAGGGTGTCCCATTTAAAAATCGAAAGGTGGAGTGGTTTTCAGTCAAACCGGGAGTACGTCAAAGCAAGTGGATATATCAAAAAATGTCAATTTATCTATAATATGCAACCCCCAAATTTTTCAATATTCAATAATAAAAAAGTTATAGTCGTTGTCTTTCTAGTTTTTCTGTGGTCTGTGATCCAGTTTATCTAATGGACCTTATTATCCAGGTTTCTTTCCCAGGGTTTGCTGTTGGGTCTCAAACGCGCTGATGTTCCGTTTTGCCATCTCAAGGCCAAGCTGACGTGCCTTACCTTATTTCCTCAAAGGACAAGCAACATGCTTAGATGTTAAAGTAGTATTTCTCGCGTTCCAGATGCAAAAGAATGCGCTTGCAACATTTTAGTCGAATATTGCGACATTTGTTCTGGGTGGGTTTTCGCGTTTTCTGGAGGGCTTTTGACGTTTTCGGGACGACGAATGAGGGTAACATGTCTAGTACATTGGGAAACGGCAGAATCTCATACTCGCTTGTTGTTTTGGAGAGCTGCACATCCTTTATTGGTAACGGAAATGCCTATCTTAGGCGGTCCTGGGGTATGCTGGTTGTGTGAGCTACCATCTCAAAATGCGGAATGGTGACTTCGCGTAGTCTCATAACATTACGGGACTTTCATACCATTGTCAATATATACAGGTAGGAATGTGATAATGAAGAGAAAAAACAAGTAACTGTGACCTGAAAACAAATAGTTAAAATATATTGTCATTGTAGTGAATAAAAACATCTATGTGAGTGAAACAAGGTTTACAGTAAAGAAGATTCCGTCAATAAATCTGGTTTTATTGTACAGACAAGCAGGGGGATTATCGACATGGAAACCCCAGGATGTTACATTGAAGTTGGTTTATTTTGCTTCATGACGCTCTTTAATATCATATATGGTATACCTATCTGCTTGGGGTCAGGGTGCAGACTGGCGTCGACTGTTGTCTTTACAAAGGCTAATAATTATGATATTGTATTCACTGAAGTGCATTGAGGATCGCAAACAAACATGCATGGATCGAGGATACGTACATTGCCTTCAATATATATTTATGAAGCATTGGTGTATGCTAAGCAGTTTTTAACGTGCAGTGAACGCATCTCGCACACTAACTATGATACAAGGTGTGCTGGGAACTTGAATATTGCTTTTGTGAGATTATCATAAAGTCAGGAAAGTTTAAAAATCAGAGCACCTAAATACTCCAAAAAATTATCCGTGCAAATCAGATCCTTAGATTTAAATACATAACAGATAATAAGAAGTTCCCCAACAGGAGATGCTCTTTATTCATTCCAAGAGAGACTAGATTTTAAATTTTAATATATGTGCTATACCTGTTATTGCTTTTTCAATTGTTTTTATCATTACACAGTATCTTTTTTATACACACATTTAAGGTGTAGCGTTTTACATAATTCCTGTAAATAAATAGATATATGGGACCTGCATTCAAGTAGGACTGTTAGAATTTGAGCTTTTATCTATGTTATTACCTTTTGTTACAAAGTGACGTGTGAAAGTCATATATCTACAATAAGATCAATGAAGTGTGAAACAATATAATTATTTTCACGGTAACCGTCATGTCAACCCCAACCAGTTACTGGGCTGTCGAAATTTCGCTGGTTCATAATAGAGAGTCGTTCGAAAGCTAAGAAAGGTCGAAGAGACACTTTTTATAGGAACCTATAAGATTGCCATATTATTTTGAAACACATTGCACACGGCTCAATGGGTAAACAGATCGATTTATGGGACTTACATTCACTGGGAGCGAAGTGCATAATGGGGGTAACTGTATCGCTCGCCGCGCACGCAGTGTGTCCTGTGGGGTCTACTGGTGGCCGACAAAGGTACAAATATTATGCAGTCACCATTTCAATAATCAGTCTTAACTAAACAGCCGTCGTAAATATTCTTGTTCGACTTACGCAGCGAATAAGAGAATTGCAACGTTCACCAGATGGCAACACTGTTTAATCCCCCGGTTTCCTCTCCAACAACCCATCCACTAGCTGAATTGGATTTATCCTGGCTTAGTGTGTGTATGTGTGTGCTTTTTCTCTTAGTAGATACGAAGCAACGTAGCCAGTTCATTTTAGTGAACGTTCACGTGAGGTTTAGAGAAATATTGGGTGAAACAGGAAGGTGTGTACCGCTTTTTGATTAACAGAGAGAGCCTGAGAGCATCGAGTACGATTTACCTGGAAGCAGCGCACTATAATGAAAAAGCCTACATGCTGCATCTTGCGTCCGTTGACATCTTGTTTCATCCCAACCAAAGAGTCCTTAATGTTGGAACCTTCCTTCACATGGCTTATAGTTTTTGGATCAAAGAGCAAATCTTCCTTATAACGCATATACTACGGACTACAGGCACCTGATATACTAGGTTCAAAAAAAATCCGGCCTTGCCTCCAGCAATGATTGGATAAAATGATGCAACCAGTATCAATTTATACCTGGTAAACTGCTATTTACTGGGTAAACTGAGCTGTTCGTTTACGAATCGGAGTCGTACTTGTATAGCAATAACGAATGTGCTACTATGATGTTAGATAGCGTTGCGCAAATCTTATAGTGGTCATTGGTTAAGCGTCGAACTGGGCACAGTGGAAAACAGACAACTCCGATTAATGAAAATGTCGAGCACAAACTTGAGTTTTTGAAGTCGGATGGTGTCAAGATCAATCAGTTTCCATAATTACATCATGTAACAGGGTTTTACTTGAAGTCGCTTATGAAATGGACGGTGAGCGTTTTTATTTTATTTTATGTTTTTATTTCTCGCACCGATAGACGAGGAAATATTGTAATATTCAGAAATTTAATAAATGAGACATGTTTTCTTTACATTATAAATATAACTTATACGTCATGAAAAACCACCCATCCTTGTTGGTCTGGGTGTCTGTCGATTAGATGACGGTATTATAAAATAAGGTTACAATTATGCCAAGGATGGAGAAAGAGGCTTGGAAAACTAACCTAGACGAGGAGAAGCTACGGGCAAAAGACGAGAAAAATAAAAATAGCTGAAACTTTGTTTTTTTAGTGTTTCAGAGACCCTTCTTATTTTTTGAAACTACTCTTTGGAGCAAAAACTGGGACTGGGGAGAGGAGAGGATCGAGGGGTATACCTCAATATATTGCGGCTAATTCTTGCTACGCAACTACATTTGCCCTTTACGAGCCTAAAATAAAGGTCAACTTGTCACGAAGGGCGCTGAGTCTGGCTGACCCGGTGTCTTGTCACATCGATCACTAGCTCATCGGTTGAAAGGCTTGAATGTTCCAGCCCGCAAAAATTTCTTACTTCCCATGCCAGGCGACGAGATAGTATTTTAATTGCGAACGTTTTTAAAAATAAGGTATTATTTGAGATGTTATTGTATGGCCTATTTGACTGACTGCATCTGTTCAGTCCGTGTGCTATACATGTTTTATGAAAGCGTATACCTTGAGTGAACCATAATTTTTCATGAACTGGAAATAGCGTTGTGTGGTAAGTGCAGAGCCAACCTACTTAATGCTACTTCTTCGGTGCTAATTGTTCTAGCCTTGTTGTTTCAATCATAGCTGTTTCTAAGAAAAATAGTCCTTATATAAACTGACAGATTCTGAATGCCACAAGCCGGCGCCTTCAAATGCCTATACCAGTTCATAATTTCATTACATATTAGAGCATTAGTACAAAACATTTTTATTAGGAACGGCTTACAAGTGTATGTCACCTTTACCCTTGCTTACTGCGGGCATTTAGGAGAGTATGTCGTTCAACTTAATCGGCGTTACAAGAAACCTTTGGAAGACTACCAAATGGAAAAAGCAACCATTATTTTAGTACCGGAGTAAATACTAATATATCAGTTCAGGTTGGAAAAATTTGAAGAAAATAATAGTTTACTGACTTGAAAACTTACGTTTGGCTGTGAGCTGGTAGTATAATTTTAACATCGACGACCCAAATCAACAACCTCGTTGACAAAATAATAGCTCGTGCGACTCGCCACGGCGTCGGTGTACTTGAGTTCGATCGATCTTAGTGTAGGTAGGAGAAAAATGTCATCATATGGAAATTATTATGATTTTTTAAGGATTGCCCTTACAAAGACCACGAGTTTCCAATGTCCACCCCCATTTCGCGGCAAAGTGATATGTTCAATGTGCGTTGAAGCCTCCTTGTCGTAATTGATGATACCTTTATAAAAAAATAAAAGTGATCTTACATGAATTGGATGTTGTTGTTGTACAGAAGGTGGGGAGATGAAGAAAGATAGGTAGAAAATCATTGGCGCTTTCCACCGTCGTCGAATGTACCAGCACTCTACTCCACATGTTACTTCACTAATCTGTCGAAACTTTCTGATCTCCTATTAAAGATTAGGATGTCTGACATCACCGAATGTCAACCTTAAAATTCAACGACCTGAATATCTCAGAGCTTAGATAGGAATACACGGGACATTAGCCCAGAAAGTAGAACGGTGTTTTCCCACCAAATGGTTGAGCGAGGTCCGCAAGTGCCTCTGGCCCCCAGCGTAGCCAGGCGATCAGCTTTCACGTTGCCCGGCTTTCCGCTGTGTCCGGGGATCCAAAGCAGGGTCATTTCTTTAGATCGGGCTAAGCTTAAGTAGGGACAGCTTTCGAATATTTGTGACTTTCACTTTTTTAGTTTATTTAATACTTTTTCCTTTTTTTGTGGTATACCACTTCATGACTTAATCACGTTTCAGAACTCTGGTCCATAGCATCTTCGACACTAACACCTAACCGGTTTCAAAACCCTGTCTGGCATTTTTGCACATAGAGCCATAAAAGTGTCTATGATCCTTATCCTTACTTATTGTGGCCATTTTGGGGACAATATGTCGATCAACTTGGCCCATTATGCTAAAACGTGTCTGGAGCGACCAGCATAGGCTCGATAAAATGAAAGCAATTCTCATGAGGTATTTTCATAACAGTCTACACCCACTTTTCGCCTAAACATAAAACGGCTTTTGCAAAGTGGATGCCAAACAAAGTTTTTGTATTAAGGGAACGACGAAACGGGCCATAAAGCGAAATTGTTAGAAAAGCACTCGAGCAACTTTGGACAAATCCTCGAATCATAATTTTTCAGCGAAGGGTGCGTTATCTTTATGTAATGTTATTTCTTTTAGACAGCCGAAACAAGAGGCCGCCATGTGTATGGAACAAGATGGGGAAGGAAGCGGTTACAAATTGAGCAACTCGGCTTTGTGTTTCAGCGAGTCATTTTTCCTACGTCGGTGCCTGATAAAACTTTTGATCCTGTCGAAAAGTTGTTTTTGTTCATGTGGATTAGGCGACTCCGCTTCCGTATGAATCCCAGTGCAGCGCTTCTCTACTCACACTATATCAACCCCTTTTTGGATGATGAACCAACGAAAAAGAAAAAATTTCGAGTTGTATAAGAGTTATAGAAATTTTCATGAAATAGAATGATCTCAATTATTATAATGTTCCCACTTTTAGATGTATGGCCGAACATGTCATATTTGGATTCTGCAGATCAGACAGCCCAAACAGCTAGATTAGCAAGTTAGTGTCTTTTTATCACACGTATTTTTGTTGTTTATAAGAATTCCATTTAGATGTGGCAAACAGACGGGCCCAAAGAACCGCAGACTACCAGTAAGCCACAAAGATTACAGAAATATTTCTAAAGTTGACCGTGAATGAGTTCAACACGAGGTATATCCGTTCTACACAGAACGCTGGATATTTTGTGGAGACATCCGTAAATTCGATTATCGATGATCATTCAATAATTAACAGTAACAATGGAAAATGTATAACATCAGGACTTACACCTAGCAATAGAAACGCCTTTCAAAGGAGTTACAGTTATACAGGGTTATTCCAAAAATTGATAACAATGCGGAAAGTAAGGTTGGCAGTTCATGGAAGGCCACTTTATCAAATAAACGGTTATTGTTCCTTTATATACTAGATTAATGGAATATACAAATTGATGGGTTACGCTTTTTCCTATTTCAAACTCATAAAATATTTGATCATCACTATTTGAATTTAACTCTGATTAAGCTCGTCCGAACGGCCCTGTAAGGAATAAGGCACCATACAAGACATAATCAGGGAGCTTCAGAAAGGTGCCAATATTTCTAAGGCAAAAAGTTGTTCCTATTAATATGTGTCCAAAGATACTCCCCTACCGAGATATAGGGTGATGAAGGTTTATTTACGAAATTAAAAAAAATATATGTCCACGGAGCGGGTAAAGATACTGAGTTAGGATTTTAAACGTTCGGTGAGCACATCTGTAATAGAAAAACAGGGTTTCCCGGGCCAAACTAAACCAGGGACGTAGGAGCTGGGGTACGTGGACCACTAATACGAAATATTTTTTACACCACTAACCTTTTTGAAGAAAAGAACTTTGCATTTAACTAAATAAAGAATTTTTGACAGAAGGCTCGTTGTGGAGATACTTATGTTTGAACATTTGAGGTAAAGTCCCAAAATATTCTTATGGAAAGGTTTAGCCTCCATTATTCTGAAAACACTGTGAAGCTTTATATTGGAAACACTATATTACTTGTGACGAAAGCTATAGCATCTCATTACAACGTTAGTTGAATAATATGCGTGTTCTATCCTTAATCAGTAGCGTAGGAGCTTACCGTTCATCAGCCTTGGCTATGCACGGCACTGGTTTGCATGGTATACTTCGCCCGTATTACCCATGTTAGATTCTTCTGTTTGTCTAAGAT
Organism: Acanthoscelides obtectus; assembly: GCA_963669975.1. NCBI lineage: Eukaryota > Metazoa > Arthropoda > Insecta > Coleoptera > Chrysomelidae > Acanthoscelides > Acanthoscelides obtectus. The sequence continues at coordinate 80,785,868 of CAVLJG010000001.1, read as the reverse complement.
CACAGCTAGTAATTGAGAAACCAATCAGTTTGAGTAAAATCCTTATTATCTTACTTCTGAAATTATCGGCCTTTTTTCTCAAAGTTCTTTAGAATTTTGGATTCAGTGAACTCAACAAAGAAGATATGACAAATCTTTAGCAGTCTCGGACACGAAGTATGAGGACGGAGTAGACAGAAGGCTTTCAACACCTTCTTTTGGGTTGGATCTTATAGCACTTATTCAGCATTAGTTTTTTCCGAATGTCATGTCATCAGAAATTTAGAAATAACCACGTGAGTTGTATCAAATGTAGTGTTTATTGTTGTCGTTTCTAATTCTCATTAGCTTTATTTATTTCTTTATCTATAAAGAAAAATGGATATGGCCACAGAACTAGTGGCGCGTACAGGAAAGGTTTAATAAATTTTAAGCTTCTACGCTACTGATTGAATTTAAGACACGAATATTATTCAATTAATGGTATAATGAGGTACCATAGCTTTCTCCACATGTGTGTTTCTAATATCAAGCTTTACGGTATTCTTAGATTAGAGGAGGCTAAACCTTTTCATAAGAATATTATAGGATTTTACCTCAAATATATACTTTCCTTAGGCGACACAATTCATTTAAAATTGAATGGTATTTTATAAAATGTACTTTTCTCCAAAAAGGCCAGTAGCGTAGGAAATATTTCCTACTAGGGGTCCAGGTACCCTAGTGGCTACGTCCCTGGTTTACTTTGAGCCTCGAAGCCCTGTGTGTTTATTGCTTATTATGAGCTCACTGAAAGTCTAAATCTCAATATAGTATGTCGTCTACCCACCCCGTAGATAAATATATATATATATATATATATATATATATATACAGGGTTATCCAAATTAAGTGTCCACCATTAGTAACTTTGTTATTAGTGAAAATACAAAGTTGTTTGAATTAGCAAACTAGTAGCATTTTTAACGCTGGTAAAAATGAGAAATAAAAAAAAACAATTGAGAGTCGTTATTTTGTTTTTTTTCAGTAAAATAACATTTTTTTAAACGGAAACCCCTGTATATTATATTTTTTTCTGTTAAAGCATCAAATTTTAAACAAAAAAGCTTACAATAACTTTTCTCCTAGGTTACAAATTGTTGAAGTTATGGCCTCCAATCTGAAACAATTAAATTGTATCGACAAACTTTATTTTCAACATCAACTTATAATCTTACAAAATACAATAACAATTTTTTTTAAAGAAGATGCTCGAAAACACCACCTTGTTCTTCAATACATTTTTGGGCACGTTTTTCAACTGCTCGAACTGTCTTAAGTATGGTCCTACCATCTATCTGGGTTATCTTTTCCCTAACTGCAGTCTTTAACGCGTCAAGGTTATCGTACCTTCACTTGTAAATTTGGTTCTTTAAGTAACCCCACAAGAAGTAATCAAGTGGGTTTAGATCTGGTGATCTGGGAGGCCACTGTATTGGGCCATTTGTTCCTATCCACTGATCATTAAAAGTAGTACTTAGAAAATAAGTACCTCTGGAGTTGTGGGCAGGTGCGCCATCTTGCTGAAAATGCAGATGATGTCTACTTATAAGATCCAATTCGTCTAAGAAATTAGTCAGAATTTCTGACATAAATTCCACATATCTCTCACCAGTTAGGGTTCCCTCATGAAAGAACGGGCCAACAATTTTTGAACCAATTATACCGCACCAAACGTTGAAACTGAAACGGACTTGTGGGCCTCTTGGATGTACTAACAAAAGATTTTCTCTTGACCAATAATGGTGGTTTTTTCTATTAAACATTCCAGAATTTGAAAAATTTTATTCATCTGTCCATAAAAGGTAACGAAAGTTATTTACATTTTGGCGACAGAAGCTAAGATACCAATGGCAAAAAACAAGTCTTCTCTCTGGATCCCCTGCCAAAAGCGTTTGAACTGGTCGGTACTTATACGGAATAAATTTGTATTTTTTTAAAATCCTTTGAACAGTACCATAACTGAAATTAGAGTCCTTGAGAATATCTGCTATTGAATTCTCACGATAAGCTTCAAAATATCCAATAACTGCAATTTCCGTGGCCTCGCTTATTATGAATTCTTTTTTTACCCTTGTTTTAGCAAAAACATTTTCGTTGCCCCTAAATTTTCGATAAAGTCTCAGAAAATATCGTTCATACGGTTGAATGCGAGCGGGATATAATTCACTGTAGTTGCTAGTAGCTAGTTGCTACTTGCTCTCAAGGAGGATTTTCTGCACACTAAATAGCATTCTAACATATCACACTTTTCTTCATGGGGAACATTTTTCTTTAAATTAATGACACAATAAAGCTTATAAACAAGTATTTACACTAATGTTTGACATTATTTGATTTTATCATTGTTTTCCAAAGCCTTCTAGTTGCGAGTATGTCCAGTTTAACAATTTGTCGCTTATCTTAATGCTGTCAAATCGCGAACGCCATGTTGTTTTCATAGCCGTCTTAATATTATAATACTGCAAATAATTAAAAATATTTATCGTTATTTTGACTTTATTTTTGACTTTAGCGGAAAAGTCATTATGAACTTTTTTGTTTAAAATTTGATGCTTTAACAGAAAAAAATATAATATACAGGGGTTTCCATTTAAAAAAATGTTATTTTACTGAAAAAAATCAAAATGACGACTCTCAATTGTTTTTTTTTATTTCTCATTTTTACCAGCGTTAAAAATGCTACTAGTTTGCTAATTCAAACAACTTTGTATTTTCACTAATAACAAAGTTACTAATGGTGGACACTTAATTTGGATAACCCTGTATATATATTTAAGTTTGAATAAAACTTCATAATAATGAATATAAGGGAACATCTTGGACCCATACTTATAACTTTTTTGTTAGTTTTGGATGTACTGTTTACCCTAGAAATGTTAAGACGTCTTCCTTAAACGACAATAAATCAGTCTAAATTAAAACGGACGTACATTAATAAAACTATATATAGTCTTCTATTGAAATGGAAAATTCAATATATTTTCATTGGAAATACTCGACGAGCATTACTTGAGCACTATGTTAAAACTTAGATTGAACCCGCGAAAATGTTTTGAAAGTAATTTTAATACGTACTATAACGATATGGAATGAGTGAAAAATGCGAACAAAAGAAAATGGCCTTATCGGTTTATATCTCGTAAGGTCAGATTTCTCCAGACGTCGTCTACAATTCAGAAAATAGTGAGGTGGTACAATTTGAAAACCGCTTTAGTATACCCGACTTTCCCCTCCAGTTAAACACTAATTATTAATATTTTCATGGGTCTCAGATGTTCCCAATAAGGCTATTGCGCCGTAGCAAGGACAAATTGTCAATTTTTCGACCGGTCTTACAAGGAACTGGTGGCTTTCCTGACCACACTACCCATATTTTAACTAAAATGGGATAAAGCAATTTTTTTCTTTAGTACCATGTATATCAGTTCAGAGTGAAGATTACAAAGAACACAATCCTATACCTTTTAAGAATTGGCCTTACATGGAGCGTGGCCCTCTATGGTTATCCATCTTGCATTTGAAAATAATACGCTCAGTAGGTCTTGAAGCTTCATTATCTAAATTCAAAAATCCAGATTAGTCTAAAGAAATGACCCTATATGAGTTTCAAGCCATATATTCGAGAACGCTGGTTGGATGAATAATTTTATTTTCTTGACCATTAGGGTCAGCGTATCCAATACCCACGTTGCCGGTTTGGTTTTAAAATATCCAGCTTTTTACATTGAGTGATAAAAAGAAGACTTACACCTTTTTGCGACCAGCATTTCCAAGTTTCTTGTAGACCTCTTTATTAGGATAATGTCTTATTATACATCATTATTGGGGTTAGAAGCTGGGGATTCTGGGTGTAGGGGAGTGTATTTTTTACGTTAGTATATTTCGTTTATATCTCAAGTAATTCGGTACACCTATTAGTGCACATTTCCTAGGACATTTGCCTCACCATGTTTGTTGTATCATCACTGCCAGGCTACCGAGTCTCTCTAGAAAATTCATCTAGCAGTGAGGTATAAGCGAAAGGCGACAATGCTATATCGGCTGTACATCCAGTAGAGTGGGGAAAATATTCTATTGACTAACTTTATCAGCCTATTCGACTTGATTCGTTCAATTTCTCTATTTTACATGTTCGTAGCTAACTTGTTTCTCAGAGTTTCTAACTGGTGTCGAACAACGTTGTGTGGGTAGTGCAGAGTCAACCTACATGACGCCATATTTCTTCTTTTCACGGGCACCAGGAATTGTTCAGCTCAAGTTGTCATACTTTTTTATAGGACTGACATGGGATCGAGGTAACAAGGTCTGTAAAGTTTTGCCTTCACCTTTTTCGAAAGATCCAGTATTACGAATGGAAAGACCGTTCAGCGTGAGTCTAAAACTCCGGAAAGACTCAGCAATCTCCAGAATAGCATTATCGCAAAGAGGAAACGAAGTAATTTGATTTTGGTTGGGAGCGATGCTTTTAAGCGGCCTTTATACTACGGTTCTTACTGGGATAAGATAGAAACTGTGTTTACGATAAGCAGGATAAGGTGCTACCTTCAGACCCCCTGAAACATCCATTGCACCTCTAGAGTGCTACTTCTGAGAGCAGCTGGCATGACACTACATTAGCTTCTAAGTGCAACTTGATTATACCCATCGGAAATAGTACGTTAGTTAATGTATCACTTGCAACTTATCCTTTGATTTTCAGGCTGATAATCCTCCATGTCTGTCTCGCCGCAAACTGAAACCACATGTGTTTGAAATACGGTTTACATAATATAACCTTGAACATAGCCTGACATTTTATAGGGTTTTTTTTGACGTTTTATCGGTTTTTTACATAATACCCGTGCGGAGCTTGTGCGGTTGAGGGCCAAAGCTGTTAAATGTAAACAGCAAAACGACAGATTTGATATAACCGTAACCTATTTTCCAAATTTTCAATTGAAATTTGTGACAATTGTCTATTCATAACCTTAGATATGACGAATATGACCGCCAGCCCAACCAGCGCCATCTACTTCTAACTTTCGATATTACTTCCCATTGGCTCAGAAATTAAAAACTTACTATTACTATTTTACACCTGCAGCACATTTTGATGTCTGTACTTGTGTTGCTGATTTTATTCGGTTGAGAGTAGTAAATCTGGTGAGACTCAGTAATGTATCAGAACTATTTTCACTAGGTACGGACTAAAATTCACAAAGTTCTTTACCGAGTTTATATGTGGCTCGACTTATAGCTATAGTCAACGCCAAACAAAGTGGCGTGCACGTCATCAAGGTGGGTGTGTTGAAAAATTTACATTGTTGCCAAACTTTTTGTAAAATAATAAAATTTATTATTTACATATCTAGGTTTATAAGCAATATTAACCTCAAATGAGAACAAAAATAATAGTATAATAAAATTATAGATCTGTACTTGCATAATCATTAAGTATGACAATTATTGATCAGATGACACTATGAAACTACCATATTTAATTGATAGCTTAAAGGTACTGAATAAAAATTCAAATGGGGTCCTCCAAATTTTATGCATGGTATTTATTTTACAGAATTCATACAGAAAAATGCATTCTAAAATTAGGTAAGGTATTGGTGTAAGCTTTTTCTGTACAATAAAGTTAGTCGGAGTTTCTTTCTTCAGCGCTGTCTGAATCTGAATCTTCATCACTCTCAAAGTTGATTATTAAAGGTTCGATGTCTGGTCGATCAAAAATTCGTTCTCTTTCATACCATTTAAAAATTTCTTGCTCAGTATGTCGAACACTATTTTTCCACATGTCTGGGGTAACCGTTTGTAGAGCCTCGTTCCACATATCCAAACAGTCTTTTCCACTGTTACCATCTCTACCAATATGTCTGTTATAGTAACCTTTTGCTATGCCCCAAATTAACTCAATAGGGTTAAATATACAATGGTAAGGAGGCAGACGAAGAACTTTGTGCCCATGTTGTTCCGCCAATTCATCAATCACGTATATTTTAGGTGGTTTGTTTCTAAAAAAGCAGTTATTTTAAGAATAGGAATAAACAAAAGAAATATAAACTGTCGACCAAAATATATATAATTAAGAAGCATTATGTACCGAGCAACAATACTCAATAGCTCTGTTTTAAACATTGTGTTTAAAAATGGTATGTTTTGATTTGTCAACCAGTCTTGGATATTTTTTTTGTCCATACATTGTTGGGCACTTTGTTCAATAGCATGCTGTGATAAGGGGCGTTATCCAGTATAATCATAGATGGACTCTCCAATTTTTCTAATAACTGATGTTGAAACCATTTCAAAAAATTGTCCTGGTTCATCTCTCCATGGTAATCGCTCAATTTTGTTTTCGAAGAAAATATCGCTTCACTACCCTCAATAAACCCATTTTCATTTCCAGCATGTAATATAATGTATCTAAAATATATTAGTTTTAAATTTTATAGTGCAAATTGTGTAAAAGTACATACCTTTTACCATCTGTTTTAATAGCTTTCACGCTTTTTTGGTTTCCATTTTGCCAAGAGCGACCTATGGTCCCATTTTGAAATATCCAAGTTTCATCGAGGAAGACAAACTGGTATAAGGCCTCAACCTTGGCTTGATTGTATTGCCATAGAAATTCCACCCTTTTCAAAGCTATACTTGGTAGTTCCATGAGCCCTCGTCGCGGATTGTCCTTAAGCCACTTAAATCCAAGATCTCTAAGCAACCGCCTTAAAGACGTGGCACTACCATCAAATAATGCCCTATCTCTTAATCGAGACCATAAAGTTTGTATCGTAACTTGTTCTTCTGAAACCATGTGTAATATGACATTATAATTTAGTTAACAAATTAATGCAAATTTCTGATAAGTTATTATAATAAGATCTTACTTTTGTGATACATATTATAGATCACTTCTCGAATGGCACTTGTATCCAATGTCGCTGTGTTGGTTACACGTTTAATATAACTCCGCTTTTTCTTGGGCGATTCTAAATTTGCATCACTTTTCACACCCTCGGGAATACGACTAACTGTCCTTAAACTAATTTTTAAAGCAGCAGCAACACGCTACAAAAATGAAATAAAATTTCACTATTATTAATATACATTACATATAATTATTAGTAACCTACCTCTTGAACAGCATTTAAAGGCAACAAAGGCCCGTTGTTGTCCCTTTCTTGCTCAAAGTAGTGCATTAACGAGGCCACGAGTTCCTTACACCGACTATTTAACTGTTTGGGCATCTTTATATACCAAAATTGCCTTTATCTACTCGTAAAATGAATAATTTTGTTTTGAAACAAACAGCTGTTGATTTACAGTATGCGGGGCCAAAGGATTTATAAAGATTTGAAATGCCACAAATTGATTCAGTGTCAAAATTAATACAAATGTCAGTTCCCAGTTTAAATAAGTTTCAAGGTGACAATGTGTCAACGCTGCGAAATCGGTTTAGTGCGTTTACATGTCGATAAGTGATTGGAGCGTTTGCAAAACATTTTATTTCGCATAATGCGTCTAAATTTATCAGAAAGCAACTTATGTGATATTTTAATAACAATGTTTATATGACTATTAACCATAATAAGAGAGTAATGACCATTTTACAATTTATATATCACATTAATATGAAACTGCAATAGAGCAATTGTTTGTGATAGAAACCTAGGCATTAGGTCGGGGAATTTTTATCGTGATGACGTGCACGCCACTTTGTTTGACGTTGACTATATATCAAAGGGCCTGTTCTGATATATTTTAAAGCCTTTCAGCTTCTTAATGCAAAATGACTCACACAGAAATATGAAGCAGTAAGAGGTAAATTATCAGCTTTTATTTGTTGTCACATTTTGACATGTTGAATCATAGTGAATTTGTACATCGTTGACCCATTTTTCTTCAACCTTAGCACTAGATGAGTCACAGATGACTAGAATACACGTTGAAGGTGCAATCGAGAAACTCAATGCAAAACTGACTTATACCGTTTGATTGTATCATGTGTCTATCACTTGCTGGACACTAGGGTCCTTGCAAGAAGGCCGTTGAAAATTTTCATAAAATAATGCGTATGTCCAACAAACTCAATGATTTCTTTGCCAGATGTGCCGTACAAGGTTCAATGTAAAGTATCAATCTAAACAAGAAAGCAAGCGTTTTCTATTCAACTCATATCTTGCGTGTATGTTGGGTCACCCTTTACGTATAAAGATATTATTGAACACTGACATGAGAGGCAGAGGAAGCAAACGAAAGGGTGAATTCTTCTGAAATATTGAGAAACGGAATCCTAAGTTTGTCGTCTTCATAATATTCCCCAAGAAAGAATACATAGGTTTGAATCATTCATTCACACATGCAGAGCACAGTCGACAAACATCCGAGGCAAGCCGTGATCGCCCATAAAACGATCTGTGTGTTTCCGTTATACAACTTCCGGGTCTGAAAGACGTGCCTATAAAAGATGAAAATGCTCAAAATTGCACCCGGTGAAAAGTTACGTGTCGAGATATTCCAGGAATTCCACTTTGAAGCGATTGCTGTGCAGTAATGGAAATGCTTTGATGGGACGTACTTTATAGAGTGTGCATAAACGTCTGCGGAATTATGTCAGAAAGAGGCTTACGTCACAAATGCCGTCACTGTTGAAGGATTTATAATACGACCTCAAGATGGTAGACTCCGAGCGACGTTCAAAGTGTCGGCTCAAAAATAAAGCTATCGTTCTGTTGTCATTGATAATACTTTAGGTAGTAGTGTCCCATCTATATCTAATATCTAATTAATTGTTTTTCAATTAGGCAAGGAGGCTCAAACTTTGGCTGCTACTTGAAAAACGTTTCAGTCTGAAGATTTTTGGTCCACAGATAAGAGTTCTCATATGGCTAAAATTGAGCTTCTGCCAGAAAAGACCAGATTACCGCTACGGCTACACTACTCTTAACGGATATATTTGCCCTTAAGTCAAAACAGTCCTCTAGTTTTGAAGTTTCTTTAATCTACTTCCCTATATATTTTTGTACTAGTTTTTCTTCTTTTATTTATGATTTCGCTAAAATTAGGATGTTTTTTTAATACAGGATGGTTCTAAGTTAAAACCTAACCTGAAGGACTCGAGAATCATAGTCACGGATTAAATGTCTTTATACACGCGAATAATTATCATTGCCTGAATCCCTTAAAAGAGCGTAGTATCATGAGTATCGCTCATAATGCACTTTACTTATTAGTTCTTGTGACAATTTTTTTCTTGTGGTAGAAGTTAACAGGATACCTTCTGGGTTAGCAACAAGCCATATATGTTTGTAGAACCACAGTGCGTATTAATATTCGAAAGCCAAATTGGTACCATGCTAACTAAACCAATGCTAACAGGATAGTAATATACACACAACGAACACCTATACGTATGATAATGCCAAAACAGCATATTGGGTACAACATCGAAGATAAAATTTGTTTTTGGAACATCTGCGGGATTAACAGCAACATTGATGCTGTTCATCACTACCTGCAATCCAATCGTCCCGCCGTGCTTTACTTTGCGGAGACAAAAATCTCAGGGTCTGCACCGATTAACCATCTCAACTTCTCAAACTACGAGGTGCACTCCAATCTGAGAAAGAACGAGGGAGTTGTGGCTTTGTCAGCAGCAGTCTTTCCTGCTCCAGAGATGTTTCTTTGGAATCAGACCGGAAGGACATTCTGTGGCTTCGCCTCAACTCCAAACCATCACCCAATTTTATTTGCTGCCTTTATCGTTCTTCCTCGGACCATAACTGGGATGACCTACTCGAATACCTCGCCATGCAGATCGACTTCCTGACCATCAATTACCCCGCTTCAGATGTAGTTCTTCTAGGTGATTTCAATACCCATAATGAGCTTTGGTTGGGCTCGTCACACGTCAGTAACCTGCTGGATCTCTTTCTGACCACGCATCCTGTCTATTTCAGCGCTGCTGTCCTGTCCCCCCTGGGCAACCCAGACCACGGTGTTGTGGAGGTTAGGTTTCGGTCAGATCCCGCTGTGGCAGCAGAGAGAGACATGCCGACTGGGAGGGTCTCAGAGACTTCTTCTCTAGCTTTCGTTGGAGAGATGTCTGATTCACTGACGCGGATGCGTCGGCTGTCTGTTCTTCAATATCAGAAATTATCCACGTCGGAATGGAAGAATACATCCCTCATACAGTGAAAGTGGGTCCAACGGCTGGTTTATAAAATCTTGTGAGACTGCTGGTCAGCAGAAGATCAAGGCACACAGAACCTTCTTACAAAACCCCACTGTAGAGAAAAAACCAGCCGACGTCGAGTCCAGAAACAAATATAACGAAGCGGTTCGCAAGGCCAAAAACCAGCACGATATAAAAGTTAGGCACAGAGTAAAGTGGAACTGTTGTATTTGACTCAAAGGCCAAGGCGGAAGTGCTAGCCAAGATCTTTGCTGCCAACTCCACCATGGATGTCCCCCCCAACGCCCAAGTGTCGTCAATTCAAAAGGTTCCCAAGTCCAGTTCTTTCGCGTCTCTTCCAGATATCTTATGAATCCAGCACCTTCCCAGAAAACTGGAAATTTGCTCATGTCCAACCCATCCCAAAAAAAAAGGATCTAAGACCGACCCTTACAACTACAGGCCTATAGCTCTGCTTTCTGTTATAATTGAGGTGATGGAGAGGTGCACAAATCGCGAGCTCCTGGACTACCTCGATAGGCAGTATGGTTTCCGGCACCAATGATCCACAGGGGACCTCGTAGCTTACGTCTCGCAATTGTGGGGTAAACTCACCCAGTCTTGTGGTGAGGCCCATGTCGTTGCTCTTGACATCACGAAAGCGTCCGATCAGCTATATCAGCTTTATCTCTGGCCACAAGATATCCGTAGTAATTGACGGGTTCTCCTCTTTATCCCATAACGTCAACTCGGGTGTTTCCCAGGGATGGGTCTTGGCTCTAACACAGTTTCTCTTACACATCAACGACCTCCTTTCCTGCAAGATCAACCCAATCCACAGCTTCGCTGATGACAGCACTCTACATGCAGGAGTTCAGAGTGACAAGCCGATCTCTGCCGCTGAGCTGGAAAAAAGAAGACTAGCTACGACATCCTCTCTGACAAGAGACTTGGAGGCTATCACTGCTTGGGGACGCAACAATCCTGTAAAGTTCAATGCTTTCAAAACAAAGTACTGTACTTTGACGAACAAAAAGCGTCCTAGCGCTCATCCAGTTTCGAGTTCTGCCAAAGAGCCATTCATTTCCGCTGGTCGGAGTCCTCACCGAGGACCTGATCTGGCACGGACACATCTCGTCAATAGCTGCAGCTGCTGGGAAAAAGCTAGGCTATTTGTTTAGGGCTAAGAAGTGCTTTTCCCCGCATGACCTTCTCACTCTTTACTTACTCGCTCCATCCTTCCACACAGACACCGACCGGAAGGATGGAGCGAGTTGTGGGCGTGTGCCGACGTTGCCAAGTCACTCCAGATGATGTGATTTTCGGAATGTTATGTGAGAAATTGTTAAACCGACCATCTTTCTACACAGACATTGACAACCTTCGGCCTTCTGTCAAAGGGTTCATCTCACTCATTATTCCATGACCACCATTTTGTGCAATCATCAAGTGGCTTCACGATGTAATGCTTTAATGTTTTTAAATAATTTTTAATCTGTTTTTAACTTGTTCTTGTCATATTTTATATAATTTTGACCACTGTACCATCTATCCAGCTCTCACCATGTTACTGGACGTTTCCCTCATCCTATACGTAAACAACAATTAGCAACATCCTCACATACTACTGTAAGTTGAGTCAATTTAAATTCATTTTACACTTTTGTTGCTACTGTTATCATTGTAATTGCAGCTCCTGATGATGATGGCAAAGTCCATTGAAAGCTAGAGAGAATTAAAAAAAAGTATAAAGAGTCCTCTTTGCTTAAATCTTGTCGAAGTACCCAACAAAAGGCGGAAGCTTTAATTTTTCACCTAACTGGTCTAGACGACAATGACCACGTCTCAAGTTATATATATATATATATATATATATATATATAATATATTGTTCTTCCAGTCATATCAATATTGTCCATACAAAACACTAGAAATATTCACAAAAATTCCGCAAATAACTATCTTGTTAACTAGTCCTGTAATATTATATGTTCAACACTGATTTTTAAGGTGCGTCTCTTTACATGTAAAAGTTACACAAACATAATTACAGCATGGGGATACTAACTCAATTTACTTGACCCCGTTTTCTATCTGATTCTCCCGTCCGTCTCTTCCCACAAAGTGGCGCCTGAGCTTTGAACCTTGAAAAAGTGTTTACAATTTCTCTTTGTCGACCAGATCAAATTTTGCCGAGACCAATCAGCTAAATGGACCGAGAGACGCTCGCCATTAGCTGAAAACGAAAACGATTATCGAGTTATTGGATGCAAGAGTAGATCGTAGATGGTTTATTGGTTTGTAATTTATCGAGGGCGGAAAACTGACAAAGTAAAGCTTTAAATACCAAGAAGTGGGATGAGTTATGAGCAAGTGCCCTTTCGGTTCCAAAAATATGGAAAATTGTTTAAAGGATATTGGAGTTGACTGTTCTGGTGTTTGGTCTACAAACGTAGTGCAACGTCTAAGTATTCATGAGCCCTTCAGGTAGTAGGTACTTTTCCTGTTAACAGTATCATGGATGCAGAGGTTTCCATTTGCCACGTACAGGGTTTGTCCGGAAAGTAATAGGACTTAGTCGATTTAAAAAAAATTATTGAGCCAATCGTTACAATTCTTTAAAAACTTTCAAAATAGGCTCCTTCTGCGTCGATTTCCAAGCATTGATGGCGTCACGGAAGGCATTCTCCGGAATAGCCTTGAGAGCCGCGGTGCATGCTGCTTGGATCCCCTCTGTCGTCTTTTCAGGCGAGGAAACAAAAAAAACTCCGGCGGGGCCACATCTGGGCTGTAGGGCGGCTGCGGAGGCATTGGGATGCCGGCCTTGGTCAGGTAGCTGTTCACAAGAATGGCGGTGTGAGCCGGGGCGTTGTCGTGGCGCAACTTCCAGTCGGCTGCGATGTCTTTGTCGGATACGACTAACCCTTCGTTTGAGTCTCCTGAGCACTTCCACGTAAAACTTGGCGTTGACAGTTTGTCCAGGAGGAACAAATTCATGGTGGACGATGCCTTTGATGTCAAAAAAGACAACGAGCAACGGATTTGCTCATTCTTCCCTTTTTTTGGCGAGGAGACGCCGTCGTGTGCCACTCGGAAGATTGCCTCTTTGTCTCGGGATCATACTCAAAGATCCACGACTCGTCGCCTGTGATTACGTTATTCAAAAATTGGGGGTCACTTTCACACATGTTTAAATTTTCTTGGCACACTTCCACTCGCCGCAATTTCTAGTCATCAGTGAGCACCTTTGGGACCATCTTCGCGCACACCTTGCGCATGTTCAAATGCTGTAACACAATGTCTTGAACCACAGAGTTCAAAACTTTGCGCACATGAGTCACATTATCGGTGTTTGTCAAAGTCGAAGGTCTTCCAGCACGGTCTTCATCAGCGACCTCTTCCCGGCCCTCCAAAAAGGCCTGGTGCCACCGAAACACACCACTTCGTGCTAAAGCAACACCCGGGTAAGCCTGCTTGATCATATCAAACGTATCTGTCGCAGATTTACCGAGTTTCACACAGAATTTAATCGCGTACCTTTGCTCTAACGAACGCTGCATTTTCGGCTTGCACCACGCACAGAAACACGTCGCGCGAAAATGCCTGTCCTGACTCTTCAAGTGCTCGGAGACAGCTGACCAGCCGCTCATTCGTTAGCTAGGAACGCCCTCTACCGAATCCAGTCGGTGCGCGCACGCTCCGAAGTGCAGTCATGGCGGACGAAAATGAGTCCTATTACTTTGAGGACAAATCCTGTATGTATGTAATGGCTACGACATTTACCATTCCGCATCCGTAGAAAGTGAGCTAAGCTGGTAACATACATAAAGGTAATTACTGTCTCCCAATAGTGATTATCGAAAAGTTTGGATCTATTATCACACGGCAGATTTAGTGCTTTAGTATTTCCAGTAGCGAACTTATCCAGGATTGCATTTTTCACAACTTTGATGGCAGCTCTGCCAGAATTAATAAAAAATAATGTTTACAAGACAATACGATAAAAGAGCGGTATCACTCCATGATATCCTGTCCAAATGAAACCACGTATGTATTAATTCCTTTTTGCTGACATTGTGGATCTGACGGTAGCATATTACATAAATCTATCTGAATCAAACATACAGCATTCTTGCGTTGTACATATTCAATTCTAAATCGCAGTACATAAGTATAATGACTACTTTCTCAAAATGGTGAAATCGTGATATCTCAACATGAATCTCACAACTTACTCGAAATGCTGTGCAAACCGCCATTCAATTAAAATAAAGTTCTGAAAAACAATTCCTTTCATGGCTGTTTTATGACCATCTAAAATGGGACAACCTCTCTGAATAAATTCGGTTTTATGGTTAGCTCGGACCTTCATCCGCTGACTCTCAATACGTTGTTTACGCCCTGGCTTCCGATTCGATGAATCCACGGTCCTATCTACGAACAAACCTTCTGGAAATCCATTGTAGTTCAGTCAAACAAGACAGAACTTTAGCATATATTCTCCCTAATTGTACGAAAACTATACGAACACGAAAAATTGATTTATGATTGCTACTACATCCGTTTAGGGTAGGTGTCAAACTTGATCATCAAAACAATAATTAATCTGCAAGGCCTTTAGGCTTTAGGAGGCCATCAGTCCGTCATTTTGGAATATGAGGAACTTCATTTTCCAAGGTTACGGGGTAACCGTAAACAGCTTGAAGGTTATATATCACAAGACACACCATTATGAGATTCGTTTATCAGTCGTACTCATGCACAAACTTCTATCCTGGATTTCGTCTTGCTAACTTGATCTGTTCAGAAAATGAATGGGTGCCATTAAAAAAAGCGCTAAAGTCATCTCCGGGTTTTGGCTTGAATGTCACGTTTCCATTTTTGAGCTAATACTAAAGAATCGGAATACTTTGTCTGCCTTGGAATTACTTCGCGGAAGACACACAAAGCCATACATATACTAAGTGACATATGAATCCGAACACCCAGTTTAAATGGTTTTATTTTAATAAAATTTTGTATAAGTACTTAATGAAGCATAATAAGCAAATGATAAAAATTTCAAAATGATTGCACTGCTTTAAAGCCCTTTGACCTTTAATAATGTGTGGATGCACCCTGATGTGCTACGCATTCTCCAACGTGCCCAGGCATGCTTCTGATCAGGTGGTCAATGTCCTCCTGTGGTATCTCATTCCAGGCAATCACCAACTCCTCTCGAAGTGCTTCTATAGTCTGAGGAGGACGTTGCAAATTGAGCAAACTTCGACCCATCATATCCCACACGTGCTCAATTGGGGATAAGTCGGAAGATCATGATTGCCATGGTAACAATGTGACATCATTATGTTGAAAGAAGTCTATTGTGACTCTTGCAACATGTGGTCGGGTATTATCTTGTTGGAAAGTTGGATCTGCCAGGGTGTCAAGATAGGGTAAAAGATGGGGTTCTAGAACTTCGTTGATATAACGCTGCGCGTTCATGTTGCCTCTGATGAAGATTAAAGGTGACCTGGAACCATAAGCTATTGCACCCCAAACCATAACTCCAACAGTGTGATGAACATGTCTTTCAACAAAAAACTGTGGATTCCTCCTTTCACCACGTCACCTTCTAACCCTGGCACGACCATCGTGCATGCCTAAACAAAATCGAGACTCGTCACTAAAGACAATACTGTTCCATTCCTGATCCCAGAGAGACCGTTGTCTGCACCACTCAAGGCGATTACGTCCGTGTTCTCGAGTTAAAGGGAGGACCCAGTGTGGCCGGTATGAAAACAAGCCAAAACTTCTCATTCGTCGGTAAACACTTCGCATGCCAATAGGTCTTCCATGTTCTGCAAACCATTCATTTGCAATGGACCTGGTAGTGGAGAAACGGTCCCTTAAGGCCAATAATCTTAGGCGGCGATCTTCACGGTCTGTTGTTCTACGGCGGCGTCCAGTGCCCCTTGCTCTTTGCGTACGGCCTCCTCGAAGCCATGCCTGACAACACCTAACCACAGTGTCTACACTTCTTTGCACTCTAACTGCAATTGCCCGAAAAGAAAGTCCAGCTTCCCGAAGTCCCACTATACGGCCCCTATCAAACTCACTAAGTTGACGAAACCGTACAGGTCTCCGTACTCTAGGCATCGTAACCGATCGTAAAGGATGTCAATAACCAAAATCCGCCAACGTTGATTCCTTACTGCGGCTGAAATATTCATTTTTAAAGCGTTAGTGAATTAAAGAAAAGCAGTATAAAAACCGGAATGTCCAACTGATAAGGCTGAAAATTTTTTCACTAGTTATTTACAGTAAGATAAATACATTCACCAACTTTTATTAAAATAAAACCATTTAAACTGGGTGTTCGGATTTATATGTCACTTAGTATAATATGTTTGAAGCATCTTTTAACTCATTTAAGAAGCCTAAAAACATCATTCAAGTGCTCAATAACGATTCTCTGAAGTAAGGGTGTCCATATACCTGCAACAGAGAAACTCACTGTATTGAGGTTGTATACGAATATTGTCTTCTTATAACAATATCGATGTGGAATAATGGTAAACGTTAATATTCGATACAAGACTTATTGCGTAATCTCTCGAGGACATCACAGCGAAGCGTGTCAAAAGTTAGGTTAGTCTACCCACTTCCTGTGCGGAGGTATAAAAACTCCCCACATCATAGTGATCTACAGGCAAGTTTCAGAAATTACCAAAATTTTCCAGCATATCCCACAAACGTTTTCAATATCAGTGATGCGAATAGGCAATAGCTTATTGGCAGCTGCTTTCTGATATTTCCCCGATATTAGTTCAGTAGTTATATTAAACAAATAGTTGCGGTAGCGTTTGAATCTTGGTTTGAATACACATAATTGGATCGCGGTATTCACGCTCCACGGAATATACCCGTACACAAAATAGAAATAGATATTGGAAGAGTATAATACTAATTATTATCTTTGCATAGTGAATGCATCGTATACAAGGCGACCAACATTTTCGGCATTGCAAGATAAGTAAGGGGTTTGGTAGGAGCAAAACATTGCAGTAATGATTCAAGTTTCTTCCGTGATTAAGTGGTGTCCTTGAATTTGGCCTTGAGGGCAACTTTGATGACGACGTTTTTTTTAACGCAACCCTATACACTTAACCCCGAAAGTAAGAGTGAGAAATCTTACGTTCATACATATTTTTCACCATGAATCTATCGAGGCCCTTGAGAAACCTCGTTTGGAAATACCTCCAGTGTCTTTCTAAAATTAAATCATAAACAAAGACCTGAAGCCGGCAGAAATTTCAACTCATACCTAGTTATCCACTGGTGGCTTTGAAACAAACCTTTACCACGATCTTAAAGGTCAAACTAATATCAAAAGAATTTTCTTCAACGGTAGGTATACTTCTGACTCCGAAAATGGATAGCGCGAAAAATTTTACATCCAGGGTGTTTTGATCTTTAATATCAAGGTCGTCCTAAAAAATCCGTTCGATAGGGTTTCAGAGATGTTTCTGAAGGTGGAACATAAAAAATAGCCTAAACGCTACTGATGATTGAAGTTTCTCCGGCTACTTACTCAATTATGACCTTAAAACTGAGAATGATGACTTTTTAAGATAGATCGGAAACATTCACGTTGGGTACCCAGTTATGGACAGGAGAAAATTGAAACCCTAGCTGATTGAAGAGTTCTGATTGCTCAATCTTCAGCAAGAACCATGAAATCCTTTCAAGCGACGGTTTTTCATGTCGACCCTGACCAGGTTGTTCATGGCCATAAAACCCTCAGCTCAAGGCCATGTATGACCTCTCTGTTTCCGGAGTCAAAAATATAGGTTTGCATTTAAAAAGTTTGGACAACTATGATTTGACCTGCAAGGTTATGGTCAAGGTTAGCTTCAAGGTTACCATTGAATAGCTGGGAAAAAATCCAATACCGCTTTCAGTTTACTTTTACCATATCCTCGCGTATTATTTGGTAATAATGTGCTAATATTATTGTTATTACTTAAGATTATTTGTGCTATAATAATAATAATAATAATAATAATAATAATAATAATAATAATAATAATAATAGTAATAATAATAATAATAAATATTTATTTCAAAATAACAGTGCATGATTACAATGTATTACACACTGTTAGGTGAAATATACGTCACAGTGTCACCGAGACAGAAAAAACAAAGAGGCAAAACATAATAATAGAGATTTTACATTTCACAATATTCTTAAAGGTCATATGGTTCTAAGTGCACTAACAATTGATAAATAATACTCTTTTTATATTCTTTTATATCTGCCAACCTTTTAATTTCTTGTGGTAACTTATTATATATCTTATTGCAGCTGTAATGGAATTTTTTTTCGGTAACCGTGAGATGATGGACTGGATACTTCGTGGGTTTCCGATAAAATTGTCAATATTTTTAATAGTAAAAATTAGAATCTCTTGAATATATATTGCGGCTACAGTTAAAATTTAATTACTCTTTGCTTTGCAAGTGATGCTCTAAATTTGTAGACGTATAAATCTCCCAGACTGTACGCTTCAGAACAAACATCTAAAAATAGCCAATCTTGCTTTCAACAGCACTGGCTTTAGAGGAACACTTTACTGATTCGAGGAACCGCAATTAACCTGTGGATTTGAAAATTTCGACTAGCGCGTTGCAACTGCAGTAAGACGGAATTGGTTTCAACTACACAGGTTCTCTGTGAGAAAGATGCCAAGAACTATTACATTAGCATGAGGCTAGGTGACTCGTGTACCTCGCTTTGTGCTTTACTTCCCATGCCTACTGGCGATGAATTATTGTAATCGCGAAAACTTCCAAAAATAAGACATTAGTTTTTTTGGGTGTTACATAACATTACGAAAAACCATGTCACTCGTTTCCGTCTGTTTGTCGATCTGTGGGTCTGTCTGTCAGTCGGCAAATCCTTAGCCCCTCTATAACCTGGAAACTACTTCTCGGATTTGAATGAAATTTTTATACAATATTATTAGTATGCCAGGGACGAAAAAGCGGTCTAGTGGCGGCAAAAAATAGGACCAAAAACAAAAAAATATAAAAATTGCTCTGACTTTGTTTTTTGACATTTCAGAGGATCCTGACCATATTTAAAAATTTTCTATGGATACAGAAAAGGTAAGCGGGATTGTAGGTGGATGGGCGGAATATATCGATATTTTTGATGTTAGCATATTAATATACCTCCAGCCCCGGTAATTCTACACATGTATTAGGTGTGTTTCACACATCATAGATTTCACCTTTGTTACATTTGTCCTTAACACTTGAGGGCGAATCGCGTACCTGTCGGTTGCACTTGCCGTACGCCATGAAGCTGTAAGTATTCTTGGTAGTAGATCTGAGGAGTTTCTAGAAACAGGTCGTTTGTTGCCTGTTATACACATACAAGGTTCGCGCGATACTCGCTATACGAGGTATGCAAATTAAATGATGAGACTGTCAACGTAGCATTCGATCTGGCAAGACCGGTGGCGCCGAGCCTGGAGAGGAGTTAGGGGAATATGTGCCTCCAGTAGAAGCTTTAACTCGCTCAGGTCATTTGGTTGACCGTAGCGGTTTTTTTGTGAAACGGTTTTTTGTGTGTCCTATAAATTTGAGACACATCAATTTCAAGCAACGGTGTGCTATCGGTTTGGCTTTAGACTTGGGTACATTGCAACAGAAACTCTTGCTAAACGGGCCTACGAAGATAGCCTTTTGTCAAGAGGCCAGTTTTGGTGGTTTATGGCATTTTCAGAAGGGAGAGAGGATGCACCACCAAGCGGAAGGCCTTCATCTTCAAGAAATATCGACAGAATCCGGGAGATATTGTAGACTCAGATCGTCTGTTGATAGTCAGAATGATCGGAGAGAAGTCAAGTTTGACTCACATCACCGTTTATCAGATCAAGGACAACTGGTTGTTGCATCACGATAATGCTCCTTGTTACACGGCAATGTCAGTAAACGATTTTTTTTGCAGTAAAGCCGTACTGTGGCTCTGCCGCCTCCTTATTCGTCAACTTGTCCTGGTAACTTTTTTCTCTTCCCGAAGTTCACCTCAATGGAAGCATTCAAATGGCTATAACAGACATACTGAGGGCTATTCCAGCATCGGAGTTACAGCACTGTTACGAGTGGAAAAACTTCCTTGTGTGGCTTCAGAAGTTATTTTGAGGTAACAATATGAAATTGTAATTAAATTTGAATAAAAAAAAATCAGTCTCATCACTTGATTTACCGACATCGTATGTAGCTTGAAGTGTAATTTAATGAGGTTGCTTGATTGATGGAGTAATATTATTTGATATATGAAAACACATCAAGAGCTATTATAGTCAGTTAACAAACATTTTTACACCAGAGCTTCAAAGAAATGAGGTTACCGTGTACGGAAACGCTCGTTGCACACAATCTATGGCTTTTTGTGGCAATTCCAAATAGAGCACTAATAGATCTGAAAAAATGTATGACTTTTGATGCCATTTCACTATTGGAAAATTGTACTAGAGGTTGATTTTCAGGAGTGAGAAGTAGTATTCAATTATATTAGGCATTTTTGTTTGAAGGATAAAGCATATTATTAATTCAAAATGTATGAAGATGTTCTCTCATAGTTCAACATTAGCTTAGAATACGTGGAAAAGTGATTACTATTAGCGTCTCTAGGTGTCGAGGAAAATGACAATCCTGAAGCGCGACGTTTCATCGTTAGAATAACGTACTTATATCTTTCACGGTAAATATTAGAGTTCCAAAGCTCCTCTGGCTTAACACCCTACATTAGATGAGCTAGGATCGTGAATTTTAATCAAGTAGCGCCTATTTGACGTTCTCGTCTTGCCATTCAAAGGTCGTTCTCACACATTTAGAAAATGACGGTTGCTAATTTCCAAATCCTTGAATTTTACGTTATTAGGTCAAACTTTACTGTTTGGAAGAGTCAACTCAGCAAGTTAAAATTTGGAACGATAAAATATAGTATACTGAGTGACAAAAAAGGTAAACACCTACGTATGCTTATCCGATCTTAATGATTTTTGGCATATATGATCAGTGTCCCTTACTAGTAAAATGATTAAATCTTCAGCTTGATTCGTCAACTGACTGCAAAAGCTGGTTCAATAATGTGTCGAGGATCCACGATCCACGAATGTTGGGGTATCTCACTCCAGTCTACTGCAATTTCGTAAGTAACAGCTACTAAGGTCTGCGGTTGATGCGATGATGATCCATGAAGGCTAACAATGCTCTGGCAACATTCGTTCTGGCATTGTCTTACTAAAAAATCGGGTTTTGCCGCTACCCCCCTACCATAAGCAATAGCACCCCATACCATAACTCCCACGGTGTGGGTTACGTCTTTCACCACGTCACCCTCCCACTCTTTGCCCGACAATCGTGCATCTCCAGACAAAAGCGGGATTCGTCACTAAAGACGACCTGATTCCATTCCCGGTCTCTTTGTCCACACCAGAGCAAACGGTTACACCGATGTTCAGCTGTGAGAGGTAGCACCCAATCTGGGTGATAAGAAAAAAGGCCAAACTGTCATATTCGACAATAAACCGTACTCATACCAACCATCCATCCATGCTCTTCAAACCACTGATTAGCGAGGGCTCGAGTACTTCTGAATCTGTCTCTGAGCCAGAAGCCTTAACCGGCGGTCTTGTCGCTCTGTGGCTCTGGGACGTCCGGAACCCCTCGCTCGCTGTCACCGACTTTCCTGAGACCACGCTCATTCACACTGCAGTATACTGGGTAAGAATGTATTGGTCCTTCTAGAAACTTCTCTTATCGATAGACCGGCTTTACGCAACCCATCAGTTCGACCCCTCTCAAAGTCACTTAGCTGGGTAATTCCACGCACTATAGGCGTTTTGTGCAATCACAAAAAGGCTTCTCAATTAGCTAACATTTAACTGTCGCAAAAGTGCGAAAACTGAATGCTTCTTTATCACCAAACAATTCACTCAGCCACCATGAAGGCTTAATAGAAAAACTTGACCATTTTATCATTTCTTGTTCATGGCAAGATTCAATTCTATTCAATAGGCTTTATTCAGAAAAAAAACTTGATATAAAAACAAAATAAATGAATAAAGCATGAGCCGATAAGTGTAAAATAACACCTGTTTCGGCATAAAAAGAAACCTTATATCTATATATCTATACTAAAAACACATTGTAATCTCACATACATACATATAGTATATCGTAAGATGAAATGGTATTAAAATAAGAATGATTTAAACGCTGTAACATAATACCGCACAAATAATACTAACAAAAAAGGAGGCTAATAAAAGAAACCTATCACACAGACATAACAAATATACAGGTAGTTGACGAATAGTAGGCAGATGACATATCGTTTTATAAATCTATGTAACCTGATCAATACAGATTCATAATCACACTACAATAGATTGCTAATCCTCGTGATTGGTTCAAAATGAATTACTTCAACGCTTTTTTGAATGGCGCCAAGTTGTTGATGCTTTGCAGATGTGGTGGAAGACTGTTGTACAGTTTAAGAGCAATACAAGTATATGAACGCTGTCCTACACACTTTCGGAAAAATTGTACGACATGGTGGTGTTTTTGCCGTGTTGAGTATGGGTATATTGGAAGCGTAGAGACCTGTTTATTACAGTGATATTTAGTCGCAATTTTGAAATAGAATGTCTGTCGAATATCTAGGTTAGTTTCACTGTATAAACGATCAGATGGAAATCTTGGCTCTCTGGAATATGCTAGTTTTAGGGCCAATTTCACCAACAACAGTCCGTTATTCTCCACCTATAGGGTAATAGCCCGTCAAATACGGCGAATGAGCTTCAAGTTCCAATCAACAAGTTTTAGCAACCAATAGCCATGAAATGTTGAAAACAAAATATTGTCAAAGTATGAGACGACATCTTGTCATTAAAAATTAAAACATCATCAGCTTATTGAATATTAAGAAATTACATATATTTCAGTCAAAATTTAAACAAATCTTGGATTTTTGAATAAAATTCAAGATTTAATTACTATTGTTGATTTTTTATTCATGTTTATATTATTTTCTTCAATTGATATGCGATTTTACTGATTCAACATCATCTACTGGGTGTTTTTTCCTATAAACCTATTGCAGATAGCCATTAAGCATCTACTTGATGACTGGTTCTACCAAAAAGTTCATAGATATTGCTCGTTTCCAAACATTCATTCATTTACTTGCCGTTCATCAGAACCATTATGGCACCATAGATTGATATTCCCACAAAACCATTCTGGTTTTTTAATATCCATACATCCATAAAGTTGAATATTTTTCGTTGTTCAAACATCCACACCATATTCACAGCGATTAAGAAATACCCAAATATATGTCGTAGAGCTACCAGCAAACCTAAAACCTGCAGAAAAACTATAAATCTGCAATATTTTTCTTTTTTCGCCGAGTACATATTATGGGTTATATTTATATTAGACGTTATTTGAATCACAAAACATATACACTGATTTGAATAACAGCTGATTATCTTCTGATATTTTAAAACTAATCATTTCGACAAGTGACACATAATTCGGTGGGATTCGTCAACACTTCGTCCCAGTGGAGCAAACTCTGCCAACTCTCGAAATAAACTTTATTAATTCCAAGTCTTATTTTTGTTTTACTGTGCCTGCCTAGATATTCAAATACGGCCAGGAATTATTAGCGCCTGGCCATTTTAGGCCTTCACTAACTCCTTATTTTAGATCTCTCCTTATTTTCTTTTTTCCACGCATTCATGGTAGAAAGAAAAATATTTTATCGAATATCGATACCGTATACCGTGCAGCAGGCACGCCCATCACTACTTTGACAGATTGCAGAATGATGTCAAGGTGACAATCGTTATGTGGCAGTTGTTTTTGTTTTTGTTTGAAATAAGTAAGTAGGCTTTGTGTATTCATTTTTAATTTTATAACGTTTCCAGAATTTCATATTTCAAAACGATGTCAAGGGCCGGCAGGGGAAAATCTTTCTCTGAGAACTGAAAATCATTAAACGCGCTATTTTCAGGCTATTTTATTCTATTCCTTGGGGAAGTACAGATTGAAGAAAAGACTACAGTACTCACTGGCCACTCAGTGGCTCAGTGCTCGTCTGTAATGATAATATTCAAATACTACTAAACACCTAAATAGCTTTCTGGCCTTTCAATTTCGAAGCTACCAGTCCTCGCTTAGAGGTGGCAGCACAGTTAAGGATAGACTCGGGGTATACGGTTACGGATGTTTATGATTCCTCTCGATATCGATATATCGTCATGAAACCATCGATGCGTAAAGATCGATGTTCTACGTCCGATGTATCGTTGTTTTCGATATATCAATGTATCGTCTGTCGTCGCCATCCCTATATTGTATCCCCACCAGTAACCAGTCAAAAACCTTAGCCACCAATATTTTATCACTATTTATAATTCTTTTTAGCTCTTATTTTTCAGTAATTACTAATAATTTTAGGTCTATGTCTACAGTAATACACATATCGGTGTTTTAGGATGGGGACGACCATACTGTATTGATTGCTTTGAATAAATTCATTAACCCATGAATTTATAACAAATGATTACTATTATGATGTAAAGAGAGGTGAGGAATTGGTTGGAATACATTTTATATTCTATTTTCTTGCAAATCCGCACAATTCAGCAGGTATGTGTAGCTATAATGATCACATATTAATACACACAGTATATTGAACTTAACAAATTTCGAGATTGCCATGAATTAACAAACGACCAAAGCTGCTGCCAAATTTAACAGCTAGAAAATCGACCTATTATTTCTCCCATTCCCATTCGCTGAGGGGATAGCGGATGGTCAAATGTACACCTATAACATAAATCATGAAAGTTGTCCTGTTTTATCTGTACAAAAGCATCATGTTGGAATCAAAAAGTGGTCTTGTTTATAATACAGTCGAATTTTCACGATTTTATTCAACATTTTAATATTATGATATCATGATATTCAGAGAGCTTTGACAGCTTAAGTCAAATTGCATTTCGGCCCTTAATATTATTTTTTGAAGTATTTCAACAGGGAGGATATAAGTCTTCGAAGCTCCTCCCCATGCTACTATGCCGTACCTTAGGTGACTTTTCACCAGAGCGTGATATAAGGTTTCCATTTGGTAGGTTGTCAATATTTTTTTCATGCATCGGAGTGTTGAGAGAACCGTACGCAGCTTTTTACAGATGAAGTTTGTATGCTTATCCCACCTCAGATGTTCATCTATAGTCACGCCAAGGTACTTAGCACTTTTTTCTGGCTTCATTGAATGTTGTTTCCCATTTATACTGACACTTATATCACTAAACGATGACTTAGTAGATTTATTGCATGTAAAAGGGATATAACATGTTTTTTCCCAGTTTACGGTTAATAACATATGCTGGAGCCATCTCATTATATTTGGTAGATCAGTCTCTACGGTGGATTCGAGATTTTGATTTGGGTCTCTATTAATTTTGCTGGCCATTTCTTGTCCTATTACACTGAACACATTATTGAACTCGTTTTCTGTTGTTTTTTTATCTATTAGAAGTTGTCCGGAATCCGTCTGCATCGTTGTTACATTTTCCTTTTTCTTTTTATTTTGAGCTATCTCTCTTACCAATTTCCAAAGAGAGGTTTGGTTTGCTGAGTTGGTTACTATTTGATTTTGATAGTAGTCGCGTTTTGCTTTTGTTATTTTCTTAATTTATTTTTGTAAGTGTTGTATTGTGATCGATGCTCCCTATCATCTGGGTTATCTCGTGTTCGCTTAAATAGCTTATTTTTAGTGTCTATAGATCTAACGAGGCCATTTATGATCCATGGCGCTATTTTTGTGTCTCTCCTCACATCCTTTTTTTTAAATGAAGAATGATCTATGGCTCGAAAAATGATGTTTACAAATGCGTTAGTTGCTGAGTCAGGTAAAGATGGCTTCTCAATATTTCATTATCACTTCTTTGCTTCTGTGTCAGGTCGTGAGATATGTATATATTTCTCCCTCTTAGCTTATTGCAGCGTTTCATGAGATTTTTTTTCAAGTTAGAAATAAAATCAATTTTTATTGGGGAATTATGTGATTTACCCAAGAGATAAATGTCACTGATATCATTCTGAGATATATCTAGTTCTAGTGAATTTTTGAGATCCGAGCATACAATTTCTGCAGTAACTTCAGACTGTTTCTTGTCAAGACCAAATATTATAATATTTTTCTTTAATTGTTCTCTCTTGAGTAGTTCAACCTCGTCTCTGACGATGTTATTTTCTTTCTGTAATTAAACGACGGTACTTTTTATTTCTTCAATTTTTATAAGCAGTCTAGCTTCACATGCTTGGATGAAGTTCTTTATATCGTTCCGATTCCTCAAAATTTCATCATGAATATTCTTGATAGCTTGGTCGATATCTGGCATTTTACTAAAACAGTAGGAACAACTGCGAGTGTATGGACGGCGCCTTTACTATTTTATCGTATTCTCTTTCTTTATGAGGAATGTTTACGTTTCTTTTAATGGAAAAGAACGTGCACTAGGTATATGAATTTAGCATCATACCTCGATTTCCTTATATTTACGTAGTTGAAAAAATATAACAAGAGAGCGCAATGGGTCACTTTTAACTATGTAGAATCTCAAACTAATTAAATTCCCCTTTATTCCTTACAATTTAACGTCTTTCTGAAGGGGTAACTCGCCCACATTATATCACCTTATCACTCCGGACTGATAAATCGATATGTAGAACATTCTTGAACTCTAATAAACATACTTAGGTGTTTACCTCTTTTTGTCACTCAGTATAGATATAGCAGAGTATAGTACATTGTCTAAATATTTTATTACATAATTCGAATATCTCCTTCTGGCTAGAAAATTGACATAACATACTACTACTACTTTTGAAGATTGATTCTTATGTTATAGCGTATTTAATGTACAAGACGGATAAACTTTGACGAACAGTGCCCGTTGCGGTAGCATTTTGTAATTATCAACTTTGAACTTTACTCTGAAATATAGTATTTATACCTTGGACTCCATCAGGCCAGATTGCAACTTGGTGACTTGACCCGCTTAAAAATATGTAAGGGAACCCTCAAAGGCACCTTTTGAATGCGCTGTATGACTAAAGGACACATGATAATGAGAATATGTGTAACAAAACATATAAGTGTATTTTGTTAGCTTTAAATGTAAAGGGCGCTCCATTTAAAAAAATCAACTTTATTGAATACTATTTTTAGGACTTTTGTTCTACCTGTATCCATGTATTAAAATCATACAAAAATGATAATTGTTGCATGCCGAACAACTTTTCATGTTATGAGGTAAGGAAAATAATCTAATAAGCAACAACATCTGCTTTGTTCTCCCTTGCATGCACCCATCATTCCACCCGCATTAGCGGGGAAAGGGAATAACTTCATTGTTGCGTTGAAATATATATAAAGCACACCTAATAATACTGTGTTTATTACACTGCACATTTAGAAAATGCACCTCTGCGTAGGGTGCATGGAATCCGGACATCACATTTTTATTTTACGAACTGCATATTTAGCTGGACCTATGTACAGAAGCACAAATGATAAGGTTATCACAAACCTGATGGAATTTGCTATCACAAGCAAAATGTAACGCTAACCTCGCATAAGATACCTAGTCTCTACCTGGTAATAAGGAAAAATATACCTTAACGATTTCCTTACCTGCCAAGTTCAAACAAACAGTCCTGTTCCATGGTTATCACAAAGCAGGTGAAATTTGTATCACCAGCAAATGATAAGAGATTGTTGACCATACTTTATTGCTACGTTGTCCCAAACGCTTTCAGTGTTGTTATTTGTCGTAGGATCTTAGCCATCACAAGCTAAGTGCAAGTAACCATCAAAAGCAACGGGGTGTAGTGTTGAGTCGTTATCCCAAATGTCTTCGTTCATCCTTGGTGTCGAGCTGAATATCACAAGCCAGGATCACGTTGCTATCCCAACCAACCGAGTCCAATATTTCAGCGTTATCCCAAACGTCTTTGTTCGTCCTTGGTATGGAGTTGGCTATTACAAGGTAGGTCCAGGTTGTTATTCCAACCAACAGTGTCAGAACGTTATCCCAGACGTCGTGTCAGGCATAGTCTGCAGCGCCGGTGAGGCATTCATACTAACATTCACCTAACTTGCACCTAAAATAGGTCGCTTAGTCGACAACTACCTGATGGTGACGCCCCTTAAGAAAAAGAGTCCTACACGCCACTTTCTAATTTTGCTCCGCGACGGAATGAACCTTCAAGGCGACCGTCCGATAGCATCTCGCCGAAAATCACATCTATCAGCCAACCTTCCGTCCTGTTCTCTAATTCTACTATGTTTAGCGATTCGTCGGCACTACTGAAAGCGTAAAAACTGGTGCCCGAACCCGATTGAAATGTTAAGGATTTGGCACGAGAACAAGGAATGAGTGTTTATAGGCGACCAGAGAGGAGGAAGGTTGGGTGACGCGGTGCCGCTTTCCTTCGCTGCGCGCGCGCTTTAAGCTCCTGATGGTGAACTACGAGGGTACTACAAATAGTATTTACTTCGACGAGACCGGAACATAATAGCAAACTATTTGCCTTAATTCCATGGCTTCTACTTTCCTTAAGTTTTTTTGCATTTCTTACTGAAGGTATGTACTTTTCCCCAGAAAATTCAAACGAAACACTCTGTAAATTACTGCAGCTCTGGATTTTCTCTTGTGTAAGCTTCATTTTGATATCCATTGAAGATCCAACCTTTTATTTACTATTTATTTCAAATTACGATATTGGAAAACTGCAAAATCCCAAAAATTGATTAACTCAATCACCCATAAATTTCAAACTAAAATAAGGCTGAAGAAGACGGTGAAAGTACATATGGTGTTCCACCCTGCGGCTATAGATGAAGTACAAAATGAAAGGAGTATAAAAGACGATAAGCTCCAACTCATAGAGCACATTTTTTACGAAGTACTCGCCACTTCTGCCGAAAATATGTCTTCAAATATACTAATATACAAGTATTCATTTAAAAAATGCATGTGTTGTCACGATGTTATGGCCAGCCTTTCAGAGAGCGGCACATTTTTATGTAACTAAGCTAAATTCATTAAGTGTCATTAGATCAATCACACACTAAAGCACATTTTGTGCGTGAAGTCTATTTCTATCCGACAGCAGTTCTTTATAATGACACCGACTGCTCAATTTATTTGTGTGTTATCTAAAGGGGTATACCTCTGAGGAACTGTTTAGACCAAATCACACACTACAGTTTGTATATTTTACTGATCCCAAAGAAGTAGGCCTCAGTACCAATCAGCAACTTACTCGTAAGTCTTCGGATTGTTGGAATACAAATCAAGTGTTAAGAGCAGTCTTTCTGCGATGAACGTTTCCAGGTTCATTTTACGCCCCAGCGGGACTAAAACTGGGAAATACGTTTGAAAGTCAAAAACGGTATGTCAGGTAAATAAGTTGTAATTGATAAGTAAGTTGACCCAAGTAAATATGCTGAGATGTATAAGACAATAATACAAACATACGGGAACAGTGACAAAGAACGTATTTCGACAATCCGTTTGTTTGTACCTATTAATTTTTACATGCTTTTGAGTTATTTCCTTTCAGCTTATAACATTTTTACCTCATAACCTTATGTACATATTTGATTTGTCAATGTAGAAAAGCAGTTCTATTTGGATTCATAATGATAACAGCACTCTAAGTTCTGAGAATACGGCACAAAACCTGCACTATACCTGCTAGAGGTAGGGTTCATTTTCTTGTTCTTTCGTCAGATCTGTGTACGCTGCGCTGTTCCTAGAAACGGCCGCCGTAGAAAAAACCGAGCTTGCTTAGCGATGCACGTTGGCCCCCGGGTGCCGTCTCTTTACAGTCAGGGAGGCAGCGACAATCTCCGTGAAATTCCACTGGAATTAGTAATGCATCTCGAAAAAATGGCAGAGTCGCACGTGAAGGATTGGAAAATACGGCTTGTGGTAGGTTGCCTAAAGATTCACGCAAGACTTGGATCAAATAAAAAAAAACAGTATTTTTCTTTAGATTACTACACTAAGTCACAGAGTCCACAGAATAGCACACCAGGTAGTTTTCGCGGTCTCGCAGGCTCGTTCCTTTTTAACATAACACATTTTACATTATTGTAGATGAATTTTATAGAGGCAAAAGGCAAAAGAGTTACAGAATCATCTAGGTTCAACTATAGTAATCGAAGCGAGACAGTACATGTTGTAACCAACACGTTATCATCAATAATATTATCCAATCTTAACATAAAGAAGCCCACATACGGGACTAGGGCCTCAATTCTGATTGCCAAAGCAATTGGTCTACTGAAGTTTTTTCATTTACTTCGGCTTTCACGCTCCGTCGAGTTATCCATTGTATGGAGGTATAGTGTTGATAGGACATTTTAAAAACATTTCAGACATAAATCTTATACTTGGTGCAATGTCGTACAACCTGTTCTGCTTTTTAAAGTATTCCTTTAGTCCAACATATTGTCCATTCCTGCTCAAGCCAACACTTCAGTATGTATACATTATTGTGGGGAAACCTTTTTATTTTGACATTACCAGCATCAAAAACTCTACAATGAACTGAATTACAGTCAATATCAGCCTAAACAATGTCAAGTTGGCGAGCTAAAATTCACGTGGTATTAATTGTCATTATTATAATATTGTTCTTGTTGATTGTCAATGATGGGCCCATTTTCATGGTACATCATTTCATTACATTATTTGCTGATGATACCCCGGTGGGGCTTAGAACTAAAGATCCAACTCAGTTCGGTACCGAGTACTCACCTGCATCATATCACATGGAGAGATACTGTGTTATGAATGGCCTAGTACCTGATGAACAGGATACGAAGCTGATGCAGTTTTGTATGCGAGAGACAGATTGTGAGATTGACCTGAAAATAAACGGTACTCGGGTCAACGAGGTTCAGGTCACTAAATTCCTTGGTGTTATGATGGATTCAAGGATCGCTTGGAAGGATCACATTGAATATTGATAGTCAACGAAATATCAAAGCATTCTTTGTGTTGTGGAGACAACGGCAGTTTGTAAGTACTGAAGTACTTAGGATGTACTATTTTGCTCACGTACAATCCGTGATGTATTACTCTATCGTTTGCTTCTCATCATGATGACATACTCACGTCATATTTTTAACTGTGTATGTCATGTTCGAAAAAACTTTGAAATTTGAGTCGCGAAGCAATGTTTCCCCTCATAATGCCTATCAGATTGATCAACAAGTTGCCAATAGTTATCAGAGCTGATAACAATTCTAATGTTTTGCGTAGCCGCGGTAAGTGTTTATGGAAAACCCTTTTTACAATACTGAATAATATCTATTATCGAACTTGTTTAATGAATAATTGCATATCATATATTTTTAATATGTTATCAGCCTGTTCGTCCATCATCCTTTTGTTTACTTGTTATTTATTGATGGCTTTTTAATCTGTTTGCTTATGTTTTATTCTAGCTTTGACATTAGTGTTGACTGTTCCTTGACAATTTTCCGATACCTTTTAAGTCAAATGTAAATAAAAATATTATTATTATTATTATTATTATTATGATTATTATTATTATTATTATTATATTCTGGCGGGGTGGTGGGTAGTCGAAGCTCGACGATTTTGTTCCGCGAACCTCATTCAATTTAACAACTGATCCTAAAAATTCTACAGTATATTTACGTTCACAAATCTCGTTACCTTGAGAGAGTATCTTTGCTCCCAGCCGCCATATCGACATTTTCAAGTGTAACTTTCTGTTGAGGTATCAGGTTCAACTTCGTCACCCCAAGTTTCGTCTTGTACAAAAGGTAAGTAGATGAACCTTCCTGAGAAGCACTCTGTAAATAGAGAAATTGTACAGCATCATCATCATACAAATTCTGTTATCTTGGGCAGAATACTGCCTATATTGGAATAGTTTCGCGGAGGCAGTTTCTGTCTCCCTGACCATTATTCGCTCTGCTCTGCTGTAGAAAGAGAACCGCTTCATTTAATTACGGCGGAACAGTGCCCGGGGCCTCCCACTACTCGGCGATGTTCTGTTTATGAAATTGCACGTGAAATCATTGCATCGCAGCGCAGTAGTGTATAGAATGCCTTGTCGACGTTGCATGGGAGTTGGACGACAGTCAAAGGTATGTGGAGGTATAAAGAATTTAAGTTCAATGCTGTCCATTCTGCCAGGCGTGTAAGAAAGGACGAACATGCTGACACGCTACCAATGGTGAGCGTATGATTCTGACAAAGGTACAGAATGATAAAAACAGGGAAACAACAACCGGTTGCCAGTAGCACAAACATAGGAACGAATGTATATCTATGTACGTCGGTGAAAATAGTAGGGTAACTGATACCTTAGGTATTAAAGCTTATCACACTGGTACCGTGACGGAATGCTGCAAACCATACTTTGGTAAGATTTGTAACAAACCACTGAGACGTTTGAGTGGAATTGTCACATTTTCAGAAAATTCACATTTTGAGAAAGACTATAAAGGTGTCCTCCGTCCATAAAATATTTAGTTTAATTATGAACTGAACGAATGCAGTACGCGTTTCCAGCATGCAAGCTCATGGTTACTTACTATATCGATGGAATAAAGGTTTGATTATTTTTACGTTAGTCAGTGAAAGTAGGCAACCGTCGCTGCACTTTGTTATTTTAACTAAGATTGAAAATACGACAGTATAAAATCCAAAAGGTACATTTGATATAACCGTTTTTACTCAGCGACAGTACTATACACTGATACCGACTGCCTCATCTGTTCATCATGTGGCTGTGACTGTCAAGACTTTGTAACACTGCTATCAGCTGATTCTGGGCATACAATTTTCGGCCTCACGAGAAAACACCAACACCGCTTAATTAATTTAGAACAAGTTGTGGACATTACGAAATACTAGTTACTTTTTGGAATATAAATTATAGTTCTTACTTATGACCTGTATACTTAACGTTTATGCATAGCTTCCATGTTAATTGAGTGGTAATGGATTATTTGAAAACTGGACGTTTAAACTATTTCTGGTCAAATATCCCGTTCTTGTTCCGTACAATCGCAAACATTTTATAATAGAAATTGTTACACCTTCGTTAGTACCTGCGACATCTTCCAACTATTGACTTTGTCATTTTGCAGCTTTTTTATGTACCCAGCAGCCGCGCAGGCAGAAGCCTAAATGTCGGGACACCGCGGTTGCTATGAGGATCCCAAAGAAATTTTGTTAATCCGATTTTTGAACTGGTGACTAAGGTTAGTAGAACTGGAAAGGTTCTCTCTTGTAGATTGCTCCACAATCTCGACACCCTTGGGATAAAGGAGCGGTCGAATAGGCCAGTTCGGGATGCACGAATTTTGATGCTGTTAGGATGTGAGGCGAAAGTCAGGGAGGTCTGTCTGGCAGATACATCGCGCGGCGGCATCATGGACGAGAGCTCTGAGGTGCAAAGCCCATTGGTGTAGCAGCAGAAGAGAGTTAGATGGACGACGGACCGTCGCGTCTGTGCGAATGGTCCTGACAGTGTCTTATCTGGGCATTGTATAGAGTGAAAAGGTCATGCGGAGAAAAGTACTTCCTAGCCCTAAACAAATAGCCTGCAGCTGCAGCTATTGACGAGAGCTGTTCGAGCCAGATCAAGCCCTCGTTGTCTGGACTCCGACCAGCCGAAACGAAGGGCTGCTTGGTAGAACTCGGCCATCCATCTAAACCGGATCAGCGTTACGACGCTTTTTGTTCGTAAAGGTACAGTACTGTGCTTTGGAAGCATTTAACTGTACAAGATTGTTGCGTCTCAAGCAATGATAACCGCCAGGTCTCTCGTCAGAGAGGAAGTTGTCGCTAACTTTCTTTTTTCCAGCTCAGCGGCAGAGATCGGCTGATCACTCTGAATTAATGCATGCAGGGTGGTATCATTAGCGAAGCTGTGGATTGGGTTTATCGTGCAGGAAAGGACGTCGTTGATACGTAAGAGGAACATGGTCGGAGCCAATACCGATCCCTGGGGAACTTCCGCGTTGACATTGTGAGATGAAGATGAGAACCTGTCAATGACGACGGTTATCTTTCGGCCAGAGAGAAAGTGAGCCACCCATCTGCAAAGCTTTTCTGGGAGGCCATAGGATGGAAGTTTGCATAAGAGGGCAGCGTGCCTCAGCTGATCTAACGCTTTCGTGACATCAAGAGCATCGACATGAGCCTCACCATAAGACTGGATGAGTTTACTTCACAATTGCGTGACGTACGCGAGGAGGTCTCCCTAGTGCCGGAAACCATACTGCCTGTCACTAATCAAGCCGTAACGTTCGAGGTTTTCCAGCGATTTATGCACCTCTCCATTACCTTACTTATAGCAGAAATCAAAGCTATAGGCCTTTAGTTATAAGGGTCTGTCTGAGATACTTTTTTTAATGATTTGACATGAGCAAATTTTCTGGGAGGCTGCCCGATTCATAAGATATCTGGGGAGACGTGAAAGAACTGCAATTTTTCAACTTATATTCATGAAGGTTTTTTCCTAAAAATTCAACGAACAGTCATCCCTACGATAATTCTAACAAAATCAGAAACCTTCTAATCGTTGGAAATGGGAGTGAGGTAGTAGCAACTAAAGCAGAAGATACGTTTATGTTATTTGCTTTGAGAAAAAGATATGTTACTTTACTGTACATCCAAAATCTCCAAGCATCTTCTATGGATGAATTATATTTATTCATTTTATGTTACTTGTATTTATAGAGTAAATGAGTATTGCTATTACCTGTTTTAATACATTTTGCCAGTCAGTCTGCCTGAGGATGTTTTTTCCAGTTGTGCTAAGCATAGTTAATTCAGAATCTGAGTAACAGGACGATTAAGTTAATTATAACCGTCGTAGTGACTCAATATTTAGGTTTACCTGCCTACGCAACTGCTTGAGTGTCAAGGAATTTTAGATTATTCAGAGCCTCCGTGGTTTGGAAAAAAATAAGACGTATTCAAACGTCTCCGGGTGAATTGCCCATGATTGAGGATATCTTGTATTAATCGAAATATGGCGTAAGAAATTAATTTTTTGGAAACATCCAACTCCAAACAATTACTATGTCATAATGTAAAACGGTCATCGAACGGCACCTTTCACCTTAATAAATTTGTGTCGATTTAAGGAGACCTGTCAACCTATAGCTGTTGGTCTGGTTCCCAGAATACCTATACGTGAACGATCATAGGCACGCCCCTGTACCAAGAAATACTCGCTTTAAAAGAGAGCGTCACTGGAATCTTTTTCATGAAAATACTCGAGATGGTTGTAGAAACGAGTTGTTTATTCTGGACTGGGAAGACGCTAGGGAAGACCGCTTTTTTGTGAATATTAAAAGAACACCGGCAGATAAACTGTAGAGAGCGGAAAGTTGGAAAAAGGAAGTTCGGGCAGAGGTAAAGTGGCTTTCTCCCGTTATAACCTAGAACTTATTTTTTCTTGAGCTGCGGTTTGGAGACTGAGCATTCCTGGAATATTAAAAATGAAAAATTGCTGTCTCTGCTCTAATGCTCTTAGGGGAGGTAGAATAGCTCAAAACGGAATAAAAATTACGCCAATATATCTTAAGGCAACTCTGGAACTGGTACGCCAAGGAGATATTTTCATGTATTTAAAATGCAGCTGACAGTTTTCGTGGATAACAAGAGGTTGCTAGGAGCTTCACACCAAATAATACGTTTAGGTGAAGTAAATTAAAAGGAGTTCCTGGCTTTTGTTAAGGCGATTAATGATCAATTCTTTTGAACCACATCATTACCTCATATTTTTCCAAGTAATAGTTTTCACATGAGTTCGCTCGTTCATTGAGTCTCAATGATACAGGTGCTACGTATAATAAATTTTCAGAAGATTAAAACATATTTACGGGCTCGGTACTTTGATCACCTTTATGAAAATCAGAAAAACAAGAAATTCACGATGATGATGATGAGGACAACTAAAAATGGCGCCAAGTAGGTTGACTCTGCACTTCGCACGGAACGCCGTTGTCAGTTCATTAAGGATTATTTTCAGTACAAACCAGATCCTCTGAACAAAAGGTCAGCTTAACAGGTCCATATAATTCGTCCACAGATACGGCGTGGCAGCAATGCTTGAAATACCATCCCAGAAGAAAGCTTAATGGCTAAAGTTTTGTGGGCTAATGTGCGGAGAAATCTGTTACGTGTAAAATGTGTACAATAGGTGCGTAGAATTACCAAGGTGGGGGTGGAAATGTACGAACTTCAAAAAATCGAGAAAAACTCTCCGCACCCCCTTACAACCACCTCCTATAAGTTTATTCTCTCCAGATTTGTTCAGACATGATCAGGTTATGTTTTTCGCCACCAGTGAACCGATTTTCAAAACTTTTGCATCCTTGGCATAGTAGTAATATTCCGTGAAAATTTTATCAAGGTCTGAGTGGTATTTCTCAAGTTATAGGCCGTTATCAGATTAATGGACAGACCGACTGACCGCCAAACCGACGGAAGTGAGTGACATGGTTTTTTGTGATGTACGTATCATTATAACATCCAACAGGATATCCGATAAACATAATATCTCATTTTGGAAAATTTTCGCGATTACAATACTTCCCACGCCTACTGGCGACAAAGCAAAGTAAATGAAAACTCCAGATAATAGAATTAACAGGCGCCTTTATGTGAAATATATTTTTGTATCATTCCTGTACGATGCAACGTCGTTTGTCTGCTTGGATGCGTCTTTTCTGTGATGTTCAACTACCCTCAACCCAACTAACAATTATCACTCCTATTAGAGTTGCAAAAATGATTATACAGTATTCCTTACACAGCATTGTATACTGTAATAACATTGGCAAAACCCTCTTGGAACAGCTATACAAGCGGAATGGGCACACCTAATAGGACACTTCAATCATTTAAGAGGTTGTATAAGGGCTGCAGGTAACATTTATACAACAAAAGTGTAAGCCGCTTGCAGCCGCTGTAGGACATTTGCGTCAGTGCAAGATTCAGTTCTTGTCAACTATACAACTATTCTGTTACGTGATCCTACTTTATTGCAACCAAACTGTTTCTTATGTATTGCATAGATGAAGTGAAGAATATATAACTAACACATTACAGTCATCTTGTTTACTTACATATCGGCCATTGTGAATTTCATACACAGGTATATGATAAACTTCTACATTGTGCTATAGGGCTATTGAATTACTTGCGCAGCAAATTTTATTGTGATTATCGTGCAAAGTAGTTACGCAATTTCTACGGGCTTCTTATCTCATGCATATTTTGATAATGATCAAAAGTATGCCTAGATTTTTAAGACGGAAAACTGAACTTATCTGCGTCAAATCTTCCACAAATCCTGTATTTAGACACAATTACACTAATGTTTATCACTTTATATCTGTAATTTCGAACTGAAACATAATTATTTAATATTAAATAGAGGAATAAATGTTTGTCCAATATAGCTGGTGGTTGTGTATAATCATGGCATCGTCCATGTTGTCGTCAGTTTATTAGAATATTTTGGTTTTGCTTGCAGGTGTTATACAATAATTTGACAAATGTCTGAAATGAAATACTGACAGATTCCAATGATTTACCCAGAATTTGTACCAGATCTATATCTTCTGTTTGAACAGTTAATAAAACCTTTTGAACCAATATGCATGCGTTGTTTGTCTTAAATCATTGGTTATGGCATTTTAACATGACAGCAGAAAGTTAAGTTATGGTGAAGTTGTACATACTAACATATTTAGCATATGTACAGCCTTTAACAGTTACTAAACAACAGTTGTATAAGTGCTTCCGTTGGGAGCAATTTGTTGGCTAAAGTAGTAAATTTGCACAGCAAAACAGCAATGCTCGGGTTTGTTTTATAAACGTTACCACGGATGCCACAACACAACCATTTTGACTAACGTGCAAATATGCCGTATAAAATAGTTGTATAAACGTTTATGCAACAGTTAAAAATTTGTCCTATAAGGTGTTGTATAACTATGCTAAAGAATATTTTAAACACCTCGTTTTAGAGCAAATATGTTGCAGAAAGCAAATGTGCATTCCACACAACATTAAGCCAGCATTTTGGTGTTCAGGCAACAACAATAGAGAGCTTTTGTGGCTGAATGGTTCTTTTACCAAAACCTTATAGCACTACTTTGCTAGTTGAGAATAACCATTACCTTTAAACCTTTAAACTTTGTTATTAGAGCTATTCCTCTTTCTCGTTACAGCGACCACCTGTTGATTATGAACGTGTGTCCTCAGGTAATTACTATACTATTCTGTTACGTCCCAGATCCCGATAAATATCATGAATATTGAAAATCTCTTATTTTTTCTGATTTTAAAAAGCAATCAAAGTGCGTGTCCTGAAAATACAATCCAATATCAGCCTAAGGCTAAAGTAACTAAATTCGTAACTTTAGCACATCCAGGAACCTATATCCTCGTAATGGTAGAATATCTAAATGAAAAGCAAGCATGGCTCGTGTTCATGACTCGTGTGACAGAAGGGACTGGTGAAGCAACTCAATTTTGAACAGAACGTATCCAGCATGAAGTTGGTACGCCAAACTCAGAAGTTTTCTAGGTTATTCATGGATCTTGATCAGGCCAAGTGTTCTTCTGTATTGAAGACAAAACGACTCGTAAGATATTCAAGGCACAGATACCAAGCTACCTGCTAGAACTCGCTGCAAGTGAGCAAGCAATTTCTGTCAGGTAGCGGAATTCAGTAAGCAGCAAGCTTATAACAGTGCGATAAAACTCAACAATCTGCTGCTTCATAGGTGGAGAATGAACGTTTGACTACACTTGTTCGATTAATCTCAAAGCAATGGGGAACACTGGTACACGTGCAGCACACACCGTTGCAGAACTACCAGATTCGATATCCAGGATCGACTCTGGCTAACATGTCCAGATTCTAGAAGTATTAGAGAAGGGGGAAAGAGAGAAAGACAAAAAAGTGTTATAGCTGGTTTGACCTGAATAGCATCTCGCGTTAATTTTGTCGTCTTTTCTAACATGAATTCCAAAAAAATCTTCTGTCGAAGTTCAGGCTTTTCGGATACAGAAGGTTCCTGCAGTGTTTTGGTAAATAGTTCGTTAGATCGATTGAAGACGGTATCAGTCACAGCACCAGATATTCTCCTCAACAGGTGGTGACCTGTTGCCATGTGTCCTTAGTAAGCAATGATTGAGCAAATACCTATACAGATCAGATACGCGGATTTTGTTCTACAGATCTGGATCAGAGGAATCATCACTAGCTACTTATACCTAGTATGTGGATGATACCTTGGTATGGGTAATACCGAAACGGTGAAATTGCTAACCACAGGCGCACACATATCAGATTTGTTGGAATATTCACCAATAGCCTGAGTAGCATAATGAAGAAAGATTCTCCACACGGTAAATTCAAACCCAAGACCCACCCCATTCATTCTAAATAGATGCTAGATCAATTTCATCGTCACTCTATGAGCATTATGGGGGCCCCGAATACCGAAAGGTCAAAATGTCTGGTACCCCTACGGATCTCGATTACTGGCATGGACCCAATCAGCTGTAGGCCCAGAGATTCCTGTGTGACCAGGGGCCAGGGACCTCGGCTCCTGATATACCCACAGCAAAGACGAAAAATCGATAATGGCGGAATTCGTTTTTTGCCAGTAAATCCGAAACTGTCAATTTGACAGCTTTCAAAATGTGACATTATCCGGACATTTTTTTAATAAAAATAAGATAGCATGTATGGCACGTCTCAATTGTCTTCCGTTTGCCAGCTACCAGTCTCAACTTTCATCTTTCTAATGCCTCCATATTGGATTTTTTGATTTTTGAAAAGGGTATCACCGATATATCATCACACGTAATGTTATGTATTAGTTTTTTCCTAGGGAGGCCTAGATTTATTTGTCAAAAAATAACGTTAATGAGTAAGCCATAAAAAACTCATAAACGCCGTGAATTTTGAATAGAATATTAACGTTAATATCGTCTTCTCAACAAGTCAAATGTTTTGTGACAAATTCTCCTCAATGAGTGTGTTAAAAAAACCAAGTCAGAAAGATCGTCATAAATTTATTTTACACTTGGAAAAACAAATATTTTACAAAATTGTAATGTAATTTAAAATCTAATTCTGTAAGTTCGTATTAGTCTACAGATTTGCAAAATAACGTCCATTTGCATCCAGTATGTTTGACGATTCGTGACTGTTTTTTGTACAACCTTAGTTAGTATATTTTTGATAATGTTTCCCCATTATTCTTTCATCAAACTGCTATCTTAAGAATTTCCTGACTTGGATGGTGTTGTGAGCCGGACATCCAATCTGTTGAAACCAGCTCGTAAGGCCGGCACAACCTGGTTCCGCAAAAGCTCTAGGTACCTCTATCCGTGTAGGTTATAGTCAAACAAAAATGGTCCTATCAGTCGATTTCCTGAAATGATTAATACATAATTTCAAATAGGTGCCCAAATAAAAAAGGTAAGTTAGATTAAATCACCAATGACCCCACACCAAACGTTAGTTCCGAATCTGGTCTGTAGACGTCACTCTGCCACTTCGTGAGGGTTCTCAACAACCCAATAATGAGTGTTGTCCTTATTAAAAACTCGACAGTTCACAAATCTACTCACATCGGACCACAAGGCATGATTTACAAAATCGGGATTTTCATTAGACTTTTTTTTTATATCGAAGCAGCCGCGCAGGCAGAAGCCTGAATGCCGGAACACCGCGGCTGCTATGATGATCCCAAAGAAATTTTGTTAATACGATTTTTGAACGGCCTAAGGTTAGTAGAACTGGGAAAACCATCCTCTTGTAGATTGTTCCACAATTTCGACACCCTCGGAACAAAGGAGCGGACGTATCGGCTAGTTCTGGATGTCCGAAGTTTGACACGGTTAGGATGGGACGCCAAAGTCAGGCGGGTCCGTCTGGCAGGTACATCGCGCGGTGGCATCATGGAAGAGAGCTCTGAGGAGCAATGCCCGTTGGTGTAGCGATAGAAAAGAGCT
This sequence comes from Acanthoscelides obtectus, assembly GCA_963669975.1. Classification (NCBI taxonomy): domain Eukaryota; kingdom Metazoa; phylum Arthropoda; class Insecta; order Coleoptera; family Chrysomelidae; genus Acanthoscelides; species Acanthoscelides obtectus. The sequence goes on along the minus strand of CAVLJG010000001.1, from coordinate 80,744,501 downwards.
AGATCGCCAACGGCCCGCCGGTGCGAAAGGGTCCCGAGTCTGTCTGTTAGAAAAGAGTCACGATCACTGTGTTTTGAAAGCATTGAACTGTACAGGATTGTTGCGTCCCCAAGCAGTGATAGCCTCCAAGTCTCTTGTCAGAGAGGATGTCGTGGTCTTCTTTTTTCCAGCTCAGCGGCAGAGATCGGATTGTCACTCTGAACTCCTGCATGTAGAGTGCTGTCATCAGCGAAGCTGTGGATTGGGTTGATCTTGCAGGAAAGGAAGTCGTTGATATGTAGGAGAAACAATGTTGGAGCCAAGACAGATCCCTGGGGAACACCCGCGTTGACGTTGTGGGATAAAGAAGAGAACCCGTCAATTACTACGGATATCTTGCGGCCAGAGATAAAGCTGATACAGCTGATCGAACGCCTTCGTGATGTTAAGAGCAACTACATGGGCCTCACCACAAGACTGGATGAGTTTACCCCACAATAGCGAGACGTAAGCTACGAGGTCCCCTGTGGATCGTCGGTGCCGGAAACCATACTGCCTGTCGAGGTAGTCCAGAAGCTCGCGATTTATGCACCTCTCCATCACCTCAATTATAACAGAAAGCAGAGCTATAGGCCTGTAGTTGTAAGGGTCGGTCTTAAATCCTTTTTTTGGGGATGGGTTGGACATGAGCAAATTTCCAGTTATCTTTGAAGGTGCCGGATTCATAAGATATCTGGAAGAGACGCGAAAGAACTGGAGCAAGCTCCGCTGCACACCTCTTCAGTACAATGGCAGGAATTAAGTCCGGACCAGAAGCTTTGTTGATGTCAAGAGACAAGACCACTCGTCTTACGGTCTTATGTCTGAATGTTACCATTTCAATCTGCTTGGCCAGCGTCCAGAAAGACCGACTACCATTGCGCTGCGTCATTGCCCTGTGCCTAACTTCTATATCGTGACGGTTTTTGGTATTGTGAACCACTTCGTTATATTTGTTTCTGGACTCGACGTCGGCTTGTCTGTTCTGTACAGTGGGGTTTTGTAAGAAGGCTCTGTGTACCTTGATCTTCTGCTGGCGAGCAGTGTCACACGATTTGGTAAGCCAACCGTTGGACCCTGGTTAGGGTACTTTCACTGTGTGAGGGATGTATTCCTCCATTCCGACGTGGATAATTTCTGTTATCGAAGAACAGATAGCCGAGGCATCCGCGTCAGTGAAACAGACATCTCTCCAACGAGTTTCTGCTGCCACAGCGGGTTCTGACCGAAACCTAACTCCCACAACACTGTGGTCCGAGTTACCCAGGGGGGACAAGACAGCAGTGCTGTAAGTGACAGGATCCTTGATCAGAAAGAAATCCAGCAGGCTACTGGCGTGCGACGAGATGGGGGGGGGGGAAATTAGGGCTCGTCACCAGCTGGGTCAGCCCTTGAGTAAGAGCGAACGCTTCGACTGCACGACCTGCTGCATCGGTCTTGTTTGAGCCCAACCAAAGCTCATTATGGGCATTGAAATCATCGAGAAGAACTACCTCTGAAGCAGGGTGATTGATGTTCAGGAAGTCGATCTGGACAGCGAGGTATTCGAGTAGGTTATCCCAGTTATGGTCCGAGGGAGAGCGATAAAGGCAGCAAATAAATTTGGGTGATGGTTTGGAGTTGAGGCGAACCCACAGAATGTCCTTCCGGTCTGATTCCAGAGAAACATCTCTGGAGCAGGAAAGACTGCTGCGGACAGAAGCCACAAGTCCCCCGTTCTTTCTCAGATTGGAGTGCACCTCGTAGTTTGGGAAGTTTAGACGATTAATCGGTGCAGACTCTGAGATTTTTGTCTCCGCCAAGAAAAGCACGGCGGGACGATTGGATTGCAGGTAGTGATGAACAGCATCAATGTTGCTGTTAATCTGGCAGATGTTCGAAAAACACTTACCATTATACGATTCACAGAAGCGCATTCGTATTGGAAAATCAGTTTCCTTAAGTTCTTGATCTATTGTAGGTTTATATTGATGCTACTTATTCTTATTTAAGTCTCTCCGGTTGATTGTGACACGCCAATTTCTCGTTCTATAGTTCTTACTGGTGCACTAGCGATTTCGTTGACAGCTTGTAAAATGTTTCTATCTCGATTTTCATTTTCAATTTGGTATCCGCTTCTAGGTTGTCATTCAATGGTTTATTATTAAAATATAATATAATAATATAAATATAATAACTGCTATTTTGATAAATTGAGTTCCATGATGCTGCCGTCGTTCGGGGTACATCTCCAAGTACCTTGCTGAGGCGGCGTTTCTGTGTGACTGTAGGTGCAAGGCTAACATGTCAAACTTTTCTTCATTTGAGTAGGAAATATCGGACATTTTCAACAGGTTTTGACAATTTTTTTTGGAAAAAATAAATGATTTTAATGAGAGAAAACGTACCTACTAGTTAATAAAACACAATTTTAGTACTTTGAACTATTCAGCATCAAATTCGTTACAGTTACTTATTAATTTTATTTTCTAAAAATAAATCGGGCTAGATTTACTCTTTAGAAAAAAATAATACATAACATTACGTTTGATGATATTTAGATAATACTTCATCTTACGGACAGAGTGCATCAAGTTTAAACAACTTTCATCTTATAGTACCTGTATGCTTTTCTTATTGTCACTGTGGGTACCTAATACAACTTTTTCGAGCGAAAAGTAGAATGCCTAAGGCCCGTATCGTCAGTCGTCCCTACAATTGTAGGGCGCATTTATGGCCTCCTTGATTGTCATACTCCTTTCTCTCCTTCAAAAATTTCTATATTACACTTGTCCCGTGTCAGTGTCAGCGCTATCCTATTGTGAAGATATGTTTTCTTTTTAAATTGTAGGAAATTTCAGGCTGATAAAACATGATATAACTCAAAAGCATGGAAATAGATGTTTGTGACACAACCTCAAAATAGAGCGCTGACACGGAGTAGGAAACTATGACAATCAAGGAGGCCATAAAGGCGCCCTACAATTGTAGGGACGACTGACGATACGGGCCTAAGTCACACAGTGGTTTAGTATTTTCCTAACAAGATACAAGAAAACAGCAAATCCTTGGTACAAAAATAGCATCAGGGAGGTTGACTTTGCACTTCCCACGCATAATGTAGAACATAGAATTTAAAATGATCAACTCAGAAAAGCAGGCCCATACAATTAGTCCATAGACATCCTTTCCCTACCGGTAGTACCGTTCATCTGGCAAAGTCGCATCTCCCATACCTGAGTGCATGATGCGTCAATCGCGGCACAGCACTTCAGCGGCAGTAATGCCGTGACCCTCATCAAGACTGGCATGCCGCCGTTTAGCGCAGAGAGCAGAAGCGTACCGAACACATTTTTCAATCATGCTAGCTTTAAGGGCAAATGTATGTGGAATGGAAATGAGGGCGCGTAGAATAACCGAGGCTGGGAGCGTATAAATATACTTTGAATGTTTAATCCCAACTAAAATTTGTTCAAAAAGGTCATGAACCTCTGAAATGACACAAAAACGATGCTTAAGCGATTTTTAGTTTTTTAGTTTTTTCCCCTATAGCTTCACCACAGCTACACCGATTTCTAAAAACTGCAAAACTTTTTCGTTCATGACAGTAGTATTCTTGTGTAAAATATTCATCCAAATGCATGCGGTACTTTCCAAGTTATAACGGGCCAAGGATTAGCTAACAAGCAGACCGACATGCAGACGGAAATCAAATACATGTTTTTTCGTGATGTACACCCATAACATCCAAAAAACATAATATATCAGTTTCGAAATTTTTCGCGATTACAAGATGTCGTCGCCAGTCGCGTAAAAAGTAAAAAACTGGTGCTTTTGAAATATTTTATTGTAGGGCATTCAGAGAACAGTAAGGCCTCTATTATAAAACGTCACCAGAAAACAAACAGGAGCCGTTTCACTTGGATGCGGCTATGAACATCCGGGCGTAGCTCATAGAATTTTAAAGCGTTCCGTACAGAAGGTGGACAAAAATCAATTCATCGTGCAGCTGCAGCGCTGGTGCGAGAGCTAAGTGAACAAGTGCGCTTGAATAAAGCTTTAAATTCAGCGACCACCTGATCCATGTGTACTTTGTTACTGTAATTCGTTTCGGGTTAGCAATCGATGGATACTTGTGAATAGCTGACTGACTATCTATCAGCCATATTAATAAAGATGAAGAAAATGAACATAATGCGACAATAACAAAACATTGTATTAGGCTACCACTTGATTCGCTGGTGGCCACTGATGGGCGTTTACGCGAATACTTTGACTGTCTGCGTTTCGATATAGATAATGTAATGTAAATAATGCGTATCAAATGTATACAATGGCGTAAGTAATGTACAGAATAGCATAAGTGAGGTTAGGTTTGCTCACAAACCTCAAAATAGATCCTATCACACGAGTATCCATCACCATAGAATGACAGCTGATTATCTAGTAATATCTCAAAATTCCCCATATCGGCACAGGACACACAATTCTGACGGATCCGTCAACGTCAGGCAGTCAGAGCCGTATTTTGTTTTGGTTTTTTGTACGCTACAGCTTCATTTTGTACTTTCTAACAGCTCTTTCATAAAATAAAAATTCATTTGCATACTAAAAACAAAACATTAAAAACAAGTTTTACTAGATTTGATTTACACCTGATACATTATTGCCAACGTCGGAGACTAACACAAAAATGTCACTTGATCAAAATGTCAAAACGTGATGGATACTCGTGAAATAGGGTATAGTAAATCGGCAGCAAAAGAGACAATAAGATTGGGGTTGCTAAGAATAAGGTAATAATGTTGCTCAAAGGTGGAAGAATCTCTTCCAAAGAGTGCTGTGTTTGTAATAAGGTTATCTAGTTGTCTAGCTATATGTTGCTAGAGATCAGGCAGGTGAGTTAACTATTTTTACTTGCATGATATTAGCACAAATCAGATCCGAAACTGCAGTAAGAAGAAGTAGTAAGAAAGCATGTGTTGCCAATCTAAATATTAACGATGCAGACGACTTTGACTGCAATCAGTCAAATGGGCGGATTGTGTTACCAAAGTGGATACTACTTTATTTTAAAACTTTTTTCAAATGTATTTAAAATCAAACCTTTGTACAGGGTGCGGCAGAGAAGATGGACGGTTTTAAAAAAATCATAAAATAGTTAATTTTTACTCTAAAACAAATTTATTGATGGAATCTGGTTCACAAGGAAATAGCATTTGAGACAGTCAAGTGTGAAAAATCACATCGGGCATGTGGTGGCCGAAATCTTTGATGCAGTGCTGTAGGCGTTCTTGGAACTTCGCGTAGACTCTCTCCAACATCGCTCTCTCAACTTGTGCGAATTTCGCCCTTCAATTCATCCAGAGTTTGGGGTTGTTTCGAGAGGGAACAGCTCTATTCCGATGAATGTTGAAGTGGCGACGAAACTCACGCTGTACGACGATGACTGACTCATTATTTCGGACGAAACAATCATAGGCGAAAACGCGGTGCTCCACCGTCCAAGGCTCCATAACGACAACTGGAAAAATAATGCTAGGATCTCACGAGTCAAACGGCACCCTCCCCACCCCTCTCGTAGACGGAGGCGGAGAGTACCACCCATTCCAAAAACGACCGTCCTCTCTGCCGCACCCTGTATATAACATAAATATAATTAATATATTGCATATACATACATATAAATAATAAATTACGTAGGACGTATTCATTGCCGGCAACTACCAGTTAGGTGAGAAAAAACCTCAGCTTTAATTGGAAACTTCGACAAGTTATTGCAGAGTGTACTCTTGAAACTTTATTCTCTAGCTTTTGATGAAATGTGTCATCACCTTCATCAGGAGAGAAGTAAACAAGACTGTTGCTAAATGTTATTAACTAAGTAGATGAAAACACTCAGTAAACTGATGAAAACTGGACCCATGATAGCATCAGTTAAAACTTATAAAATCCACATAGCTAGATTGATTGATAATTTTCTGATTTCTTACATCATGAACAATCTTACTACTTTACAATCTTTACAGGCCTTGCGTATAACCAAGGGATCTAAGTGCGCTATTATTTGCTATTATACATTGCCTACATTGATTCATGAATATCAACTGCTGATCATCCGGCTAATGATCGTACTTCTCTGCTCACCTAGAAGATATGCTACATTGAATAAGTACAATGTAACATATCTTCTGCTCTCTGGCAGAAAACAGGCTATAACTAGCTCCTGTCGCCTGGACGTATGGTGCTCAAAAAAAGGATGTGTGACAAAAGTTGGCGCAAGCTGGAATAATATATGTAATCCCTTTGAACTAACCACCCCTTTCCAGAGTTCGATCCTCATTTCATCCTACTAGGATACAACTGCTCCATATAAAGCTTTTTTCTCGGGTTCTTGAGAATATCTTTTTTATATTAGGTGACGCTGCCGCTCCTGATGGTTAAAATACCTTTGTTTGATATAACGAAACCTCTCAAAATTCCCTTCTCCCCTTTGAGTGAGCGAATGAGTGAAACGAATGGTAATGTTTCGCACGCTTCCTTGATTTCGATTTCCTTTAGCTTTTATCCAGGGGTAAATAAATATACGCAAAGATATGTCTTCCTTCGTTTTTTAACGAGAAGACACCTTTGAGAGTTTCTGTCAGCTACAACATGAAATTTTTCAATGCATCTCGATCTACGACCACACAGAGAAGCATTTCAGCGGGTGTAATGTTCTGAGTCAACCTTATGTTGACAATTGAAACTTTAGGCCAATGTTACATGATTACTATATACTATGATTCATGGAGCCTATATACCACGAGAAGTGGCGGCAAAGCTGTTCATGAGAGATTTGCCATATGAACACCAACAAACGAATTTCCACTTAACTTACGTTGCTAATTAATTGAACTGTTTTTGCTTATTTATCAAAAGTAATTGTAAATGGGAAAATCGCTATTGCCATTTAGCTATTTGTGAAGCACTGTTGAAAAGTCTTCCGTTTTGCGGTGATGAGTTGCTCAACGAGGTAACATGTTCATTATTTGGAATCCCTGCTGTTCTCCAAAATGCTGGTGAGAAAGCTAGTTATTTTCCGAAATACCGAACAAATTTATGGATTGAGTCATTGAAGGTGGGATCAGATCCCTTGATACAAGGATATTCAAAATATATAAGAATTTGCTCCAGGTATTATAGAAAAGGTGTTTTGAGAAACAAAGAGCTCCAGTAGACTTAATAGAAAGCGATGAACCTGATTGGATTCACAGTCAAAATATGGAATACTGCAATCCTATTCTCTCTTGACACTAGACTAAAATCTCACGCGTATGATCCTAAAAGGTTACAATAGCTAGGAGATAACTTACAAATCTTACGAATAACTCTTGTATTCATAAAGTTAAGAAAAATCACCCACAAACAGTGTGATTTATAACCACGAAGACAGGAGCTATTCGTGAGTTGTAAGCTTGCATTTAGCTGATTAACTTTTAGGGACCTACGCTAGAGATTCAACGATTTAGAATAGTATCAAAGCGTGGTTGGTGTTAGCATAAGTTGTCAGTTTAAGATTAATTTTTTTCCTAACCTTAGTCACCCGGCGTAGTAGCTGGTAAACTCCGACCACTGCGTCCTCAGTTAGGCGCCACGTTCTGACGTTGATTTCTCTCATTTCGTCATTTCTCCTGGCATTCGAGGTCTGTAGATGAGACTTACAACGTAGCGTTCGGTCTGGCAACACTGGAAGCGCCGGGCTCGCAGAGGATGCAGGGGAACATATGATCGATCTTCAGTACAAGTTTGAACTCGCTCGAGTCATTTCGAGCACAGAAGCGCTATCAGGTTGAGGAGGTCGTCCAGAATCTCACGCAATCTTATTCCAGTTAAAATTAATCGAACAAAGCGGTAAATCAAGTAAACACAGAAGTAGACGACATCCATTTATCAAAAGTAACTCTTACAAAGATACATACATTACATACCTTGGTGTAGAAGTGTGCCATTAGTGGCTTAGCAATATTATATTTTGAGGGGATAGCACGGACGACTATGTGCGAGGATAATAATGGCCTTCTCCACCAAGGTATGTATATAATCTTTTTCAGTACAGTGGTATTTTATCATATTTAACTTGATTATACATATAATATACTAGACTAACTCGTAGCTCTGCTCGCGTGGAAGTAGTGTGAAGTATAGGTCATTCGTTTCGCAATGGTATAAAGTAAATTGGTTTAGTAGAAAGAAATACGATAGTCGAAGTAGAGCAGTAGTTACTTTGGCAATGAGCATCTTTTTTCCAACGTTTCAGTGCAACAATAGATTAATCACAATCTGTCGCTAAGAATAGCGGTTTTCATTTAAGACCTTCGGCTGAGCTTGAAGGTCAAGTAAAGGTTACATTCAAGATCACCATTATAAGAAACTTTTCAAACCATACCATTGTATGAAACGAGGGTCTCAATTAAGAAAATGGTCTTGACCGTAAATGACTCATACTCAAGGTTACGTTCAAGATACGCAATGGATTAATGTTTCCAAATTTTACAACTTTGCTTTGCCACGTTTCTCTCTAGGAGACGTATTTTTCGAAATATTTTGATCTATCCATGCTTGTTTCCTACTTCGAATTTGAATTCCTTATGGTGGATTTCACCAGGATTGTCAAATCAACAGTCCGTTATTCTCCACCTATAGGGTAACAGTCCGTCAAATACAGCGAATGAGCTTCAAGTTCCAATCAACAAATTTTAGCAATCAATAGCTATGAAATGTTGAAAACAAAATACTGTCAAAGTATGAGATGACAGCTTGTCATTGAAACATCACCAGCTTTTTGGATATTAAGAAGTTACATATAACTTAGTCAAAACTTAAAAAAGTGTCCGATTTTTTAATAACATTCACGTTTTTATTTAATATTGTCGATAGCTTATTCATGTTTATATTATTTTCTCCAATTGATATGCGATCTTACTAATTAAGTATCACATACCGTGTGTTTTTTCATATAGACCTCTTGCAGATAGCCATTAAGCACGTACTTGATGACAGGTTCTACCAAAAATCTCATAGATATTGCCCGTTTAAAAATATTCATTCATTCACTTGCCTTTCATCAGTACCATTATAGCATCGTCGATTGATATTCCCACAAAACCATTCAGGATTTTTGATATCCATACATCCATAAAGTCAAATATTTTTTGGTTGTTCAGGAACTGAACAAACATCCACACTATATTTACAGCGATTAAGAAATACTCAAATATATGTCGTAAAGCTACTTACTTAAGCTTAAAACCTGCAAAAAATAGAATTTGCAATAACTTTCTTGTTTCACTGAGTACACATTCTAGGTTATATTTATATTAGACATTATTTGAATAACAGCTGATTATTACATTTCAAAACTCCCCAACGAGTGACACATGTGTGGGATCCGACAACCCTTGGTCCCAGTCGAGTAAGCTCCGCCAACTGTTGAAATATACTCTACTATGCTTTATAAGACTATACGTGGAATTTCTCGCAAAATCGTTGCACAACACTTGAAAAAATGCAAATGAAAATTTAAAATTATTTCCATGACGCCGCAAAATAGCTCCGTCGGTACCTCGGGTTATACTCCTACACCTTGACAGTAGGGATGTTCGATACGATCCTAATGTTAGAAGTATCGATACTTTTGCTTCCCATACCCGATATTTTGGATCGATATTTTCATATACGACACTTGGCTGTATCCATACGTTTCACGAGTATCTTCATCCTTCTATCCGGACTGTGCCAGAAAGAGTGACTAACTTCAGATTACTTTTCTTCTTTGCTTCCTTCCGCTGGATATCGATAATTTTATTCTAATATTTGCAGGGTGCGGTGTTGCCTTTACTATCTTACATTTTGCTAAAATCTTATGACAAATAAAAGCATCAAATGAAATATTGACGAATATGAACGAATATGCATAGAATTTAGAATATAAATTCATATTGCAAATTTCAGCTTGTCTATCCATGGACTTGAACGGGATTTCTCCGTATTTTTACCGGAAAGAGGATATTTACCGATAACATCATTCTCCGCGATTTTTCAAAATAATTCAAATATTTCTGTACTTGCCGAAAAAGAGCTGAAACCAAAAATAAAGCTAAAAGTTAATTTTATGTAGTCTTCATATCAATCATACGTCGGACACATGAGAGGCGTAGATTTGGGTTGCATATGATTACGAACGCACATCCTCATCTCTTACTCCGCTTGTCCTGAATTGATTTTTGTGCATTCAACAGGTGCAGACAGGTAGATTACCATCATTACCTCATCACCAGACAAGCAATAAAGAAACCGAAGCCTGTCTGTTTTCAAAATAAATATACTAAGTGACATATAAATCCGAACACCCGGTTTAAATGGTTTTATTTTAATAAATGTTGGTGCATGAATTCATCTTACTGTAAATAACAAGTGAAAAAATGTTCAGCCTTATCAGTTGGACATTCCGGTTTTTATACTGCTTTTTTTCAATTCACTAACGCTCTAAAAATGAATATTTCAGCCGCAGTAAAGAGTCAACGTTGGCGGATTTTGGTTCTTGACATCCTTTACGATCGGTTACGATGCCTAGAGTACGGAGACCTGTACGAATTCGCCAACTTAGTGAGTTTGATAGGGGCCGTATAGTGGGACTTCGAGAAGCTGGACTTTCTTTTCGGGCAATTGCAGTTAGAGTGCAAAGAAGTGTAGATACTGTGGTTAGGTGTTGTCAGGCATGGCTTTGAGAAGGCCGTACGCAAAGAGCAAGGGGCACTGGACGCCGCCGTAGAACAACAGACCGTGAAGATCGCCGCCTAAGATTATTGGCCTTAAGGGACCGTTTCTCCACTACCAGGTCCATTGCAAATGAATGGTTTGCAGAACACGGAAGACCTATTGGCATGCGAAGTGTTTACCGACGAATGAGAAGTTTTGGCTTGTTTTCATACCGGCCACACTGGGTCCTCCCTTTAACTCGAGAGCACCGACGTAATCGCCTTGAGTGGTGCAGACAACGGTCACTCCGGGACCAGGAATGGAACAGTATTGTCTTTAGTGACGAGTCTCGATTTTGTTTAGGCATGCACGATGGTCGTGCCAGGGTTAGAAGGCGACGTGGTGAAAGGAGGAATCCACAGTTTTTTGTTGAAAGACATGTTCATCACACTGTTGTAGTTATGGTTTGGGGTGCTATAGCTTATGGTTCCAGGTCACCTTTAATCTTCATCAGAGGTAACATGAACGCGCAGCGTTATATCCACGAAGTTCTAGAGCCCCATCTTTTACCCTATCTTGACACCCTGGCAGATCCAACTTTCCAACAAGATAATGCCCGACCACATGTTGCAAGAGTCACAATAGACTTCTTTCAACATAACGATGTCACATTGTTACCATGGCCACCAAGATCTCCCGACTTATCCCCAATTGAGCACGTGTGGGATATGATGGGGTAGGAGATTGCTCAATTTGCAACGTCCTCCTCAGACTCTAGAAGCACTTCGAGAGGAGTTGGTGGTTGCCTGGAATGAGATACCACAGGAGGACATTGACCACCTGATCAGAAGCATGCCTAGGCGCGTTGGAGAATGCGTAGCACATCAGAGTGCATCCACACATTATTAACACGTTCGCGGACACTGACGGCATATCACGTCAATGAACTGTTTTCTAGCGGGGCACTGAGAAATGTTGAGGTGTGCTCAAAATGTCACGTTGATAAATTATTTCATATCAAACATAGAAAAATGAATCAAATAGCATTCAAACAGGAATTTTTCACACATGCAGATATGATGGAAAAAAATCATGCGGTATATGACGTCATGTCCCCCTACGCATCCATTTCACTCACATGGGATACTTGACGGCATATGCCGCATGCGAATAGCTGCTTGTTTAACTCATTTAAATTACCTGTTTTCTATTGAAGTCATGAACAATAACCAGAGCAGTACAGAAACAAATTTTATTATGAAGTATAGTATGTGTACAAACACAAAATAAATACATATTCCTTAAATTTTATTCATTGTCAAACAGCAAAATAAATACTTAGGTGTTTTCAATATAAGCGATCAAGCTTTATGCCAAACCTGAAAACAGTCTCCAACACAAAGAGATGGTTTTCTTATACAATCACGGCATTGTCATGCAGTCTACTTCCTCCTTTGTTCTAGGTAGCACTGTTTACAGCGTTTATTTATAAATCTTTTTTTTACCTTTTTTGGTTTCTGGCACAGGTATAGCCTTCAAAACGTGGCCCAAATTTTCTCTACTTTTTTTGGATGTATAGACTTTGTTTTTTTCATCAAGTTGACAAATTCCCTTCCAGCTCTCTGATCCGGAGAGATCCCAAGTAAGGATTTTATTAAATCATTTCGGAACTCTTTGAACGTCTTGTTATCTTTCTGGCTATGATTATATAAATAATGGGAATTCCAGACAGCTATATCAAGAAGATGAAATATAACCTTTTTGTGCCACCTGATTGTTTTTCTAGGACATGAATAATAGATAATCATTTGATCTGCACGATTAATACCTGACATATTGTCATTATAGCAACTGACCATTAATGGCTTGGTTTTTTTATGACCATACCTGTTGGCAGTTTCAACCAATTCAGGCTTATAGCCCGTCGTGATGGATAAGACATCACGTTTGTCGCGCCATTTGGAAACATACACATTTCCCTTTCTTCTCCAAATATGCTGCCCGGATTTCAACTTGGCTCCAGTAACCTCTTTGGGATTACCTTTTCTATTGGAGCGTAATGTCCCCGTCCTGTGAGTTTTCCTTTGCAATAGGATTTCCGATAACTGGACACTGTTATACCTAAAAGTTATCCATGTATATATGGTGGCCTTTATCTAGAAATGGCTCCAGAAGCCTAAGAACTAAAGAATTTATTTTAGAACTGCCCCTGACATCTTCTCTATTAGATTTACCTTTATAAATTTCTATATTTAGGACATATCCGTCATTGGAACACAGCTCATAGAACTTAATCCCATATTTACTTTTTTTATTTTTATGTAAACCCGAAACCGTACTCGGCCTCGGAAAAGTAACAGTGATTCATCTAGAGATAAGGCTTCTGGCGGAGAAAACATATTTCGGCTTGACTTAATGATAGATTTCACAAGCCAACTAACTTTATAGAGATTATCCTCCTTATTTTCATCATCTGCACAATTCAAGCACCTCAGAATCTGTTCAAATCGTCTACCTGACATAGTAGCCGGGAATACCGGATGATAATTGAGAGGATCCATTGAAAACATGTCCCTAATAGACTTGAACTTCAACTGGCCAGCAAGGAGACACAAACCGAGAAAACTTTTCATTTCTTTTACGGAAATATGTTGAAATGTCTTGAATCGCTCGTTTCTGGACTTAGGCCTATTGCCCACAAATAATAATTCACCATATTTATTTGACTTTTGAACAATTGAATTAGTCACATCAACAGTCCAAATTTTTTCAAAAATCTCAATTGGAGGCTTGCCTGCTAGCTGTTCTTTCACACCAACTGATATGGAATCAAAGGAAAACTCTAAACAATCGATTATTTTATCTTCCCATTTTTGTTCATCGTTGTCTGGATCTAATAGAACATCGATATCATCAGAGCCCTCGCTATCGACATGTCCTGATGGCAAATCAACTTTTGATTTAGGTTCTTTCCGTTTACGCTTTTTTCGTGATGTTTCAGATAAAATTTACAAACAAACGTAACTAATGTGTATGGGAAAAATGCGCATCAACTTACGCTCATCATTGTTTGGAATATTCTCGTATTCTGAATCAGTACAAGAGTCTGAGTCCTGTTGCATATATTCTGGATCAGCAATGCAGTCATCTGTACTATATGGATCATGTCTGCTTTCATCTTCGCTCTCACACTCTTCATACCAGAGCATCCACTATATTTATCGTCCATTTTGCTGTAGCTCGAATGCATACATCTGCTCTCGATAACGAACAGACTCATACTGCCAACACGTATACGTATGACTACCGATGTCCGAAGATGTACCTCTCCCCCTCTTAAAAAAAATCTACTACACTTATTATTTGGATAGTAGGTGTCCAGCGGGACACCAAACCTCCTAATATACGCAGAATTGACGTGATGTACAGCAAAATGAAGTTAGAGCACTATATGTAGTTGACGGCAAGTGCCGTCACTGTCCCAATAGGCACACTGACTAGTGCGGCTTATAGCGTCAGCGCCTCATTAGGCACACACTAGCCACATAGAGTGTCCGCGAACGTGTTAAAGGTCAAAGGGCTTTAAAGCAGTGCAATCATTTTGAAATTTTTATGATTTACTTATTATGCTTCATTAAGTACTTATACAAAATCTTATTAAAATAAAACCATTTAAACTGGGTGTTCGGATTTATATGTCACTTAGTATATTTAATTAAAATGAGAAGTGAGTACATGAGTTCAGGGGTAAAACAGAAAAATTTCGACAATCTTATAAGCAACAATCGAAAGAGGAGTTACCAGAATGGTTGCAAAGTTCTTTGAAAGAGCGACCAGTATGCACATTGGTAGAGGTTGTAATATAGAACTATGCCCTCAAAAAACTTGTTGTGTGCGCGCCCACTACAATAACAGACGTTTTTCATGACTCAAAGGTCCTTGATCTACCACTGATTTGGGACGGCATTTACCTTATACCGAATTCAACGACACTATTTAACAACACTGCAGATGTGCAGGTCGCTTTAAAAGCAATTGATATCCCAGACGTGCTATAATAAGAGAAATAATAACAAAATATAACAATGTTTGGAGATATATTTTCATAAATAGATATTTTTGATTCTGACTTATAATATCTAGACGATGAATAATACGTGGATGCGGACACTTTTACACATATCGATGTCTTAGGATCCAGGAATGCAGAATGTGCTGTTTGTTTACATTTGGTGTGGATTTCTAGATCATAAGTTGGCAAAAATTGTTTTTGATATAACAAAAGATGATGAACTCGTTGGAATACGTTTTATATCATTTTTTTCTCAAAATAACAAAAATCGCAACATTTCTAGAGGTACGTACTAACACCCTGTGCGTGATATACAGACAAAACTGGATTGCCATGCATGAACAGTCGTCAAAAACAGTGAAAACATCCTGCTTAATATAGTAGCTAGAAAATCGACCTATTTATTTCTCTCATTTTCATTGGTCCATTTATATAACTGACCGTCTTTTGTGAAATGATAAAAATTTGAAATTTTATGAAAGTTATCCTAATTCTAAAGCACAAAGACATAATATTACATCCATAATGTACCCTTATTTATAAGGCAACCATTTTTCCACGACTTTGTTCGACATTTCAATAGAAATCACTGGTATTCAGAGGGCTTTAACAGCGTCCGTCAAATTGCATTTCGATTAGGTCGTTTCCTATTGGTCCAGCTGTCCGCCAAATGTTGGTGAAATTGGCCCTAAGTGTACATATTTTCACGTCTCTCCGAACTATCGTTAAGACGTGTTGCTGACAGACTGAACAGACCATTCACGTTTATATAAATATAGATAATATACTGCATTTCATCCGATAATCTCATGTACATCCGAAAACACTATCAGATGAGGCAGACGTAATGCCTGCATGACGGAACGGTGAGTAGGAGAGGGACGTTGCCGATAAAGATAAAAGGTATGTATGTAGGTAGACACATCGTTCGCTTCCCACTCGTTTTCAGATATTTCAACTTAACAACTGGGATAACTAAGCACAATCGACAACAACATTTTCAGTTATAAAATAAACTCTGCATTTATCCGTAGCAAAGAATGAAATTACTGGTATCCGATGAGGGATGAAGAAGCCCTACATGAATCCTCACATACAATATTTACCTAGAAGGTGGAATGTGAATTCTACTTAGGGTAATGCGGTTAATAGTGGCAAATTCTCAGGTTAGTAGTGAAAAAGATATACAGTGTAGACAAATAGACCTGCAAACATCGCCAATGGAACGAAGAAAACAACTCCAAGTGTACCCTAAACGTTACGATAATATTCTATTCATCACGTGTGGTCTCAAAATACTGGTCAATGTGAAGGAGTTGTTTAATTTTCTATTTCAGTGAAATATTTCTCTCAACACAATGGATGTTATTTCTAAGAGTTCGTTAGGGAACTACGCGTTCCCAATTTCTCTAGAGAAAAGCGGAACTTAAAAATTTAACTCAATTATCGCATGCTTTGTTTAATTATAAAATTGTCCTCTTCCAGAAGGTAGTTCAGTTCCTTTTCCTTTGTTTGGATTAGAAATAGAGTGCGCTGCAGGAATTTAATTTCAAACTTAAATTTTACGACACCGGTTGAGCTGAGAAGGTATATTTAGTTTTGAAAGTTACCAAATACGTACTTCCACTAGTTTAAGCATAACAGTATAATTTCCGGAAAGTAAACTTTTCTTCATGGAACATGTCACCGAATTATTTCACTTACAGCATATCAAGGTGAATCTGATGTGTGTCTTTGTTCATTGCAGCCAACGAATTTGAACAGATTGGAAGTAGCCTAGTCTATATGTTTGCATTGCTTGTGGCTAAAATTGCCTAACTCTTAGGCATACTTTTGACTCATCTGCCAGCTCAGTGACAGCAGTATACCAACGTAATAATAATACTTACCGGTGGAATCATCTACATACATTCGGCTTGTGCCGATGCTTCTGTTTTACCTATGTAGGAAGTACCATGTCTTGAAATCATCTAACTTCACAATTATCTGCAAGCACTGACATATTAAAAAAATATCACTAAAAATACGAATATAATGTCCGAACTGTCAAAAAATTAATTTAAGTCATGTGCACTTGTAGTATGCTCTTTGACCCTCACTACACATTATGAAAATTAGGAGGCAAAAAAATCCTTGACTGACTCCGCTACCTAGTCTGAATACGTTGATTGCAATGAATTGGATCTAGGTGAAAGAGTAATCTGACGAATTTTTTAATTGTTTTGATCCACTATTTGTTAAAGGGTAGTCAGGATGGAAGTTATATTACAAGCCTACCAGGTTTGAGCTTTATTTAATTTATTTGTTTCAACAATAATTGAATGATCCAAGTCGCAACACAGATATTACACATATTTGTACCCTGCTCTGTGAGAGTGTATCCAGTACAATTTGCTATTTGAATATTCTTTCTAAATATAGTCTATCTAATCATATTAGCAAATTTCCCGGAAATAATTGTAAAGTCTGGTTTTATTGGTGCAAGTTGTTCAAGGGGTAAATGGACGCGTAAAATGGGTACACCAATTGTTATGGGAAAACTTTTTGACAACAAGGAATGAGAAAACGTGTTTTTTTGGGATTCAATGGGATGTGTTGACAGGGCCGAAAATACTTGATTCATTTTCAGTTATTTATGAGATCTGCAAATTGATACTACACCCCAAATTCGTAGGATTCGTACTTCTGAATAAACACAAGAAAATTGGAGTATATTGGTCAAGTAGTCTTTGAGACTTTCTAATTGCTTATCCCAAAACACCTGTTTTCCGGCCATCACTACTAGTCTATTGAGCAATATACAGGGTTCGTTCAAAGAGCAGAAGTACACGCGCTTACGTTGCTGAAATAAATCACAAACCACTCCGAAAGATACATGTTATTTTTGATCTACAAAATAGGTTACGTTTTATTCGTCTAAACAAATTTAAACATTTCGTATTTGTAAGTAATTGAACAAATGCGCTACGATATTCGAAAAACATACGTTACTATACATATTTTAAAATAAAGCGGATGTGTCTATCATCCTTTGTTGCGAATTACTCACAAATACGAAATGTTTGGATTTGTTATGAAGAAAAAAACGTAATCCGTTCTTTTTTGCATAAAAATAAGATTTATCTTCCGGAATGGTTTCCGATTCATACCGGCAAGGTAAACTAGTGTATTCTGCTATAAAATGCCTTATGAACTAACCCTGTATATTGCTCAATAAACTAGTAGAGATGACCAGAAAACAGGTGTTTTGGGATAAACAATTAGAAATTCTAGACCAGTCTACTCCAATTTTGTTGTGTCTATTCTGAAGTACAAATCCTACGAATTTGGAAAATTTTAAATAACTGCGAGAAACCCTCGTAGCATTGGCGACAAGTGCCAAAACTTGCAGTTTGCCTCGCTTTTCGGAGATAACTTTTTTATATTAGTCGGATTTGTTTAGGTGTGGTCTCATTTTGTAGGTCTCATAAATATCTAAAAATCTTACATGAATAGTTTTTTTGTTGCTGTCAACATTTTCGATTGAATCCAAAAAACACTTTTTCCCATTCTTTGTTGTCGAATAAAAAGTTTTCTCACAAAAATTGGTGTACCCATTTTATGCGTCCATGTTTTGAGTACTCCCTTGAATAACTTGCACCAATAAAACCAGACTTTGCAATTATTTCGCAAACCAGGGGTATTTTCGTTAAATTTGATTAGACTAATAAAACAATGTACGTCGATGTATTGGTTTGACATTTTGGTATGTATTATTACATAAATCTAGCCAAAGTATTCAAATGCGTGGATCTGTTCAACTTTTCGTAGATTGCTGTCACCAGATATTAAAAATTATTGGAGTGTCTAATAATGTATTCAAGCTGATCATTCTAATTCCTCTTTGTCTCTTACCACTCCCCTGAATTCACTGACAAGGCAAATAAGGAGAGGAAGGTCTATGTAGTTCACTGAGCCCTTTGATGTTTCGCCATCACCAGTGGATTGCCTCTTAAGAAGCGGATCGAACTTAACTCTTCAGCAGCTCAAGAGAAACTGCTCAAACTGAGGTCTGAGGTCGATTGTCTTGTACTAAGTAACAATGAAACTTTATATGCAGCAGTGCTTTGTAGTGGTAGGCCACACATCCAACGTGATATTTTCTCTGACAAGGCCATCTTTCTTGGTACGAGTATAGATGGAAGTTTAACTTAAAATACATAAATCACAATTGCAAAGAAATGAATTCGTCATATTTTGCGATTATGAAATTGAAACATAATGTCACAACATTGACAATCTTAAGCATGTACTATGCTCTAGAATATCCACATAAGAGTAACAACACAATACTATGGTGACACGCAAGAATGATAAACAGGGTGTTGGTGCTGCAGAAAAGAGTTATTCGGTTGTTTTCAATATTAACCGAAGAAACTTTTAAAATGTAAAATCTGCTTACAGTAACAGCCATATACATATTCAAACGCCTTCTTGCATTTAGGCATAGTAACCGATTTACGGAGAATAATGACATAAACATCCTTTACTGAACAAGGCATTTGATGTATATGTTCTATATCATAGCACTACTCTATTTGAAAAGCTGACCCTCTTCATATGTACCAAAATATATAACTGATCTCCGGAGATCACAATATCTGTCATTTGAAAAAACAACAGGAATCTTGTTGACAAGTGCCCATATTCCCTGAATTAATATTTCATAATGTAACCTCGCCAAGGAATAATTTCTGTCTTAACATATTTAACATCTGTGTAAGTGCTATTTCGATTGGTCCTCTTCTGTTAGATATCTTAATGTTAACTAGGTGTAGATTCTATTTATTTAATTTCTCCATTGTTTTAATTGCTCATTGGATGCATATCGACTCGTAAATGTCAACGTTTGTTGTTTGAATACTATGTGTTTTTCTTTGTTTTTACTGGTATGTTTGCATGTACATATGTGCAGGAAATGAGTTAATTAGTCACTGCATAGTTTGCCGCTTTCACTTATCCCATATCTTGCGACGACATGATCTGTGAACAAATAAAATATATCTACACCTGCGTCCGGGTCCAGGGTCGGGTGTCCCTCCTACCTGTTACGGTTGTTTTCTGCCATGCTGTATGGTAGTGTTTTCATGTTTTTCAGTACGGGTATCCAAGTTCTGTTGACTTTATGCGTTTCTCTTCCCTATGTAGTCGGACATTATTTGAATGATGTCATATTTTCTTATGGCCATGCTCTGCTATTGTAGACATTTCTGGGTGGCTCAAGCGATAGCTTGCTCTGTGTTCTAAAAGTGTTAACTGACTGTTTCACTTCCACAGGTGCATCGTATGCGGTAGACCTACGATCTTTGGACTGGGTTTCATCTGCCATTGGCTTATCTCAAGTACTGTTATATTGTTCTTATCGTTTTATAGACAGTCTTGAAATTTTCTTTCCTGAAAAGTCTCTTCTATCCTGTCAGTTATTCTAAGTAGGTACATATGGCAAGGCTTTGGCTACTGCTACATGATCATTATTTCTTGTTACTCTTCATCAGCCTTACTATTTGCATTTCAGAGTAAGTGTGAAAACTTTCTTCAGATCTTCGAGCTCCGTTTCCAGTTCGATTGGTTAGCTCGTTCCGTAAGAGTCTAGGTAATTGAGAACTTTTGAGATGGGTAGTGATTCGAGTCGGTGTGCCTGTGACAGTCAGCGTGTGTCGGCTTTCTGTATACATATCCCACTATGCATCCGACATCTGGGTCTGTCATTTCAATATCAGGTCAACTGTGATCCCTATATAACTGCAAGTTACTTTAAAAGTATATTGCAATGTCATGTTTATCTTAATGTTGGCCCTAGAATCACATATGAGGTATCAAGATATGTGTACTCAAGCCACAATGTTCAAACTGTCTTGCTAGGTAGTAAGGAAAAGTTCATGGGTGAAAAGGCTAGAATCTTGGAGCACGTACAAAATACACGATACCAACGTTGTTGCATCAGCAGCTACGGCAAGTTAGCCGCCTGGTTAACTATAACTTGGAATGCGCATTTGTGGGCAATAGTCAGTCAGTTTAGTGTAACGTGTATACTCTACCGTACATACAGCACAACCATCCAGAGGCTGCAAAGAAACTCAAAAACAAATTTACATCAGGGCCAGATCAACTTCCATCGTTTTTCATTAAAGACTGTGTAAAACTCTTCGCAACTCCTTTGTTGACAATTTTTAATTCAATTCTACGTTCATCGGTTTTTCCTGATAAGCGGAAGGTTGCCAAAATCTGCCCAATTTTCAAGTCGCAAGACAGAACCTTTGTAAATAATTACAGGGCGATCACTATACTGAATAATTTTGCAAAGCTCTTTGAAATAATATTGTGTTCCAGAATTTACTTGGCAACTAAAGACCATCTGTCAGTGCATCAGCACGGCTTTATGAAGCAGATATCCACTATTACGAATTTGGCAACGTTCAGTCAATATCTATGCGAGACGGTAGACAATAGGGGGCAAGTGGATGTCATATATACCGATTTCACAAAAGCGTTTGACAAAATTGATCAACTACTTGTACAAAAAATTGAACACATGGGATTCAACAGAGCTTATGTGGATCTTCTCAAGTCTTATCTAGACTTGAGAACTCGATATCTATTCTGTAATGGATTTAGTTCTTACAAATATATGCCAAGTAGTGGTGTACCTCAGGGTTATAGTTTGGGTCCCCTATTATTTGCCTTTACGTTAACGATCTTTGCAGCACATTATCATGCGAGAAGCTTATGTTTGCTGATGATCTGAAGATTTGCGCATGTGTTTCTAGCTGGCAGGATTATGAAAACCTCCAACAACAACTAGTTTTTTACATGGTGTGTTAATAACAATTTGTTTTTGAACAATTCTAAGTGCCGCATTTTGAACTTCACCCGGAAAGTCAAATTTTTTAACTTGCCCATACAAAATAGATGATTCTGTATTGGAAAGGTGTGAAACTTTCAAGGATTTGGGTGTCTATTTTGATTGTCAGCTCACTTCTAACTACCACATCAGTGAAATTATAAGTAATGCGTATCGCAAATTTGGGTTTATTATCAGAAGTTGTAGAAATTTCAATAGCACAACGCTTATTAAGTTATTTTCAGGGCTTGTTATAAGTAAATTAGAGTAAGGTGCAATTATTTGGAGTCCTATCTATAAACTGTACAAAAATAATGTTCAAAAAGTGCAGAAGAAATTTCTAAAATATCTATGCTATAGGAGTGATGGTGTCTATCCTCCAAGAGGATGTGACTACTCACAATTATTGAATAGATTTGGCGTCTCTTCTTTGGAAAAGCGCAGAGAGCAGGCGTCCATCACATTTTTATACAAATTACTGCATGGTAACATCGACTGCCCTGTTTTGCTGTCGCAAATTAATTTCCTGGTACCTAGATTGACATTTAGAAATAAAGTTTCCTTTTACTGCAAGAGAGCGCAGACAAATCTTCTATCTAAAGCACCAATAAACTTTATGTGCAATAATGCGAATAGGATTGTGAGTTTTTGTGATACCTTCTGTTGTGGATTTCAGGAATTACGAAGTGCTATACGTTCACAACTTTGACTTATTACGCCTTTCTCTAGGGGTTTTCGTTTGTTATATGTATGTGTATATATGTGTATATATATATATATATGTGTATATATGTGTATATATACATGTGTATATATATGTGTATATATGTGTATATATATATGTATGCGTATATGGATATTTATGTATATACGAGTATATTCTGGTTTCCTAATATCGATTGATCATATTTATAGTTTTTTTCTCTACTGAAAGCGCCTTCATCTTTTCTGTGTGCTTTTTTTGTTTCACTTTATGACACACATACTGTGTAAATTAAACCATTGTCTATGTATTACTCTCTAAATGGTACCTGTACTGTTGGGCAATAAATGAAGACCTTGGGGCAAAAATAGGACATGTCCACTTTTCGGCGAAAGTGACATTTTCACGTAGTTCTATGCTCCAAGTGAAGGCGCATCGATTGGTGCAAAAATCGTACAAGTCCGAAGTATATTAACGTAACTTTAAGATATTTGGACATAGTCGACTAAATATTTTGGAGCAAAAAGCGGGCAAGTATCGTTAGCCTTGGACTTGTCTGAATTTCGCTCCAAACGTTTGAATATTATGGTGGGGACATAGCACGATCAACGCCTCCCGCCAACCAAATCTGCACAGTAACGAACGAGGGAGAAAACAGAAGTTGCAAAAAATGATGATACAGTAGACGTTTTATGTTTTGACTACCAGCAAAATTTACCGCTACCACATGTTCCGGCTGGAGACGTATTTTACAGACGTCAGCTGTGGCAATACAACTTTTCTATTACTTCTGCAAAATCAGGATTTTCAAAATTTTATATGTATGATGAAGGAACATCAAAAAAAAGGTAGTAATGAAGTTATAAGCTTCCTGCATCATTTCATAACTTCATATTTGTCTGAATCTGTAACCACGATTTATCTTTTTTCTAACAATGCATTTGCTCAGAACAAAAATCACACGATAACTAAATATTTATTTACCTTGGTAAACACCATAAACATTCACCTGATTATCCACCAATATCCTGAACCAGGGCATAGCTTTTTACCATTTGACCGTTCTTTTGAGCTCATAGAAAAAGTAAAAAGGAGAACAGAACGAGTATACGCACCTCAAGAGTGGAAAGATTTGGTTCGTAGAACATCAAAAAAGTTTGGCGTTGTTGATGTAACCCAGGATATTATAAAGGATTTCAGGGAGCATTTTAAGCCCCTATTGAAAGCTTCATATTTTAGCACAAAAAAAACCTCCAAGTTTGGTATCTCAACTTACAGATTATTTGAATATGAAAAAGGCAACAACTGTATTGAATACAGTGAATCGACAGTTATTCCAACATACAACAAATCTTCTGCTAAAAAACCGAATAGCGTCCTGTCATTACCAAATGATAAAATGCACCAGTCTTATCCCCTCAAAATCAACGTGAAAAAAGTAAAAGATGTGAAGGTTTTAGTGCAGAAATATGTTCCAAAAGCTGACCATTGGTACTACAATGAAATATTGGGCGATATTTATGGGGAAGAAAATCTTGAAAGTATTGCGAATTCAGAAGAACCCGCCTATGATTTGTTGTTAATTTTAAATTAAAAGGTATTTTTATGATCTAATTGTATTATTGAAGATAGAAATTGTATTATTTGGGGCAAGACTCGGACATGTCAAAATTTTCAAAAATTTCCCTCTCTTTTGTTTTTTGAAAAAAAGTCTTAAAATCTGAGTAGTATAAGAACTATGAATATACATAAAAAATTATTCCGATCAATAATAACCTTACTGTGTTATACTGTGCAGTTTTTTTTGATTTCCCAACAATTTTGTAATAGGGACTTGTCCGCTTTTTGCTCCAAGGTCGTCAAATGCTTTATTATTATTATTATTATTATTAACCATCAGCATACAACACGCTACATATTCTGTTAACCACACACTTTTTGTAAGTCAAGAGTCCGACCTACATCGACAAGCAAGCTTCTATGTGTAGTTGCCCCGCTGTAGCTCTTCATTTACAGGTATACGCTGTCAAATAATAGCCTAAAATGTAGCTACATGATCCCATCAGAAGCAAAAGCATAGCTGCGGGATAATTTTGCTATTGGTAATGGAATTGAAATTGAATTTCGACAGATGTTTCAAGCAGTGTCGGCAGGTGCATACAAATAAAATGTAACATGCAGGATGTACGAGGGTGAAGCTAAGATACTTATTGGCAGATTTAGCGGCAAAGCGATACTGAGTAAATAAGGACATAGTAGTGGATTGTTTTTTAACGAAACATTGTTAAGCATAGGATCATTCTCAGTTTTACATTAGTGAAGTTTCTCATAATGCACATGCATAAGGGTTTCACTTATACAAAAATGTGCAATAAGTGCAAAACAGATATAATTACGAGTAAGACTTCACCAAAATCTATGCGATGTTATCTAAAAGAGCCAATGACTACGTATCGGACAGATAGTCGACAGACGAAAAAAGAATTATGGCTTTGCTTAAATATATTGGCACTACTTTGTTGTTGACACCACTATATATGTAAAGGACAATGTTAAAATAGAGAGGTTTCCTGCCCCCTGGGAATGAACGCAACCCCATAAAAACTACTGTTTATGATTACAAGTATAAAATACTTATTGAAACCATAAAAAGTGCGGCGAAACCTTGTGCGTCAACCATAATACGTCAGTATAGCAAAGCCTTTAATCAGTTCTGTATAAACGGTCTGATATTATACGATATTAGCATTAGCCAGAGCCATTGAATACGCACATTATTGAATACACAGATAAATATGTGGAAAACAGGTTTTCAAGTACATCAAAGATATGAATAGCCTTATCCAAAAAAATGCATCAAAGTGAAAACTATTGCTTATGATTAGAAGCTGTCAAAACTACTTACTGGAAATCCGAAAAGCTTGGGGAAATCCTGAGCGTCTTCCCTAAATCACACTAATCGCCCCCTTGTTGATACTAATAATTCAAAGACAGGTTAGAAATAATTCTCTGATAGTTGAAACGAGTTTCGTATTGGACGGCTGCATAAGAACATACGTTTTAACGCGCGTACGATGTGCATGCACTACACGCGCAACAGGCATTGAATTGCACCCATCGTGATAACTAGCTGATATAATGCGCGTTAAGCAAGTGTCCATTTTGTAGGCCAGGAAATAGGTATTTTTTTCCTACAATTTTGCCGACAGTAATTTTCTTGCTGGTATCGTTAGACTGTTGCTTCCTATTGATAAGTTCAAAGTGGCGTCATGATGAGGCTGGAGCATTTGCCGCCATGTTTATAAGCGGGTTTGATCGGAAACCATCAAGCCTTTTTTACATGGCAGCATCCGCTCGGGCAGACGCCTAAATACTAGGGAACTGCGTCTGCTATAAGGATTTTAACTGTCTAAGGTTAGTAGAACTGAAAAAAGCCTCCTATTATAGGGGCAATTCTGGATGTACGAAGTTCGAGTCGGTTAGGATGGGAGGCCGAAGTTAGGCGGGTCTGTCTGGCAGGCATATCGCGCAGCTGCATCATAGAGGAGAGTTCTTGGGAGCAAAGCCCATTTGCGTAGCGGTAGAAGAGATATACGACCGCTTGCCGGTGCGGAAAGGTCCACATGCTGTCTGTTAGGGAAGAGTAATGGATCAGTCGAACAGCTGTCCTATGAACAGCATGAAGCATGGATAATGTAGTCGAGGCAGCAGCACTCTAAACATGTGAGCAGTGCTCGAGGCTAGGTCTTATCTGGGCCTTGTACAGAGTAAGGAGGTTATGAGAAGAAAGATACCTCTTAGCGCTCTCAGCCCTAATCAAGTAGTTTAGCTTTCTCCCAGCATTTTTTGTAGAACTCGGCCATCCATCGAAACAGATTGAGCTTTATGACGCTTGTTGTTAGTCAAGGTACAGTACGGTATCTGAAAGCATTAAACTGTGCAAGATTTGTGATAATGAACGCATCATTGGTGTTAATATGTTTGCTGAATTTCAGCCCGATCGGTTTAATAGTTCATGTAAAAAGCTAATTGTTTTTTTTAATTCATAGCTCCTATATATATATACATAGATTGTTAATTGGGAAATTGGCATAATTTAAGGCTTAAGTTGACTCTTTTGGCATTCTCTATGGAGCCTTCATCAGGATTCTGAAAACACAATTGTGATGCTAGCAAGGAAAACAGGCAGATTCAAATTGTCAAACAACTTACTCGTCGTTGAGGTTGCAGCCACAAGGTGTTTCAAAACGAACGTAGAGAAGATAGAACTTGTTATAAATATAAAAACAAAAGGACGGAGACATTAGGCTTGTTGATAACGACAGATACCTTCGTTACATGTTAAAAATATCAATACACCCGTACATATTAAAAGTTATTAAACATGAGACGACATTTTAGGGAAACGCGACGGACCGTGGAACTGTAAACCTCCTTGTCCAAATTTGGGTATGAAGTGTACGAGGGACGCTCGGTAAAGCTCCACCCAAAATTACTAAAATGCTGAATTAATTTGTTTTCGAAAAAATGTGTGTAGTTCATATGAGTGTACGAATGTGTCATATTGATACAACCTTGAAAAGATGGGTTATGTGAGTTTATATTAAGAACTGTGAGTGAGAAAATGTATTCTAATTTTGTGAAGATGCTGGTTCAATTTGGATATGTAGCCGTTCTAGCTTTTCGCAATTCAACAGGTAGGAATAAATGACACTGAGCTGCTTAACATCGGCCTTTTTATTCATGTAATGATCTGTCATGAAAATGTGGGACAATTTCCCAATTAACAATTAGTTGTATTTTGTGCCCAACTGGTCGTTGGCTTTGGCAATGACTACTGCTCATATATATATATATATACATCCCACTAACTCCGTGGCGTCCATACATTGCCGATTTGCTATCTTGCAAGCGTCCGACTTCAACCGAGCGTCCGTATATGGACGCCCGGTTGATTTCCCATAGATTTTGTATCCAAAGTGTGTTTAGAATCGTCCATTAAAATTTTGTACGGGCGCCCGGATAATACCACAACCTGCTTTTTTATATAGTAGTGGTATATTATAAGTTGAACGCTTTCGCCTATAGAGGCGCATGATACGACTGTTGAATATTTTGGCAAGTATATTATACTTTTAACCTGTCGATTTCTAAGCGTCCACCCTAAATTTCAAATATTGACAACACAGCATTCCCTTTAATTCTATTTTTAGGTTTCTTTCCGACCACCTGCTAATAACCGACTGGCATTATTTGTTCTGCATTCGTTTTTAAGATTTGATTGTGGGTATATTATACTTTTAGCCTATCGATTTCCAAGCGTCCATCCTAAACTCGCTGTGTCTTATGATGCAGTGTTCCATTTAGTTATATTTCCTATTTCGGGTTTCCTTTCGAACATGTGCTAATTAATTGTTTCTCAATCGGTTTCAAGGTTTTATTGTGGGTAAGTATGAAAATATTTATTTATTGTATATGTAATTAATATTAGTGAAATTCCTAACAAATATTCTCAATATTTCTGTTACTTTTCTGGGATTAACATTCAGATAATGAAACTAACCTCATTTTGTTGGAACGTTTTGCCGTTTCGCGGCAGATTTTTCAGCTATAAAATTTAATATATTTTCTTACGGTTTAGAAACAATTTACAAAAATAAAACACAAACGTTCTAAAGACCTCAATATACACTTATACTTTAATATATTTATTTATATTGTAAATAATCATATGATTAAATATTAAAAAAGTGTTTTCTAACCGGCTATTTATACATGTCATTACGCAGGCCTAAGGCCTAAACACCGTGGGTGCCGTGAGACTACAGTGGAAAGGGGAAACGTCACACGTACTCTAATGAGGGAGCATGCGTACACATTCAGGCCCCACCTAAGAGAACCGAGGGTGGTGCCTCAACGACGACGATCAATGACCGTCTACCACCTATCAAGATCAGAAGAGTCCACTTGTATTTTAGCTTTCTTCAGCATCAACTTAATCTTGCCTTCCTCGCAGATCATTTCCTCTTTTTATCTGGGAAAAGTTCGAATCCATCATGGCGTGTATCTGAATCTGGTGCTTCGCCCTCTGCTGGACAAGTACCTTTTTTTCACAGCATTCTCGTGGGTGTTCACATTCTTTCTCAACAATTTCTATTATCTCAGAGGTTCCAATTATAACCTCTGGTGTGTTCTTATTTGTCTTAGTGGCTACCTCAACATTATGCTTCGTCCAATTCGTCATAGTATTTATATCTTGAGGAAATAGTGTACAAAGGAGAGATATACCTGTTAAAGTGACAACTGAAACTATGATTGTCACAATGCTAAAGGTTCCGTGTATATTTTCTTGAATCGTTTTTTCTTTGACTTTCTTGCTAGTGAGACATTGCCGTTTGGGTCTACGGCCTAAGCGGTACCTTCAGGTATAGTTATGAAGGGTTTTCAACATCAATGGCCCTGTTTTTGACACTTGATCCATGGAGCTTGTCAGTGTCGGGGAGCTTTGCGAGGCTTCATGGCGGGCACTGTCGGTTTCCTCAATAGCACTCTTAATGTGTTCGAACTAACATCCGAACCACTTTAGTTGATGATTGGTAAACTCATAATAACTTTAAAATGGATAAATACAGAGAATTTTTCAGTACTTTGAAGATATTCACTTTGACATTGACAGTACCAATTCATTCTTGGTTTATTCAGTAAAGGATAGGAAGTCAATAATTAATTTTCTGGGTATGTCATTAATTAGACTGAAAAATGTTCCTAACATTAAAACAAAATGCTGCACGAAAGCTAATTGATCATCAGGATACTAAATTTCACTTCTCAGGTATTAAAAAGTGTAATGCTCGGTCTTATTGATCACATACATCCTAAATTATAAATATTTTTTCGACCGATTGAGCGATATTTAGAAGTCGTGCCGTCAGTTTGAATGCAATGTTTCATAATGTCTCCTTAAAAATATGCTAATGGAAGATAAATACTATAGAATACTATAGAACTGGCCAAACAGAGATTAAAAACTTTTTTGAATAAAGAAAATCCCAATCAAATAACAACGTGTCAAACTACTCTTCCAATTTTATTGATTCTAGCTGTATTCATTGCTTTGGTAATTTCAGATAATATGGACAGAAAAACAAAAATTATGTTGAATGCACTCAATATAAAGGACAGGAGTTGCATTGATTTCCTGAAAGTTCCTAAATATGAACGACTTGGAACCACCCGGAACGAACAAGATTTGTGCATTCAAAGTAAGTTCTGAATAAGTTTTTTCATAAATAAAACCGAGTTATTGTAAGTAGCCGTTGACTGTACAGGGTTACTGATTAGAAATTGTGCACGTCTCTTTTTTTCATTGTTTGAAATACAAATTTACATTTTTTACCAATTGCAAGGAAAATAGCGTATTTTTATAAAAATAGCGGACATATAACAAGGTTTCGCAAGAAACTGGGATACAACTATGTTAGGTTTTTTTTGTTTGATTTCGTGACAGATTTTACATACTTTTTGGAACATACTGTTGGTCTATTTGAATTCTTTTTGAATTAAGGGCATTTGAAAGGTGATATTTCTGGGCACTTTGAATCCTCACAACGCCTGAACAGTTTGACTTCGAGCAGAATAACATCCGGTCTAGTTTTTGATAAGCTTTCACCTATAATAATGAGTGAAACAAAAGTAATGATACATACTTCGTTTTATGGCATTTTTATTTTGCTCTAACAATAAGATTGTTGAGGGGTTATGAGGATTTAGAGTACCAAAACTGTTATTTATCAAATGTCGATGATTTAAAAACAATTGAAGATAGACCTGCGGTATGCTTAATGATAAATATTTCAAATTCCTCACATAATCCAAACATTGTGTAATATATAGGCAGTTCCATTGAAAAAAGTATTACGGCTTTTTGGGGAATTCTGTATAACACTTTTTCTATCTTTACAAAAATACATTGTTTACTTTTAAAAACTACGGTACATAATTTACTTCTGTGTCTCAAGAAATTTTAGTGAGGTCAAATTATTCATTGACATTCAAGTTTGGAAAATAACTGGAAGTAGTAATTTATGAATTATTTGCGAAACTTTGATTTAATCAATAGCCCTAGAACTCTTTAATTGAAAAGCAAATTTTGTAAAATTGTTGATTAAAATTATATTAAAGAATGAACAGATATATTAAAGAATGAACAAATTGTTTTGGGCAAATAGATAAAGTCACTAAAACTTGGTTCAAGCAATACTTTTGGCTGCAGAAATATCTTGGATAGCCACTGCATTGTCGGTACTGAAAAGACTTAATTTAAAAAAATTATAACATTAAACATTTTACTTCACAGGATCCCAAGAACTATTTGGGAACGTAACAAGTCAAACAAGAACACCTGCTATAAAAATTCAATACTCCAGCATATCCTCCACCGAAAAGGTGTATAACACAAGACTACAGAAGGTTAAAAAAAATCTCTTTGAAGAAGAAATACCTATAAGTCCGCAAGAACACTTTAGAAACCTCCAGTCTGGTGGAATATCACCTACAATTGATGTAGTATCTACTAGTGATGAACATTTTGATGCTCATGGTAGTAGTAGTAGTGAGCATGCTTCAGAAGAAAATGAAGCTTATAGTAGTGGTACTGAATACATTCCAGATACTCCCTCGGTTTCATCAGATTCTGGGAGCGAACCTGGCAACAGTTTTATCCAAAAAGACGACCATTTATGTAATAAACAGGTATATTGTGATGCCAGTTAATTATAAATCTTACAACCCCGTAAGTCACAAATAATATTGATACACCAGGTGCTTTAGAATACTATCTGAAATGAACAAAATATAATTTATAAAGAGCGGTTTTTGTGAGAGGAGCTTAATGCAACATGCCCTGCTACAATTTTGAGTATATTATAGAGATATCGAAATTTTCATATGTTTGGCGCTATGATCGTTGTTTTGTCCAATAAAATGTGAGTTTTGAAGGTTAAAAAAAGCTATAATAAATGTTTTGTTTCCAGGAAGAAATATCTGATCCATATACTGAAAAAGTTACATTTTCGGGCCGCACTGTTGAACCAATTCTGCCATCAGAAGAAAACCCTTCCAATAATTTTGGGATATATAAACAGGATGGTGAAATGCGCAAGGGAAAGAAAAAGACAGATTTCTGTTTCTTTTGCGAGACTACAGTGTTAAATTTTGCCAGACATATAACACGCAACCACCCATCAGAAATCGAAGTCCAAGAAATTCTGCTACATCCAACTCGTAGTATAGTAAGAAAACAGCTCTTGGACCGTTTAAGAAAAAAGGGAAACTATATAAATAGTAGTGTCGCGTGTAAGCCAGTCCAAAGTTTGCGCTCAGCAAAAGATCTTTTGCCTTGCGATAATTGCCTTGGTTTTTACTCTAGAAAATTGTTATGGAGGCACAAAATTAAATGTACTGGATCAAAGAGCACACGTGCTCAGGTGTCTGCCCAAAATTTATTGGTATCTAGCTTGAGAATTGATCTAAATTTGAAAAAGACGGTTTTTCCCAGGATGAGAGCGGATGAAATATCTCTCGTTGCAAAAAGAGATCCACTTATTTGTGCTTATGGAGCAAGGTACATGAAAATTCACCGAGAAAAGCATTTCATCAACGTAACATCTAGGAAAATTCGAGAAATTGCTCGATTTTTAATCGAAATAGAAAAAATGGAGCCAAATATTCATTGTCTCTTTGATGCTCTGAAACCTGAATATTTTGATACAATTGTTGCTGCAACAAAAGCAGTGGCAAAATATGACGTAGAAAAGGATAAATTTGAATCACCAACCTACGCTATGAATATGGGCACGAATCTGAAGCAATGTGCGGAGATAGCTATTATATTTGTTCTGAAAAGGAAACAAATCGCCTTAACAGTTTCATCTGCTGAAGCAGAGGCAGATTTAAAAACTTTGATAAAAGTCATTGAGTCACAATGGCAATATGAGATTTCTAGCCAGGCCGCCAGTGATATAAATATTAACAAGTGGAATAAAGTTACCCTAGTGCCACTTGCCAGTGACTTAAAACTGTTCAAGGAATTTTTGATAACGACGGCAAATTCTGCCGCAACTGCACTTCAGAACGACGGCGACGGGGACGTTAGCCAATACGTACTTCTTTTGGAGTCTATATTCTGCCGTGTGATTTTACTTAACCGAAGACGTCCAGGTGAACTGCAAAGACTGACACTGGACAATTAGCAAATATTGGAGAAAAGCGATTCCAGCTCAAATTATGAAGAGTTCTCCGAGGTTGTTTCTCCAACTGAACAAATTCTACTCAAAAGATTTAAAAGGATAGTAATAAGAGGTAAAAGGGGACGAGGAGTACCGGTTCTTTTTAGTCCCGACATTCAAGGACACATAAATATTTTAATTAAAATACGCAACAAATTTGTTAGTGAAAAAAACCCATTCCTATTCGGTAATGCTAAATCAAATGAACCTATATGTGGTTATAAGGTTCTGAAGAAATTCGCACTGGCATCTGGGGCAAAGAACCCATCAGCTATTACAGCAACTAGACTCCGGAAGCATTTGGCTACTCTCACACAATTATTTGATATGTGTGAGAATGATTTGGAGCAGCTGGCTAGTTTTATGGGACATACCATTGGCGTACATCGGGAAAACTATCGTTTACCAAATGATGTATACCAAACAGCCAAGATTTCAAAACTTCTGCTTTTAATGGAAAAAGGACAAGCTGCTCAGTTTAAAGGAAAAGCCCTGAATGATATTAATTTAAATTTGGAAGAAGACTTGATGCTTGCTAACGAAGAACAAAGCGAACGTTGTGAATCGCCATCTTTGCATTCCGACGTTCCAGAACCGTACAGTTCAAAAATTCCAGAGAAGAAAAATGAATATCTTCCTAAGAAAAATAAACGAGTACTCATTAAGTGGACCGATGAACAGAAAAAAATTGTTATAAATTTTTTTGCAAATCATATAAAAAACAGAAAACCACCGAAACGAAATGAATGCGAGGAATTGAAAAGGCTCCATACCGAAATATTCTCGAATAAAGATTGGCCGAAAATTAAAGTATTCGTCCAAAACCAGTATCATAAATATAATAACAAATGAAGGAATTGTGTTTTACTTTTCAATGGTTCCTATGAGAACAGATTCTGATTTTATTTTTGTAAGTGTTGTATAACTATTTTCTACACCTTACTTTTGCCTGTTCTTATTTAAGAATAATAAAGTGTATTCTATGTAACAAGGTATTTTTCTACATCCAGCATTTTCATTCATAAAAACTTAATGCACTACCCCTTGTATAATGTAATTTGTAAAACTTATCATGTGGTTAAATCTGTTATTCATTTCGCTTTGCCTGGCTTCATACTAAAAGCACATGTAACGTCGTAGGAAATATAGGAAAAAATGAAACACAGTGTGTCCCCAGAAAAAAAACTTTATTCTTCTTTTGATCCATTTTATTGTCAAAATTAGCTTTCAAAAAGCATATAATTTTATTTTGATAACCGCCATGTGATAAAACTCCAAACGCCATCTACTGGTAAGACATTTTCTGATTCTTTATTAACAACTTTTTATTTACAATTTTATATTACAACAAGGGCACTTACCTGCTTCATGTCCATTTGATTTGAAGTTAAAACAAAATCCTTTGTACCTCATCTTAGGTGTCCGATGTCTTCTTCCTTATGGGGTTATTACTGATAGTCCACATATGGCTCTTGCGAAGCGTTTTTTCCTGAACACCTTTCTTAGATATTGACTGCTAGAAATTGAGTTCAGCAGACCGAGCGCAGAACTTATTTGTAGGTACACTAGCCCGCTGACTTGAAAAATTTGTTTTTACGGGCCCCTTTCACTAAGATTCTTGGCCCCACACTTTGGACCAGCGAAGAAGCACTCACAGAATCCTTCTGTGTTGTCGACGTCCATTAGTACTAAGAATGTATTTTCTTCTCCGGAGTATAGCAGGCTTTATTTAAACACTCTTATGCTGTCCATTTTTCTTGAATCCCCTTGTTTTATACACTCAACCAGATGCCAATCTGATTTCTCTTGTAGAATGGTTATACTAGAACTTGTTGTTACCATTCTGTCATTCATAGAGAAAATAGTTACTGGAATGAATAGATGACTTGGACAAACATATTTACTGACAGATTTGGCAACGTCTCCGGACGCTAGGTAATCCTTAGAGTGAATTTAAAATATATAAATAGGACGCCCAGTCACGGAAATTTAAAAGTTTTGCGTATATTTGGGACGCTCAGTGAGTGTTACAGTGAAAGGAAGCTGAGAAGTCCGTGATGTAAAAAACGATTTTTTCTATGTTTCTGAACAAAACTCTATTGCTTCTCAACACCAACTGCTGTCATATTTTGAAAAATATTCAGCCTATAAAATGCACATACCTTCAGAATTTATAGTGGACGCTCAGATATTGTTTCTTGAAAGGACGCCCGAAAGATAGCGGGATGTATATATATATATATATATATATATATATATATAACTTGAGACGTGGTCATTGTCGTCTAGACCAGTTAGGTGAAAAATTAAAGCTTCCGCCTTTTGTTGGGTACTTCGACAAAATTTAAGCACAGAGGACTCTTTATACTTTTTTTAATTCTCTCTAGCTTTCAACACAGACATTGACATCCTTCGGCCTTCTGTCAAAGGGTTTCATCTCACTCATTATTCCATGACCACTAATTTGTGCAATCATCAAGTGGCTTCACGATGTAATGCTCTAATGTTTTTTAAATAATTTTTAATCTGTTTTTAACTTGTTCTTGTCATATTTTATATAATTTTGACCATTGTACAATCTATCCAGCTCTCACCATGTTACTGGACGTTTCCCTCATCCTATACGTAAACAACAATTAGCAACATCCTCACATACTACTGTAAGTTGAGTCAATTTAAATTCATTTTACACTTTTGTTGCTACTATTATCATTGTAATTGCAGCTCCTGATGATGATGGCAAAATCCATTGAAAGCTAGAGAGAATTAAAAAAAGTATAAAGAGTCCTCTTTGCTTAAATTTTGTCGAAGTACCCAACAAAAGGCGGAAGCTTTAATTTTTCACCTATATATATATATATATATATATATATATAACTTGAGACGTGGTCATTATCGTCTAGACCAGTTAAGTGAAAAATTAAAGCTTCCGCCTTTTGTTGGGTACTTCGACAAAATTTAAGCAAAGAGGACTCTTTATACTTTTTTAATTCTCTCTAGCTTTCAATGGACTTTGCATCATCATCAGGAGCTGCAATTACAATGATAACAGTAGCAACAAAAGTGTAAAATGAATTTAAATTGAATCAACTTACAGTAGTATTTGAGGATGTTGCTAATTGTTGTTTTCGTATAGGATGAGGGAAACGTCCAGTAACATGGTGAGAGCTGGATACATGGTACAATGGTTAAAATTATATAAAATATGACAAGACAAGTTAAAGACAGATTAAAAATTATTTAGAAAATATTAGAGCATTACGTCGTGAAGCCACTTGATGATTGCACAAAATGGTGGTCATGGAATAATGAGTGAGATGAACCTTTGACAGAAGGCCGAAGGTTGTCAATGTCTGTGTTGAAAGATGGAACGAATTGTGGGCGTGTGCCAAAACGTTGCGAAATAACTTCAGATGATGTGATTTTCAGAATGTTATATAAGAAATTGTTAAACCATAAATATAATCTGTGTTTTGGCCGATTCCACCAAAATCTAATAATTCTCTTCTCACGATTTATTAATAATTATTAATTTAAAATTCACATTAATTAAAATATAGTTTATTCAACTGCCTCTGGTCGGTTTAACAATTTGTTATATAACATTCTGAAAATCACATCATCTGAAGTGATTTGGCAACGTTTTGGCACACGCCCATAATTCGTTCCATCTTTCAACACAGACATTGACAACCTTCGGCCTTCTGTCAAAGGTTCATTTCACTCATTATTCCATGACCACCATTTTGTGCAATCATCAAGTGGCTTCACGACGTAATGCTCTAATGTTTTCTAAATAATTTTTAATCTGTCTTTAACTTGTCTTGTCATATTTTATATAATTTTAACCATTGTACCATGTATCCAGCTCTCACCATGTTACTGGACGTTTCCCTCATCCTTTACGAAAACAACAATTAGCAACATCCTCACATACTACTGTAAGTTGATTCAATTTAAATTCATTTTACACTTTTGTTGCTACTGTTATCATTGTAATTGCAGCTCCTGATGATGATGGCAAAGTCCATTGAAAGCTAGAGAGAATTAAAAAAAGTATAAAGGGTCCTCTTTGCTTAAATTTGGTCGAAGTACCCAACAAAAGGCGGAAGCTTTAATTTTTCACCTATATATATATATATATATATATATATATATATATATATATATATATATATATATATATATATATATATATATATATATAAGACTCAGACTCGAAATTTACACAGATTTTAAGCAAGAATCTGAATCTCATGATGCAATTTATAATTTTACTATTCGCTTAAAGGTCTTTAAGAAATAGCCACCTAAAGTGAGGGTATTCGCGTAAGTATTCAATCAATTGTAGCTCGATTTATTTTTTGAAACTGAATCATCAAATCGGAGCGCGCTGTAAAATTTTGCGTTATCTCGGCTTCTGTGCAACGTCGAACCTTCTTTTTTTATTTGGGGTAACTCGTCGAAATAATGACATCTGGTAAATTTTCATTTTCCTGGAAAATCGGGACACATTGTATTCTTCAAAATTAATTTACTATGAAATAATAAAACATTAACAATAAATCATTTACTTCTACTCTCACTCTAATACGATCATTTATGTTTTACAATAAAATTGTTTGAACAATTGATAGTTCAGTTAATTGGTGTACTCTTAACAAAATACGCGATAAGTAAATTGTGAAAAATATTGATTCACGTTTGTCTTTTTTTCAGATTTATTTTATTTGCATTCTTTGTGTAATAATAATATTATACAGGATGTCCAATAAGTACCACGACAAACTTAAGGAGAAGGTAGGCTTTGAACTGATTTCCCAAATAACAAAAACTTACCTATATAAAAGTGTCACCGTTTTTGAGATACATATTGATATTTTTCTTAAATTTGAAAAAAACTAACCTTTTCATCTGTGGTCTTTAGCTGAATGTACCAATAAGGTTATACTTTGTTCATTTTTTTCTATGAAAAGTTTCGTTTTTTCAAGATGTAAGAAAAAATTCAATATCTTAAAAGCGGTGACACCTTTATATAGGTAAGTTTTTGTTATTTGGGAGGTCCGTCCAAGGCCTACCTTCTGCTTCAGTTTGTCGTGGTACTTATTATGCTATTTATTTAATTGATCTTGATCCTCCATTCTAAATATTTTATTTGGACGCTCTACTTCTTCTCTATTTGCATAACTCGTTTCTTCGAATAAGACCTAGATTCTCTCAGTCTGCTCTTCATCATCGTCAATTAATCACCACCATTGCAATTTATGCATAAAGGTGTGCAATTTAACCCATGTTTTTTGCAACTACGCCTAAACGTTTGGCAACCAGTAGTACATTTGCAGAAATTTGATAGCATTGTCCATAGTATAGATCGGTTCGAAACCGTTCTCACTTCGCATCCAGCCGTACTTGGTTGGATCTAATTTATTGGCTAACCATGTTTGTTACTAGCAATATACACATAGAATTTTTTGAAAAAAAAAATGTTATTGTAGATGTTTGTAACTGTAAAAATGGCTATTCTTTACATCATGTTTAACCACAATTGTGAAATAAATAATTAGTTTTTTGCATAAATGCTTGAAGTTGAAAGATTCAGGAATCGATTTCACTTTTGTAAAATGTTCTAGGGGACCATATCTTGGGCAAGAACAGTTTACCGATTATTTATAAAATTTAATTTGAAAACTACATGTTACAGGCAAAATTCTAAATTTTGGGCTTTTCCCATGGCTTATAAAAAACAACGCATATATGGCTTTACCTTTTTATGTATTTGTCATTTTTTTTATTCAGCCTAGACTATCCCGCCTGAGCCTCCTAGACTACGTCTGGAATTGTCTATGCTACCATTACAAAGAGGATCCATTTTTTCATTTTCACGCATATGTATATGAGAAATGCGATGTTTTCGGATAATATAATTATGATGTCTTCCCACTACCAAGCCTCAGCAACCGTTGAAATAATTTTAATGGAAAGGAAGTGATGTCATAAACCATCATTATCTACTGTAGCTCCTCTTCCAGTAAAAATTCTGCAACTGACCAACCAATTATAAACTCTCAAAAAACTACTTGACCAATGGAATCCAGTTGTGTTGTTGTTATTTGGAGGTATGAATCTTACCGAGTTGAAGAATTGAAGTAGTTACGTGAAATTATTGTCGCATTGCCTACAAGTGCGAAAACCTGCATTTTGCCTCGTTCTTCGGCCATAGCATTTCTGCTATTAGTCGGATCTATTTACGTGTAGTCTCGTGGTGTAGGTATCATAAATACCTAAAAACCTTATGTGAAAAGTTTTTTCGTTCTTGTCAACACTTTCGATTGAATCTCAAAAAACACGTTTTCTCATTCTTTGTTGTCAAATAAAAAGCTTTCCCACAACATTTGGTATACCCATTTTTTGCGTCCATATTTTAAATACCCCCTTGAACAACTTGCACCAATAAAACCATACTTTACAATTATTTCGGGGAAATTTCTAACATGATTAGACTATTACAGGAAACAATAATCTAACGATACCACTGAAAAAATTCACTGTTGCCATCATTGTAGGATTTCTTTATACATCTCCTTATTCGTTGGCCTACCGATCAAGTGCATGCTAACCGCGTATCGTCGAGCGCGTTGTGCATGGCAACGGCTTTACACCCGATGCAACGCATGATAACATGCGTTTGATACAGCGCACAAGTTTAACGCTCGTGTGCCCCGGCATTTGCCAACCAACACTGACTAAGGTGCGTCTTTTTAACTTTTCCCCCATCGAAATGTATGTGTTTTAAAAAATTTCGGTCGTGTTTTTCAATTTGCAGATGACCTCCTTTCTGCTTCTCAATCTTATAACTCCCCAGACGGACAACCCCACAGGGCCCTATTCTAGTAAATTCCAAGTTACAAGTACACTTGCAAATACGGCCTAATAATAATATAATCCAGTCAGCATACATATTGTAATACCACTAACGTGGTCCTTGTATCACTCTCTAGCATACGTATTACATTCTTCTCCCTCGTAGGCATTACAACGTCAGTGGTATATGGATTTCTCTATATCTATATAAGTGGTTAACTATCTATAAAAAATATATCACAAAGCGACCAGGCGGAAAACTATACCATATAAATAGTATTCAGGGCGTTTCCGCAGATTCCTTTAATATCTATTAATAACCTAGTAATACTCAAATTAACCCTCACTCATCAACTACGATGTTTCTAACATGAAAATGGTTAACCACCGGATGGATCTCAAATATCACACATAGGTAGATCTCACAGTAAAATTTCAAGTCTGCGCCTTTCTGAATTTTGAACCCAGCTTTGTCTGGAAGGTAAAATTGATTGGGATTTGCGTACCAAATGCCTTTTCCCTTTGAACAATAACCTATGCTGCACATCAGTTGGAAGGATTAGCTCATGAAAAAATACAGACAAATTGAATAAGGAGTACAACATCAACTTTGACCATTATGTTTACACTTGCACTAAATAAAATACAAAGAAAAGAAAAAAGTGAATGAGGTACGAGATTTTCCAGTCATCTAGCTAGATTCCCGTTACTCCTAGGAAACTTTGTTGTGCAAGGTTTCATCCAAATCGGTTCAGATATGTGATATTGAAGATTTGGCATGCTTAGATATATATGTGAGTGGGCAGGTCCGGTACACGGACGGCTCGGCCACCGAAGAGGGCTCTGGCGTCGGGGTCTCTGAGCTCAGAACTAGGCTATCTCTGCGTATTGGTGGATACACCACTATCTTCCAGGAGGAAGTCTTTGCGATTCTGGCTTGTGTATTCCGCATTTTGGAAGAGGGAGGGCTTAGGAGAAGAATAACAACCTTCTCCGACAGTCAGGCTGCAATGAAGGCACTAACGGCGTATCGTCAGTCATTCCTACAATTGTAGGACGCCTTTATGGCCTCCTTGATTGTCATAGTCTTTTCCCCTCCAAAAATTTCTAGATTGCATCTGTTCCATATGAGCGTCAGCGCTCTCCTATTGTGGAGTTATGTTTACTTTTTGAAATTTCAGGCTGATAAGCATGAACAGTTTGATGCAAATAGATATTTGTGACATAACCTCAAGAAAAATAAAGGAAGAAAACTATGAAAATCAAGGAGGTCATACAGGCGTGCTACATTTGTTGGAACGACTGACGATACGGCCCTAAGTTCCTGTAAGATTACTTCGAGCCTTGCAGGTAGGCTCTGGATTGTCTCACAGCGAGGCATCCAGTATCGTTAATGTGGGTACCGGGGCACGCTGAGATAAAGTGCAATAAAACCGCAAATGCCATGGCGAAGACAGGATCAGCCAGCAAGCTTGTTGGTCCTGAGCCAGCTCTAGGAGTACCCGTGCAAAGAGTTAAGAGGAAATTAAGAAGTGAGCTGCAAGACAACACTCTCAGAAGTGGAGAAGTATCTCCAGATACCTCCTTCAGGCACGAAAACTGATTGTAGGGCCCAGCGCTTAGGACAGACGTTTCTGCTTATTTCGGGATAGAGCGAACCAGAGGTTGCTGGAGGGACTGTTGTCTGACCATAACACGTTAAGGCGCCACCTGCACGTGATGGCGATGACTGAGGATCCCCTGTAAAAGCACTGCGGTCTAGAGGAAGAGACCTCGACGCACGTTCTGTGTCGCTGTAAAGCTCCGAGCTACTATAGTCAGACTATACTGGGGTCCATTACTTTGGACCCTCATGACGTCAAGAAGCTTGGACTCAAGGCCATACTCAATTTCGCTAGAAAGGCGAAGCTTAAGGCCTAAGGAATGTAGAGGTGCATAAGGGCCCATTTAAGCGGCCTATGCGGTGGCTCCCCATGGTGGCCGAAATGCTTCTATTTTGAAGATTCATTAATTCATCCAAATGTATAGTACTGTATATTCGCAAAAAGTGGACTTAGAATTTATTTTCAGATATAGGTAAAAAGGGCTCAATCCAAACAACTTACCGTTCCACCATGTCCATTTAAATCCGGAACACAGTGTTGATATATAGGTTCTTGAAATTGTCTCAAGAATGTTGAAGCGAACCGTGACATTTTACTGTTATTATTAGAGTATTTGTTTCCGCTATACCTCTTTAGCCAAAGACCGGTAGTTATAAACCTGTCCAAACTACAATTATTATACTATATCGAAAATTGAGCTGGTTCTGTGACTCCAGCTGCCTACAGCGTTGCAGCTTGCTATACACATATATTGGAACTATATAACCCCTATGCTTCCAATGACAGATTGAGAGATATAGTATGCTACGATTTTCTCATTTTCGAAGTTGGGTTGAACTAATATTTCAAAACCCACCTCGTAGATGATAGCTACGTTAGTTGGACAAGAGAAGCTGTACCACTATTTCATCCCCCATTATATCGATTAATTTCAGCAAAAAATAAACGTGCCGCTAACCACCACAGTGGCGGTCCCTGAAGGATGGGTATGCACTTAGCCTACCAAAAAAGCTGTTGATTAACGCAGTACTGAAGTGGGATTAGGTGAAATGAATAGAAAATCATTTTTTGTTTATCATAAGCAGTAGTTTAAGCCCTATTTCAATTCAAATCTGAAAGACAGTGGTTTATATCAAAGCTGTTCTTAAGTCAGCTCATAACATGCTGCTTATTGCATCCATTATTAAGTAATTAGCGCAATTTTAGCAGGCTAACGCAACGCTGTTTATTGAAGAATCGAGCAACTGAAAAATGGTTGGTGCATCGTTTCTAAGATATTATATAATTCCTTTAAAATGTTTAGTAGGTTACAGACAGTGTGTTAGTTTTGGAATTATTGAGTCATGTATCATGGTGATGTCAAATTGTAGCTTAGGTGTGGTGTCAGTCAGTTATTAGTTTTCTTTATGTCTAGAATGTTCAATACATTTCTTGAAGCCTTCAAAGTAATTTTTTGCGAAGTTGATCTTCGCGCGTTTTTACGGTGTTCTAGTTTCCGAAATGATTCGACTTATAAAAAATCTTTCCATTGCTCGGGTACAGCCGCAAAATGTCGTTATATATGTAGTAGAAAATGAAAAGTGAGGGGGGGCTTATTCATAAGAAGTCAAAGGACCAGTCGTTAATGCAAGAGAAACTGATATTACTCTGGTTTTACTCAACTTTGAAAAGGGCAGAGGGACAGTCACGAAGTAGATTTTTGAGGATCACCACTTTTCAAGTATGCTAGACCGATTTGTGCTTTATTCTATTTATCATAATCTGTTATTTATTAGTTTCAGATAGAGTGGACCCCAGGTCTCACTGGCTCTGCAACCTCTGACACTCAATTATTGCCAAGTGTAAATACTAGCTTAGGTATCTACCATACTGTACCTCACTTAAATGTATTTCAACGATTATGTGTTTAGGCTTTGAAGAAATTTCGCATTGCTTCAATTTACGCTATTATTTCTCAATATTTGCAAGTATATTTTTGTGCCTGATATACTTTCCTAAAAGGCAAGGTTCCTCATAGTTGCCTAAACTTTCTATACACTGTCCTTTTTGGTAGCTCGGAGACTAATAAAAAAATAGCGAAAGCTGTTGATGCCACAAAAATACGTACCCAATTCTTGTCTCTTACAAATTAAATATCTGCTTTAAATGTATTCTGTATCCTTGCTGGAATTTAAAATTTCAATTGAGGATTGACAGTTTCTACTAAATCCATATTTCGCCCCTAATTTTCATATCAAAGGTACCTATGTAGGGTTTTTTGAAACTATTTTGATAATAATTTCCTACTATAATTTATAAATGTTATGCCTAATATTACATTATGAATGCGATACGTATTTGGCTATTTTTGATTTTTTCAATTCAACCATATAGTTCAGACTTTGGACACCTTCCTCTAACGATAGCGTACTTAAATAGACATTCTGCATACGTTCTCTCCTTGCTAGGAATCATCTGGTGACATTAGGTTCAAAGGTGAAGACGCATGTACCTATATAAAATATAAGGTCAGTTTTCGTGAAAGAAGAAATGTTATAAAATCTATCTATCTATCTATCTATTCTTAAACGAACATCCTTTTGCACATTTCTGAAGTATCCTAGATTTTTTGAGTGTATCCCCGATTGTGAGAGATTCCTTCAAACGCCCTACATATCCTTTGGTGGTCCTCTTTGTTATTCGCTGCAGCAGATACGGCGACATATCCAACATGTGCACGTATGTATATCTGTAGCGGAAACTTCAAAGCAACTCCGTCGGACACATCCATTCACCCAGAACTACGGCGGTCGGAGTTGCGGGAGATTTCTCCCTTTGTAAAGTCGGAAGGATGGCTTGGGTAAATAATGGAGGGTCAAGTGAGGGCGGATCTCATCTTTGATAACCCCCTTTAGTCTACGTTGGTCCTTCGGAAGTGCCGTGGTTGATTGGAAACTCATTGTAAGTTCCTGATGCTATTCAGATCGCGTTTACATAGCTTGTGTTGATAATAACGGGCTTTGAGAGGGCACGCCTTTCGTGTGCAGAAATCATAAGGAGTGTTGTTTAAGTCAGTGGCGGATCTAGAAATGTTCTTAGAGGTATATAAGATGATTTAGAAATTACCCGCATAAAAAAGTTTTTTTTTGTTACCACGAAGGCCTAAGGCCTAAACACCCATTGGGTACCGTGGGGCTATAGGGGGATACAGGGGAAAGGGGGAACGCCACACGGACTCTGGCGAGGGAACACGTGTGCATGCAACATGCACACATTCTGGCTCCGCCTACGAGATCCGCCGGGTGGTACCTCCGCGTTCGACAGTCAGAGACCATCTACCACCTACGGAGAATCA
This sequence comes from Acanthoscelides obtectus, assembly GCA_963669975.1. Lineage (NCBI taxonomy): Eukaryota > Metazoa > Arthropoda > Insecta > Coleoptera > Chrysomelidae > Acanthoscelides > Acanthoscelides obtectus. The sequence continues at coordinate 80,700,024 of CAVLJG010000001.1, read as the reverse complement.
CAACATCCATAGCCAAGGGAAAAATTACTCCTGGAACGGGACTCGAACCCGCACAGCGCAGGGCGACTGATCAGGAGACCGAAGAGTCTACTACTGCGGCCACCGCTGCTGCCTAGTGCTATGGTGGAGGATATAGTGTTGAGACTTTTTCCATTTTTTTTTGTCAAATGTGATATATTCTCATTTCTGAGTGGGTTTTCTTCCAACTTAATTTGAACTATAGAAACCACGGAAATTCTGGTTCGTCGGTGGCTCCGTGTGCAAAAGCTTCATATCGGATCATATAAGGAGCATACCGGACAACCAGTATTGTAGCTAAGCTATATATACGTATATGCAAGTGATTTTCTCACTTTATGGTACAATCCACGGACTGCCGGTTTCTGTGCTTCGTTAAGTTTTAACAAAATAAAATATTTATATATAATTTCAGGGCGACCTTTCTTACAGGTAGAGTCGGTGATATGTGGATTAAAATATTATTTGGCCGTATTTACAAGTGTAGTGCTGTCTGGAGTTTGCAGCAGAAAACATCAAACGTTTCGAGATATTTTGTCATTTCAATACACTCAAATGTCCTTACCTACGCCCAGAGGCGGCTGGCCCTTAAGTTCTGAAGAGCTGCAGAACTGCCAAAACTTTTGTCTTAACAGAAAAAAGCAGTAGTAATTTGATCATTATTTATTTTCCATGTTATCTTACAAATAGAAACAATATCGGCCTGCTCCCGCAAGACACGGCGTCGAGTCTGTTTTGCAGCATTATAATCGAGCAATTGTGTACTTGTCATTTTCGTCGTGACCGCAGCGTAAAATTATTCATGGGCCACTTGAAAAGGGTCTCTGCACTACTTCGACACTAGCCGCACGCGCTTGCTCTTGTCTCTCCCTACAAAATCAAATGCGAAATGCTAGAAATTAATTTTTCTGCTGAGCTTGATACGACCTTAAGCGAACACATAAAAAATGCTTCAATATTTAAAGGAACTTCGAAAGAAACACAAAACGATCTACTGAATTGTATTCTTGAAGTTTGTCATGAAGAAATAATAAAACAGATTAACAGAGCCGCGTATATGGCGATAATAGCAGATGAAACAACGGACATTTCGGGGAAAACTGGTAAAAATTTTCAGATACGTATTTAACGGCGAACCAGTAGAACGTTTTGGAATTATATAAATCCCGAAACATGTGAGGCTGAGCCGAAGTATGTTAAACGATTCCGTTTTCGTGTTTTGGTTGGAATTTTTTCATCATGCCGTGCCTCACGTCGACCTCTTGTTCAACCAGTTGCAGAAGAGAAAAACCGAGCCAGCGGAAGTTAAAACGGTTATCGCTAATTTCGAAAAATGTATTGTCGATGTGAGAAATAAAATTGATGACATAATAAATGAAGCCAAAAGTATTTGCACTGAACCCCAAGGCAACAAAAGGAGACGACGTAATAATAGCAGTCACGATCATCGAGTTGTCGCAGTAGAAGTATGCGACAATATAGTGAATTCTGCAAATGACAGATGTCAGTTCAAAGATCATTTGGTAGTCGCATCCCTTTTTTCCCAGAACACTTTGGAGAATACTGTGTAAGTTTCCTGATGACAAGTTGGAAACTACCTGCTTGGCTTATCCCGAATTAGAAAAAAGTCGTTTAAAGACAGACCTGTTATTTATGCACGGAATGATTTCCGAGATTTACGAGTACATGGAACTCTGTCTCTTTTGAAATTTTTTATACAAAATGGTTTGGCGGAAACACTAAAAGAAACAAAAAAGCTATTAGAAATTATTGTTACAACTCATATGTCAACATCAGAGGCTGAGCGAAATTTCTCAACATTGAAAAGAATCAAGACTTTTCTTCGTAATTCCCAGGATCGCCTTACAGCGTTGTCGATGATGTCCATTGAAAAGGACTTTATTTCGACCATGGAAAATTCCAACGGGAAGGTGATCAACAAATTTGCTGCTAAGAAGGAGCGCAGGATCGAAAAATAGGTAAGTTCGGATTTGCAGAACACCTGCTTTATTTTGCCACAGGCCGCCACTGCCTACGCCAATAGCTAGAATTGTTTACTAACATGTATAAGGAGTTTCTAATGACATACATCCTAATAACGATTCCAAATGATGGAAAAGACATTTCACGTACAGCATGCTATCTTCATGATGCAGAGAGTCTCTGCCAGCCAAACTTTGAAGTTTGGGACTCTGAGGATCGATTTTACTACTCGTCAGGCACAAAGTTAACCAATGAGAAGGAATTTTTCAGGTATGGTAAAGAAACACTATAAGATTAGAGAGATGGCCTCCTCTAGCCCTGGCGTAGTCGTTCTACCTTCCAGTAGAGGGAGCGCGCAGAAAATTTAGGTGTAAACGCATGTTAAGCATTAACGTAGAGGGATAGGAATAAGGTTTTTTGTACGGTAGTCACGTAAAGTGAATATGCAGCGATTTTTTTTAGAATAAGCATTCAGTAAATTTTATTTTATGTCTTTAAGATGTCAATAAGCAGAATTTTGTACAGCAAGGAAACACATCAATGATCTAGTTTGACTGACCTAAACAGAGAAAAAATAAATAGGCTTTTGTAGATATCTAACCTCAGTGAATATTTTGGTAGATTGTTAAAAACATATCCTTTTTTATACTACTCGTATCTCTCTGAGGTAAGTGTTGATACTGTTATTTTTAATTAAACGCTTAGTAATTACCGTCATACCAATCTAGATATTGTATTGAGAAGGGTCCAAATCCTTCTTTTTGATTGATGGAGGTTATGCCGTAGTCGTAAAGCTTGTGACCGGGACCAAAGGTTTTTGCAGCTAAGACCGGTAATATATGGGAACTTTGGGCCCCTCCTAGACAATTTGTATAATTTTTCGATTGTCTGAGAGACATTTTACAAGCACTCGACCATATTCATTAGATCCATTAAGTACTCCAAGAACGAAAATCGGACCTAAATAATTCAGCGGCTGCGGGTAAACATATCTAAGGTAACTTTTTACAAAAATACACAGAAACTAGTCAATTTTATAAGCAACAGACGTAATAGAACCCCGTGGCTTTTGATAATTTACTACCAAGATTTATTAAATGATTGTTTTACTGACGTAATCAGTTATGCTATCAGTACTTACAACACTTTATTTGAAAAATATTTTTTCGTTTCCACCATATCATTACAAACCATTACACTTATCTTTGGGATCATCCTTTGTCATCATATCAGAAGTCATTGGCTTCTCAGCTGCAAATTCTTTCGCTTCCAAATTAAATTTATCACTATCACAATATGATCCATACCCTCTTCACAGCGACAGCAGGATTTTCCCTCTAACGTAAAGATATACGACGATAAGAATGAAGCAGGGGTAAAGCAGAAACGGCAAAAACGGGCATGTCAGCGAGGAAGTCCGTTACGATTCCTCAAGCTTGTTCTAGCACCGTTCTTGTATCGCTTTGTCCTTCCAGGTGATTGAATACATCGATATGGGTTGGTATTTTTGCGAATTGCGTATTTTAGATTTGCTTAGTGATCGAACACCTAACACGCTCAGATCCTCTAGCGACAAAGCCCGATATTTCAAATTCACTTCTTGTCAAAGGCCGTTATCAGGAAGAGACATTAAATTAAGGTGCTAATTGTTAACAGATTCACTCTGAGCTGAGCATGTCGTTCCTAGCTGCTACGACTGCAACGAATTGATTCAAATTACTAGTGACGCTAAATGCACTGCATTGATAACGCGATGTTAGCGCGGTTGCTATTGGTCTGTTGTTTGTATGTTCTTGAAAACTAAGCTCGTATGGTGGCAGCTTAAGTACCTACCAAATGCTTTATCAAATCAAGAGCCTCACCCTCTGTTTTCCAAACACGCCCATCCATCATTACGCCATAATCGCAGCGTTGCACAAAGACCTACGTTTGCTAATGGCAAAAAATATTCAACTGGCAGATAGTCGCATCACCGGCTAGTACTGCATTCTTCCATTCCTTACGAGCCGCAGGCACCGGCGCCACACAGCATCTACCTGCTAATGTCAAAAACAGTAACATGGGTTTTTATTAACAGTACTCCTTTTCAACGTCAACAGCCAGTCTGCATTATTAAACAAATCTTGTAAAAAGTATTAATTGTCGGATTCAGGATTCAGGATAGAGCCTAATCTTTCTCTTTTCTGAACAACGATATAGACCCGCACTAGCTCGAATCTGAACGCGTAACACGTTTAGTGGCCCCACAACATAGTCCCAATTGATTAAATGAACAAATGGAGGTACAGTTATGTTGAGTTGTATCTTCAAAGCAACCTACATGAAGTAAGGAAAAGTTAGGTTACTAACAACAAATCCTTTCGATATAAACATTGTTAACAATACTGAAAGATCGTGTCTAGCTCTAATCAATTCCGACATCATAGTGCGATCCAGTACTGTTTACGCCTCAAAACTTTCCTCCATGTGTGTATTAATATTTGTTTCCACATCAAGCGCATGCGAGGCCGATATGACGCCATTGCAATTAATGACAGAGATGTCACGTGTACAATCTTGAAGAATAAACACGCATTCCTTTGAGCGAGTGTTTCCTTCATAAGCCACCGTTCATCAGCAGCAAAACTACAAAACATTTTGATCCTTCGAGCTTGGATATACATCAGTGCCATGAATTCCCTGAGAAAACGAAACACCTTGTTGAAACAGCCAAATTTAGAAGTGAGGTTAGTTGTGCGTTCCCTTCAGAAATTTCAAGGTAACCTACAAGCTACAAGTTACATCGAGATAACGCAGTGAGCCCATTCCTTTCATACACTCCATACTTACCAAACGCCTAGCTGCTTATTTTCATGCATATTCGTTCATTTCCCTAATTCATATCTCAGTTAACGGTGCATATCACTTATATCTCAATTTACACTTACTTGTGTGGATTACTTTAAGTTTTATACTTACATTTCCTACGCGTACCTCCTTGTGCGTGTCTTTCTTGCTTGCCTTTGGGCATTTTATAAACATGGAAGATTCAACTCTTCGATAGCTTATCCGTAAACGAGGTGCATTCAAAGCACAACTTACATTGTTCAAAAAATATATTTCTCAGCTAGAGGAGGCGATACAAGGTGTTCCTTTGCAGACTTTAGACAAATCTCTTATCATTGAATTGGAGTTAAGGGTAGAGAAATACGAGAAAATGTTTCAAGACTTTGAGCATGTGCAATCTGACATTGAATCTACTTCAGACGAGTTCGATGCTCAGTTACAAGAGATAGAAAACTTTGAATCAGTTTGTTACAGCCTTATGTCACCTTGCAAGAAATTAATTTCCGATTATTACACCGTAAACAGTGGCGTATCGGATGCGGGTTCTGGCAGATTCCCTGTAGCCCCAGCTGTCAAATCTCTCGAAAATACGAATTCTAAACAAGTTTAATTTCAAATTACCTGAGATAAAATTGCCCAAATTCTCAGCTAGTTATGAAAATTGGAGAGAGTTTATGGATACTTTTGACTCTCTGATAAACCACAATAGTTCAATAAATGACATCCAACGATATCATTATCTGCGTTCAGCTCTAGAGGGTGGTGCAGCACAAGTCATACGATCAATCGAATTTTCGGCGGAAACGTACCACACTGCTTGGGAAACATTAACACAACGCTATAACAACGATACCTTGCTCATTCAAAACCATGTTAAGTCAATCTTTAACCTATCATGGTGAAAGAGTCCGCGTCAGATCTACCTAAGATGCTCGATAACTTATCGAAACACTTACGTTCTCTACAAGCCTTGGGTCAACCTGTTGAGTACTGGGATACTCTTCTTATTCTCGTTTTGAGTCAAAAACTAGACTCTAGGGAATGGGAGGGAAGAAAGGTTTCTTTGAACTCGCCTAAAAATAAAGTTGTTTCTTTATATCAATTCGAAGCCTTCCTCAAAGGCAGGGCAGACTTCTTGGAAATGATTTCGCTCGGCAGAGAGACTATTCTTACCAAGCTAGCGCTTCTAGTCATGCAAAAAACTGCATTTTTTGTGACAAAACTGTCACAAATTTACTAGACTTTCTAGCGAAAATCGACTAAAACAGCTAGAAAATCGTAAATTATGCTTAAACTGTTTGCGGGGCACTCACTCACTTAGGAATTGCATGGCCGGTGCTTGCTGAAAATGCAAGAAACCGCATACTTTGCTCCACAACGACTTCACCACAGATCCTCTGAAAACAAATACTTCATCAGCTCCTACTCCTAGAAATCCTGTGACAGCACTCATCATTCTAAACATCCTGTATATTTTATCTAAGCCACCCTCAGCCTTTATGTATTATATTTTCCTTGGTAATAATATTTTCTGCTTGGTAACAAAAAGATGAAAAGCCCAAATCGAGCGTTCTCCCTTGCTGATTTAAAAAATATTTCAATGTGTTGTAACCTCGAGAAGGGTGGTCGTACAGAAAGGGTGGGCTGAAATTTAGAATGGAAAATAAACTAATGACAACAACAAACCTCTAGTTTTATTGGAAAGTATGAACAGTTGCAATTAAGAACGTAGCAATATTAGGCCGGCTTCACACAGCCGGAATACTTCTCTGAATTCAGAGACTGAATTCAGATTATTAATTCCGATACGTTCCCTAACACATATCTCAAAAAATCTGTTAGATCAGTAATTTCGTGTTTCTCCAATAGCGGACATCGGTGGTCAATTTTGAAAGTTTTTAATGTTTCTAGCCAAGCTAGAACTTTTTTCTCTCTGCCGTGATAGTCGTCCAAGGTAGTGTTCCATATACAGGATGTAAATGTTATGATAGTCATTATATAAATGGGTAGTAAGGGGGGTTAAAAGAAGCAAAAAGTTTCATATAACATGGGGGTCAAAACGGCATTTTTTAGAGAAAAGCGACTTTAAAGTAAAATAAATCTGACGACGCGGCAAAACTATACAAAAGGATAACTAACCACTGTTACAGTTTGCGATCGATTACCGGTTCAATAAGAGTGATGACGACCGACGCACTGTTGTCAAGTGTGTTTTAAATAGTCAGTTTAATGAAACGTACTTTCTTACTGAGTACAAATTTTAGCTTAACTTAGAAAAACTTAATGCTATTAGCTATGAAATGTCGAAAACAAAATACTGTCAAAGTATGAGATGACATCTTGTCAATGAAACATCACCAGCTTATTGAATATTAAGAAATAACATATAATTCAGTTATAATTTAAAGAAATGTTTGATTTTTGAATTAAATTCATGTTTTAATTACTGTTGTTGATTTTTTATTGATGTTTATATTATTTTATTCAATTCATATGCCATTTTACTGATTTAACATCACCTCCCGTGTTTTTTTTTTCCTATAAACCTCTTGCAGATAGCCATTAAGCACCTACTTGATGACAGGCTCTACCAAAAAGTTCATAGATATTGCTCGTTTCCAAACATTCATTCATTTACTTGCCGTTTATCAGAACCATTATGGCACCTTCGATTGATATTTCCACAAAACCTTTCAGGTCTTTTGATATCCATACATCCATAAAGTTGAATATTTTTCGTTGTTTAGGAACTGAACAAACATCCACACTATATTCACAGCGATTAAGAAATTCCCAAATATATGCCTTAAAGCTACCAGCAAACCTAAAACCTGCAAAAAAACTACAAATTTGCCATATTTTTCTTTTTTCACGAGTACAAATTCTAGGTTATATTTATATTAGACATTATTTGAATACAGCTGATAATTGCATTTCAAGACTCATCGAGTGACCATGTGTGGGATCTGTCAACCCTTGGTCCCAGTCACAAAACATATACTCTGAAGAAGCTTTAATTCCATGCTATTCAATGACAACACGGTGACTCGTGTGGTTGTCAGCGGCCATTTTGTGAGGGTGCGACATGGTTGCATTAATATCCCGATGTTCCCCCCTGGTTCCAGTGATGTAAGCTCCGCCAACTGTTGAAATATACTCTACTATGCTTTATAAGAGTATCCGTGGAATTTTTCCTAAAATCGTTGCACAATACTAGAAAATGCAAATGAAAATTTAAAATTATTTCAAGACGCCGCAAAATAGCTCGGTCGGCACCTCGGATTATACATCTTGACAGTAAGAATGTTCGATAGGATCCTATATTCAGAAGTATCAATACATTTCACGAGTGTCAGACTGTGTCAGAAAGAGTGACTGCCATTTTCAAAGAAATTGTACAAAGTCTTCAAATTTGTGAATTTAGCGAGTTTCACTTCATACGTTGTTACCAGACATGCCCAAATCATCAGTTGCTGCCGTGATATTCATCCCGAACACTGCATCCCCACGGCTTGGCGACATGTATGTTAAATTTGTATTGATAAGGCAGCGGGTTGTGCTATAAATCATATGTCACAGTTTTTGTGCACTGATTGCAACGGTTAGATGATACCAAAAATATTTTCATAAATAGGAGATCTTTCCCATTCCGGATCGAGCAGTCCACCAAAGAATCATGATACCTAGTAAATTTACATGAAAAATCCTCTGTATGTAGGTATATAAGGGCTTTATTATATTATTTGTTCATCAATTTGATGATACAACACATCTGCTAAAAATGATCATAATCAGGATAGTAAACTATGACGAAGGTCGACTGTATGGAAGAATTTTCAGATACTTCATTTGCAATTTGACAACAGACCATGACGGTGTTCACATTTTTCAAATATTCTTCAAGAAGTGTTATCAGTCTATCTCCAACTATCATAAGTACTATGTTTGTATTCCTACTTGAAATTCATAACCAGCAAATGTAAAAGATTCATGTCGCATCCTTCATCACGGGACGTGATCGTCGTTAGACTTGGCAACCCTGTGAGTGACAGATAGATAACCCCACCAGTGAAAAAGGCAATCAAACAATAAACATTAATAGTTTTTATGATTTTTGGACTTAAAAGACATTATTTGTGAGACATTTTTCATAATTTTTTGTCTATGTCCATAGTAATTGCATTATGCATCACGGAGATGTAGGGATTGACACGTCTTACACATATAATCTGTGTTATGATGTAAAGAAAGATAAGGAATTGGTTGGAATGTATTTTATATTCTATTTTCTTGCAAAATGCAGACAAATCCACACTATTCAACAGGTGTGTAATGATAACAGTATATTGAACTTAAATCCGAGATTGCCATGCATTAGCAAACGTCCAAATCTGCTGCCAAATTTAACAGCTAGGAAAACGACCTAGTATTTGCCGCATTCCCATTGGCTCTTGGGGATATCTGATTGTTAAATGTAAATTTATAACACAAATCAAAATACATGAAAGTGGACCTGTTTTCTCTGTACAGAAGCATCATGTTGGAATCAAGGAGTGGTCTTGTTTATAATACGGTCGAATTTTCACGATTTTATTCAACATTTTAATAGAAATCACTGATATTCTGAGACCTTTGACAGCTTCTGTCAAATTGCATTTCGATAAGGTATTTTCCTATTAATGTTGGTGAAATCGGCCCTTAAAGTTGTAAACTATAAAGCCGTTTAAACAAAAATCTATTGACTTCTGGACCATGGGTCATATGAACCTTTTGACTTGTCTTGACCCCCCCTATTACCCATTTCAATAATGACTACCATAACGTTTACACCCTGTATAAGGACAACTTTCCATCGCCATAATTAAATTTTCTGTGTCGCGCATTACGCACCCCGCAGCAGCAGCCTTGTCACTAGCTATTGCAGTGCTCAACAAAGATATTCATATTATTATTCCGGTGTGTATGTGGTTCATATTTTATATAAATGTAAAGGTGTGCGTTACGAATTAATAGTCTTAAAAATTCCGATCCGGAATTCGGAACGCTCTTCAGTATCAGTCTGATAGATAGACCGGAAAAATACATTATCTGCAAAAATCAGAGCGTGTGTACTGCATAATTAAATTATATGCACTTTCGGACATTTTGAATTAATAATATGAATTCAGTTTCTGAATTAAGAGAAGTATTCCAACTGTGTGAGGCCGGCTTTATTCAAATGATTGGTATAGTTGGTCCGACAGTACCTCATCATATTGATCCAATTTTTGAATACTGTTTAGGCTTGAATCTCTCGTAGGACAACTTCGATTTCGTATTTCAATGCGTCACCTGTTAGTGTAACATTCATCCTTAGAGGCTCCCCACAATAAGTTGTCAGACGGGTTCAAACCCTGACTTCGAGGAGATCAACACACATCAGAATTCCAGCAGTCGTGTAGTTGAAACCAAATGTTGTTCAAGTCATTTTCATCAACTTTTGGGGACACAGCCAATCAGCATGCCACTGTAATGCTCGCAATCTACTGAAATGTCTTTCGCTTGCTCATTTTCCAATTCAGATCATCCAATAATTGGCTTCTCTTCGATGTGTGGATTTGCTGACCGCCAAATGGGTCAGCCTCCGAGATGAAAATGAACATAAGAAAATACATATGTTTTTCAGTAAAAATGCTCACCTTCGTCCTAGTGATTTTCAGAACATTGGACGAACCGAAAACGCATGAGACGGTCAAGAGGCCTGAGCTCTTGGACCAGTTGATCTCCGTAAGCTTGTATATTTAGGACCTCATGAAAAATTTTCCTGAGTAAAGTGCGAGAAGTTTTTAGTTCCTGAAAACGATGTCAAGCTGACGTTGATTGATGTTTATGCAGATTCTGGCAATAGCAGCAATGTCTTCGGCTAAACACACTGAACTAGAACGTACACGAGTTGTTTCGTTTAGTGATAACACAGTCCCACGAACTCGCTTCACAACCTTTTCCACAGAGTTGATGGTCTCTCCCGTATACCAAATTTTCTACGTAGATTTCTTAGAATATAAAGGAAGACAAGTAGTTTTGATGAAACTAAGATGAACAACAACAAAGGATAATCGTCGTCAAGTACGCAATAAAGGAGCAGTATCAGAAATAGGAGAGAGTTTGAAGTACCACAGCAGGTAGCTTCTGTGACGACGCTAGTTGATGCCTCGTAAACGCGAAGTCCTCTGACCGAAGCCACGAATGTGCCTTGTGGCTTTTACTTGTATTTACGTCGCTGTTGGTATTGGTTGTGTCGTTATATTATCTTGCTTATCGCCATGTCAGTCAGTAAACTTGCCGATTGTGAACGCTTAGCCTCAGGCTGGAGCAGGAACAGGGACCCAATTGGACAAGTTTCATTGAGAATTATTATTTTACCTTGCGGCCGAAAATTGTACGTAATTTGCGAACTGCTTCCGCATAACTTTCTCCATTTTTGTAGTGAGGTATATCCTCCACCATAACCCTAGGCAGCAGCGGTGGCCGCAGTAGTAGACTGATCAGTCGCCGTGCGCTGTGCGGGTTCGAGTCCCGTCCCAGGAGAAATTGTTCTATTGCTATGAATGTTGTGATTGTCCGTAGGTGGTAGACGGTCTCTGACTGTCGAACGTGGAGGTACCACCCGGCGGATCTCGTAGGCGGAGCCAGAATGTGTGCATGTTGCATGCACACGTGTTCCCTCGCCAGAGTCTGTGTGGCGTTCCCCCTTTCCCCTGTATCCCCCTATAGCCCCGCGGCACCCAATGGGTGTTTAGGCCTTCGTGGTCGTTGGAGTATTAAAAAAATAAAGCTCTGACCTAGCAAATCAGATTTACTTATTTTTTCAAAATTCAATAAATTTCTGGGTGGAAAGCGCTTGGAAAACGGTGACATGTTGGTGGAGGCAGTTATTTACCGGCTTAATGATCAGGTGGCAGTGTTCTTTGAAGACAGCATCCAAATGCTGGTGCCATGATATGGCAAGTGTTTGAATATGTAGGTACCGTGACTGCGTACATATTTTAGTTTATGGTGCAATTTATATTCATAAATAAGGTTTATCTGATTCCATTTCAAAACGGTTCTTAATTAAAATACCTAACCTTGTAGGTTTCCGATTCTTCATTATTCAGTTCAAGCATATAGCATCCTATTTCTAAAATATATAACCAATTTCCGGACACATTAAAATGGCATTTTAGTATTCCATGTCAATATAGCCGCTAGTTCAAGTTTCAAACACTATCTATGGCCCACCTTCACGTTCCTTGCAATACGCTTGTCCTTCTGCTCATGCCCTTGACGGAAAACATTTTAAGCTGTTTCGAAACAGACCTTTTCCCAGATGGTAGCAGCACGTTTGAAGCCAAAGTACGGGAGATCCTTCCTTTTGAGCAGAACGACGTAGCAGATTTGATTAACAAAGGCTGATAGCCATATATTTAGGTCAGAAAAGTTTATGTGCTTGCTCCCTTTTCGATTGTATTCGTGGTGGAATGGGTATTCCACGTTCGTATCTTTGATAGAAATATGTTTACTATTGAGGTTCCTCTGTCGTATCTAATTTTTATAGAACCTTCTTGGAGCCGTGGTATTAGCAAGAAGGGAGAAACAAAATCAGACATTCTATCACATTCATTTGGATTTATATCTAAGAATTCAACACCATGATAAAATAACCAAAGTCTGAAGTGCGCTTCTCTCATCGTAAATCGTTTACAAGCTGATGACAGCGTTGCACGGGAAGTATAAAGTCAACTGACTTGATGCTATTTTTATTCGGACATGCTTCTTATATGTTACTTCTAGAGTCTCCCCGTTGATGCACTTCTTACCAAATATCGTACTTATCATTTTACAGTTTTACCGGAAATATTATCTTCTGTCAGATTGCCTGGATTATTGTGTCACAACTATTAACCAAATAACGATAGTAGATATAAGAATGCAATAAGCCCTTCAAAGTCTCTCATGATAATACCATTATCGTCATTGTGTTAATCTCCGCCTTCTTGTCGTCCTGGAGAATGTCGAAATACCATATCCTAATTTCGGTCTCAAATTCATCGCAGCAGTTGCCGACTGAATACGAATTAAGGACATCTCACCCTCTGGAATTTCTTATTTGAGGGACATATTTTGACCCGGTTTCAGCACGACGAGGCATTTAATTGAGGGCAATGAAAATATAATAAAAACCTACTGGGGCTGAATTCCACTTATTCCCTTTTGTTGTGCGAAAAAAGCCACGAGCTCAGTTTGAGCTGAAGGACACATAGCATATTTGATGATAAAGCATTATTGACCATAAAATGATATCTTTTAGTTCAATTTATCATATTAGCAGCATTTCACACTGTACCGGTGAATAATTCTGAAGCTAGGAACGAAACGGAATGTCTTTAAGTATTGACATCCCCTTGTATTGGTACATCTACCGTTCCTTTTACAGGTAAAAAATTGCAGCTCCATATCTTATATACAATAAGGGAGCGTGGATCGACAATGAAATATCTGAATATCATAAGAAAATTCTAAAATTGATACCTGGCTTGCCCATTAGAAATATCAAAAAGTTCGGCTAGTTCTTCTGTAGACAAATGTTCTGTTTTTCTGTGCTTCTGAGTTTCTTGCTGTATGAATATAAGTTCAGTTCCAGTGTCAGGAATTTCAATAAATTTAGGATTCTTGTGCAAAGAAGATTCAACTTCGTTACCTCGCTGAATAGCTATGCTTTCGTGTAACATCAAGCAACAGGATGAACGAGGAGTTTCTTAAAGCTTTAGTGTTCTTGTCTTTAAGTTAGATATTTACGTCATAGGTATATCTTACAAAATAAATAACGTCAGAATACATGACAGACTATTGCTGTAGCCCTAGTAACCTCATACTTGTGTTATTTATGCTATGAATTGGTCATGTCTGATATTCGAACACAATTAATATAGAAAACCTGGCAAAATTATAAACCTCAAAATAATGCCAATTGCGGTAATAGCTTGGGACTACACACTTAGTGACCTATCGCACACCGATGGATAGGCACAACCAAACTAACGCAGCATTGCAATTTAATATAACATAATAGGTATATCAAATCCATAATGTGGTTTGTCGAGGGCAATTAACATGATGCAATTTGGATTAAATAGCTATTATAATCACAATCTTTTTCTAGCTTTAGTTTTCGCAAAAGTACAATCCAGACTTGATGCGACTTTGTTCTCAATTGCTATTAGCGATAAATGTTGGAGTCGAGTTTGGCCCATACTATTTCTTAAATAATCTTTTATTATTTCTAATTTGCTGAATGACCTTTCAGCTGCTGCAGAAGTGACAGGAATTGTAAACAATAATAACATTGCTGTAAATACTCGTACTTATGTTAGATCGCATTCTAGCACTCCATATTTACTCGTTATTTCCTTACATAATTGGTGAACAGTCCATCCTTGAGTTAACTGAGATGCAAGTAGGTGGTAAATATTAACAAATTGAAGTGAAGAGCTAGGGCCTATTATATGTGAATATTTTCTTTGGAATTCGTCACACTTTTGTAATAAAGTTGCTTCATCAACATGTAATAAAAATGTTGGTGTTAGAAAATCGAATGTTTGACAGCAAAACCGTGTATTTAATTGAGCTAGGAATGTAACAAGTACATTATTGAAAATCTCAATTTTAAATATTTCTTCTCGGTTTGAAAATCGGTGATCAGCAGTTAATTCATCGAAATGTTTTTTAACTTTCCTTTGCCTTTTCTCTTGAAAATGGGTATCTATACCATATTTTTTTGCAGTTTCACAGGCTTTGGTACTTGAATGATTCGAAATCATTTCTACAAACTTGCAACTTTTCTTTGGTCTCTGCTAGAGCTTTATTCAATCCACTGTGCATGAATTCGCAAAGCAACGCGAACTCGAAATTTAGCATTTTTGTCTCTGCTTCAATACGCTTATCTTTATTAGGACTCTTTAGAACTATTTCTGATAATGCTTTGATAATATCAAAAAAACGCAGCTTTATTGCAGATATTGTATTGACTCTACTGGATTATCTAGTGGGATTTAGTTTTTTTTAGAGTGGTGTCCGATTCGTCTGTGACTTTTGTTAGTAAAGGGTGTTCAGATAGGGACGCTCGATGTTTGAACGGCGCGCGCGCCCAAACCGGTGGGGATACAGCTGTCAAATTTTGTGAGGTTATTAAGTTAGTCTTGACATTTAATCATGGAGCAGTACACGATTCAACAACGCGTGGAAATTGTGAAAATTTATCATCAAAACAGATGTTCGGTTCGTGAAACGTTCCGCGCATTGCGTCCAATTTATGGTGCGCATGGCCGTCCTGCTGAGTCCACTATTCGACGTCTGCTCAATAAATTTGAGAGAACTGGCTCAGTGGCAGACCAAACAACACCCGTACGGCAACGAACAGTAAGAACAATCGAGAATATTGCTGCTGTGCGAGAGAGCGTGCGTCAAGACCCGAATCAGTCATTGCGGCGACGTGCACAAGAACTTGCCCTTCCAAAGACCTCAACATGGACAATTATGCGTCGAGACTTGAAATTGCACGCGTACAAAATTCAATTGACGCAAGAATTAAAACCGCAAGTCCATGGACAGCGCCGTACATTTGCCGCATGGGCTCTAGAGCAGTTGCAAGTCGACCCTGCATTTGCACGAAAAGTCATCTTCAGCGACGAGGCGCATTTCTGGATGAATGGGTATGTCAATAAACAGAATTGCCGTATATGGGCTGACCAAAATCCTGAAGTGACTTGCTCAATTGCTATGCATCCTGCTAAAGTGACTGTATTTCTGGGCTGGCGGCGTAATCGGTCCATATTTTTTTGAGGACGCTATGGGCAACGCGCTTACGGTCAATGGAGATCGGTATCGCGCCATGATTAATGATTTCCTGTGGCCTCAACTGGACGATATGGATCTAACAGACATCTGGTTCCAGCAGGACGGCGCTACGTGCCACACCGCACGCGCAACGCTGGATTTACTGCATGAAAAGTTCAACGGTTTCATTATTTCGCGCGGCGGCGATGTGCACTGGCCACCAAGATCGTGCGATATAACGCCTTTAGACTTTTTCCTGTGGGGCTACGTGAAGTCTCAAGTGTATGCGGATAAGCCACAAACAATTGCAGCATTAATGGCCAACATCATTCGCGTCCTCGGACAGGTAGACGCTGAAATGTGCGGAAAAGTGCTCGAAAATTGGACCATGCGAATGCACGCTGTACAGCGCAGTCGCGGTGGCCATTTAAACGATATAATCTTCCATACATAATGTCGTCGAATGCTATTTACGATCAATATAGACTTTTAGTGCTGACTTAATTTTTTTTCCTTTTCTTCCATTTTAACTTTCGAGCGTCCTTATCTGAACACCCTTTACATCCCAACGCTTGATGCTGTTTCCGAAAAAGTTAAACAAATTTTGCAGCGTTGCGAAAAAATTCTGTATTTCGACACAACTGCTAACGGCATCATTTATCACCAAATTTAAATTATGAGTGGCACAACGTACGTACTCCAAGTTAGGCTGGATATCCTTAATATGTTTTTGTACACCATTATACACACCACTCATCACATTAGCTCCATCATGACCTTGCCACACACATTTTCTTAATCGATATTTTTCTCTTTAAATAATGTAGTTACTTGATTAACTAAATCTGCTGCGCCATGTTTGATGGCTGCATAAAAGCCTAGAAACACTTCTTTTACTTCTATATCAATTGGAGATCTATTTCCCGGTCTCGTTATTACTGCATACCTCACAACAATGCTTAGCTGATCTACCTTCGATCTGGCCTGTGTCGTAACCATTATGACGGCGAAAAACGGTGAATGTCTTCTAGTGATGGGTTTCGAAATTGGTCCCCAAGCTCTCAATCATTTCATTCTGAATCGTTGCACTCAGATCCTAAAAACATAGAAAACACAATTTTAAACAGCCCTTACATTAAAAAGTTAATAATTATGAGTAATATTAAAACAAAATAAAATTACTATTATTACCTTTGGACATATGCGGAACTTGCCGCAAAATGTGATCAGATCGGCTGTACAAAGAACAAAAAAATTTTCATGGCATCCTTCCTGACTTAAGTCTTCTCGATGTCCTTTCAAAGCCAAAGAACTCTTTGCTAGGGTAAGTATGATATCAAATAACCTTTGAAGAACCATTTTCCAAAAGGATGTTTTTTTGCGAATTTCATTTTCAAGTTTCCTGTAGGTAGTATTAGTACCATTTTTTTTCACAATTCATACCCAGCACATGCTTCCGTATGGCCACTCGAACAACTGTGTTGTTTAATTCTTTCTGATAAATGTTTCCAATCACGAATTCCTGTTTACCAGACATTATTCCTCTGTGAAGCAAATAACCAGCAGGGTTGACAATAGGCAGCGTCTAGGATTTTGGAATAGCACAACCAAAGAGTACGATTTTGAAAAACACCTATTATCCTGGTTGATATCAGTTGGAAAAGGTCCTGAAGGCTGTAAAGGTCCCATATCAAGAATTTGACGTCCTTCGTTATCATTTAGGTCTGTGGTTACTCCAAATCTCCAGTTTTTATGTTCTTATGTGCCATACAAACATCGTCCATGTTCAATAATTGTTGCATCTTCTTCAGTAGGCGCGACTAAAAAACTTGTCAATTTTGGGCAATTTTTGTTTACCTTTTTCTCTTTCTTGGCGTTGTTTGCGTTTAAATGCACCACTGGGTTTCTTCTTTTTATCCATAATTTTAGTTTTCTAATTTACTTATGCATTATTTATATAAGGTTGTGCTTAAGTAGGTACTCACTATGCACTGACAACGTTAAAAGTAAAAGGAGTGAGGAACGTAATGATACGATACAATACGTCGTTGGGGAATCCCCAGCAAATATTTTATATTTTATCGCCGACAGTGTTACCACGGTGGAGACAAAAATAATCTCTTCGCGCCTGTATTAATGTACCTGTTGCAGGTGACTTGTATTTTTCACGGTATTTTGCACTATACAATGAGTAGCCAAAATCTATAGATTTATCTACGTAACGGACATCAATATGAGTGGTACTAAAATCAACTAAAATTGTACCTTTGGTTAGACTAGTACAAAAAAAATATTGACGTTAGCTTACTTACTCCTACTTGCTTCAAATAAATTAGTTTTACGAAGATATTTGCACTCGTAAAAAGTACCCTACAAGTTTAACAATAAATAACTTTTTTAAAACAATTTTTCCGACCTCGCATGTTCATCAAATATCTACTATAGGTCTCCACAAGATATTCAATTATTTTTGATATTTTATAAGTAAGTATTATGGTCCTATACTTACATTTTGGTACGACATGTATTTGATTTTAATTTTTTTCGCGACACACGACATCAGAAACCGACTGTCACGCCAAAAAGCTAAACCAGTTCAGCATTCTAGGGTCCCTAGGCCTTATCGCCAGCGATAAAAGCGCAGCCATGAAAATGTACCTTCTGGTAAGGATTCGAGGGCCCGCTGAGCTTGAGGGCCCCGGGTCACTGCCCCGCCTAGCCCCTTAGTAGCTACGCCACTGACAGGTAGGGACAATCAACATAGGAAACCAATCTGGGAAAAAAGAAGATATTAAGGATTTTTTCATTCAAATTTCAAATACGACACTCGATTGCTAAGCACCATTTTCTAATTCAGTTAGCCAGCTAAAATTATAAAACGTTATTGCAGTAGGTGCATACCGCAAACCTAATAAGGATCACTCAACCTTCGTTTTCTGACGTTTCAGAGGTGAAAAATTGAAATCATAATTGTTTGATGTTGGTATATTAATATACTTCCACCACGATGATTCTATGCACCTATTAGACATATTTCACACATCATAGATTTTCCCGACCTTAAAAATTAAAATCATCATAGCGTCCATCTTCCTGTCAAAACGCAAATTTGAGATAAGTAGCTTCATTACCGTTTGAATATTTCTGATCGGAAAAACTATTTTTTAATATTTATTCCGGTTTATTATAAGCAAAATAAAAATTTTCACTTTATCTATTTTTTATATTTGTATTTATATATAACTGGTTTTTCTAATTTATATATAATTTCCACAGACTTTATTAGCAGGACTCCATAAAACTTCCTATTTTATTTGTATTACAAAATTTTTAAAGATACAAGTGGAACAATGATTAATCGGTATTTTGCGGGGTCGCCTTATAGAATTTAAAATTACGTTATCTGCTGATTGTGTTTCTCTCATTAAAACTTTTCATTTGATACGCATATCATAGCGGTGACCGTGGACATTAAGTCGCCATTTAGCGACGGCCACTATGTTGGACTTAGAATGACGCCTTTGCTCATTATATTTCTCTCATCCGTTTCAGATGATACCCATAGCAGTATAGGAGTGACTGTGGAAATTATAGAACGATACTTGCGGCGGCTGTCACATTATAATTAGAATGACGTCAAGTTGCTTGTTATGTTTCTTGCATCAAGCTCCGCAATTTGATATTCATGCCATAGGGGTGTTTAATGGAAAACATAATGATATCAGTTTGCTTATTTTGATACCCATATTGAAAGCATGACTTTGAAAAGTGAACATCGTCATTTTGTAGCGTTCGCTATGTTAGATTAAGAATGACACCACTTTGCTTATTGTGTTGCTCTCATCAAGTCATTTTATTTGAAACCCATACCCTAGTGGTTAGTTACTATGGCAATGATAAATTGCCATTTTGTAACACCTGTCATATTGGATCCAAAATGACGGCGGTTAACTCGCCTCACTCAAACCAAACGTGTATATAGAATTTTAGCTCTATTGGCTAAGGTTACGGGTTCAACATTCAGTTCCAAGATTTGCCCCACACATACTAACAAATAGGTCAAGCGAAATAAAGGCTTCTAAAAACAAGCATCGCGATCACAATACTTGCTAGCCAATTGGCCTGGTAAGTAAAAATGTAACTACAATGATGCATATCCGATCGCGTCACGTTCCACGAAGAAGGTAATGAGAGCAATTTGTGGGGTCGGTCGTGCCCAGGCACAAAATTTTCCTCAGCCTTCTTCGATGTCGGCTCGTCAGATAAGTTATGCTAATGCTATTCCGTACGCTGGATCAACCCCGTTAGATAGAAGTGGATTAGGATACGCAAACTGAATGCGGTGCACATATTGAATGCCATAAAAGTCATCCGGCCCAAACCAACTAGCTTTTCATGAGCATATTGGGCGTTTTTATGCCATTTGGTACACAAAAAGGAAAGGACTCTAAAAGGGACACAAGTAGATAAGTCCATTCTGGTTGTAGAAATTTCCTGGTATGGGAGAATGGTGGTCCGTACGTACAGGAAGCTTTCCACGTCACATGTATAACGTAAGACAAATATTTTTAATCAAGGAGTTTTGATACTTCGTAAAGCTTACATTATTTCGGTAGTACCTGGTTTTCTGCTCTAGAAACGCATGCGCACCTATTTTTTCAATTTCAGAACCAGTTCGCTTTGAGGTCATAGTAGTTATTGGAAAGAGCAAACATTTTCGGATTACTAACAAACTCCGGTCTTATGTTTATAACTAAAATGTCCTGAAATTTGACGGAGCTATTTTCAAGAAATACCAATAACAATGCTCAAAGAGCTGTTATCTGTAGGGTATAAAGGTTTTGCAGATATATCAAGGAAGATATGTGCATACACAAGGTGTCCCATTTTAATATTCCCACCAAAATATTTGGAAACGCACCCTATAAAAAGACTTAACACAGAACTTGAACAGTTTAAAGGAGACAAAATAATAATGTGATCGACATGCGGAAATTTTTAGATAGTGTCCCCTTTTTTACATCGGTATTAGGAGGAGAAAACGTCCAACCACCACCATGACCTTGACAATTTTCTTCCAGGCCATTTTTAAGTCCAGTCAAGACGTTGAAAACAATTTGCACTAACAAAATATTTGTCAGCACAGTTATGATGTTTGTGGAGATAACTCATATGTGACCTTGACCGTGACGTCGAACATGGATTCCATGGTCAAGTCAACATTTCCACAGCAAAGCTTTCATTTGTACACTTGAAATGGCAAAACCAGAAAATTTCGATGTATCAAGCTTGAATGTTATTGAGGTCAAGGTCACATTTGGGCGTGAAATTTCCTGCTTTTTGCATTTCCATTATATACATGAGTAGTTTTCGTTGGAAATTTTGACATGTCATTCAAGGCTATAGTCAAGGTCACCTTTGTGTGATCTTACAAGCCTCACAAATCTGTGTTCTAATATTGTTTTCAAAATCTTGATTTCAAATTGAAATTTATTTGAAGGCTATAGTCGAGATCAAGGTCAACTTTCCAACGTAAGATTGCCTCCTCTTTTGAATTCTGATGTAAAAAAGCAGGAGTTCCTTTGGAAAATATTAACTTCACCATCATTTTGCCCTCTACAACTCTTGTTTGAAGCTCTGTTCTCCTGAATGCGTAGTTTCAGAGATATGTATGTGCTGATGTTGAAATGGGACACCCTGTATAATACGTGGGAAGTATTGAGTGAATTTATTTTATTAAACTTTTTTTTCTTGATAGCTGCAGCTGTTCCTAACCCTTAACAACACAGGTTGTTTACACAAGTTTTGAGCTATCTGTCTGACATTGTGGTTTCCAAAAGAATGGAGTCACTCTGATTAAATAGTTTGAGGCAGTTTTATACTAAATATACCTATACGAATCGCAATAAATATTATACATGCAGTATTTATTCAATACCCTTTGCAACAGGCTCGTTGTCCGTACTCTCACAGCAAGCTTCTAATATTCCAGTGTAAAGTATGCTAATAGTTAACTAGCTTGGGATGGCTTTATATTTCGTGTAGCTTGGTACTCAAGAATACTAATCTGGCGAGGAAACTCCCTTAATAAAAAGTCTCCAAGGTCTAAAAGCAAATATACGGGGAAATCTTTACGTTAAACGAGTCTAACAGGTGCGTAAAGTTGCCAGTGCTAGAAGCGTATAAATCGCCTACAACTAATTCTTTATCCTTCAAATAAATTTAAGCACTCGAATCCTGTCATTCCTTGACAACGATGTAGATGTTCTTTAGTTACCTTCACACAGTGGTCTAGATCACCATCAATCTGGCAATGTCTAAGGTCTAAGGCATTTATAGGATTCCCAGTATAAAATCGCTTTTTGGATCGGTAATTTCAAATCTGGAATTAAGCTGAACAGTTGGGCCCAATGGACATTTAGGTTTATGCGAGTCCAATCAGAGGTCAATTAGTCATCTGGAGGTCATTTCAAGGTCACACAGAATACCAATTCAATAATTATAATCTGTCGAGTCAAGATGCGTGTTACATAGGTTTTGGTGGTCATTGAATAATATAATATAAATAATAAAGAAGTTGAATTACCATATACGACCAGCTGCAATAAAATGGCAGTTTATAGGGTTATGTTTCTCGATAGTTCGCAAAAGATTTTATGAGGCAGAAACTTCAAGGCTCACAAACATAATTTATCACGATTAAAGAACTGAAGCCAAAACTCGTTCAGCTCACGGTAAGCAAGAAGACAACAACAACAATGACAGCTTCTTACTACATCAAATGAAAGTTTGTAATTTTTTTATTATGATCCATATCCAGATGTTCAACTATTTTCGACACGCAATACAACGGATGATACAGAAACTGCCCAATTTTTCGTTGAAAAGTAGTGTCGACCAAAAACTTCAAACCTGTTAGTCTACCATGGTACAGCTCATGTGAGTAAAGTTCTGATCCCAT
The DNA here is from genome assembly GCA_963669975.1 of Acanthoscelides obtectus. Classification (NCBI taxonomy): domain Eukaryota; kingdom Metazoa; phylum Arthropoda; class Insecta; order Coleoptera; family Chrysomelidae; genus Acanthoscelides; species Acanthoscelides obtectus. The sequence goes on along the minus strand of CAVLJG010000001.1, from coordinate 80,677,382 downwards.
GTCCTACTTCTTATTTAATGAATTAATTTCAAAATAGGATATATTTTTTATTTATTTCCTATACTTGGTTTTTCAGTTGTCGTCCGTTTTTCGAATAGACCACGTCAGCCTATATTAACCCTTTTGATGTAATTTTTCTGTAATTTTACACACAGTATAGTAAAAATAGGAATATATTCACTAAATATCATACCAGGTTATGTTGCTTAGTTTTTCCTCCTCTCAGCAGCTATCCATTTATTTCTGTGCTTTAATTTCGTAGGAACTGTATGAAATTTGTATGTGCTATTTTCCATTGCTTTTGCAGTTCATAAAGCAGCATATATAGTGTCTTATTTAGAGAATTTGAAAACTCTATACATTAAACATTTAATAAAAGTGTGGAATTTTTTGAAAAGCAGCAATTTGACACATTTTAATCCTGAGTTATTTCACATCTCTGCCACATCGTTGCGATTCATTTGTCACCATCCACTTCACACGTGGCGAATAGATTACACTGCTGTATTTGCAGTTATTCTCACTGCCACAAGGTCATGTGCCATAAACTATAAGTCACAGATGCCTTATGTTTTATGTAATACAAAATACCCCTGCCTGTATCATATATCGCAAATAACTGCATGGAAACCGTCTGTTGCGGACAAATCCAAGAGTCAAATATATGCATAACCTCAATGGCAGCAGCCCTGACCATCGAAAATCGAAATCTCCCGCCTGACATTTCAAATCTCTCAGGAATAAACAGGTATTTATAGTGTCGGAGAATATCATGATGGATCGATGGGGTAACAGGACTGGATCTGAACTGGAAATAAATTGAGTGTTCACGGAATACGTTGCAGTCAAAAAAGTTTCTAGATTTGAAAAAGTACCAGACGTCCATAAAGAACCGTGATATTTGTATATACAACGCAAGTGATATCAAAGAGGGACATAGCATGTGTTTGTTTTTTCAGAAATAACGTATTTATGAGATTTTTTCTACCAGCGCCAGCGTGCAAAAAGCAGCACGCGTAACTTTTCTGCACGGATTACGTGTTATTCCTATTAAATTGAATATTTTTGCTAATACAATGATTTGTTCAGTTACTTATTTAGTCATTCTTTTGTTCCTTAGCCTGAACCTCACACACAGATCGAGTGACCAAATCACGTTGACTTAAATCACATCAGCTTGAAAAAAACATGCATATTTTTCATCAACCTTACGTCATTTAACAATAAGCAGAGATATCGGATTGTTTGTTGCTATGGTTAGACTCAAATTTGTTTGTCAAACATCCTTGTCAAATACGAATCTCTGTCGTCTCACTTTAAACGCGTATTATCTTTAACGTCACGGAAAATAATCAATTTTGCTGAGGCAGACGATATTTTGAAAGCCGCAAATGTTGCAACGCTAGAACTTTTACCCGCAAAATCCAAAGAACGCTACGAAAAGGAGCACGGGAACTTTGACAAGTGGTGCCAGTCCAAGAACGTATCCTCAACCAAGGAAGAAGTCTTCCCTCGCTTATTTTGCAGACATAGCCAAAGTCACTAAACCTTCAACATTATGGGCACGTTATTATATGTTGAAAGCTACGCTCAAAATAAGAAGAAACGTCGATATTGGAAAATATGATCTTTAATCAAAAAACAAAATAATGGGTTCGCCCAAAAAAAGTCAAAAATTTTCCCGGCAGCAGACGTGGCCATTTTTCAGTAAAGCTACAGATGATATTGATCCCATGGTAAAAGTAGCTAAAATGTTTGGATTAGCTGGCGCCTGTCGGCGGGATGAATTGGCACACATAGAAGTCGACGATATAGAAGATAATAACGTGTATTGTCACAAAATACAGGTAAATATCAAATTTTGTGCACAGTAAACATAAAGCACCCAAAAAAAGTTTGCACTTGCGTTTGGGTTTGTTAAAATATAATAATCTAATAGGTGAGCCTCTACATAGAAAATCACTTGAATAAGTAATCTCCCTATGGAGAATCAATTTTAGAATTAATTTTTGGATTACATCAACCTTTTTGTAATTATTATTCATAACTCCCCCCCAAGCCAAAATTCCGTAAAGTAATAGAGGATAAACAAGAGCATAATATAGTTTATATAGATATTTCTTATCTAGAATATCTCTGAAGTACCTGAATTTTGGAATAATACATCTCAGCCTCTTCACAAGGTACTCTGTATTGGTATCCCATTTTAAGTGTTTGTCTAAAATCACGCCTAAGTATTTTATTTTATCGGTTGACTGAATCTGTCTGAGACCACTGCTTGTATGAACTTTAAGTTTTTTAAATTGTGGTGAGCGCCTGTCGCTACAAGAAAATGCTATGTAGTGTGTGCTTTGTTGTAACTAATTGTCATAGGTCTTTCCGAAAAGAAATTTATAAATGTTTTGAAATCATGTTCGATTGTGGTGTATGCCACTGGTTGCTTTCATAGAGAATAGCTGTATCATCCGCAAAACCGATAACTTTACCTGTACTACTTATTTTGAACAAATTGTTGATAAATAGATTAAATAAAATGGGTCCTAATACTGAGCCTTGAGATACACCGTATGATATATGGGGTTCACTGAATGTGTTATTAATTTTGACGCACTGTTTTCGATTTGACAAATAATTTTCTATAAGTTTGTATGTTATTCCCCGGAAACCTAAGTTTTCTAAAGTTCTTAAAAGTGATTCATGGGTAATAGAGTCGAATGCCTTTGCAAAGTCAACAAAAACACATGCAGTTGGATTGCCAATATCGAGATTCGTGTATATTTTACTGGTTAATTTTACAACAGCATCTTGAGCAGATTTGCCTTCTTGAAAACCATATTGCTGTTTCGCTATTAAGTTATATTTTTTTGCAAATTCGGTGAATCGTTTTTTTAACACTTTTTCAAATATTTTAGAAAAATTTGTTAAGATGGAAATTGGTCGATAGTTGACGGGTTTTTCTCTTTCTTCAGATTTAAATATTGGTTTTACCATAGCGTGTTTTAAACATGTAGGGAATACTCCTTTATTCATACAAGAATTTATCAAATAGGACAGTATGCCGCATATGTTGGAATTTATTCTCTTGAGAGTATATGGTGTTATATTATCTAGACCTGGAGATTTTCTTAATTTCAATTCATTGATTATTGTCTTTATTTCATGCGTATCGATCGGTTCCAGATATAATGAGTTATATAATCTGGTCTTACTATAATTCAATATCTCCGCGTCTTTTATGTTTTCTGACAACCTTTTCCCGATTTTTGAAAAATATTCACAAAATTCATTTGATATATCTACATCATTACTCACTAGTTCACCATTTTCTTTTCTAGTTGTACTAATTTTGTTGTTTTGTTTTTTGCCTTGTGTTTTATAGATAAATTGCCACATTTTGGACGAAGAATTTTGTAGATTATCAAACTCTTCTTGGAGATATTTAATTTTAGCCTCTTTAATTATTTTTGTCAGTCTGCTTCGATATGATTTAAATTCATTCAAAAGTTTAACATCATAAGGGTATTTTTTCCTTATATATACGTAATTCTATTTTTTTGTTGATGGAGGTAATAATCCCTTTTGATATCCATGCTTGTCTTTTCATTTGTGTTCGTGAAATCTTTACTGTTTTGGTGCATTCAGCAATATGGCCTTCAATGCTAGATATAAAAAGGACAAATGCAATTTTTGTATTATTCACTGTCTTTTCAATTTTGGTTGATGTACTTTCAAGATCGATTTTGAGCAAAGTAGGAAAATGATCAGAAAGTTTGTATTTTAGAATTGCTGAATATATTTTGTCAAGTTCTAAACGTGAATTTATAAACATATGATCTATATAGCTCCCACTATTTCCCTCAACTATTGTCATTTCGTTAATGGCTGACAGGTAACCATGTTGTGTAATATGTTAATGTTAAAGTCTCCAATGAATAAGTTGATGTCAAATTTTCTACTGCTCTCTAGATAATCATGTAATTGACCATTAAATGTTGTTACAGATATACAGTGTTATTTACACACCAATGATCTGTATCCATTTATTCTTCTTTTGAAGAATAAGTCGTAAAAGTTTTGTTTGAGTTATATTAATAATTTCATACCCACTGTCCAAATTTTGTCTTACGTAAATCAGAACACCGCCATTTTTAACAAAACTACCATCGTTATAATATAAATCATAATTGGGAATTTCGATCAATACCTTAAATGTTTCAGTTAGCACTATAACATCAAATTTAAAATCTACTATGTCCAACAAGGCATGGAGTTCATTCATATTTCTATGAATCAATATTATTAGAAAAACGTAACTTTGTTATAGGTAAATCGTCTAAAATATTTGTCCAAATTCTGTAATGCATCTACTCATAAAAAGTCCTTTGCAATTTAGAATAAAATTATTGATATATGTCTTTGTTGGAAAAATTTAAATACAGATAAAGATATGTTTTTAATAGTAAGGACATCTAAAGACACAGAACCAGAATATTCGTGATATCGGAAGAATTCTTAAATGTTAAATATTAAGAGCTGTACCGCAAATATGTCCACACCACATCGTAGATTTTTCCTACAATATAAATACCAGGTATTTGCCTCTTAATGCGTCTGGGTCAATACCAAAATAGTCGCTAAAATCGTCGGTTGTTTGGGACCCAATCCTGAGCTTTAGACCGGACCTAGTTTGAAGAGATCCTCTATCCACAATGTTGGCAGACTCTGGTGTGGATAGTGATATCTCCGACATCAAATGACACGGCGGCTCGAAATCTGCATCTGTGGCTGGAGGGTATTAGCCGAATCGTTAAAAAATAAGAAGGATTATTTCAAGAAGGTCCTGAAAAAAAACTCACATTTCTGCAGGACTTTCTAGAGAACACGAAATTTTAGAGAAACCAACGCCGGCAGCGCTAGTTCTGCTTAGAGAACGCTTACAAGTTTTCATAATCCAAATAACTGTTGTTTTACTTTTAATATTGTTAGTAATTAGGTATTATAAATGAATTGTTGATGTTAATGGTGCTGATGATATTGATTTTATAATTATTAAATTTCTAATAATACATAGTACGTATTTAAAATTCCGAGCTTATTATTTTCTCGCGCTGCGCAGTTAAAAAAAATTTTATACCTAACACTTGCGGAAACTGTATTTTCCGCCCTTGACGGCTTGCCCGAACTCAGAAAAAAGGACCACTTTCCGCACTGGTTAGATAAGTCACTATTTTGTTCTGCCTTAATCTTCGGTTTTCTTCAACCAAGTTTTCATCTACTGATACATTAAAAAACTCTTGATGTTTCAACCTCATTTGTGATTTTTTTCATCATCATTCTGTAATCCGGTTATAGATTATTTCTTCTTTTCTGTTGTTGCATATATACTATAGTTACGCTAAAACATTGAGACACCTTTACCAGAATATGTCAAAATTTCGTCCAAATTCGAGCGGTACTTTTGGAATTATACGGAGGCTCAATAATAGCGGACAGACTGATAGATAGATCGACAGACAGATAGACAGACAAGAACCGATGGTAAGTCTCGAAGCATTATATCTACAATCCAGAGTCCATTCTCGCTCCAACCCTGTGTTGGATTTAGTTCAAGTTAAAATGTATCTTGCCAGCCAGCACCTGGCCACCACTACCAGTGGAATTAACGTCGCACCAGACAAGATGTATTAATCATAACAAGCTGGGCGATAAATCACAGGCTGTTCAAGACGAGACGGTGCAGAATGAAAAACATGACTTTCAGTGGCCACTCCAAATTCAAGGCAGTCCATCAATGCCGCTGAGAGTTTTACAGGAAATAAAGAACTCTCGGGAATCGGCCGGGTAAATTCGGAAGTAAATTGGTGGCAATGGGAAAGAATCTATAAGAACTTACTTTTGCACCCAACGAATGAATGGAAGCGTTGTATTAGTAAAATGATTATAAAAATTTTGCTATGCTTTGATTTGTCGGTCAATTTAGTGTAACCACCTTCAAATTCTATCTAACGTTGGGTGACAGAAGAAACAAACATTTTGGACCTCAAAATTGAATATCAACAAAAAAAGCATTCATTCCAATATTAAACTCTTACCCCAATATTATCAGAATCATTATTAGCCTCACCATAGGCTGAGTAATATAGTAATACCTTCTGATGCGATACCAATCAAAGGGTGGTAGTTAGGTTACAAGTGCCATATAGGTATACATGGCATAAGAAAATTTGAAAGAGTTAGTCATAAGCTGAAAGAACTCCGGTGGCTAAGTATGAAGGATCGTTTTGAGATATTCACAATATGCTTTTATCATAAAATTTTAACTCTCATGCAGCCTCATTACCTCTACGAGAAAATAACATTCAGAAAAGACATCCATTCCGTAAATATTCGTTCGAAACAAAACATTACCGCTCCATTCCACAGAACTAAATTTTATGAAAGATCATTTACGTACAGGTATAATATGTATAAGCTATACAATCCTATCCCCCAGTACCTCAAATCATATGAAATTCACAAGTTCAAAGCGGTTTTGCGTGATTCTTACCTTGAATGTATAAAGTAGAATTATTCTTACTGCAGAATTTCAATTTTATTTTGTTTGCATTCTATTATTTTATTTATATTTTTTTTTCATATGATGCATAATGTACGTATATGTATTTATATATCATTCTAGACTTTTAAATTTACCACCACATTTTCTCTTTGCTCTTTTTTTTCAAAATTAATTGTCGCTCATATTGGCGTTTGTTTATGCGGTATGTATGGGTATATCTATATATTATTCTAGACTTTCTTTTTTTTAATTTATTACCACATTTCTCACTTTTCCATCTTATTTTTAAAAAACTTACATGCTGTTCATATTGATGTTTGTATATGCTTGATGGATGTATCTACTGGCATAATGTTTCTTACAATTTCAAGGGATGAGTGGAAGAGCACTAGATAGTGAACTCCCCCTTCTGGTTTTCAGACAGCCGACATTTGTTTTATTTATTTTTTTTATTTTCCTTTTTTTTGGTTAATGCTCATGTTTCTCTTTCTGATTTTTGTTTTTTGAGAACTGTTTGGAAATAAAGGCATTTATTATTATTATTATTGTTATTATTATATATATATAAGAATGCGAAAACGTGTTTTTTGGGATTCAATCGGAAGTGCTAACAGGAACGAAAAAACTTTTCATACAATATTTTCAGGTATTTATGAGATCTAAAAAATGAGACCACCCTTGAGGAGATCCGACTAATATTAAAAATGCTATGGCCGAAAAACGAGGCAAAGTGCAAGTTGTGGCACTTGTTGCTAATGCGACGATAATTTCACGCACCTACTTGAAATTCTTCAAATCCGTAGGATTCATACTTCTAAATAACAACAACAAAATTGGAGTATATTGGTCAAGTAGTTTTCTGATAATTTCTAATTGCTTATCCCAAAACACCTGTTTTCCGGCCATCGCTACTAGTTTATTGAGCAATATACAGGGCTCGTTCAAAGAGCATTTAATAGCGAAATACATGTGTTCTTCTTGCCGATAAGAATCCCAAACCTTTCCGAAAGATAAGTGTTATTTTTTATGCGAAAAACGAAGGTTACGTCTAAACAAAATCGTGGTCGTGGTTGCGACCACAACCGCGACAACGACCGCGACCGCAACCGCGACAGCGACCACGACTGCAACAACGATCACGACCGGGACTACGACGACGACCGCCACCAAGAAATTCGAAAAACATACGTTACTATACATTTTAAAACAAAGCGGATGTGTCTATCATATTTTGTTGCGAATTACTTACAAACACAGGACGTTTGGATTTGTTTAGAAGAAAAACGTAACCCATCCTTTTTTGCATAAAAATAACATTTATCTTCCGGAATGGTTTGCTATTCATATCGGCAGGGTAACCTAGTGGATTTTGCTATAAAATGCCCGTTGAACTAACTCTGTATGCTGCTCTATAAACTAGTAGTGATGGCCGGAAGAGAGGTGTTTTGGGCCAAACAATTAGAAATTCTCAAAAACTACTTGACTAGTCTACTCCAATTTTGTTGTGGTTATTTAGAAGTACGTATCCTCTAATTTGAGGAATTTCAAACATGAGAAACCATCGTCGAATTACCAACAAGGGCAAAGACCTGCAGTTTGCCTCGGTTTTCGGCCACAAGTTTTTTGCTATCAGTCGAATCTTTTTACGTGTGGTCTCATTTTGTAGGTGTCATAAATACCTTAAAATCTTATATGCAGGGTTTTTTCGTTCCTGTCAATACTTTCGATTGAATTCCAAAAGACACGTTTTCTCATTCTTTGTTGTCGAATAAAAAGTTTTTCCACAAAAATTGATGTACCCGTTCTATGCGTACTAGTTTCGAATACCCCCTTGAACCACTTTCAGCAATAAAACCAGACTTTACAATTATTTCGCAAACCAAGTTGATCAGCTGTCCACGTCAATATACGTCAAAAGTCATGAAGTTGTGAAAAAAGGGTCTCCTTTTATCAAACCCATCTTTTTCTCATCGACTTCTCTATACCTCCGCGTAACAGACAGTCTGCGCCACCGAGTGTGGTCAAACTCGCTCAGCTACGCGCTGCCTGAACACATCCGCTCATCTCTGGCCAGCCGCGATTAAACCGCCTAGCTCCCATTCGAATTAACGGTTTGCTCGCGAACGGTCAGAGATGAGCGGATATATTCTGGCAGCATGTAACTGAGCGAGTTCATGCGGAGGTACCTGGAGTTTCGCCTCGCGGAAGCAGAACTGGATATCCCTGAGATTTATGGATAGAGATTTTCTTCGGATTTTTTTTTTGTATTTGGTATAAAAATCTCATTTTGACCACAATGACTGACACTGTCTTTTGTAGCGCACGTGATTTAGCATCCCCAGAGTATGAGGTATTCCACAACTGCAGTAAAAAATGTGTGCACACTAAAAAAAAACAAGCAAATACGTGTTAACAAAATGTATTTACAGTTAGTACTTTGTTATTATATATTTTGCATCAATTATGACCTGAAGCCATGGTGCCAAGGAGATGCCGAGTTATTTCTGACCCAATTTGGTCCCATTTTTATATAAAAACATGTACGAGTAGAAGCTCTCGTATAGCAGAAATTTTACCTTTTAGTACTGCAAATGCTTAGTGGGATTGATTTCCGCGGATTGCGGTGGAGTTTTGAGTTGTGTATGAACATTACAAAGTAACTATTTACTTAGTAGCAGTTTGCTGAGGAACGTTATCCTGCTGAAATATGAATGTATCTCTGATCTCAATTTTTTCAGATATGCTGTTATATAGTTATAGCGCAGAATGTCGACAAACTCGTCTGCATTCAAACTGCCTTCGATGAAGCTTAGCTTTCCAACACATATCCACGACATGCATGAACTTACTTTAATCTTCAAGATTTTGGCTATGATGGTCGCAAATATGTATTAAGAAAACCTGGCACTTACTACTAATTTGAAATGAGACATATCACCACAACAGTAAAACATGTTGGTGGAAGCATTTAAGTCTAGGTTTGCATGTTGTGACTGCCGACAAGTATATTGACATTTTGCGCAATAATTTTAACAGTAGTGCTGAAAAAACGAATCAATGCAACATCTTTCACTAGGATAATGGTCATCAACACAACGCCACTAAACGGAATGGTTACTTTGCAATGAACCTGCACAATCCTTCAGTCCCTGAGTATCAATCCCGTTAAACATTTGCTAGGCCTGGAGGCCCGAAATTTGTAATTTCCGCGAACCGGAAGCTACTTCTGTATAATGCAGAAATAAAACCAGATTGTACCAGAAATAACTTAAAAATTCCACATCACGATAGCTACAGGCCGTAATGGATTCAAACAGTGTGATAACAAAGTACTAGCTGCAAATAAATTTTGTTGAAACTTATTTACTTGTCTGTTTTTTCTTTTAGTGTGTTAGCTTTCAAATTCATGTACTAACAAAAAATTCATCTTTTCATTATTGAGGTTCGAGGAAATGGGCGCGCCAATACTTTTTTGAACCACTGTACATCGCTCACCTAATATAATGAGAATAAGGAAAATTATCTACATCAAGACAAAATCGCCGCATGGTGATCAAAAAGTCAAGACAAAAGGCCATACTGGTAAACAATTTTCACTTCAAGTCTGACTGTGTACAAAAATGTAGTTCGACTGTTGGCTTCCGGCTTAGGATGTGAGTTTTACAGATTTTGTAATTTTCTGTGTTATATCTAAGACACCTTATTATTTGGGTTATATGGGTTTGAAGTCTACCCACATAAATAAGATCTAAAATCGATATTTCTCGCATAAAAATGGAAGCCGTTTTACAGCTTTGGTTGTCCACCTTTATGACTCATATGGTCGAAACTCTCTTTGCTCGTAATAAGTTTTGATTTATTACTAGCACGAGCTTTCAGTAATATACCTACCCAACAACAAAGTTGCGAGCGCGGGCGAATTCAGGAAACAGTTCAACATACCTACCTTGCAGAAAAAGAGGTCGTTGATATATAAGAGGAATAATATTGGAGGTAAGACCGATTCCTGGAGAACGCGCACGTTGATATTGTCGCACGAAGAGGAGAACCTGTCAATTAAGACGAATTTCTTTCAGCCAGAGAGGAAGTTAGCCACTCATCTGCACAGGTTCTCTGATAGGCCATAGGATGGAGGTTCGCATAAGAAGGCAGCATGCCACAGCGGCTCGAACGCTTCCACGATCGCAACTACGAGCAACGACTTTAGCCTCACCAGAAGATTGGATGATTTCCTTTATACTGCGCGAAGTAACCTTTTAGGAACTCTGGAAGCTTCCGATTTATGTACCTCTCTATTACCTTCTCTATAATGGAACGCAGAGCTATAGGCCTGTAACTACAGACTTATAATAATAATGCCTTTATTATCTGCAGTGAGGCGAAGTTTAGCCAGACGGCTACTCCTCCACTTAACCCCAAAGCAGAGAAAAAAGAAAGAAAAATACATACACATGTTACAAAAAAAAAAAAAAAGTAATTAAGAAAAAAAAAACATAGTTTCATTAAATGAACGACAGATACACAAAACAATCAGGAAAAGACAATCATATACATATATAAACACAGAGAACTAACTTGTCTCCAGCAACTGATTTTTCATTAATTTCTTAAAAGAAAAAACTGGCTTGGATCGATGCGAATGGTTAAGAGCATTGTAATGTTTAACAGCATTATAGGTATAACTCCTTTCAAAGATAAAAGTGTTGTGGAGCGGCATATTAAAATTAATATTAAATCTAAGAGTCCTTGGTACGAAGTTACCACGAGGTATCAATTTGCTAAAAAGATAGGCCGGTCTGTTTGTTAGCAGAACTTTATGAGTTAAGACGTTCAATAGATATAAAAATAGTTTATCAATTTTCAGCCAGTTGAGTTCTCTGATTTTATCCGAAACGTGACTGAACCTACGGAGACCAAATATAAACCTACAGCAGCTGTTTTGAATTTTCTGAAGCTTACATTTGTTATTATAATCTAAACATGGATAATAGAGGACAAGAGAATAAGATATAATTGACAATACAAGAGTTTCGCAAAGCTTTTTACGGGTTTTAAAATTTAAAATATGTCGACTTGAATGTAGAAGTTTCAAGCGCATATACGTTACTCTCGACAAATATGAAACGTGATGATCAAACCTCATGTTTTTGTCGAGAGTTATTCCGAGGTTTTTAGTATAGTCAACAAGAGGGATGAGTGTTTGATCCAACACAATATTAATTCTCTCCTTCACAACTGGATAGGAATTTTTCGAACAAAACAACATAGCAGTAGTCTTCTTAGGATTTATTTTAAGACAGTGTTTCTTGCAATAATCGTTCACGTTAGTCATGTCCAAATTGATTTTGAAAGAAACCTCGTCAACCTCTGACGGATCAAAGGCAAACACCAACTGAGTATCATCCGCGTAAGTATGCATGGCTGAATGGACTATACAATCTTGCAAATCGGCAGTGTATATCAGATATAATAAGGGACCAAGCACAGAACCCTGAGGAACTCCTGAAGGAACCGGCTTCGTAGTGGACATGCCCTGTTCAGTTTTCACAGTTTGTTGCCGATCAAGCAAGTATGACTCGAAGAACTTTACAACTATATCTGACATACCATAGTAAGACAATTTACTCAATAGTATCTGGTGATTGACCATGTCAAAGGCTTTCGAGAAATCTAGCAGTATCAATACGGTGTTGATGTGATTATCCAAATTATAGATGATAGAGTCAGTGAGATTTAATAACGACGAGGTCGTGCTGTGACCAGACCTGAAACCCGACTGACATTGAGGAAATAAATTATTCTGTTCAAAAAACTCCACCAGTTGAGAGTAGACAGCTTTCTCTAGTATTTTTGATAGAAAGCATAACAGGCTGATTGGTCTAAGATCAGAATGTTGCTCTGGACGATTGTTTTTGGCTAGTGGAATAATTATAGCATTTTTCCAGCTGGCTGGATAATAACCACTTTCAAGGCAGATATTAATAACATGCGTTATGTAATCGATAATCTCGGGCAGACATAAGCAAACCATATTTAAACTTAAACCATCTGAACCACAGGCCGTAGACTTAATATTACTAATTATGTTAAGAATGTCTTGCTGAGTGAGCAGTTTAAATACGAATAGAGGTGCACTTGGTATATAACGCCTATTGCTGTAGCTGTTAGAAACACGATCAATCAAGTTAGAATTAGTTACAGCTGTCTGGAAAATTGAAAGAAAGTAGTTATTTAAATCGTTAGGATCAAGTAAACTAGGCGGTATCGCAACACGCTTTTGTGCAACCACATCCATCCTCCTTAGCTCTTTCCACGCGTGACTAGAGTTTAAGTTACTGAAACGAGACATATATGCTTTTTTTTCTCTTCTCAGAGATGCTAGAGCAAAGTTTCTCAAATCCTTGTAGTATTCCCAGTTTTGTGCAGATCTGTTATTCTGAAATACTGCTAATGCATCATCTCTTAGTTGAAATATTATTTTTAAATTAGGAGTTAGCCAGGGTGCAGCAGGCTTTGTGACTCGCACTGTACGTAGTGGTGCGTAAATATCAAAAAGATGCATAAGACGGTTAGTAAAAATAGAGACTTTAGTATCAACATCATCTACGTAATATATATCGTCAAGCTGCAATGAAGCGATCTGCGTCTTAAAACTAGGGATATCAATGCTTTTGAGATCCCGATATGCTACAAATTTGGGCTCTATTTTATTACTACTAATGGAGATCTCGCAGAAAACAAGTCGGTGATCACTAATCGAGTCTGCATTAAGTGTCCCAGACTTCTTTACTATAGTACTGTCACTTACAAAAATGGGGTCAATTAATGTGGAGCTGAAAGCTGTAACTCGTGTAGGCTCATTAATGACTTGAAAGAAATTGAAAGAATCAAAACAGCTGCTAAGGATATTATTATGCGCAAGCAAGTCAACGTTCATATCTCCTAAAAATACAATACTATCATATTGGGGTGTGAAAAATGCGATCAAGTTTTCTAAGGATTGGATAGCTTGAGATATAGAACAATGTGGTGGCCGATATACCACAACAATTAGCATACTTTTTCCCAGTAGTTTAAATTTGCAGCATAAAATTTCCAGGGGAATTACAAAATCACAGAACTCAACTGGAATAACGCTACTATTAAAACCGACTTTAACATACAGACCGACGCCACCCCCTCTACTCCCCCGATCTTTACGGAAGAAGCTATACCCATGCATACTGACAGCAGTGCTATCAATGTTTGAATGGAGCCATGTTTCAGTGACTGCTACAATATCAAACTTGCATCGTACAAGAGATGAGAATTCATTAAAGTCAGCCGTTAAAGAACGTACATTTAAATGGCATATTTTTAAAATATTTTTTATTGATTTAGCCATAATCAATTCTGGATTTAATTTGTGCTAGTCTCCTTAAAAAGCATGGACATTGGGTATCTGATGATGCATGGTCTACAGCAGAAGGCTTATAGTTTCTAGAACGACTCAGCATGTAGTCGTTATATGCCGAACAGTTTACGCATTTTTTAATACTAGATTCGCAGGTTTTAACATCATGTTCATTGGAACAAGTTGCACACAAGGGTTTACTCTTACAATCTTTTTTTAGGTGACCAAACCGAGAGCAATTGAAGCACCTGATTATCGATATATGATCACGGATGTGACATTTTCTCCAAGACGTGTACAAACAGCCTTGAGAAATTATTCTTTTTCTTACCTCCGGGTCCACTTCTATGACATAACTTAAAGAATATTTTAACTTCAGCATAGTTATTATCTTTATGTCGCAATCAACCAGAAATGTATTGTTTTGCACCAACGACTGAATAAAATCATCATTGTTATCAAGAGATTTATCCACATCAGAAACTAAGACACGGGGCTTGAAAGATTTAGGTGTAGTTATTTTATACTGACGACTGAATTTTTCCTCAACTATTGCTTTTAGTTTCTGTAAAGATTCATCATTTGAACATTTTACGAGCATTCCCTGTTTCACAAGTTTGGTGCTGCTAATACTAATTTTTTCAGTTGCTGGATTAACGTTAGCCTTTATATTTTTTAAGACATCCATGTTTGTTTCTTTATCACTTTTTGAAGTTATAACCAATACAGATTTGGTCTCATTTTTCACATTCGTCGAAACAGCTTGACTATAAGATATATTCCTAATTAGATAAGGTGTTTGTACACCGGGAGACTTATTGACTGTTAGTTGCTCAATTTTAGCCAACAAAATCTCATTTGCACGTTTAAGTTCATTCACAAGGTCAGTCAAAATTTGCACATCATGTTTAACCGTAGTTAACTCCCTTGACAAATCTCCATCAGATGTTATTACAGTGTTAATCGAAGAATCGCTTTCTTCGTCACAATTTTTGCACAACCATTCAGCTTTGTCTAACTTAATAACCTTAGCAATTGAGGCAAAGCACTTTTGATGGAGGGTGATTCCGCAGCTTACATTGCTACACATTACCTTAGCACCTCCTTTACGGATCTCCTCATCACACACTTCACATCTTCTTTCTATGTCTGGCGGTTTATTTTTCCCCGACATACCGCTCCCTGCACCATTGGAACTGGGCGTACGCCACTGGTTCACAAAAAAAAAATAAACAGCTATCTGCTCGTCACTTTAGCACCAAATTATCCTCAGAATTCGAGTGATACATATAATTAATCACAACATCATCACCCCAGCAGAACTGGACATGACACTTTTGCAATGCAATATCAATCTACTTATCTGACTGCACAACAAAAATCTGGACGAAAGTGGCACTTATAACTATATAAAACTACAAATATTTACGGAGACGATCTGTACATCTACGTACCCACGAAGTAGATATATGGATATAAAGGTTGGCGTTAGATCCCTCTTTTGGTATGAGCTGGTCATGAGCAATCTTCCACTTTTCTGGTAAAGTGCCAGATTCGTAAGATATCTGGAAGAGACGCGAACGAACTGGAACAAGCTTCGCTGCACATCTCGTCAGAAGCTTTATTGATATCGAGAGCATCCCTCTTACGAACTGATGCCTGAAGATTACTTCCCGCGTATTATAAGAAACCCTTTGAACTGACGGCACTCGCGCGTTATGGAGGATTGTTACTTAAACTATATGCTATATAAACGAAAGTCCCAATTTTCGGAGCACCATGTAAATACTTGAAATAAAAATTGAAAATTGTTAGTATAAACTCGGATGTAATACTAATTATATCACCTTGAGTGATAACAATTATAATAATGGCGGCGTGCCATCTTGCCTTTTGTTTCGATTTTACGTTTCGTATCATCTCGACAGAAAACGGTTTTGGTTTCCCTTATCTGTCAGCATTCCAACATGAATCCAACTTAGAGATGGTCTGCTCTATGTGAGTCAAAAAACACCACTGATCGATATTGGAATCGGAAGCGCTTCCGAGACTTGGATTTGTGCTTGCCGAAGAAATAGCTACTTGGAAACTACCTGAAAAACGATCTCGCCAGCAATCGCGGCGTGAAATTGCAACCGATTCTGTCGGTTCTAATTAACGAAATGGCCCGAAAAATTAGAATTAGCTGTTAACGTAGATTACTATCCTGCTTGCGGGACACGCGATGGTGTCAGATGTGATAGGAGACGTTTAACGGGATTGCCAGAACATTACGCTCAAGGGCAGAAGGCACAAAAAAACAGATACGATACTGGGGTCGGAAAGAACTCTCAAACTTCAAGATCGATTACACGTTAGGAGTAGTCGGCTGAGTTGGTCTAAGGATCTAAGCCGCCCTTTCGGCCAAGTAGCAGCCAGGTGTGTCGCCACTGTACTGAATACCTGCAATTAAGCCATTAGCATTATCTGTAGAAGCTCAATTAAAATGAGACAATTTATAACTGACATGAAGCCTTTGGCTTTTAATTTCCGACCAACGAATTCAGTCTAGATAGAAAGAGCAACACTATGATTTGCTTGTCTCAAAAATCATATACTTAATCTGTAGTCAGGATGAACATTTATTGTACCATTTTGACACATTTTATGAAGTTCATACTTTTCTGCGAAAACATATGAAAGTGCGTGGGTTCCATACAGTCCTAGTGTTCCAGAAATTTGTCTAAAATGGTGAAGGTTTCTGTAGAATGCAAACAGCCGTTTAAATAGAATAATTGATCGATAAGTGTTAATATATTACAGTCGTCGGCGTTGCGAAAAGGCTTACACGTCAACGTTAGGTATCTGGACCGTTGTAACGCAGTATTGATTTATTTCAGTTCACTTTTTGTTGCTTTGAGCGCTTAATCCGAAGGTTTGTTAACAGGATTGTGTACCTAACAACGACAATGAAAAATGAAAAGTATTGGAGATAAACCAAAGTTATTGATGGATACTGAAAAGGTCCAACTGACGCCTTCACTTTGAGTCTTATCTAATTTATATCGAAGTCCTTAGGAAAGGTATTTAGCTCCACGTTACAAACAGTAATTTTACGTGTCCATTTTACAGTTATAAATTAAATTATATTATTATATTATATATTATTATATAAATTATAAAGTAAATCTTTTTTTTGGATAATTCTAGTGACCATGATATAGTAACAGTAATTTCTATATCGTGCTCAACTAGGTGTGCTTTCATTCAAGAATCTGCACGGATCACAACAGCTATTCAGAAAAACCGAGTAGAATTCATTCTGCCCTTACTTCTGTTTAAAAGTACTTTTTCGTATTTTTCGCCTTACAAACTCACTCAGTATAATTGTTAATACGCTGTATGGTTAATAAACAGTTTTTTTGTCTTATTTAACTAATGCCTGTTTAGTAACAATAAATAGGCGACTCACATTGCAACACAGGTGCGAAAAGTGAGTACACTCATGATGCTTGGCTACATAAATACCTATCCAGGGTTACCTTGTTACACAGTGGTAGACAAATGAGCCAAAACTGTGCACTGAAACTACACGATTTTGGCTACAAAAATTTAATGTAAACGCACTCGTATGAGCTTGGCTCATTCTACTCTTCTCAACATACCTATTAATACAGGATGGCCTATATGTAGCTGACTTATTTGTCCAGTAACTTTTAAATGGAAATTGTGCAAAATTTAGCCCCTTTGATTATGCATTCCATCACTTCTTAACGTTAATCGTTTCTCTAGCTACATGACGTGTTGTTCCGTTCTGCTGAAACCATGTCTCTTGTAGGATAAGTTCGCTACTTTCAGAAGTCACAAAGCTCGCCAGCAACAGTGGCACTTCGAAAAAGTAACGTCTGATGACACAGTGTTTTTTTGAAGGGAATGGCATCAGGCGTAAACCATTTTGCACAAAAATCTACGAAACTAAAGTATATACCTTGAGTCCAGGCTCCATGCAGAATTTTAGTATTACGCTACGACAGACTACTCTATTTTTAAGTGCTACTGTATGTATTGATGTTCAGTGGCAGTTGATGGTTGCAGCACGAATAATATGAGATTATCTGTAGCAGTTTCATATCTATTGAATGCCAGGAACAGATGATTGAGATCAGCTACTACGCCAACTTCCTCACAGATGTATTGTTACCTCAATCTCAATTTTTTATTGATGTGATGATTGATTTTTGTTGTAGTTCATGTAACGGGGAACTTTTTATTGATGTTTAAACGGAAAACGTGCGAAATTCACGTGGAAACAGTTTTACATAGCCGACAGTAGTTGCTATTACTTTGGTGAAATGCCTATTTTATTCAAAATAGTTTGCATTTCAAATTTACGTTCGTTTTGTGTAAGCTAAGGAATCATCAACAACAGTGGTTCTTCTCTAGCTCCTGAAATAATGGCTGATTCTGTGATCATGTATGCCCTTTAACATAATTTTCTCGTATGTCAATATGGCCTTTTACCCAAATAAATACAACTTGACTACCTACACAGTCAAGATGATTCCTTATAATTCCTTAATACTGAGGAGTGCTACCACGATAACCAGCAATAAATGTAGATGCCGCTTACCGAATCAATAAGACCCTAGATGCCTTTCTGTGTAGAGTTCTAAAAAGTATCGCCAATGCAACGCCGTTAAGAGTCCATGAACAATTATGTTCAGCACAAACTAGACCCTCTGAGAAAAGCTAAACAGGTCTACACGGGGTCCGAATAATCAGTCCACAGACTTTCTTTCCCTGCCCTACCGGTAGCCCGCGGCAGTAATATGTGTAGTGCCGGCATAGAAGCAGACGCGGCCGGTAGGAGAAATCTAAGTATGTCTAAAAGGTGCGTAGACTTACAAAAAATTGATTTATGCAACTCCCCACCTTTCTACAGCTCCCAACCTAGATTTATTTACCTGCTTTAAAAAAAAAACATGATCAAATTTAATCGATTTTTTTCCTTTTTGGGTCTTTTTCTCTGCCGCCATCAAAACGATTCCGCAAAACTATAAAGCTTTTCAGTCCTTGGTATAGTCGTAACAATTTGTAAAAATTTTATCAAAATTTGAGCGGTACCTCTCAAGTTATAGGTCAGTCAGGCCAACAGACAGACAGGCGGAAATGACAGACAAAGGCCCAATTTCTCCAACAACAGTCCGTTATTCTCCATCTATAGGGTAACAGACCGTCAGATACAGCGAATGAGGTTCAAGTTCCAATCAACAAATTTTAGCAACCGATAGATATGAAATCTTGAAAACAAAAGACTGTCAAAGTATGAGATGACAACTTGTCATTGAAACATCACCAGCTTATTGAATATTAAGAAATTACATATAATTCTGTCAAAATTTTAAGTAATGTTTGATTTTTGAATTAAATTCATGTTTTAATTTCTATTGTTGATTTTTTATTCATGTTTATATTACTTTCTTCAATTGATATGTGATACTGGGTGTTTTTTCCTATAAACCTCTTGCAGATAGCCATTAAGCACCTACTTGATGACAGGCTCTACCAAAAGATATTGCTCGTTTCCAAACATTCATCCATTTACTTGCCTTTCATCAGAACCATTATGGAACCTTAGATTGATATTACCACAAAACCATTCAGGTTTTTTGATATCCATACATCCATAAAGTTGAATATTTTTCGTTGTTCAGGAACTGAACAAACATCCACACTATATTCACAGCGATTAATAAATTCCCAAATATACGCTTTAAAGCTACCATCAAACATAAAACCTGCAAAAAACTACAAATTTGCCATATTTTTCTTTTTTCACGGATACACATATATTTATATTAGACATTATTTGAATACAGCTGATTATTGCATTTCAAGGAGTGACACATGTGTGGGATCTGTCAACTCTTGGTATCAGTCACAAAACATATTATACTCTGAAGGTTTAATTCCATGCTATTCAACACGGTGACTTGTGTGGTTATCAGCGGCCATTTTGTGAGGGTGCGACAGGGTTGCCAGATTGTGCATTAATATCTCGTTTCACCGTCCTGGGCCCAAGTGGAGTAAGTTCCGCCAACTGTTGAAATATACTCTACTATGCTTCATAAGACTATTCGTGACATTTTTTCCAAAATCATTGCACAACGCTTAAAAATTTGCAAATGAAAATTTAAAATTATTTCCTTGACGCCGCAATATAGCTCCGACGGTACCTTGGGTTATACCTCTTGACAGTAGGGATGTTCGATACGATCCTATATTTAGAAGTATCAATACATTTCACGACTATCGTCATCTTTCGATCCGGACTGTGTCAGAAAGGGTGACTGCCATTTGGCTGCGTCGTTACCCTGCCAAATCAGACATATCTTTCATCATTTTCAAAGAAATTGTACAAAATCTTCAAATTTGTGAAGTTAGCGAGTTTCACTTCATACGTTCTTACCAGACATGCCCAAATCATCAGTTGCTGCCGTGATATTCATCCCGACCACTGCATCCCCACGGCTAGGCGACCTGTATTTTAAATTTGTATTGATAGGGCAGCGGGTTATGCTATAAATCATATGTCACAGTGTCTGTGAACTGATTGCAACTGTTAGATGATACCAAAAATATTTTCATAAATAGGAGATCTTTCCCATTCCGGATCAAACAATCTACCAAAGATGCTTATAATCATGATACCTAGTAAAATTTCACGAAAAAAATTCAAAACCAGCAAGTGTAAAAGGTTCATTTCGCACCCTAAACCACGGGACGTGATCGTCGTTAGACTTCGCAACCCGGCGAATGTCAGATAGATATCCCCGCCAGTCAAAAAAGAAAAATAGACAAATAATAAACTTTACTAGTTTTTTGATTTTTGGACCATTTTCTGTGAAACATTTTTCATAATTTTTTGTCTATGTCCATAGTAATTGCATTATGCATCAGGGAGATGTAGGGATTGACACGTCTTACACATATTATCTATGTTTTTTATATTCTATTTATACAGACAAATCCACACTAGTCAACAGGTATGTAATGATAACTTTCAGTATATTGAAGTTGGTAAATTCAAAAGTGCCATGCATTAAAAAACGTCCAAATCTGCTGCCAAATTTAACAGCTAGAAAATCGACCTATTATTTGCCGCATTCCCATTCGCTGAGGGGGATAACGGATTCTTAAGGCAGCATTACACGCTACGAGATATCGTCGCGATTTATCGATGATGTGATTGGCAAATTTATTGCTCCGATAAATCCAAGGTGGGGTACTGTTTACATGCTCCGAGAAATTGTAACAATTCCTTGTCACATTATATCGACGACCAGCTATAGACCCCATAAAATGCTGTAGCCATGGAGGAAGCAGTACTACTGTCAGTATTAAGCATCCCACAAACCGGCGCGAAATAATCGCGGCGAAGTATTCGCAACGAAATTCAGAGCGAAATTCGCAATCTGTTTCGCCTGTTTATTCATACCAAAGCGTCTTATTCGCTCCGCGAACGTGAAGGTTTCGACAGGTTGCGTACATTTTATTTTTGCCTTTTGCAATGAGCTCGTCTTCAGAAGAAGAGGAGGCACTTCTATTTCTTGCTTTAGAAGATGAACAAAATGCACGGTAAGTTATGTTTATTTAACGCCATTTGATAGTTGGGTATGTATTAAGTTTAACGAAGTACATAAAACAAATATTTTCAATTTTGTTTAGGAAACGATGGAAGTGGGTACATGATATTAACTTGGAACGAAATAAATTTGGGGAATACCATACGTTGATGCCACAACTTCGGCTGGATGAACAGCGCTTTTACGTATATTTTAGAATGACTCCAGAGTGTTTCGATGAAATATTGAACTTGGTGAAAGATGAAATACGAAAATCTGACACAAAATATCGTGAAGCTATTTCGCCAGAAGAACGACTTGCTATTACACTCAGGTAAAAAAATTATATGTATTAAAATTAGTAGGCTTATCGAATACGGAAACTTCAGGGATCGTGAAATAAATATTTTATTGTAATAATTGGACTACATGTTGCCACTAGGATTAAATGTTGCTAAATAATTCGAGGCAGAATTTGCCTCCTCTGTTGGGTATATTATTGGAGAAAACCCAGTGCCGCTTGGGAAGGACGACATACTACTATCATACATACTTGCAGAATTCTGGGTAGACGCTGAAGACATTTCTTCAATATGTTCAAATTCTTCGTGCGCTACTAATTCGGCTATTTTTAGTTTTATTCGGGCTTGACGCTTTAAGGGAAGTGTTTTCACAGTCTGTGCATGTGCCAAGAAAAGTGAATCAATGGCCTCGTTCTCTTTTTTAGGTTTTTTACCTTCAAAATAATGTTGTACAGACGAAGATGGTGGTTCATAGCGTTTTCTGCTCGTTTTATATTTTGGTGTAGTTGCAGTCTGCAGAAAGTTGTGCCCTGGAGTAGTCACTGCTGTAGTGTTCAATGAAGAAGGTGGTGCTGTCTGTGTTGCCGAGGCGTTCTGTGCATCTTCTGCATCTACATCAGCATTTTCATCTTCTCCATGGCCGCGGCCTTCCAAATTTTCGGTTTCTACATTTCCAGCCCTTTCCTGATAGATATTTGAGTTAAATTCGGCAGTCTCATAATGTATGACGTCAATATCTTTCACATTAGACGACGTTTTGGCAAATGCCAAAAAAGGACGGAAAAATTCCATGTAGTCAGCCCACTGCCATTTTTTTATGTTGCCCACTGCTTGGCCGGTCTTTGGTTTGGTAGATTTTATATATTTTGCAAATGTGTCTCTGATATTCTTCCACCTTTTTTTACTTCATCATTTTTTTATAGATTCCTTGCCACTGGTGACACCTTCTATACCATTGGGCATAGCTTTCGAGTTGGCTTTACAACAGTGAGTGCAATCGTAACCGAAGTCTGTGAAGCGATATGCAGACATATGGAGCATATATATTTACCAGAACCAACAGAGAATATATGGAAAAAATGTGCTGAAGAATTTGACAATAGATGGGGATTTCCCAATTGCATTGGCAGCGTGGACGGTAAACATGTAACAATCAAGAGACCTAACAACAGTGGCTCCAATTACTGGTGCTATTTACATAAATATTCAATAGTACTTATGGCCATTGTTGGCCCGGACTATAAATTTATATGTGTTGATATTGGTGGTTTCGGAAAAAATAGTGATGGGGGTATTTTCGAAACCTCAAACATGGGAAAACGATTTGAACAAAATTTAATGAGTGTCCCTGCACCTAGATTTCTCCCTGGGCAAAATGAAATCTGCTCGTACGTCTTAATTGGTGATGAAGCATTAGCTTTAAAATCATACCTTATGAGACCATTTCCTTATAAGCAGACTTTAACAGACGTCAGAAAAGAGAAATACAATGTAAGACTTTGTCGAGCTAGAAAGGTCGTGGAAAATGCGTTTGGTATTTTGTCTCAAAAATGGCGAATATTTTACAGGCCATTAGAAACTAAAGTAGATACTACTATTCTAATTGTACGTACGGCATGTGTTTTACACAATTTTATACGAAGTAAATGTGGCGATGACAAATATTTTCAATTCTTAGATCCCCCAGAACCCGTGCTTGGAGCTTTTACTGATATAGCAAATGATCCTCGGCGGCCAGCAAGGCTAGCATTTTCTACTCGTGATAAATTCGTAAATTATTTTAATTCTGATATGCCTATGCCCAATATATAGAATGTTCGTTTTCACATTTGTGTAGACTGTAAATTATTTAACAAGTTAATAAAAAATATTAGGTACATACCATTTGTATTTAATTCTTTTCCTATTTCCATCCAAATCTTGTCTTTCTTTCTCACATTCCTGTATTTATCGTTCGACAAATCATACAAACAAGGATACTTTTTCACTATTTCTATCAATAATTCCGTTTTTGCCATTGCGAATTTTTGAAGAACGGCGTCAAAAACGCGGTCAAAGGCGAACTGAAATACGCCGCGATAAAAACGCTGGAACAATCGCATTCGCTTCGCACAAGTCTGAGCCTGTCCGTAAACCGCCGCGTTTTAATCTGATCGCGAATTCATCGCCGCGAAATTTTCGCAGCCAAAGCGAATATTTCGCGCCGGTTTGTGGGATGCTTATCGGATGTTTACTGAGTAAAAAAATGGAAAAATCGCGAAAACCCAACTGGAGTCGCGAGTGGTTACTGAAAAGAGGGAATTCTCTCATGTGAACTTATTGCAAGAATTGAGTAGTGAGTCAAATGACTGGCGAAATTATTTGAGGATGGACGAGGGGACTTATCTTGAGTTGTTAAGCTTAGTTTCTCCGTTGATTACCAAACATGATACTGTAATGAGAAGAGCGATATCCCCTCACAAAAGAGTGTCAGCTACCTTACGATTCCTTGCCACCGGAAGAACCTTGAAGGACATGGAATATTCTACTGCGATTTCTCGGCCAGCTCTCAGCTCAATAATCCCAGAAACCTGTGAAGCTATCTACAAAGTATTACAACAATAACAATAAAAATGCAGCAGGTCGAAGTACCACAACGTAAGTTTATAGATGTCATCCGCGCCTGTCCCGGATTTTTCAGATTTGTAAACTTTAGCCAATTCTATTTTATAGACCGTACGTAAAGCATTAATTTTTTTATCAGCAGTGTTTCTATCCGCCGATGGATCAAACTCCTGGTATTTTTTCACCAACTCAATATAAGCTAAATCTTTTTTATTCCTGTCAGAGTATTCTTTGATCTTGACGCGCCACAAACACGTAAAACTTTGACAAGGTTCAATTAACTCTATCAAAAACTCTCGAGGAGTTTGTTTCGGTGCATCTGCCATAGGTACGTCTGTCAATTCGTACCAAATAGAAAAACTAAATTGACTCCGTACGGCCAAAACGCAAACTGAGTTAAATTGTAGCGACAAATCGCTGCCACCTGATTACATGTTCAGACATGTTGGTACGATTCGCCGAAATTGATCAGGGCTCGGATCAACTATCCAACCCAACTCTAACTCCGATAAACCATTACGATGTCCCGATTACACACAACGATCAATTGAATCAACTTGATCGTTATGATAGATTGCTCGCGTTTATCGTAGCGTGTAATGCCGCCTTTAAATGTAAACCTATAACATATATCAAAATACATGAAAGTTGTCCTGTTTTTTTCTGTACAAAAGCATCATGTTTATAATACAGTCGAATTTTCACGATTTTATTCAATATTTCAATAGAAATCACTAATATTCAGAGACCTTGTACAGCTTCCGTCAAATTCCATTTCGATAAGGTATTTTCCCATTGGTCCATAATATTAATGTTGGTGAAATTGGCAATAAGCCTTTCTTGATGTAAATGTGATATATCCGTAACACCCAAAAAAAAACAATCTCATTGTCGAAAATTTTTGGGATTACAATCTTTTGGCATTAGGCTTGAGAAGTAAAGGTAAGGCCTAAGCCAATGAACCAAACACCGCACAGCTGAAGAAATATATTTTTCCTAACAAGAAGTGAGGGGAAACGTAATCAAGAGAGAGCGGTTTCCATATACGGACATTTACGCGATATCATTTATCACGCACCTTCCAGCTTTCAATGAAAGTGGATGGATCAGGCAGCTATGTATTTGTCTTGTATTTAATACTATGTGTAATTACGGGTAACAATTTATCAGGTAACTGTGTATTCTCATCTTTCACTGAAAAAATCAAACTGTATATAGAAATTAAATGCATATCTTCTATTATGAGACAACTTCTCTGTATGGTTAAGAATGAATACACATATAGAGTATGCTTAATATTCCTATCAGCAGTTAAAATCTTACACCCCAAAACTGATGCTAGACATGTTGGTAGCAAAACATTTGAAATGTCTCAATGAGCTATTCATTCCAGCTAGTCGGTGTCCAGATCATCGACAGCTACTGGTAAAGACCCAGGTTATTTGTTTACGGCGAAGAAGTAATTTTTTCGACACAACCATCTGATTGCGCACAAAGCCCACATAAAACCTGGCTTCGAGTATTTATCACATGTTCCCGGTTCTGTCGCCCCGACTACATTGACCGAACTCGATGCTGCTCAGTTCCAAACGGACAATCCTGGCTTCTGCCCCTCATCCCAAATCTATCGAACCTGGGCAGTTCCCAAATTGGATTAACAAGTTTAACTTTGAGTGATTCCTTACAGTAGTCGTTATGGCCTGGCTTTTTCCTACACCACTTTTTGATTATATAAGTCAAGTGGAAAAATTTGTAAAGGATGAGGTGTGATTTGTATGTATTTGTGATTGTTTTTTATAATCGAAACTCTTGGCTGGTCGAAATGGTTCTTGATTGATCTCATCATAGATGGAGAGCCATGATATATGGATGAAGAGTCTTCTACAACCCCCCCCCCTTCAGAAAAAAAAATAATAGGTAGCCTAGAACACTGTAGAAGCTCGGTTGTCCCTTTGTGATAATACACCAAGCTGTATACGCAGATTCACGATCCATGACAATCGCTTCCCATCCGAGCTATAAGTTATCGAGAGGAAGGTAAATGGAGGCGACGTGAGTCGATTCCTCCATTGAAAAATTGATATAAATACCAGAAGAGTAAAAGGGGAAAGAGGCAGACTCAACTTTGAAAAGGCGACACGAACTGCGTGTGGGGTTATGCTGTTCCCATTGCAATATAAATAACTTAATAGTCCAGTTCATTTAGATTGGATTTCGTGAAAACTGGACACTTTGTGTTGGAACAATTATGCTAGGTAAGGATGTATTAGCAACACTTTTAAGTAATTTTACCAATACTTATGATTTAAATTTTTTCGATTTTCTAAATTAAAACTAGCTCACCTGACCATTCCTAATTGGTCATATTTTGACTAGAAGCACAATGAGACCTTCCGAAGCTGCCCGTGAGTCATTAAATGAGACGAATCCTCAAAAACGATCTGAACAAAAGCAATTTTTGTCAGTCAGAGACATATCTATAACGTGATCACTCTTGAATAACAGTGCTTACTAAATCAGGAATCAGTCCGTAACATTTATTTAAACACTGATTTCCCAGGAATTACACAATCACCTACTTATACAATCTATACGAGGAATGTCTTTTAAGTTTTGCATATAGTAACATAGTAGGCCGTGCGGATCGAACGTCAGTACTGAATCTTAAGTTTCACAACGATACGTGCAGTGTTCTCACTACAGTGAATATCTAAGTGACACCAAGTCATTAGAAAAATGGAACTCAACCGAGAACATTTTCGCGCCATAATTTATTACAACTTTCAGAGACAACTATCGCAACAATGCCTTGCTGAGTTACTGTCTGCTTTCGGCAACGAAGTGCCACATCAGCCGAGAATTTTGCATTGGTATGGAGAATTCAAACGTGGACGGGTGAGTCTTAGCGACGATCCCAGGGTGGGTCCACAAAAAACGGCAGTCACCCAGAAAAACGTCGATGCTGTGCGCAAACTCATCAGATAGACATGTGACATATCGCGAGATTGAGGCGTCCTTGAAGATCTCAAAGACCTCAATTCAAAAAACTTTACATGAAGAATTAAGAATAAGAAAATTAGTTTCTCGTTGGATACCCCACCTGTTGACTGAAGAGCAGAAAGCAGCCAGGGTTGATTGGTGTCAAAAAACGCTTGACCGTTTCAATTCCGGAAACTCAAAAATGTGTACAGCATTGTTAGTGGTGATGAATCGTGGATCTACTGTTATGAACCCGAAAATAAACGATAGTCGGCTGTTTGGGTGTTCTAAGTTGAAGAAAAGCCAGCAAAATTCATCCGTTCTCGAAGTGTTTCTGAAAAGATTGTCGGGACATTTGTGTCAAAAGCGGGTCATATTGAAATAATTTCTTTTAATGAGCAAAGAACTGTTACTGCGTATTGGTATACCACCATTTGTTTGCCAAAAGTCATCACCGAGCTTCGAAAAATCAACCCCGAAAGAAGAATCATCCTCCACCAAGACAATGCAAGCCCGCACACAGCCCAAAGAACAAGGTAGTATTTAACGGAAGAAAACGTGGAATTACTGGACCATCCTCCATACAGTCCGGATCTAAGTCCTAAGTCCTAACGATTTATTTACTTTCCCGAAAGTTAAAAACAGACTGCGTGGTCAAAGGTTCCAGTCACCAGAAGAAGCAGTTGACGCATTTAAAAATGCCGTCTTGGATCTGCCAGCAAACGAGTGGAATAAGTGCTTCGAAAACTGGTTTGAGCGCATGCAGATGTGTATTAATCTTCGTGGAGAATACTTTGAAAAACAATAGTCATTTAAAACTACCTACCGTGTTGTTTTATTTCCAATATGCAAACCTTAACAGACATCCCTCGTAATTGTGATTAGTGTAAACATATACACTGACATAGAAAGAAACAGGAAACGTGACACTTGCTATTTATTTGCAATGCTTTCAATTGTAGATTCCTGAAGAAACTAATGAACATTCGTAAAAACACGAAAACGGGAACCTTTTTAGTCAAGGACTAAAAAGTAGTCTGTTATTGGCAGCATTCCCAATATTTCACATCTTTAGTCTCAGTTGGTCTACATCTGGTGTTTCAAATTCGACTTTCACCGTAGAAATCACGGAAACGATTAGTGATACAAATTCGAATGAATGACATTTCATTTAGTGGTTAAGAGCAAGTGATACTTAGAAGGTTTCAAAGTATTTCCGAAAATGCAAAGAATAAATTTTCCCAAAACCGTTTTTATTTTTCCTGACTTCGCTTGAGCTGGACATTAAGACTGGTACTGTGTTTCATCTACAAGCCGGCACAATTAGAAATTAATGTGAAGTTTTGTTCCTTGTACTCTACATCACTAACATTATTTTTCTTATTAGGATCACATTGGTTTGGTCAGGTGCAGCAATGCAGCATACATAAAACTATAGCCATAAATTGATATTAATTAAATGCAAAATGTATTGAAGCTGCTCGAAAATGTTTCATCCGGCTTCTGAAAGTTAGGCTGTCCTATTCTTCAATGATTTTAACCACTAACACAAAAACTCCCAGAAGCATTAATACATCTAAGTGAGGTTTTTTATATTTGTACTTGGGGACTTGGGTGGACCGATGTATCTGAGTATCGTGCTACTTATACGCCAGCTAATCGGGCCGCGAGTCCGAATTTCGCCTTTGGAAATAACATTTTGAAGCCGTGAATGTAGTGGCATCATGTTATTGTCTAGGAATTAAAATAAACAACTGGATCTGGCTAATGGGACGTTAAGTGTCAAAAAAATGTATACTTTGTTAGTTATTTCGAGCTGTACTTAGACATAGAATAATGTCGTAAAAACAATATCTGCTGTTCTGTTATTTTACATAGCTTCTGAAAGTTACGAGGGCCGTTTGTTAAGCCAGGGACTTTTTGAATTTCGCGCACAGTAACCTTGAATGCAACATTGCTGCCGTCAACTGCCATCTTTTGTATGACAACTGTCAAAATTTGAACAAGCTGTGTCATTTCATTGGAATTTGACAGCCGTTGAAAGTAGACAAACTCATAAATTCTAACAAAAATGGGGAAAAGTGAATTTCGTGTTTTAATTAAACATTGTTTGAGAAGGGCAGAACGATCACGGGAGAGTATTATTCAGAGCTGTTAGACAGATTCAACGCTGCTTTGAAGCAAAAACGACCGCATTTGGCGAAAAAAAAATTGCTGTTCCATCAAGACAACACACGGGTACACACGTGTGTAGTCTCGATGGCAAAAATTCATGAACTGATATACGAACTGCTGCCCCATCCAGCCTATTCTCCAGATTTAGCCACCAGCGACTACTTCCTATTTCCAAACCTGAAAAAATGGCTGGGTGGTAAGAAATTTGGGTCGAATGAAGAGGTAATCATTGAACCAAACGCATATTTTGGGAGCCTTGATAAAAACTACTAATCGGAAGGAATAAAAAAATTGGAAAAACGCTGGATTAAATGTATCGGGCTAAAAGGAATGTTGAGAAATAAAATGCTGATTTGCCGAAAAACATTTTTTTTATTTAAAAAGTCACTGACTTATCAAACGGCCCTCGTATATCATCATAATCATTAAATAAAGAGAAAGAAAATAGTTAACATTACGTGAAATAAAATCGAACTGTAGGAAGATAGATTTTCACACATTTGATCTTCTTTAATCCATATCATGTTATCTGCTTTAATAAAATTGTTCAATGAGAACTGTTAATCTATACCCAGCCTAAAAATGCTCTAGCACTGCATGGCTGGTGATATTATCACATAAATATCTATCTAATGAATTTAAGGCCTACTTAGAAAATACCGTTATTTGTGTATTAATAATAGTTTTCAATACTAACCTAAGACACATCATGTGTTTTTGAACTCGGGGTTCCAGTATGTACAGTCTGTGAGTACTGGGCTATGGTATATCACGTCAAGGCCGAGCTGAATTATTATGCCTAACGCACGTTTTCGATATTCTCTGATCGCTTCCATGGCCTGAAGAATTGAATATTTTCCGGAAGATATATCGCCGCCTAAATGCAGAACTGTGTATTTATTTCCGGATATACAACCAGAATCCTACATTATGAGGATTTTGCGAACAGATCGATGCAACTCATAGGTGTAGAACTAACTACATTTGAGATCCTCTTTAAACACTTATATGTGTCTATACTAGGATCATACTAGAACGAGAATTCGCTGGAAAAAAAAATTCTTTCCGTGAGTTTTCATCAGGCGATGTAACGTTCCACTTGGTGGTTATTTTTTATAATCTCAAAGTCAGAGTCGTAACATCACACTGGAACGCGTGGTTCTAGTATGTTGGTCTCTCAACATCTATATAATTCTTTTCATGATTCTCAGTCGTTAAGTTACAACCTCATACGAAATAAGTGAACAGATTGGCTAATGATACGGCGAACGGAAACTAAGGGCGTCGTTCCTACAACTGTATATTTTGCGATTATGTTATAAATAACTATTTGCATGAAATTGTCCATGCTTTTGATTTATATAACATGTTATATCATCCTGAAATTTCCTGCAATTCAAAAAGAAAACATCCCTTCTAAAACGAGAGCACTGACGCTGACATGGAAGCGTAAAGTAGACTATTAAAATCACGGAGGCCGTAAAGGCGTCTTACAAGTTTAGGAATGACTGGCGTACGGCCCTAACTTTCCTGAATAAAATTGCACTCTGCGCAAGCCTATTCTACTTGCTGAAAATTGTTAGTATAAACTCGGATGTAATACTAATTATATCACCTTGAGTGATAACAATTATAATAATGGCGACGTGCCATCTTGCCTTTTGTTTCGATTTTACGTTTCGTATGATCTCGACAGAAAACGGTTTTGGTTGCCCTTATCTGTCAGCATTCCAGCATGGATCCAACTTAGAGATGGTCTGCTCTATGCGAGTCAAAAAACACCGCTGATCGATATTGGAATCGGAAGCGCTTCCGAGACTTGGATTTGTGCTTGCCGAAGAAATAGCTACTTGGAAACTACCTGAAAAACGATCTCGCCAGCAATCGCGGCGTGAAATTGCAACCGATTCTGTCGGTTCTAATTAACGAAATGACCCGAAAAATTAGAATTAGCTGTTAACGTAGATTACTATCCTGCTTGCGGGACACGCGATGGTGTCAGATGTGATAGGAGGCGTTTAACGGGATTGCCAGAACATTACGCTCAAGGGAAGAAGGCACAAAAAAACAGATACGATACTGGGGTCGGAAAGAACTCTCAAACTTCAAGATCGATTACACGTTAGGAGTAGTCGGCTGAGTTGGTCTAAGGATATAAGCCGCCCTTTCGGCCAAGTAGCATCCAGGTGTGTCGCCACTGTACTGAATACCTGCAATTAAGCCATTAGCATTATCTGTAGAAGCTCAATTAAAATGAGAGAATTTATAATTGACATGAAGCCTTTTGCTTTTCATTTCCGACCAACGAATTCAGTCTAGATAAAAAGAGCAACACTATGATTTGCTTTTCTCAAAAATCATATACTTAATCTGTAGTCAGGATGAACATTTATTGTACCATTTTGACACATTTTATGAAGTTCATACTTTTCTGCGAAAACATATGAAAGTGCGTGGGTTCCATACAGTCCTAGTGTTCCAGAAATTTGTCTAAAATGGTGAAGGTTTCTGTGGAATGCAAACAGACGTTTAAATTGAATAATTGATCGATAAGTGTTAATATATTACAGTCGTCGGCGTTGCGAAAAGGCTTACACGTCAACGTTAGGTATCTGGACCGTTGTAAGGCAGTATTGATTTATTTCCATTTATTCTCCAACGCGCCTAGGCATGCTTCTGATCAGGTAGTCAATGTCCTCCTATCTCATTCCAGGCAACCACCAACTCCTCTCGAAGTGCTTCTAGAGTCTGAGGAGGACGTTGCAAATTGAGCAATCTCCTACCCATCATATCCCACACGTGCTCAATTGGGGATAAGTCGGGAGATCTTGGTGGCCATGGTAACACTGTGACATCATTATGTTGAAAGAAGTCTATTGTGACTCTGGGGGATTAACTTGTTGGAAAGTTGGATCTGCCAGGGTGTCAAGATAGGGTAAAAGATGGGGTTCTAGAACTTCGTGGATATAACGCTGCGCGTTCATGTTACCTCTGATGAAGATTAAAGGTGACCTGGAACCATAACCTATAGCACCCCAAACCATAACTCCAACAGTGTGATGAACATGTCTTTCAACAAAAAACTGTGGATTCCTCCTTTCACCACGTCGTCTTCTAACCCTGGCACGACCATCGTGCATGCCTAAACAAAATCGAGACTCGTCACTAAAGACAATACTGTTCCATTCCACATCCCAGAGTGACCGTTGTTTGCACCACTCAAGGCGATTACGTCGGTGTTCTCGAGTTAAAGGGAGGACCCAGTGTGGCCGGTATGAAAACAAGCCAAAAGTTCTCATTCGTCGGTGTTCCGTGTTCTGCAAACCATTCATTTGCAATGGACCTGGTAGTGGAGAAACGGTCCCTTAAGGCCAATAACCTTAGGCGGCGATGTTCACGGTCTGTTGTTCTACGGCGGCGTCCAGTGCCCCTTTGCGTACGGCCTTCTCGAAGCCATGCCTGACAACACCTAACCACAGTGTCTACACTTCTTTGCACTCTAACTGCAATTGCCCGAAAAGAAAGTCCAGCTTCTCGAAGTCCCACTATACGGCACCTATCAAACTCACTAAGTTGACGAAATCGTACAGGTCTCCGTACTCTAGGCATCGTAACTGATCGTAAAGGATGTCAAGAACCAAAATCCGCCAACGTTGATTCTTTACTGCGGCTGAAATATTCATTTTTAGAGCGTTAGTGAATTAAAAAAAAAAGCAGAATAAAAACCGGAATGTCCAACTGATAAGGCTGAAAATTTTTTCACTTGTTATTTACAGTAAGATAAATACATTCACCAACTTTTATTAAAATAAAACCATTTAAACTGGGTGTTCGGATTTATATGTCACTTAGTATATCAATGTAAATAATACAGGATGGCCTATATGTAGCTTACTTATTTGTCCAGTAACTTTAAAATGGAAATTGTGCAAAACTGAGCCCCTTTGATTATGCATTCCATCGCTTCTTAACGTTAATCGTTTCTCTAGCTACATGACGTGTTGCTCCGTTCTGCTGAAGCCATGTCTCTTGCAGGATAAATTCGCTACTTTTAGAAGTGACAAAGCTCGCCAGCAACAGTTTCACTTCGAAAAAGTAACATCTGATGACACAGTGTTTTGAAGGGAATGGCATCAGGCGTAAACAATTTTGCACAAAAATCTACGAAACTAAACCATATATCTTGAGTCTAGGCTCCATGCAGAATTCTAATATTACGCTATGACAGACTACTCTATTTTTAAGTGCTACTGTATGTATTAATGTTCAGTGGCAGTTGATGTCTGCAGCACGAATAATATGAGATTATCTGTAGCAGTTTCATATCTATTGAATGCCAGGAATAGATGATTGAGATCAGCTACTACGCCAACTTTCTCACAGATGTATTACTACCTCAATCTTATTTTTTTATTGATGTGATGATTGATTTTTGTTGTAGTTCATGTAACCGGGACCTTTTTAATGATGTTTAAACTGACAACGTGCGAAATTCACGTGGAAACAGTTTTACATAGCCGACAGTAGTTGCTATTACTTTGGCGACATGCCTATTTTATTCAAAATAGTTTCCATTTCAAATTTACGTTTGTTTTGTGTAAGCTAAGTAACCATCAACAACAGTGGTTCTTCTCTTTTTAAAGTTACTGGACAAACAAGTAAGCTACATATAGGCCATCCTGTATTATTTACATTGATATACTAAGTGACATATAAATCCGAACACCCAGTTTAAATGGTTTTATTATAATAAAAGTTGGAGAATGTATTTATCTTACTGTAAATAACAAGTGAAAAAATTGTTGGACATGGAAATTGTGCAAAACTGAGCCCCTTTGATTATGCATTCCATCGCTTCTTAACGTTAATCGTTTCTCTAGCTACATGACGTGTTGCTCCGTTCTGCTGAAGCCATGTCTCTTGCAGGATAAATTCGCTACTTTTAGAAGTGACAAAGCTCGCCAGCAACAGTTTCACTTCGAAAAAGTAACATCTGATGACACAGTGTTTTGAAGGGAATGGCATCAGGCGTAAACAATTTTGCACAAAAATCTACGAAACTAAACCATATATCTTGAGTCTAGGCTCCATGCAGAATTCTAATATTACGCTATGACAGACTACTCTATTTTTAAGTGCTACTGTATGTATTAATGTTCAGTGGCAGTTGATGTCTGCAGCACGAATAATATGAGATTATCTGTAGCAGTTTCATATCTATTGAATGCCAGGAATAGATGATTGAGATCAGCTACTACGCCAACTTTCTCACAGATGTATTACTACCTCAATCTTATTTTTTTATTGATGTGATGATTGATTTTTGTTGTAGTTCATGTAACGGGGACCTTTTTAATGATGTTTAAACTGACAACGTGCGAAATTCACGTGGAAACAGTTTTACATAGCCGACAGTAGTTGCTATTACTTTGGCGACATGCCTATTTTATTCAAAATAGTTTCCATTTCAAATTTACGTTTGTTTTGTGTAAGCTAAGTAACCATCAACAACAGTGGTTCTTCTCTTTTTAAAGTTACTGGACAAACAAGTAAGCTACATATAGGCCATCCTGTATTATTTACATTGATATACTAAGTGACATATAAATCCGAACACCCAGTTTAAATGGTTTTATTATAATAAAAGTTGGAGAATGTATTTATCTTATTGTAAATAACAAGTGAAAAAATTGTTGGACATTCCGGTTTTTATACTGCTTTTTTTTAATTCACTAACGCTCTAAAAATGAATATTTCAGCCGCAGTAAAGAATCAACGTTGGCGGATTTTGGTTCTTGACATCCTTTACGATCGGTTACGATGCCTAGAGTACGGAGACCTGTACGATTTCGTCAACTTAGTGAGTTAGATAGGGGCCGTATAGTGGGACTTCGGGAAGCTGGACCTTCTTTTCGGGCAATTGCAGTTAGAGTGCAAAGAAGGGTAGACACTGTGGTTAGGTGTTGTCAGGCATGGCTTCGAGAAGACCGTACCCAAAGAGCAAGGGGCACTGGACGCCGCCGTAGAACAACATACCGTGAAGATCGCAGCCTAAGATTATTGGCCTTAAGTTACCATTTCTCCACTACCAGGTCCATTGCAAATGAATGGTTTGCAGAACACGGAAGACCTATTGGCATGCGAAGTGTTTAGCGACGAATGAGAAGTTTTGGCTTGTTTTCATACCGGCCACACTGGGTCCTCCCTTTAACTCGAGAACACCGACGTAATCGCCTTGAGTGGTGCAGACAACTGTCACTCTGGGATCAGGAATGGAACAGTATTGTCTTTAGTGACGACTCTCGATTTTGTTTAGGCATGCACGATGGTCGTGCCAGGGTTAGAAGGCGACGTGGTGAAAGGAGGAATCCACAGTTTTTTGTTGAAAGACATGTTCATCACACTGTTGGAGTTATAGTTTGGGGTGCTATAAAATAAAACCATTTAAACTGGGTGTTCGGATTTATATGTCACTTAGTATAATTTTCTCGTATGTCAATATGGCCTTTTACCCAAATAAATACAACTTGACTACCTACACAGTCAAGATGATTCCTTATAATTCCTTAATACTGAGGAGTGCTGCGACGATAACCAGCAATAAATGTAGATGCCGCTTACCGAATCAATAAGACCCTAGATGCCTTTCTGTGTAGAGTTCTAAAAAGTATCGTCAATGCAACGCCGTTAACAGTCCATGAACAATTATGTTCAGCACAAACTAGACCCCCTGAGAAAAGCTAAACACGTCTACACGGGGGTCCGAACAATTAGTCCACAGACATTCTTTCCCTGCCCTACCGGTAGCCCGCGGCAGTAATACGTGCAATAGAACACTCACCAATGCCGGCAGAGAAGCAGACGCGGCCGATAGGAGAAATCTAAGTGTGTCTAAAAGGTGCGTAGACTTACAAAAAATTGATTTATGCAACTCCCCACCTTTCTACAGCTCCCAACATAGATTAATCTACCTGCTTTTAAAAAAAACAAGATCAAATTTAATCGATTCTTTTTTCCTTTTTGGGCCTTTTTCTCTGCCACCATCAAAACGATTTCGAAAAACTATAAAGCTTTTCAGTCCTTGGTATAGTAGTAACTACTTGTAAAAATTTTATCAAAATTCGAGCGGTACCTCTCAAGTTATAGGTCAGTCAGGCCAACAGACAGACAGGCGGAAATGACAGACAAAGGCCCAATTTCACCAACAACAGTCCGTTATTCTCCACCTACAGGGTAACAGACCGTCAGATACAGCGAATGAGCTTCAGGTTCCAATCAACAAACTTTAGCAACCAATAGTTATGAAATGTTGAAAACAAAATACTGTCAAAGTATAAGATGACAACTTGTCATTGAAGCATCACCAGCTTATTGAATATTAAGAAATTACATACAATTCAGTCAAAAGTTTAAGAAACGTTTGATTTTTGAATTAACTTCATGTTTTAATTTCTATTGTTGATTTTTTATTCATGCTTATATTATTTTCTTCAATTGATATGTGATTCTGGGTGTTTTTTTTTCGTATAAACCTCTTGCAGATAGCCATTAAGCACCTACTTGATGACAGGCTCTACCAAAACATATTGCTCGTTTCCAAACATTCATTCATTCACTTGCCGTTCATCAGAACTATTATGGTATCTTAGATTGATATTCCCACAAAACCATTCAGGTTTTTTGATATCCATATATCCATAAAGTTGAATATTTTTCGTTCTTCAGTAACTGATCAAACATCCACACCATATTCACAGCGATTAATAAATTCCCAAATATACGCCTTAAAGCTACCTTCAAACCTAAAACCTGCAAAAAAACTACAAATCTGCCATATTTTTCTTTTTCACGAGTACACATTCTAGGTTATATTTATATTATACATTATTTGATTACAGCTGATTATTGCATTTCAAGCAGTGACACATGCGTGGGATCTGTCAACTCTTGGTACCAGTCACAAAACATATTATGCTCTGAAGGTTTAATTCCATGCTATTCAATGACACCACGGTGACTTGTGTGATTATCAGCGGCCATTTTGTGAGGGTGCGACAGGGTTGCCAGATTGTGCATTAATATCCCGTTTCACCCTCCTGGTCCCAGTGGAGTAAGTTCCGAAAACTGTTGAAATACACTCTACTATGCTTTATAAGACTATTCGTGACATTTTCCCAAAATCATTGCACAACACTTAAAAAATGCAAATGAAAATTTAAAATTATTTTCTTGACGCCGCAATATAGCTCCGTCGGTACCTTGGGTTATACATCTTGACAGTAGGGATGTTCGATACGTTCCTATATTTAGAAGAACAAACAATAAACATTACTAGTTTTCTTGATTTTTGGACATTGTCTGTGAAACATTTTTCATAATTTTTTGTCTATGTCCATAGTAATTGCATTATGCATCAGGGAGATGTAGAGATTGACACGTCTTACACATATTATCTGTGTTTTAGGATGGAGGGGACATAATGTTTTTATTGCTTTGAAGAAATTCATAATCCCATAAATTAATAAATGATTATTATTATGACGTAAAGGAAGATGAGGAATTGGATGGAATGTATTTTATATTCTATTTTCTTGCAAAATACAGACAAATCCACACTATTCAACAGGTATGTAATGATAACTTTCAGTATATTGAAGTTGGTAAATTCAAAAGTGCCATGCACTAACAAACGTCCAAATCTGCTGCCAAATTTAACAGCTAGAAAATCGACCTATTATTTGCCGCTTTCCCATTCGCTGAGGGGGACAACGGATTGTTAAATGTAAACCTATAACATATATCAAAATACATGAAAGCTGTCCTGTTTTTTCTGTACAAAAGCATCATGTTGGAATCAAAAAGTGGTCTTGTTTATAATACAGTCGAATTTTCACGATTTTATTCAATATTTCAATAGAAATCACTAATTTTCAGATACCTTTGACAGATTCCGTCAAATTGCATTTCGATAAAGTATGTTCTCATTGGTCCATAATATTAATGTTGGTGAAATTGGCCCTAAGTCTTTCTTGATGTAAATGTGATATACCCGTAACACCCAAAAAACACAATCTCATTGTCGAAAATTTTTGGGATTACAATCTTTTGGCATTAGGCTAGGGAAGTAAAGGTAAGGCCTAAGCCAATGAACCAAACACTGCGCAGCTGAAGAAATATATTTTTCCTAACAAGAAGTGAGGGGAAACGTAATCAAGATAGAGCGGTTTCCATATACGGACATTTATGCGATATCATTTATCACGCACCTTCCAGCTTTCAATGAAAGTGGATGGATCAGGCAGCTATGTATTTGTCTTGTATTTAATACTATGTGTAATTTCGGGTAACAATTTATTAGGTAACTGTGTATTCTCATCTTTCACTGAAAAAATCACACTGTATATAGAAATTAAATGCATATCTTCTATTATGAGACAACTTCTCTGTATGGTTAAGAATGAATACACATATAGAGTATGCTTAATATTCCTATCAGCAGTTAAAATCTTACACCCCAAAACTGATGCTAGACATGTTGGTAGCAAAACATTTGAAATGTCTCAATGAGCTATTCATTCCAGCTAGTCGGTGTCCAGATCATCGACAGCTACTGGTAAAGACCCAGGTTATTTGTTTACGGCGAAGAAGTAATTTTTTCGACACAACCTTCTGATTGCGCACAAAGCCCACATAAAACCTGGCTTCGAGTATTTATCACATGTTCCCGGTTCTGTCGCCCCGACTACATTGACCGAACTCGATGCTGCTCAGAGGAGGTCTCTATGATACTTCCTTAGTGGACAGAATCGGGACCCTATGACGTTACCGCGTCTTGAACCTTCCAAACGGACAATCCTGGCTTCTGCCCCTCATCCCAAATCTATCGAACCTAGGCAGTTCCCAAATTGGATTAACAAGTTTAACTTTGAGTTATTCCTTACAGTAGTCGTTATGGCCTGGCTTCTGCCTACACCACTTTTTGGGTATATAAGTAAAGTGGAAAACTTCGTAAAGGATGGGGTGTGATTTGTATGTATGTGTGATTGTTTTTTTATAATCGAAACTCTTGGCTGGTCGAAATGGTTCTTAGCTATATTTGATGAAAATCAGTTAAGCTGCTTCAAAGTTGAAACTGGTGTACGTGGGGGTGACCTATTAATCTGACTGATTTTAACCATTGACACAAAAACTCCCAAAAGGATGAACCCACGTAAGTTAGTTGTTTTGAGCTGTACTTAGATATATATAGGTACTAAGTGACATATAAATCCGAACACCCAGTTTAAACGGTTTTATTTTAATAAAATTTTGTATAAGTACTTAATGAAGCATAATAAGTAAATAATAAAAATTTCAAAATGATTGCACTGCCTTAAAGCCCTTTGACCTTTAATAATGTGTGGATGCACCCTGATGTGCTACGCATTCTCCAACGCGCCTAGGCATGCTTCTGATCAGGTGGTCAATGTCCTCCTGTGGTATCTCATTCCAGGCAACCACCAACTCCTCTCGAAGTGTTTCTAGAGTCTGAGAAGGACGTTGCAAATTGAGCAATCTCCTATCCATCATATCCCACAAGTGCTCAATTGGGGATAAGTCGGGAGATCTTGGTGGCCATGGTAACAATGTGACATCATTATGTTGAAAGGAGTCTATTGTGACTCTTGCAACATGTGGTCGGGCATTATCTTGTTGGAAAGTTGGATCTGCCAGGGTGTCAAGATATGGTAAAAGATGAGGTTCTAGAACTTCGTGGATATAACGCTGCGCGTTCATGTTACCTCTGATGAAGATTAAAGGTGACCTGGAACCATAAGCTATAGCACCCCAAACCATAACTCCAACAGTGTGATGAACATTTCTTTCAACAAAAAACTGTGGATTCCTCCTTTCACCACGTCGCCTTCTAACCCTGGCACGACCATCGTGCATGCCTAAACAAAATCGAGACTCGTCACTAAAGACAATACTGTTCCATTCCTGATCCCAGAGTGACCGTTGTCTGCACCACTGAAGGCGATTACGTCGGTGTTCTCGAGTTAAAAGGAGGACCCAGTGTGGCCGGTATGAAAACAAGCCAAAACTTCTCATTCGTCGGTAAACACTTCGCATGCCAATAGGTCTTCCGTCTTCTGCAAACCATTCACTTGCAATGGACCTGGTAGTGGAGAAACGGTCCCTTAAGGCCAATAATCTTAGGCGGCGATCTTCACGGTCTGTTGTTCTACGGCGGCGTCCAGTGCCCCTTGCTCTTTGCGTACGGCCTTCTCAAAGCCATGCCTGACAACACCTAACCACAGTGTCTACACTTCTTTGCACTCTAACTGCAATTGCCCGAAAAGAAAGTCCAGCTTCCCGAAGTCCCACTATACGGCCCCTATCAAACTCACTAAGTTGACGAAATCGTACAGGTCTCCGTACTCTAGGCATCCTAACCGATCGTAAAGGATGTCAAGAACCAAAATCCGCCAACGTTGATTCTTTACTGCGGCTGAAATATTCATTTTTATAGCGTTAGTGAATTAAAAAAAAGCAGTATAAAAACCGGAATGTCCAACTGATAAGGCTGAAATTTTTTTCACTTGTTATTTACAGTATGATAAATACATTCACCAACTTTTATTAAAATAAAACCATTTAAACCGGGTGTACGGATTTATATGTGACTTAGTATAATAATGTCGTAAACAGGACTGCAACTTTGTTGCTTTACATATATTCAACATTACGTAGGTACTACAATGTCTGTATCGTAAGCATTAAATGATGCTTTGCTAATGAATGTACCAGCATGAGAGTTTCTTGAAGGTGAGAGGGGCTCGTTAATTTGTCAAATATCTCATAGAGTTCATGGTCAACTTGATTGATGTCATCATAGATGGAGAGCCATGATATATGGATGAAGAGTCTTCTACAACCCCCCCCCCCCCTTCAGAAAAAAAATAATAGGTAGCCTAGAACACTGTAGAAGCTCGGTTGTCCCTTTGTGATAATACACCAAGCTGTATACGCAGATTCACGATCCATGACAATCGCTTCCCATCCGAGCTATAAGTTATCGAGAGGAAGGTAAATGGAGGCGACGTGAGTCGATTCCTCCATTGAAAAATTGATATAAATACCAGAAGAGTAAAAGGGGAAAGAGGCAGACTCAACTTTGAAAAGGCGACACGAACTGCGTGTGGGGTTATGCTGTTCCCATTGCAATATAAATCACTTAATAGTCCAGTTCATTTAGATTGGATTTCGTGAAAACTGGACACTTTGTGTTGGAACAATTATGCTAGGTAAGGATGTATTAGCAACACTTTTAAGTAATTTTACCAATACTTATGATTTCAATTTTTTCGATTTTCTAAATTGAAACTAGCTCACCTGACCATTCCTAATTGGTCATATTTTGACCAGAAGCACAATGAGACCTTCCGAAGCTGCCCGTGAGTCATTAAATGAGACAAATCCTCAAAAACGATCTGAACAAAAGCAATTTTTGTCAGTCAGAGACATATCTATAACGTGATTACTCTTGAATAACAGTGCTTACTAAATCAGGAATCAGTCCGTAACATTTATTTAAACATTGATTTCCCAGGAATTACACAATCACCTACTTATACAATCTATACGAGGAATGTCTTTTAAGTTTTGCATATAGTAACATAGTAGGCCGTGCGGATCGAACGTCAGTACTGAATCTTAAGTTTCACAACGATACGTGCAGTGTTCTCACTACAGTGAATATCTAAGTGACACCAAGTCATTAGAAAAATGGAACTCAACCGAGAACATTTTCGCGCCATAATTTATTACAACTTTCAGAGACAACTATCGCAACAATGCCTTGCTGAGTTACTGTCTGCTTTCGGCAACGAAGTGCCACATCAGCCGAGAATTTTGCATTGGTATGGAGAATTCAAACGTGGACGGGTGAGTCTTAGCGACGATCCCAGGGTGGGTCCACAAAAAACGGCAGTCACCCAGAAAAACGTCGATGCTGTGCGCAAACTCATCAGATAGACATGTGACATATCGCGAGATTGAGGCGTCCTTGAAGATCTCAAATACCTCAATTCAAAAAACTTTACATGAAGAATTAAGAATAAGAAAATTAGTTTCTCGTTGGATACCCCACCTGTTGACTGAAGAGCAGAAAGCAGCCAGGGTTGATTGGTGTCAAAAAACGCTTGACCGTTTCAATTCCGGAAACTCAAAAAATGTGTACAGCATTGTTAGTGGTGATGAATCGTGGATCTACTGTTATGAACCCGAAAATAAACGATAGTCGGCTGTTTGGGTGTTCTAAGTTGAAGAAAAGCCAGCAAAATTCATCCGTTCTCGAAGTGTTTCTGAAAAGATTGTCGGGACATTTGTGTCAAAAGCGGGTCATATTGAAATAATTTCTTTTAATGAGCAAAGAACTGTTACTGCGTATTGGTATACCACCATTTGTTTGCCAAAAGTCATCACCGAGCTTCGAAAAATCAACCCCGAAAGAAGAATCATCCTCCACCAAGACAATGCAAGCCCGCACACAGCCCAAAGAACAAGGTAGTATTTAACGGAAGAAAACGTGGAATTACTGGACCATCCTCCATACAGTCCGGATCTAAGTCCTAAGTCCTAACGATTTCTTTACTTTCCCGAAAGTTAAAAACAGACTGCGTGGTCAAAGGTTCCAGTCACCAGAAGAAGCAGTTGACGCATTTAAAAATGCCGTCTTGGATCTGCCAGCAAACGAGTGGAATAAGTGCTTCGAAAACTGGTTTGAGCGCATGCAGATGTGTATTAATCTTCGTGGAGAATACTTCGAAAAACAATAAAGTCATTTAAAACTACCTACCGTGTTGTTTTATTTCCAATATGCAAACCTTAACATAGAAAGAAACAGGAAACGTGACACTTGCTATTTATTTGCAATGCTTTCAATTGTAGATTCCTGAAGAAACTAATGAACATTCGTAAAAACACGAAAACGGGAACCTTTTTAGTCAAGGACTAAAAAGTAGTCTGTTATTGGCAGCATTCCCAATATTTCACATCTTTAGTCTCAGTTGGTCTACATCTGGTGTTTCAAATTCGACTTTCACCGTAGAAATCACGGAAACGATTAGTGATACAAATTCGAATGAATGACATTTTATTTAGTGGTTAAGAGCAAGTGATACTTAGAAGGTTTCAAAGTATTTCCGAAGATGCAAAGAATAAATTTTCCCAAAACCGTTTTTATTTTTCCTGACTTCGCTTGAGCTGGACATTAAGACTGGTACTGTGTTTCATCTACAAGCCGGCACAATAAGAAATTAATGTGAAGTTTTGTTCCTTGTACTCTACATCACTAACATTATTCTTCTTATTAGGATCACATTGGTTTTGGTCAGGTGCAGCGTACATAAAACTATAGCCATAAATTGATATTAATTAAATGCAAAATGTATTGAAGCTGCTCGAAAATGTTTCATCCGGCTTCTGAAAGTTAGACTGTCCTATTCTTCTATGATTTTAACCACTAACACAAAAACTCCCAAAAGCATTAATACATCTAAGTGAGGTTTTTTATATTTTGTACTTGGGGACTTGGGTGGACCGATGTATCTGAGTATCGTGCTACTTATACGCCAGCTAATCGGGCCGCGAGTCCGAATTTCGCCTTTGGAAATAACATTTCGAAGCCGTGAATGTAGTGGCATCATGTTATTGTCTAGGAATTAAAATAAACAACTGGATCTAGCTAATGGGACGTTAAGTGTCAAAAAAAATGTATACTTTGTTAGTTATTTCGAGCTGTACTTAGACATAGAATAATGTCGTAAAAACAATATCTGCTGTTCTGTTATTTTACATAGCTTCTGAAAGTTACGAGGGCCGTTTGTTAAGCCAGGGACTTTTTGAATTTCGCGCACAGTAACCTTGAATGCAACACTGCTGCCGTCAACTGCTATCTTTTGTATGACAACTGTCAAAATTTGAACAAGCTGTGTCATTTCATTGGAATTTGACAGCCGTTGAAAGTAGACAAACTCATAAATTCTAACAAAAATGGTGAAAAGTGAATTTCGTGTTCTAATTAAACATTGTTTGAGAAGGGCAGAACGATCACGGGAGAGTATTATTCAGAGCTGTTAGACAGATTCAACGCTGCTTTGAAGCAAAAACGACCGCATTTGGCGAAAAAAAAATCGCTGTTCCATCAAGACAACACACTTGTACAGATGTGTGTAGTCTGGATGGCAAAAATTCATGAACTGATATACGAACTGCTGCCCCATCCAGCCTATTCTCCAGATTTAGCCACCAGCGACTACTTCCTATTTCCAAACCTGAAAAAATGGCTGGGTGGTAAGAAAT
Source organism: Acanthoscelides obtectus (assembly GCA_963669975.1). Taxonomy (NCBI): domain Eukaryota; kingdom Metazoa; phylum Arthropoda; class Insecta; order Coleoptera; family Chrysomelidae; genus Acanthoscelides; species Acanthoscelides obtectus. The sequence goes on along the minus strand of CAVLJG010000001.1, from coordinate 80,632,421 downwards.
TTGGATCGAATGAAGAGGTAATCATTGAACCAAACGCATTTTTTGGGAGCCTGGATAAAAACTACTAATCGGAAGGAATAAAAAAATTGGAAAAACGCTGGATTAAATGTATCGGGCTAAAAGGAATGTTGAGAAATAAAATGCTGATTTGCCGAAAAACATTTTTTTTATTTAAAAAGTCACTGACTTATCAAACGGCCCTCGTATATCATCATAATCATTAAATAAAGAGAAAGAAAATAGTTAACATTACGTGAAATAAAATCGAACTGTAGGAAGATAGATTTTCACACATTTGATCTTCTTTAATCCATATCATGTTATCTGCTTTAATAAAATTGTTCAATGAGAACTGTTAATCTATACCCAGCCTAAAAATGCTCTAGCACTGCATGGCTGGTGATATTATCAAATAAATATCTATCTAATGAATTTAAGCCCTACTTAGAAAATACCGTTATTTGTGTATTAATAATAGTTTTCAATACTAACCTAAGACACATCATGTGTTTTTGAACTCGGGGTTCCAGTATGTACAGTCTGTGAGTACTGGGCTATGGTATATCACGTCAAGGCCGAGCTAAATTATTATGCCTAACGCACGTTTTCGATATTCTCTGGTCGCTTCCATGGCCTGAAGAATTGAATATTTTCCGGAAGATATATCGCCGCCTAAATGCAGAACTGTTGTATTTATTTCCGGATATACAACCAGAATCCTACATTATGAGGATTTTGCGAACAGATCGATGCAACTCATAGGTGTAGAACTAACTACATTTGAGATCCTCTTTAAACACTTATATGTGTCTATACTAGGATCATACTAGAACGAGAATTCGCTGGACAAAAAAAAAATTCTTTGCGTGAGTTTTCATCAGGCGATGTAACGTTCCACTTGGTGGTTATTTTTTATAATCTCAAAGTCAGAGTCGTAACATCACACTGGAACGCGTGGTTCTAGTATGTTGGTCTCTCAACATCTATATAATTCTTTTCATGATTCTCAGTCGTTAAGTTACAACCTCATACGAAATAAGTGAACAGATTGGCTAATGATACGGCGAACGGAAACTAAGGGCGTCGTTCCTACAACTGTAAGATGCCTTTATGGCCACCTTGACATCTATAATTTTCTACTGCTCCGTGTCAACGCTATATTTTGCGATTATGTTACAAATAACTATTTGCATGAAATTGTCCATGCTTTTGATTTATATAACATGTTATATCAGCCTGAAATTTCCTGCAATTCAAAAAGAAAACATCCCTTCCAAAACGAGAGCACTGACGCTGACATGGAAGCGTAAAGTAGACTATTAAAATCACGGAGGCCGTAAAGGCGTCCTACAAGTGTAGGAATGACTGACGTACGGCCCTAACTTTCTTGAATAAAATTGCACTCTGCGCAAGCCTATTCTACTTGCTCTTGCACACACATGCAACACGTGATGGGTGACTGGTGTCTTTTCTCATTTTCTGAAAATACTTCTTAATAAATGTATTCGACAGTCACAGAGTACTACATAAAGGATTTTTTCACTAGTCCACGGTGTAGCACTGTGCAGTACCGGGAACTGATACCCAAATTCTCGCGAAGAACGGGAATAGGAGACGATGGATGTGACGATATCCAAATGTCAAAAAAATCACGTGGTACAGTTAACCGCCTAACGTGCAAAAATGCTGCACAACATGCTCCAACCAATCACTCCCGGTGTAACAACAACAACAATGTTCAAGACAGAGAAAATTAAAAAAACATATTTCTTTGGTTAACAAACTCCCATTCGAGGAGACTTATTGTATATGTATGTGTGAGGGTGGTGGACAGTAGTTCCTGTATCTTCACTCTGACCTGCCAAAAACCCTGACAGGACCTATAAAAATTTCATTAAGCGGAGTGATCGAATGTCACGATTCCATGACAGATACCAATAAAGGCATTAAATTCCGGAGCTCCATACCGGTATTCAGTATATCTGCAATGATATTATTGTATCTGTATCTCAATACATGAATAAAATATTGGAATGGAATGAATTTCAACTTGTCATGTTTTTATTGCAGCCTTGGGTGCCCAAACTGGAGGGAACAGTGGCAACTCGCTGATCGAAAGCACCACCAGAGGGCCGCATTTTGACCTGTCGGCCTCTAAGAATGTCTCAGCCCTCCTTGGAAAAACAGCATACCTCAACTGTAGAGTCAAGAATCTAGCAAACAGAACGGTAAGTAGTTTTATTTTAATCGTCATCCGAAATTATTTTTGGTCACCTAGGGTTGAATCAAGCCGAGAACTCCAGATGCTGATTTTTGCAGACGATTGGTATATCCATATGTAAAAGCCAAAACTTCAAACATGCTATATGAGGTTGCGAAAAGTTAAAAATCCAACCTAAATATACAATTTGATACAGTGCTGTGCATGTTGCCGCACGGGTATTACGTATCTTGAAAAGTGACATGTAGATTTTTTTTAGATAATATTGTTTTTTTGAGACATTATGCAGTTTTTCCTACCAGATGTTAACTTAGCACTAGCTGATGGACACTTGTTGTGAACTCGTTTTGTAGTTGTAGGTGTTGCCTAACCATCGTGAGGCGTCAGGTGTCAATGTTTGGCTCTGATGTGGTGTGAAATCTGTTTCAGAGATGGCAGAACTGTATTTAACGGCAATGCATAGGTTCATCGTGAAGACTTGTGTGCTAATAATATGTGTTGATGATAATTCCATTGGATTCTTTTCTCAAATACACCTATCTGAGATTCAAAGCTAGAAATTAATTGCGCATCCACTTTTTCTTATCCATCCTGGAAATTACACATATACATGCGTGGACGGAATATAACTCATAAACAAATACATTTTGGGAAAATCAATTTATGGGATGTTATACATGACACTTGACGGCACATTTCTGAAATATTTGCAATTATACAGGGTGACCCAATTTTGACCTACATATCAAAGTTGTGATTTTTTAAGTGGAGTGCCTCAAGTTTTATTACATATTTGGATAAACCAATTCAACAGAAGAAGATTGATATAACATAATATGGGGTTTTGGTAATTAGTTACTGAGATATAAGGCATTTTGTCCACAAAAACCGTCCAATTCGGCAACCCCTCAATCCGCCATTTTAAAATTTGGAGTGCTGAATTTTGTATAGAAAAAACTTACACACCTCAGCTTCTACCTTATTTGTTTTTTGCACATACAAAAACGCAAATTGTACATTTTCTCAAAAATTTCAAATACATCAAACTGTATATTTGTGCAAGTTTGGATTCAATTTTGTATTAGCTTTTTTTTTGGTATGAACTTTGATGCAGATAAAATCAATAGGTTTTGAGTTATTAATCTTTTAATAGAACAACACACCAAAATTAAAGAAAACAATCACGTCATCCATGGAAACAAAACACAAACAGTGGGCTAGTTCCATATTGCCACTAAGAATCCAGATTTAGCGTAAAAACTAATAACAATCAGAACAGTACAAATCAGCTTCAAGCGTAATAGAGAAAAACAAGTATAACAACAACATGAACAAACGACTATCACTACTCAAGGCCTAAACTACAATATCTGCTCGAAAATATATCCATCATGTTGAATACGCAGCCGTAGTCTTTGGATAATTGACCGTTACACATCCCTCAGTATGTGTTCCATTATGTTTAGAAAAGCATCCTTAATTCTTTTCCTCCATATTTTCCAGGGTAGATTGTGGATACCCATAAACCTCTTGCTCAACGTAGCCCCATAGACAGAGGTCCATCGGTGTCATATCTGGTGATCTAGGAGGTCAAGATATAGGCCCATCATGACCGATCCAACGATTGTTACTCCAGGTGTCCAAATAGTTACGCACACGATTATGATGATGCCCAGGTGCGCCGTCATGTTGGAAGTACGTATGCATCCGAGTTTGCAGGTTGACATCCCCTAAATGCAAAGGCAAATGCTCAATCAAAAAATTCAAGTATTCTGTACCTGTTAATCTGTTGTCGAAAAAGAAAGGCCCGATAACGTGTCTGCCAATAACTCCTCCCCGAACATTCAAGCTCCATTTGTTTTGGAAATCTATTTGCCTAACCCAGTAAGGGTTTTCCGTTGCATAATAGTGCATGTTATGCCTGTAGACAACACCTATGCTCTTAAAAGTTGCCTCATCGTTAAAAAGAGCCTTATTCAGGAAAGTAGTGTCTTCGCTCACTTTAGTTAGCGTTATTCTACTACTCCATTCGAACTGCTAAATCCTGAGGATGAAGGCCTTGATGCAAGCATAGGTGATATGGATGATTCCTATGCTTGTGAATAGTCCTTTGAACTAACGTTCTGCATATATCAGTTTCTGCTCCAATTTGCAGTGCACTTAAATGAGGATCTTCCTACAACTTTAATAGAACCTCCAACTGATTCGCCTCATTCGTGACACTTGGATTAATTTAATTCATTTTTACTATATTCCACTACTCCACTTGATTTAAAACATTCTCGTTGTGTGGAAAATGCTTCCGGCCTTCGATGTCGCATGTTTGGGTACCGTTGCTTATAAATGCGACATGCTAGGAGGCTATTTCTTTGGGCTTCGCCCAAAACGAGCACCATGTTCACCATTTTTTCTTTAGAAAATTTCATTTTCAAACATGTTTTTATTATAATGCTCACGCTAATTTTGATAGTTTGCAACTAATCAACAATTTATTTGATTCCAAGGATGTTGCCATACTTTAGGGAATTAAGCCGTTCCATAAAAGACGTGGTAATAATCGACAATTAGCCGTAAAATCCCTCATGTGTCTAGTATCAAAAAAAGCTTATAAAAAATTGAATCCAAACTTGCATTTGTAATTTTTGAGAAAAACTACAATTTACGTCTTTGACCACCCTGTATGAGCAATACTTAAAATTCGAAGAAGTAACAAACAAGATAAAAGATGAAGTGTTTTTTTTATACAAAATTTGGCAATCCAAATTTCGAAATGGCGGACTGAGGGGTTGCCGAAGTAGGAGCTTCTCTAGACAAAACACCTTATATCTCAGTAGTTAATTACCAAAACCCCATAGTATGTTATATAGATTTTCTTCTTTTGAATTGGTTTATCCAAATATGCAATAGAATTTGAGACATTCACGTTAAAAAATCACAGCTTTGATATGCAGGGTGACTTTGAAGTTGAGTCATTTTTTACTTCGTTTGAGCCACGCAACAAACACCACTATCCACTCACGCGTGACCGACTGACACATTGACTGAATACAACTGAATAAAATTGTAGTAAAAACATCGTGATAAGCGTTTCAAATTCTTTTGCTTTTTTGTTTCCGATGTGATGAACGGATAAGGCGGATTATATCCGTTGTTGCCAAACACGAGCACATAATATTATTAGACAGGGCGGTACTCAAACTTCTAAAGGGCTATAACTTTGTTACTTTAATTTTACCACAAAAATGTTAAAGGAAAAAGCATTTCTTTTGATTAGATCTACTCACTGTTAAACTAAATGACTCCACTTCGAAGTATAACATCGCATAAATAGATAGATAAATAGATTTTCTCAAAATGTATTTGTTTATGGGTAATATTCCGTCCACACATGGATGGGCCACCCATATATATTTGCAAATTTTCTGAATTTCAAAAATGAGAGAGATAAGAAATGATGATATTCATTGTACACTGTCGAATTAAAAGTCATATGCATGCTAACAGTAATTACAACAAAGTTTGTGAAAACATAAAAAAAGACATTAAAAATCGTGACTTATAACTGTGAACATAACCCGTCTTCAGAAAGGACAACATTTAAATAACCTGTCGGGCACAACTAGTGCATACTTCATTGGCAGCAGATTCAGTAATGATTTTCTCACACAGCAAATATCACTGATTTTGTATACATGCAGACCAATACACACAATCATCCAGAGGCGATCTTGCTATTCAAAAAATTTTCTTCTCAGAGATGAAAACTATAGACTTTTCGGCTTCACAAAACAAATGCAACCAACAATGCGTGTAGTTGAGCCATTCCTGCATAGATGGACGCTCACAACGATACTAGTGAACCGTGCAGCGCCAGTTCGGGTAATACCATCTGAAGGAGGCCGTAGTACTGAGAGGCATAGCACCTTGGCTGAGGTGCCTAATTCAATTATGCCTACGTATAGCATATAGATGGCAGCGCTAGTGTGGTTTGAGATAGGACTGTCTGAAGTAGATGGGGACAAATAGATTTTATAGAAAAGTAACGTACCTTCCACGGTACTTCGTCAAGTTTTGACATCTATTGAAGCGAACAGCTGTTCAGCAATAATTATCGACAACTCCGTTTATTTATAACTTCAGAAATGACCGCCACCCTAATCAGCGCCATCTACTTCTCGCCTTCCAGATTATTCCTTACTATATCCTTATTGGCATAGTGGAATTTCTGCAAGTTGCCTGCGGTATTTAAATTAACAAGTATTGTCGATAAAATGTTATCAAAGGAATGTCTGGTGAAGCAAAGGTTTTATTGATTTGTAGGAAACATTTCGTGTATATTGGAGTGAAAATTTACCGTAACTTCATCTCGGCCTATAACCCCTCTCAAACCTAGTGGTCAGATCATTATGCCACTTGTGCGAAGCTCCGGGGGTTTTTGTTCGAGAAACTCGGAGAGGCTAGTTCGGAAAGCCTCAATTGATTAAAATGTTTAGCCATCATTGTCGTTTTGCAATTTTTCCAGCAAAGTGTAATATTTCTGTGAATTTATTTTGTCCCCTTCTGCTAAAATATTTCGAAAAACAGAGACCGCAAGGCAAAATTGGGTTTCAGAACTGTTTGCTGAGGCTTCTGGAATGAAAGAACCTAAGTTCAGATGCGCCGTTTTGTATAAAACTTCTATTTATAGCGGCGATTATGGATGGTAGGTGGAGTACCCAGACAACAGATCTTTTTCACTATGTTCGCATCTCTTACGACAGCAAGGACCCGCACAGGTATTATGTAAAAACCGGCAGAAAAACCTATAAAATCTCATCTTGCAGACTAGTTTAGCTTTTAGGGTGCAAACATCATTCCACGTTTGCTCACTAGGATCGCGTCCATCTATGGAGGAATGAATCAGCTAAACGCATTTTTGGTTGCATATGTTTTGTGAAGCCGATTAGTCTGCAGCTTTCATATCTGAGAATAATGTTGGTTGAATAGCAAGAACGCATCTGGATGACTGCGTTTATTGGTCTGCATGTGTATAAAATCAGTGATATTTGCTGTGTGAAAAAATCATTACTGAATATGCTGCCAATGACTTATATCTATTAGCTGTGCCCGACGGGTTATTTATATGTAGTCCTTTCTGAAGACAGGCTATCTTTAAAGTTATAAGCTACGATTTTTTACTGTTTTTGTGTTTTCAAAAACTTTATGGAGGATTACGGGAATTCGCCGCACCCGCGTTCTGCGTAATTACTGTTAGCGTGTACATGACTCATAATTCGACAGTGTACTGTGAAAAACCTACATAATGTCAGAAAAAAGTAACACAATGTCTAAGAAAATCGACATAATGTTGCGTTCCAAGATACGTAATACCCGTGGTGGTTATTGTCGTCAATGTTGGATCGTCCCACGCGAGGTGCATCTTAAAAACCAAATTCACCTAATTGGCAAATGGCATACCATTTCATAAATGTCTACACCTAAGGCTGAGCCACTTTACACGGAGCATGTTTCGCTTCCAGTTTCTGCCCCTGTCGAGCTCCTATAAACACAAATAATAAGCTGGTATGGAAGAGTAATTTTTGGTATCTATTTTCATTTAATTTTTGAGGCAACAAACAGCGGCAAGTTATTTTTGTTTATAATGCTACAATGATTTTTAAAATAGCACCCCAAAAATAAAAATTTATATGCATTAGCGTAAAAGGGACAGCTGAAAGTTTCAAGATGGTGGCTTTGCGCCATTTAAAAATATTTTTAAAGGAACGGGAGGTCATTTGATACCTCGTTTTGAAGGTCTTATTTCTACTATAGAGTTACTAACGTTCAAAATGACCATATTTGGAGAATATTATAAGGCTGTTAAAGTTGAGCGTTTTTGTACATTAAGTCGCTTGTAACTCAACAACCACCACCCTTCAAAATCTTACAGTATATTACATGTTTTCTTCTCTTGGAAGGGTGTATCCGAATATGTAATAAAATATGGAACATACAATTGAAATATTTCATCTGCCAATTTTTTCAACCAGAATATCTATACTTTATTGCACATTCATATAGACCCTTCTAAAAACGGAAGATTGATACCACATACTATAACGTTTTAATTAGTGGTTTTTACGCTTAAGCGATTCAATGGTTAGTGATTTTATATTCTGGGATTATGAGGGGCTTCAAAGTGAATTATCTCATGACCCCCTGTCTACTAAAAATTTTTTTCACAATATGGCATCCAGCCCCCATCCATTTGGGTCAATTTCATCATTCCAAAATTCAGCTCCCTAACTTAACTTCTTCAGAAAATAAAAAAGGTTTTCTGAAAGGCACTGTACTAGGCTATTAGACTTCTGAACCGAACTGCCGACTGGCCGAGGTTTAGCTGTATATTTTTACAGATAGCACGTCTTTCAAAATTCGCAGAACTTCTCGTCCAGTCCAGTAGAAGGACTACGTATTAAAAGCGTGTGAGCAGAACAGAAAGTAGCGTCTAAATTTCAGATAAACAAAAATAAATACAGCAAATTTGCCAAAAACTATGTTCCAGCGACCTCCTTTAGAGACAAGTATTTTTTATAGAAAAAAAGCGCGCGAGACTTCACAGAAACTTGGAATGTTATCTTATGTTCCAGAAGGTTTTTGTATCAAACTGAAGTATATGTAAGTGATTATACTTATAAAGAAACCCTTTATCAGACTCATAAAGCGCTTGCCAAAACTTTATTACAGGATGAACTTGCGTCGTTCACACCAGTTTCATAAAATGTCTAAGCCTTTGCGCGGTCAAGATGTGTCTTTTCAACTGAACTCATCCCTAATGCCTTACATCTTGGCGTAAGAGTATTTTTTTAAGCCTGTTTTGAATAATAAAATGTGGGATACATATTCTGAGATATCTTGAATAGCCAATCTGCTTGACGGAACCATTTATAGCTTTTATAGGTGCGAAAGGATAGTGTGCAGCAACGACTGTCAAACCCGCCAGTGTTCGCTCTCAAGACACATCAAGAGGCAATAAAGAGAATGAAGGAAACCAGGAAATGGGACATTAAGACCCTGTCGAAAAAAGGAAGGAGTCGAAATCTCCCAAACTTAAACCCGTTTTATTGGGTATAAAGTAAGAAATTGATTCAACCCCCCGAATAATCTTCTGCTCTGGATTTGCTATATTGGATGTAATAAAAATAAAGGTTGACAGAAATATGTTGAGTTGGCGGTATCTCTATGGCGCCCGTTTCTAATAGATAAGCGTTGAAAGATGGAGCTTTGTTGAAAGAAGCCGGTAAGTTCGACATAGATGAGCCAATTAGGCTGCCACTTCAGATGAATTGTGATACATTGAGAGATATACGGTAATTCAAGAAAATCGAAGAGATCAGAAAGAACGAAGCGTATATATTCGCATTGCATTGTTTTAGTGCAAACTTTTGACTCATAAGACTACCATTGCAAACCAAAGTGACAATGTTGTATCAATATAACAATAACACTTACCGGTGGGAAGATTTACCATCATTGGCTTGTGCCGCTCTTTTCCAATTATACAAGAACAACGTTGACCTAATCATCTAACTCCCGAATTATCCGCAAACACTCGCACTTCCAAAACGTAACACAATAATAGGAATATAATAACACAACGGTAAAAAAAAACTTATGTCAAGTCCTCTTATGGAATGAACTTTAATCTTTACTAATATGGATACTCAGATTTTTGAGACAAGCAAATCGCAGACTTGCTCCTTCAACCTAGCCTGAATCCATTGGTTCACTCCAGTTCTGATACTATGCAGGGTTAGTAGAAAAAACCGGAACGGTGGATTATCTCAGCAACCGTCAAATATAAATGAACCAAATTTTGTGGAAAGGGATATCTCAACATGAAGAATTCAAAAATTATATTTGAAAGGTTTCCAGGTTTATAGTTTTTTCTCTAAGTTAGAAAATCTTAGAATTTTAAACGGAATACCCTAATTTTTATTATTGTAATCAATTGCCTGTATCAACTTTATTATGACCTGATATTAACCTTTTTGTTACTCCAGTCAATTTCGGAGATATGGCATCACGCTTTGTTTTATTCCTTACACTTTCATCTTAGTAAGAAATCATCCGTTTGTTTGTTTTGCAAAATAAACAAGAAGACGTGTTATTCGTTGGTTTGTAATGTCATGGAGACGTCAGAACCATAACAATTAGAAATGTCAAAACAATTCAAAAGTGACAAATATTGCGGGCGTTATTATGCCATTTCTACTTAACAAAGAACAGCGAATTGAAATTCTTATTTTTCGAGGATATGGAGATAAACAAAGACCTTATCAAGAAGTGTGCAATTTGTTTAATGCGCTCTATCCCGAAAAACAAATTAAAAAATCTACCATCTGCAGGACAGTAAGAAACTTTCTCGAAACCGGTGGTATGAAAAGGAAACGTAGATCAGGGAGACCTAAAACTGCTACTAGCGATAAGAATAATTTAAATGTTCTTTTACAACTCGAAGAAAACCCTAGGACAAGTACCATACAGTTAGCCCTTAATACGCGGATAAGTCAGAACTCGGTCGATGAAAAACTCAAACCCTACAAAATGGTTTACCTCCACCAACTGCAAGATGATCCAGACCGTCGAGCTCAGTTAGCAACAACCGCAATTTCCACAAAAAAAATTTGTTCAGTCATGATGAAGTGAATCGGCACAACCGCAGATTCTGGAGTAGAGAAAATCCTCACTGGATGTCGGAATTTCACACTCAATACCCGGAAAAAGTTAATGTTTGGGCGGAAATTTTAGGGAACTATGTCATTGGTCCATTTTTCATAGATGATAATTTGAGGGAGAAAAATATCTTGATCTCCTTAGAGAACCATGATACCCAAAATTAGAAATTTAAATGAAAATATGCACGAAATTTGGTACCAGCATGATAGAGCTCCAGCTCATTTCTCCAGAGGCGTAATCGAGTTTTTAAATAACCATTTTCAAGGAAGACTGATTGGAAGACGCGGCACGCTGGAATGGCCACCTCGTTTCCCAGAAATGACCCCACTAGATTTCTTCTTTTGGGGTTTTCTGAAGTGCAGAGCTTATAAAGATCGGCCCAACGATTTATAAGAACTCAAGCAAAATATTTTGGACGCAGCTGCACAAATTACTCCAGACATGTTATCGAATACTTTGGCAGATTTTTTCGATCGCCTAGGATATTGTTTAGCCAACGATGGTAGTCATTTTGCACACCTGATTAAGGTATTTTGTTATTTTTTATTATGTTATTATTTTGCACTATTATTTACTTATTTGATAATTAAATTTCCTTATTCCCTTTCCTTAACTTTTCTAAATAGAATCATGGAAACATCGCAAATGCAGTTCATTAATTTAGAATGTCCAGTTACTCCCCTGTACAAATTTTGACGAATTTCGGTTCGATCGTTTTCGAGATAATTGACCATACCTTGTCGTTTTTGTATTAATTTCGGAAGAAGCATGATTCCGTATCTCCAAAATTGACAAGAATAAAAAAACGATAATGTCAGGTCATAATAAAGTTGATACAGGCAATTGATTATAATAATAAAAATTACGGTATTCCTTTAAAATTTTATAATTCCCTAACCTAAACATAAAACTATAAATTTGGCAACCTTCCAACGCTATGAATTTTAGAAACTCTTCCATAGGGAAACCCTTACACCATACGATCTATCTACAGCAAAAGGAGTAAGTTAATCAATAAGTTATTAGAGATGTGACGCTATTCTGCCTAATCAAGAGTGTTCTCAGATGTGACACAGGAAAATTGGGAAAGAGTTTGAACCAAATAAGTCAGGAAACATGAGGCGCCATCGTAACCTACGCAACCAAAAAGATTAACTCACGTTCCGCTAGGGTTGTTTCTTAGAGTCCTCATTAGGCCTCAACAGCAAATACGCCGATTACCGTTAAGTGGCGTTATAGCACAATGCAACTGGTAGTCAAGCTTAGTTACGGAATAAAAGTTGTTTTCTAATCTAAAGAAAATCTAGGTGAAATTTTGTGCAAGTCTCACCATAATAAATAAAGCTATTGAAGCTTTTAGAAATAACAGAAACCTGTCCACACTTCATGATTGCTATGAAGTACTGTTGAATTAAGTGGACCGCTTACGAGCTGAGGCATTCAAGTTATTATCTACTATGTCACAACGCATCTTAAAAATGTGTTTGCAAGATTCCATCTGTCTACTTTTAAATCCCATTTACCTCACGAATTTGATAAGGCTTTTCATAGTGAGCTTCTAAGAAGCACTGTGAATTCTTACCTATATGGTGATACAATTCTTAAGCTATGCGGTTTTTGTTAACTTTCACAAAATGGAAAAATGGAATATATTTTATCCTTAATAGTTATTATTGATCTAAAACCCCATCGGCAAAGTCGATTTTCTCAAGCTAACCGAAAGCTGCTTTTGATAACTTGCATTGACCAATTCTAATAATTATATATAAAAAAGAAAGAAGAAATTGTAAAGAAACTTCTAAAATACATTGTACTTCTTTTTAGCGTGTGGAAGCCATGCGCTGTGTATGGGAGTTATAAATAGACTTTCGATATATTTTACATTTCACAGATCTTGAAAACATTTTGCTGGCTGGAAGGTGTAGGTGTTACATGATGATGTCAGCATTGCTATGATATTCAGATTTTATTTATAAGTTGCAGGAGAACAACTCGCCAAAAGAATAATTAAGCCCTTGATGCTTCATGGTTGACAGTATATTTGTTGGGGCCACATGTCCCTTTCTTATATTTAATATATTTTTCTTTTTTGTTGGAAAAGCATTTTTATTTAACATTTATACTATACATACGTCAAGGCATGCTCTCTTTCCCGCCGTCGCTACCCCACCGCTATTGGCGAAATTGCTTCAAAACCATATGCTCGTAGTTGAGGTAAATAATTACGGTGTATCTGATATTTATCCGATTAAATCGCCAATACTTTACCTTTTCAGAAGCATATCGAATAATTTATCCACATGTCGACTATAGCAAGCGTTATTTGGCAAAATGGAGGCGCTCTACACGAAAGTCAGCTTAAATTAATGGTATTTGAATGCAAGATGTGTGTATCGGTTCAGGTATGGCAGACTTAAAATCTGCTCAGGCAGCTGCAACATCATCGAGGCTTTGCTGCACTCTACAGTTTCTATAGTTTCTATCAGCTACATGAAATAATGCTATAGGATGTGAAAGAAAGAAAATTGGTTAAATAGCAGAGCAGCAAAGTTGCATCTGAATAGGTGTTTGAGTAAAAGTCAGTGATATTTGCTATGTGAGAAAATTATCACTAAATATGCTGCCCATGAAGTATATCTGTTAGCTGTGCCAGGCAGGTTGTATGTTTGTCCTTTCTAATGAGAGGTTATGATGTATGATATTTTGGGTTTTATTTTGAAAAATAGATGTATTTAGTTACCTTTAAGGCCACATCACAGAAAAATCTATAATTACTCGTTGGACACAAAAGATTTTCGCAGTGCCTTGTATCTAGGCGCTGATTTGTATTTCCTACTTGACATCGCAAAATAACAAAATATTTCTATAAAATATTCCGGTCTGTAACCTATTTTGTCACCTGCTAGTCGTAATATGCTTGACCAGGGATTTTCCTTTTTTACCTCTCGCATCTTTGAAATTCAGCGAATTTGGATATGTAATTTCCAGGATGAATAAGAAAAAAGGAATGGACAACTAATTCATAGATTTTCATACCAGATGTATTTGAGACAAACATCAATGGAATTGTCGTCAACACGTATTATTAGCACACAACTCGTCACGAAGCACCACTATACACTGCCGTTCCACTTCAGACGTCAAATAATGGCATCTTTGAAGCAGATGTCACACCACATCAGAGCCAAACCACGTGTAGATCAAGCATCAGGACATTAAATAACACCTACAGCTACACAACGAGTGCTCATCAAGTGAACAACAGCTAGTTTCAAGCTGATATCTTATAGAAAAGCCTAAATAATGTCACAAGAACGTATATAATGTCAAAAAACCAACATAATGTCACTTTTCAAGATACGTAATACCTCTGCGGCAGGGGTATTATGTTTAAATCCTAAAAACGTCAAAAAACCGACGAAATGTCATCTTGCAGACTAGGTAGTTTTGAGTGTGCAAATAGTTCATTCCACGTTTACTCACTACGATCGCTGTTCACTGATGTTTAAACAACACGTACAGCTACCAAATAAGTTCACAACAAGTGTGCTTAGTTAACATATTGTAGAAAAACCTACGTTGTCACAAAAAACCTACGAAATGTCAAAAAAGCCGACGAAGTGTCACTTTTCAAGATACGTAATACATGTGCTGGTAGGCAGGAAACACCTAAGCATGTGTGCTCAACTGTAGTGATCTAACTCTTGGATCTACGCTTCAGCATAGGATACCTTCGTTATATCCAAGAATGCGCGGTCATTGATTTCACCATCCGCTATCATCATCCCGTTTCAAAAGCCAACATTTTCAGACCCGAAGCGACTTGCACAACCATATCAAATTCAAAAATCAATTTAAAGAGTATTATGTTTTTTCAACGGAAAATGTCAAGCCCTTCCTGTGTTGCAAAGCGCCAAGAGCCAGCGAATGTCTGTATTAAGTTACTACAGCCGTTTTATCTTGATGGGACTGCTCTCGTAAATTCCGTGACATTTAATTCCATTCCTCCATAAAAAGCAAGTTTAACAATGGCATTGAATAAATTTACATCAGAATTGAGCTAGGAAGTTATGGGATTTTTATTATCGGTCGACAGTATTTTTTCCATATAAATCGCTCAATGTCTTGTACAGAAATATGTGACATACCGTTCATTTTACCATAAGAAACATAAACAGCAAAATAATGGAAATACAGAAAAAATGGTTCATTTGAGGAATCTTGCCCTGCTTTATTGCAGATGTCGATAGCAAGTCCTGTGATAGTTTAACCAAATGTAATATAATCAAATTGTACCGAAAATGTAATGTCATCCAGTATTCCATAAAATCTTATATGCTTCAAGCAAATTATAGTTTGAGGTAAATATTTTCTAAAGTACTAACCAGAATATAAACAGTCTAGCGATGTCGGGGAGTAGTTAAAAATGAAATTTCAAAAACTGGCTTTGTTGCTATTACTTTTCTACTCTCAGGCCAAAAGCGAATGTTTTACTCGTTTTCGGAGACGCATATCACTGATGTACTGTGTGAAATCGACCGTAAGAAGAAATGGGCAGCTGGAAAATTAAGCAAAACGTTTTATGGCTATCGAGTCCTTGTTCCTGATTGTTGACTGTCTTGTTGTACAGTTACCATATATTATAATAAGGATGTGGCTGATTAATCTAAAGTAACATTTATTTAAATAATGACTTCTTCAAAATTTGTTGTTTCAAAACATTATGTTTTAAACAACTATTACATTCTTTTAGAATCTTTAAATTATTTGTGCAAGATTAAACTGCTTCTAAGCTAAGCCTTTTTGAAGGAAACTATTCACCGGCTGTTGTGTACGGTGCAAAGGGAGCTTTTTTAATATATTTCAATTATTGGGTCACAAATCAAACCATTTTTTAAATGTACTGTCCTATGTTTTGCTTCATGGTTGGACTGATCCGATTAAAAGGACTTACTTTTCAAGATACAACGTAAAATGTTAGAGAAAGTACCAGCAAAAATATCGATTTTCTTATACTTTATTTTTTTAGATTTTAAACTTGTTTCACCTATCGATCTTATGTCATAGTCAGTGCCATCGGTGTTGCGCAAATTATTGCACTTTCCTTAAGTTGAGACGCATCCCAGTTTTATCTTATGCTTACTGATAATAGTGCATGTCTGCATATGCATCCATTTTCAACTACCTCTTAAAAAATGGCGTCGTGTAGGTTGACTCTGTACTCACCACGCAACGTTCTAATAAGTTCATAAACGATTATATTCTGCAGAAGTTAGTTCCTTTGATCTAGCTACAAACATGTATAATAAAAAAATAAATTGATTAAGGGCCAATTTCACCAACAACAGTCCGTTATTCTCCACTTATATGGTAACAGACCGTCAAATACAACGAATGAGCTTCAAGTTCCAATAAAAAAATTTTATCAACCGATAGCTATGAAATGTTGAAAACAAAATACTGTCAAAGTATGAGATGACAGCTTGTCATTGAAACATCACCAGCTTATTGAATATTGAGAAATTACATATAATTCAGTCAAAATTTAAAGAAATGTTTGATTTTTGAATTAAATTCATGTTTTAATTTCTATTGTTGATTTTTTATTCATGTTTATATTATTTTCTTCAATTGATATGTGATACTGGGTGTTTTTTCCTATAAGCCTCTTGCAGATAGCCATTAAGCACCTACTTGATGACAGGCTCTACCAAAAGATATTGCTCGTTTCCAAACACTTATTCATTTACTTGCCGTTCATCAGAACCATTATGGCACCTTAGATTGATATTCCCACAAAACCATTCAGGTTTTTTGATATCCATACATCCATAAAGTTGAATATTTTTCTTTGTTCAGGATCCAAACAAACATCCACACTATAGTCACAGCGATTAAGAAATTCCCAAATATATGCCTTAAAGCTACCAGCAAACCTAAAACCTGCTAAAAAACTACAAATTTGCCATATTTTTCTTTTTTCACGAGTACACATCCTAGGTTATATTTATATTAGACATTATTTGAATACAGCTGATTATTGTATTTCAAGACTCATCGAGTGACACATGTGTGGGATCTGTGAACCCTTGGTCCCAGTCACAAAACATATACTCTGAAGAAGGTTTAGTTCTATACTAATCAATGACAACACGGTGGACTTGTGTGGCCATTTTGTGAGGGTGCGACATGGTTGCCAGATTGTGCATTAATATACCGTTTCACCCCCCTGGTCCCAGTGGAGTAAGCCCCGCCAACTGTTGAAATATACTCTACTATGCTTTATAAGAGTATTCGTGGAATTTTTTCCAACATCGTTGAACAACACTTGGAAATGCAAATGACGCCGCAAAATAGCTCCGTCGGTACCTCGGGGTATACATCTTGACAGTAGGGATGTTCGATAGGATTCTATATTTAGAAGTATCAACACATTTCACGAGTATCGTCATCTTTCGATCCGGACTGTGTCAGAAAGAGTGATTGCCATTTTGCTGCGACATTACCCTGCCAAATCAGGCATATCTGTCATCATTTTCAAAGAAATTGTACAAAATCTTCAAATTTTTGAAGTTAGCGAGTTGTTACCAGACATGCCCAAATCATCAGTTCCTGCCGTGATATTTATCCCGACGACTGCATCACCACGGCTAGGCGACCTGTATGTTAAATTTGTATTGATAGGGCAGCGGGTTATGCTATAAATCATATGTCACAATTTTGTGCACTGATTGCAACGGTTAGATGATACCAAAAATATTTTCATAAATAGGAGATCTTTCCCATTCCGGATCGAACAATCCACCAAAGATGCTTATAATCATGATACCTAGTAAATTTACATGAAAAATCCTCTGTATGTAGGTATATAAGAGCTTTCTTATATTTGTTCATCAATGTGATGATACAACACATCTGCTAAAAATGATCATAATCAGGATAGTAAACTATGACGAAGTTCCACTGTATGTAAGAATTTTCAGATACTTCATTTGCAATTTGACAACAGACCATGACGGTGTTCACATTTTTCAAATATTCTTCAAGAGGTGTTATCAGTCTAGCTCCAACTATCATAAGTACTGTGTTTGTATTCCTACTTTATATTCAAAACCAGCAAATGTAAAAATTCATGTCGCACCCTTCATCACGGGACGTGATCGTCGTTAGGCTTGGCAACCCGGCGAGTGACAGATAGATAGATAGATAAACATTGATAGTTTTTGTGATTTTGGACTTAAAGACATTATTTGTGAGACATTTTTCATAATTTTTTGTCTATGTCCATAGTAATTGCATTATGCATCACGGAAATGTAGGGATTAACACGTCTTACACATATTATCTGTGTTTTAGGATGGAGAGGACAATGTTTTTATTGCTTTGAAGAAATTCATTAACCCGTAAATTAATAAATGCTTACTATTATGATGTAAAGGAAGATGAGGAATTGGATGGAATGTATTTTATATTCTATTTTCTTGCAAAATACAGACAAATCCACACTATCCAACAGGTATGTAATGATAACAGTATATTGAACTTAAATTCGAGATTGCCATGCATTAACAAACGTCCAAATCTGCTGCCAAATTTAACAGCTAGAAAATCGACCTATTATTTGCCGCATTCCCATTGGCTTTTGGGGATAACTGATTGTTAAATGTACATTTATATCACAAATCAAAATACATGAAAGTTGACCAGTTTTCTCTGTACAAAAGCATCATGTTGGAATCAAGAAGTGGTCTTGTTTATAATACAGTTGAATTTTCACGATTTTATTCAATATTTTAATAGAAATCACTGATATTCTGAGACCTTTGACAGCTTCTGTCAAATTGCATTTCGATAAGGTATTTTCCCATTGGTCCATAATATTAATGTTTGTGAAATCGGCCCTAAGTCAGCCAAACCGGCCCATTTAATTAGTCCATCCTCCATATTTCTCACCCACCTGATAGCGCTAACTGGTACCGAACCACACTAGTATACTAAGCTGATAGAATCGGCAGTGCGGTCAGGGTACTGCTGCCAAAAATTATGTTTGAATGCTTTCTGCTCACTTTATATTTTTGTCTCCAGCTGCATTACCACTGGACCGAATTTCGAAAACTGCAGGGCTTTTGCGTAGTAGTTACACTGTGTGAAAACTTCATTAAAATCCAAGCGGTACTACTCAAGTTATACGAGCCCTTACACAATTACGGACATTATCTAATTTTATCTTAAAGTTTATTACAAAATATTTTTTTTCCGTTTATAAGGCATATATGTCCTTATCCGATTGTAGCACGGTTAGTATATAATCAGATTAATATGATATATTCCCAAATGATGTGCTGCTAGAAGTAAAGTGTGAGTGCAAATTCAGTCTAGTTAATGTAGGCATATTCATCAGGTAGAAGATCAGCAATGGCAGGTAAAGGGCTATGAAAAAAATGGGAATTTCCGGATTTAAGGTACCTGCAATATTTTGTCTACTTTGCGCAGAAATTGTTTAGGGTATTTGATTATCTAATAGGTATTTTAAAATGTCACAGTACCGAGAAGTATTTCATCACTATGTACACATTGTCCACCTACCAGTTTTTTGTACAGGTCTCGCTGAATATGCTATATTTTTGACAACAGACTAAATTGCAGATTAGCCGATTGCTGTACCTACATTTCCCGGACACTTATACATTTTTTCTAGCGACAAATCTTCTGGAAACGTATTCTTTAAGTTTAATTAAAAATTAACAGAAGACAATTTCAGAAAGAACTAGTACAGTCACAGAAGTTGTTTCCACAAATTCTTGAAAATGGCCATGACTCAAACACTGTGCACAATCGGATAAGCACATATATGGTTTTTTTGATTAAAAATGTGCCCCTCTATCACCCCCTGTCGTTTGCTCCATAATTTTATACCCCGTATAACCAAAGAAAGTCTAGGAGTGCAGTTTGGTGTAGTTTGCTGGTGCGATTACTATGGATTACGGGGTGATTAAACATTTTGCACAATTCCTATTTCCTGGCGAAAACATACAGTGGTAGTAAGTTTTGAAACCTATACATGTTGTAACATTGTGAAACAAAATGCCGGGCGTTTCACATTCGACGCTCACCATTGGGTTCTCGGAAAAATCGGTGAGAAATACCAAGTTACTTTAACGGAGGCAAAGTTGCGTATTTGCGTTATTTAGGTAATTAACAGCCGCGTAGAAAATTCCAAAATCCAAAGCACTTCCAGTGAGAGAAAAAAAAAATTCAGAAAATCATCTTAGCTTTTTTATGACTTTATTTGTAGTGGAATTATCGTAGCCACTCTTTTCCTCTCCAAAATGGCATTATCAGAACTGCAATGACGTTTCGTCTATTGTTCTCCAGCATCAGCTTTATGGTTTCTTAGGTCGCCACATTGGACTTTTGCGAAGAAAATATATAACGTCCCATACATTGAAATTGGAGAAATTAATAAAACTGAATTTCCCAGGAATTATCGGATAGTCACTTGTTTGGTGTACCAGATTCATCGCAAAATAATTTTTTTTCCGGGCTTCGTTTGAGGTGCGATATCTGAATAAATTGCACGTTGTGTTTCCCACTTTTCTCCTCTCCTCTCTCCTCTGCAAGAAAGAGTGTTCAAATTTTGAATTCAAGGTTTCTTCTTTCGACTTCTATCACCGACATTGTTTTTTCATATGAACGCTATTTTTTAATGTCCATCGTGAAATAAATAAATGTATTATATTCATTACTAGATGCAGAATCAGAATAAGATTATGTTTGATTGCTCAAAATTCCAATACGGAGCTCATGAGAAAAAAACAAAGTTGAGGATGGTAATCGAAAGCAGAAACGTGTAATTGAGAACTTAACTAGGCCCCTTTGTAGAGGAGAAATAGTGATAAAGCTAATATGCAATTTATTGCTAATTGCCATTTCGAATAAAGCTAGGAAATAAACAACGGTTTATCAATAAATCCGGTATACGAAACACATGACTACCCGGTATGACATAATGATAGTAATAATAATAATAATAATAATAATAATAATAATATAATCCAGCTTTATTTATTCAAAGTATAAAAAGGCGAAGTGTCTCTAGAAAGCGTTTTTCGACTTAACTCATATCAAGTATTTTTGGAAATAATTACAAAATCTATTCGTTTATGTAAAAATCCAATACGGCGTCCATTAGAAAAAAATTAAATTAATGCTGAAGGTCGATGTTGAAACACCCAGTATATAATTATATATACCTACACTTCTACGCATTTTCGCTTCATTACCTTTATTACAATTCAAGCGTACCGAACTATATTGCTCTCGAAACATCACCAAAAACCAATTATGTTCAAAGTAAATATTTCTTCATTTAAATCAGCCTAACCGATTATACTCGCTCAATATCACCCAAACAATAGCGAGATCCCATCGCGTTTCGCACTCTCCCTCTCAGCTCACACTTTGCTTGAGCGACCTCTAATATTCATAGCCCCAATTTGAATAGCTTTGTTCTTTACGCGAATCGAAGGCCACAGCCTCCCTGATGACGGTAGCCTGGAATCACAGCATGCCTCGGGACGTTGATGGATGTGCCAGAAACGTGCCGATCCCACTACATCAACCGCCATTTTTAATAAATTCTTCTTGGCCGGAGAGAAAAACGAGAAGATAATCTAGTGTGGTTCCGGGCCGTCGAAACTCGAGTCGCTTTATCTGCTGTTTTAGATTTTTCCGGAGGCTGAGCTACGAAAGTAAAAGGTTGAGATACTCGGATTTGATTGGATTGGGAATCCTATACGCCATGGAAGCTTTGTCTGCTACTTCCACAAAGGATCAGGATCTACAAACGAGGGCTTCCAGCCTGGAAATATGTCAAACTCACCAACATCAATAACTTTTTATTTAGGCACTCGATTGTTTTTAAAAATCACATGTTTTGCCATTTTTGTATCAAATTCATTTATCTTCGAATATTAGACTTAGTACTTCCATATGGACGCAATACCCTCTACTTCAAGCATCTGATTAAAAAAGCTAAGATACAAATCATATATAAAAATAAAGGTTGATGCACTCACATAAAGAACAAAAGTTGAAACAGGCCATTTTCAACAGATTGTACTCAGCCTGTTTATGCAGCTTTGGCATAGAACGTAAGTGCTGGTACCACGGTGAGTACTTAGTACCCACCGAGTGACAATAGAACGCCTATGTGGTGGACGTTTCTTGTTTGCCCCTTATAGGATTAAACAATATCATTAAAATATGCCGGGAGGATCCTGCGCTTAACCTAAGGGTTGGTAGTATTTCGTTGAGGGATACTACTCCTAGCTGGCATGTTACCTTTGATTGGTTTTTCGCACAAGGTGGGGGGGTTTAAATGTTGCATCTTTGGTTTTAGTGAACAATTATCTTATACAAGGATATGTATAAGTCATTACATATGTTAAAATGGTGGTAAGCTCAAGTCACGCTACTTGACTGAGTACTATGTTCACCGCTTGAAGTCTCATGTTTTGACTGGCTTTTGCAGTCACCAGATAACAGCAGTTGATTTATTGGCATAAATGCGGCGTAAAATTTATTAGAAGATGCCAGAAGTTTCAGTCGTTTCATTAGGAATATCTTAGACATTGCTTTTGCTTTTTCGTATGATAAATAAATTTAACCTAGTTCTTGTGTCCTCGATCAGTATCAAGGCGAAACCGATATACCTTGCCCTAGATGTCGTAAGAAAGTTCTAAGTGTAACATACCTATATGGTATTAATGGAAGACGTTCTATTATTACGTAATACCTGGTCCCCGTAGTACCTGTATATTTGCGATTGAAACCGGAGTTTGTCGTCGTCGGGTTACCACCAAGGTAAGGACGAAAATCCTGCAAGTTTTCAATATCAGTTCTCTGACATTATTCAGCATTTGATGATATTATGAAATTTTGATAGCCACCTTTTACGACGGCATAACGGTGGATGAAATTTTGTTCTCGCTCAATATTTTTGGCATGGGTAAAACAATGAGAGTGGAGATGACGTAAGTAGGATGAATCCAATCCAATAAATCTAATTTAATTAACCTCAAGATTCGGGGGATGTACCGAGTCAATTGCATTAACCCCATTTTTTGTACCATAAACACATCAAGGTGTTAAAATTTAACAGCTGCACTATTCTAACCTTCTTTACAATAGAATTAAGAACACAAAAATTGTATTATTTGTTATGACAATATTTTTATTGTGATGTTTTAAAATAGCTACTACAAAGCGCTTGAATGTCATACAGCTTATGAGAATCAAGAAGCGTTTCTAGACTCCTAGAATCCAACAAACTCCCATCTATACGTATAAGCATGAAAATTTCGCCTCAAACATGCACTTAGAGAGTTTAAATCTTAAAAAACTGTCGTTCAGGAAACAAAATGGGTTTTGGCTGCAAGAGAGCAAGGATTTTCTATATGTAACATCCAGGTTACCTCAACTGAATTCTTGCGACTACTTTATTCTTTTAGTTTCAAATAACTTAGCTGGGGCCATTCACTTCACACAACGAATCTGAAATTACTTTCGCACGTCGCCGTCGGCGTCGGCTTGATTTCATAAAATCCGTTTGTAAACATCAAATAATGGAGTAGAAGGTAACAGAGCGCATCAAGATCATCCAGAGTTAGCATTTCCGTCCGACGATATGAACATGTGTCACATCTATTTTGTCTTTTACTCATTTGCCATTGTAACTAAACAGTCTCAGTAAATTTGTTTTGTCAAGGTATTTCGAAAATATAGTTTTTAAGAGCAACTTTCATGAAGCTACCTACACAACTAGCATTCAATCCGGTTATCTGACAATAATCAGTCTGCATCAAACGGAAAATCTTATTAATAATACAGCTTCGTTACGTCCAACCACAGACGGCCAACTGTGTACCGCTGCTTCAAGTTCTTTGGCAACCATCAGCGCGGTCTCAAGTAGAACGACAAACAAAAGCAGAGTAACTGTACGCTTTCTGAGATATAACTATCGAAATGAGTAATCACAAAGTGCCATCTATTACCTGAGTCGAGCACTGCTAGAGTGAACATTTGCTGGAAATGTAAAGTATCCTGGTTCTCGTTTAACAGGCGAGTCATCAGTGTGACCGTCAATTAATTCTGGTGATATAGTGGGTGTGTTTAAATTGCTTTCTTCCATCTGGCCACAGACATACAACCACGTACAGCTGTTTCCTGCTTTTTGACAATTACCAGCACCCTCCCTGATTGATCTCAGGTAGAACAACTAACAAAGGTAGAGCGACTATCTTCCATCTGAGGTAGACTACGTCTACTCTATCCTCAGAATCGCTGGTATCCTGCGATCACACTTGAGACTCGGCTGTCGAACGTGAACTGATACAATTTACAGTTCAAACAGATGTCTCAAAAAGCATGGAAGACCTGCACCTGCTGTATATGGTCTGACGGACAAAAACAGTGTTATTAGTTTTAGCAATAGGGGGTAGGCCTTATCTACTTTATAACCAGAATGGACGACATCTAACGGCCAAAGTGGTCACTTGGCTCTCAACCACGAACTGAGATACTTCACAGTTCTAAAAGGTAGCTGTTTTTCACTCTTAAATTGGCCAGTTCTTGTAACAGATAGCATTCATGCTGTCTTACTTCAAGATTCTTATTTCATTGAACCCTGATATCAACAACGCCCCTCAGTTGTTAATTAGGCAGATTAATTCTTTGCTCTACATACAAATCCTGAACCGAATTTTTTTAAGCTGGAGTACTCTATAGAATATCCTAGCTGCCTTTGTCTTTGTTGGGATTCTCTGTGCGTCCAATAAATTCAGAAATAGTGACAAGAGAGGGTAACGACCGCCTAAAGATACACGACCGTAAACAATAACATAATTCACTTTTCACACATAAAAAAGGTAAGCCGTTACCTTCGCCACGATAAACAACATCCAGGCTGTTCAGCTTGGAAAAAACTCTACTATATTCATATATGGAAAATGGTATTATGTATGAACAACAAGTGAAATATGATATTAAAAGATATTGTTACAGAAGCTGCAGACAAAGGAACAGACAAATCCCATAAAGATAGATCGATGGTCCCTTTGGCGACATAGATTCTGCAACATCTGCCAAGGTAGGTCCAGAACTGGCAACGACCGCTTCAGGCACTTTGCTTCAGCATACTGGCGTATCCGTGACAAATGTTGTCTCGATGCAGAGAGTTCGGTGGGAATGCACGACAGATGCAGAATACGGAAACTGGTTCTTAATTGAGCCAAAACCTGTTGCATTTTTCGTCAAGCTTCAAGCTCAGAACGTTTGTCGAAGCTGAACCAGAAAGAATTGTATTGCGGAATCGTTATATTTCAGACAGCGACCATAACATCAATATTTGTGTGGATTACGCAGATATCTGCAATCACGAGTTCAGTATTGGGATGCCAAAATTGAGATTGTTTTATCAAATGCGTGCAACCACTACGGAAGTCCGAGAGTTTTCGTGTAGAATATTTTGTGTTCTAAGAATCCATTATTAGTTACAAGGGTAAAAGGAAGAGACCCGCCTTGAAAAGCTGCAAGAACGAACTACCAGTACCTATCGACGTTGTTGCCTCAAATACCCCCTCCATCCGCATATTCCCAGAGGACGCGCGATGCCCAAAAACTGTCGTTATTGTTTTGAAAAGAAGAACAAAAGGGAGAAATCCTGAAAAGGTGCGATATGGTGCTCCCAACATTGAGGTTATTCCTGAAAAGAGTAAGAGGCAGACTGATCTTAGGAATCCTAATATGGTACAATGTTGAGGTTGTTCCTCAAATACACCTTCTCACCCGCCTGTGACAGTGTAGTTTTCACAAAGAAAATTGTGTCTCATTTTTTTAGAACAGGTGTACGAGGAGGACTGTCAGGCACTGGAGCTCATCTTACGGCGTAGTGCTACGCTTTTGCGGATCTCTGGATAGAGCCAACCTATGGTTGTTTGTTATGCTCAGACAGCCAGGCAGTCATATAGGCATTGAGCTCATCTCAAACATCATCTGGGGGATCTGGGGGATTGCATGAACAATCATAAAAGAGCTGGGAGACCTAATCGAGGTAACATTGCTCTGGGTACCAGAAAATTAAGGACACAAAGGCTTACCCGACAGTATGCGTCCAATCGCCTTATAGGTCCAGAGCCTTTCTGTGGCGTGACGAGAATACGCACTAAAGAGTACATAAGAAACTGGACCAAGAAAAAGTCCCTAGAATGATGGAAAAGCCAATTACGGCAAAAGCAGGAAAAAGGGTTCATCAAAGATCGAAGGCTCGCATTTACAGAGGACCTACTCGGAATTAACAGAAAGGCCATAAGGTTCTCCTGACACGACGCTGTCGTCTAAGTCGATATATGAGGGTCTTCGGTCCGAGAGAAAAGGCCACATGCCGTTCCCGCAGAGAGCATGAGGAAACCCCAGTGCATTTACTGTGTCACTGCGAAGGTCCCTGCAAGCCTCAGTTCCAGATAGTAGGAATCACATCAGCGGAAAGCTAGACGTAAGACCTATGATCAAAGGATCAGAGCTGGACGCAGTGCAGAAAGTGAATGTTGGTGTTACAATAGATCCATTAGAGCCGCAGTGACGCTAGCCCCTTTCTAATGCAATCTGTAATCTAGGTTGTTGGTGAGACCGTTGTCTGACCATAACACGATGAGGCGCCACCTGCAAGTGATGGGGGTTGCTAAGGATCACATGTGTGAGCGCCTGAGAGGTACAGGGGCAGTCCTCGGACAATGTTCTACATCCCTGAGAGGCTCTGAGTTACTACAGGCAGACTGTACTGACGTCCAATACTTTAGATCCCCAGAGTGTTAAGGAGCTGTTACTTGTTATACATGACATGTGAGGGCACATTTCTAAAATATTAGCCATTATACAGGGTATTCCAATTTCGATCTACATATCAAAGTTGTGATTTTTCAAATGGAATGCCTCAAAATTTTATTGCATATTTGGATAAACCAATTCAATAAAACAAAATTTATGTGACTTACTATGAGGTTTGGTAATTGGCTACTGAGATATAAGGTGTTTTGTCTAGAAAAACCCCCACTTCGACAACCCCTCAGTCCGCCATTTTGAAATTTGGAGTGCTGAATTTTGTATCAAAAAAAATTTGCGCACCTCAGCTTTTATCTTATTTGTCACTTTTTCGTATTTTGATTTTTGTTCATACATGGTGGTCAAAATCGCAAATCGTAGTTTTTCTCAAAAAGTTCAAATACCTCACCCTGTATATTTGTGCAAGTTTGGATTCAATTTTTTATAAGTTTTTTTCATACTAGACACATAAGGGTTTTTACGTCTATTTTTCCGGTTATTAGCACGTCCTTAATGGAACGGCTTAATTCCCTAAAATATCGCATCATCCTTGGAAACAAATAAATTGTTGATTTGTTACAAACTGTAAAAATTAGCTTTGTGAGCATTATAATAAAAGCGTGTATGAAAATGAATTTTTCTAAAGAAGAAATGATGAATATCGTGTTCGCTTTGGGCGAAGCCCAAAGAAATAGTTTCCTGGCATCTCACATTTATAAGCAACCGTACCCTAATATGCGGCATCCAAGGCCGGAAACATTTTTTCCACACTACGAGAACGTTTTGAATCAAGTGAAGTAGTGGAATATGGTAAAAAATGTATAGGTAATCCAAGTGTCACCAATGAGGCGAATCAGTTGGAGGTTGCAGGGAAATCCCCATTTAAGTGCACGGCAAATTGAAGCAGAAACTGATATATGCAGAACTTCTGTCCAAAGGATTATTCACAAGCATCGGTACCATCCATATCACCTAGGCTTGCATCATGGCCTTTGTCCTTAGGATTTTGCAGCTCGAATGGAGTTTAGTAGAATAATGCTAAATAAAGTGAGTAAATACACTACTTTCCTGGATAAGGTTCTTTTTATGCGATGAGGCAACTTTTACCAGCATAGGTGTTGTCAACAGGCATAACATGCACTATTATGCGTCGGAAAACCCTTACTGGGTTATTCAAACAGATTTCCTAAATAAATTGA
Source organism: Acanthoscelides obtectus (assembly GCA_963669975.1). Lineage (NCBI taxonomy): Eukaryota > Metazoa > Arthropoda > Insecta > Coleoptera > Chrysomelidae > Acanthoscelides > Acanthoscelides obtectus. Next base: position 80,604,404 of record CAVLJG010000001.1, on the reverse strand, counting down.
GCTTGAATGTTTGAGGAGTTATCGGGCCTTTATTTTTCGACAACAGATTAAGGTACAGAATACTTGAATTTCTTGATCGAGCATATGTCTTAGCTTTTGATCGATGTCATCCTGTAAACTCGGATGCATATGACGGCGCACCTGCGGATTATCATAATCGTGTGCGTAACTATTTGGATACATGGAGTAACAATCGTTGGATCGGTCGTGATGGGCCTATTTCTTGGCCTCCTAGATCACCAGATGTGACACCGATGGACTTCTTTCTATGGGGCTACGTTAAAATATCCACCATCTACCCCGGAAAATATGAGGGAAAGGATTAAGGATGCTTCTCTGAACATAAGGGATGTGCAAAGGTCATTTATCCAAGGATTACGGCTGTTTAGTCAACATGGTGGAGATATTTTCGAGCAGTTTTTGTAGATTAGGTCTTGAGTAGTGACAGTTGTTTGTTAATGTTGTTGTTATAGTTGTTTTTCTCTATTACGCTTGAAGCTGATTTATACTGTTCTGATTGTTATTAGTTTTTACGTCAAATCTGTAACTCTTAGTGGCAATATGGAACTAGCCCACTGTTTGTCTTTTGTTTCCATGGATGACGTGATTTTTTCCCTTAATTTTGGTATGTGGTTCTATTAAAAGCTTAATAACTCAAAATCTAGCGATTTTATCTGAATAATATCTTCTTCTTCTTCCTACTTTATTAACAGGCTCATGCCTGTTTTACTTCGGTTTTTAGCCTCAATTGATGCTGTCTGACCATCTTTTCCTCGGTCGTCGCATTGATCTGCATTGATCTTCTTTTTGGCGATTTGTCTCTTGCTATTCGTACTGTTCTATTTTCTGTCATTCTTTCTATGTGTTGAATACAATCTCATACCAAAAAAAGATTATAAAAAATTGAATCCAAACTCGCACAAATATGCAGGGTAATGCTTTTGAAATTTTTAGAAAAAGTACAATTCGCGTTTATGATCAAAAATGAAAATACGAAAAAGTTACAAATAAGATAAAAGCTGAGGTGTGTAAGATTTTTTTATATAAAATTCAGAACTCCAAATTTCAAAATGACGGATTGAGGGGTTGCCGAAACGGACGGTTTTTCTGGACGAAATATTTTACATCGCAGTAGTTAATGACCAAAACCTTATAGTATGTCATATCAACCTTCTCATTTTGGATTGGTTTATCCAAATATCTAACAAAATTTGAGGCATTCCACTTAAAAGATCACAACTTGAATATGTAGGTCAAAATTGGGACACCATGTATAATTACCAATATTTTAGAAATGTGCTCTCAAATGTCATGTATAACATGCCATAAATAAATTTTCCCAAAATGTATTTGTTTATGAGTAATATTCCGTCCACACATTGGAGGGCCACCCTGTAGCTAATTTTTAGTCGCCCATAAAAAGAATCTGTAACAGAGTTTAGGAAAGACTAATATCAAATACAAGTATAATAGCTCGAGATAGTACCATCAATATGGAGGTTGTTTCCTCAAGTACATCCTCCACTCGAATATTCCGGAATATTTTTTACCGAGGAAAGCATTATTGCTTTTCTGAGTAGAAAAGTACAAGGGAAATCAATCTTGAAAAGTTACCAATATTGAGGTTATTCCCTCGAACATACCCTTAACCCGGACATTCCGAGAGAGAGCGTAGCTTTCAGACAGAATATTTTGTGCTCTTAGGAACCGTCATTATTTTTCTAAACTGGTCAGATCTAGCAGTGATTGGTCTACCCATGCCAGGTCCGGATTCTTGGTATATACTTATGAATGCAGATGTTAAAAGCCGCTTCTTCAACGTATCATCTTTATTTTTTGTATTCTTCAGGGCTAAAAAGTGTTAAGAGATACATTTCTATAATTTTGAAATTGTAAATTAGGTATTATATTAAAAAAAGTTTAGTTAAAGAGATTAGCCACGTACATACACCAAAACATAAAAACCACAGAAAAGAAACAAACAAAATCAATGACGATAACGTGTGTACATATTAAGAAGTCCCACGTTCCAAGGGATAATAAACATTCCGTAGGTCGGCGATGGAAGAAAAATTGAACAATAAAACGACAACAAAAGAAAGAATAAAAACAAGATGATGTCAGTTCAGACTATAATGCTGCATTAAACCAACTGCAGCAAGACGGAAAAAATCCAGACAGTTAGTCTAAATCGACCTGTTGTACAAAAAGATGAATACCGTTTCGGTAATTAAGCGTTTCCTGTAATTGGTTTTAGTACTTGTACTTCTCTACAAGCGGATTTTTGAGATGACAGCCTATTTTGTGAGTTTTGCTTAGTTGGACCATTGTACACCATATGTCAGTCAGCGGTAAGTTCATTTAAATACGACAAATACGTCTCTGTAAAGCAAGAGTGCCATATGATTTTTTATTCATATAGTATTCTGTAAAAATGTCGGACGCATTTTACTGCCGACATGGCGCGGCACAGCGTTGAGAGGATTGCTCAGGGAATTCGTTTAACTTTTTAATAGCATTGCAGAATGGGGTGCTGTTAGTTGTAGATATGTATGACGTTTGAGAGACGCATGCACACATATATACAGGTCCAACTTGGATATGAATCCCCGAGCGTAGGGATCTAGCTAGAACAGATGGATTGTTATACAGGATATTGGAAATTGGAATAGCATGTCCAGCAGGCTTTCGATTTACTTATTAATAAACAGGAAAAACGTAGCGCTCCAAATATGTTTTGTAGCTGCTCACTGTACCAACAGAGTCAATTCTGTTTGTTCCAAATGTGAAACCCTTTGCCAGAAGTTAACTGTAAGGCCCAGTTTCTCAACCGCTGGTGATCTTTCAAGTTAGGTAACAAAGACCTGGAAGTTGACAAGAGATGTTATGAATATTTCTAATGGGGTTTCACAGGGAACCGTTTTGGGGGCCACAACTCTGGAATGTGTTCTACGATGTTGACGATTTGGCAATGGTGGAAACAAGCAAGAAGGAAGATTACGGTTCAACATACGGATGGAGGAAAATGGCTGGCTCCTGAAAGAAGTGAGGTGGTAATGCTTTCTGGTAGTCAGAAGTTGACCTCACTGTGAGTGAATGTTGGCAATAAAATGTCAGCGTATTTTTAAATACCTGAACATGTGACTGCACAAAGATGTAAAGATGACTGAGCCCATAAAGCGCATCGTAAATAAAGCAAATTATGCCTTTGCTTCTCTAACTTGGCTGATGCCAACTGATGCTGGGCCGAGTAGTAAAAAGCGATGTATGCTGGTTGGGGTGTCAAACTCGGTCACGTTAACTGGAGCTCCAATTTATGAAGAGGCATTGAAATACAATAAATATAGGCAACTGATGCTCAGGTGGCATCACAAGGCAGAACGGTATCAATGGAGGAGCTGCTGATCGTGGCTGGACTCCCGCCAATTGATTTTCTGGTTGAAGAAAGATGCGCCGTCTATGAGAGGAGCGCAGAAGCTAAGAATGACAAAGCCGCTATATATTGAGTGGCAGCAAAGATGGGACACCACTAGCCATGAACCATGGACTAGGACAGTAATTCCCGACAATAAGCTCTGGATTTAACAGGGCAGCTGTACAGATAGATTTCTATGCTGCACAGTTCCTTACGGGACTTAGAGAAGATTTGGAAGCTAGCTAAAGCGGAAAGGAAAATGGCAATTCGCAAACTGTACGAATTGTAGCGAGGAGGATACCCCTAAGCATCCAATCGAATGCACTGAATGGGTTGACTACCAGAGACATCTGGTAGTCACGCTCGGCGAAAGGCTCACTGCTGACGACTTTGCCAAGCCTGTAGACGAGGGCAAATGGATTGAATGATGCTGAGCAAGGTATGTGACAAGAAAAACAGAGAGATAGATCAAAAATAGGTTTCCCTTTCTGCTGGGCGAAACAGGGTCTGACAAATACCTTCGTGGATGCATAGTGAATCACGGAGGGATTTTGTGAGTATGCTGTATTTTAAAAAATCTCACACTACGAGCTAAAGAGGCGTACGGCATCTGGCGAGCTTTTCTAGTTCGAGATCGACTATTAAGTTTACCTTGTCCAAAAAAAAGTTGTCTGTAAATTCGTTTTCCAAGTTCCTTTTGCCTTTTATGCCTGAATTATCGTCCTCTATGCGTTTCATGATATTTGCTAAAAAGTTGACATTGAAAAACGCTTTTTGAAAGTTAATTTCTAATAAGCAATCAAGCAAATGAAAAACGGGGCATATGAGTTCTGCAGTCAAAGTTATACTTGTGTCAACTGTTAGTTTAAGCACAGCCGACGTCAACTACGAGCCGTGAACAAAGAAATCTGGCAACGTAGGTGGTAGTGTTACTCCCGCCGCTGCTTGCTGCATCGACGCAACTCGTACTCAAAACGCTGAGAAAACATAACATTTTCAATTTGTGATTTTGGAATCCCAGAGGCTGTAATTAAGAGATAAGCTTGTTTTCTAAGCTTCAAAGTGTGTGTATGTGTTCAAAGTGATCGGTGACTATAATATATGAGAAGTAGACTCCAGTTGTAGTGCTTCTGTGCTTTAAAAATAAACTAAGAAGTGTGACTGTGGCTGTTCGCGCCTCAGGACGCTAAGGATTTCAAATATTGAAAAGGTGCAAATTCAGGTTGTATTTTCTTTTTCATTTATCAAGTATTTGACGCAGACAATATGCCTCGTTGTTGCTGTGTTCCTTTATGCAATGCAAACTATAATTCTGCTTTGAAAACAGAAAGCTATGTTTCAACTTTTCGCTTTCCAAGTACCGAAAGTCTGAAAAACAAATGGCTTATGGCAATTCCCAGAAAAAATTGGACACCTTCAAAATATTCAGCTGTGTGCAGTCGTCATTTTAGAGAATCGGATATCATCAGGACAGAAAATATAGTTTTGGCGGATGGAACAGTCCAAAACAATATACCTTTGAAATATCCAAAATTGAAAGAAAATGCTGTTCCCTCCATTTTCCCAAACTTGCCATCATATCTTTCAAAAACTGAAGCACCCAAAAGAACTGACCCAATGCAAAGAAAACAAAAATTAATTGAGAAACATGAAAAAGCTATCCAGAATTTCGATGATATGGATAAGATCAAAGATAAATTTAGTTCAAAAATGTGGATTTGAAGTTATTTGTGTTGTTACTGATAATCACCGAATTAATACAGCAATGTTCAGGAAATTAGCAAGGGATTCATCAGAAAATTATTCTATTCCAAATCTACATAATCCTGATAAGAACATATATTTAACTTATGATGTTGTGCATATTTTCAAGAGTATCAGAAATAATTGGATTAATTTAAAAAACCTAGACAAAACTTTTGTATATCCTAATTTTGACAATAATATTATTCAGTATGCTAAATTTGAAAACATTCGTGCTGTATATCAATTGGAAAAAGAAGCTGTAGTTAAGAAAGCATATAAATTAAATTATAAAACATTGCATCCAAATTCATTTGAAAGGCAAAATGTAAATTTTGTAGATAATTTATTCCATCACTCAACAATAGCTGCTATGAAAGAATTAAAGTTTAATGATGCTGCACACTTTTTGGAAATAATCAGGAATTGGTGGGATATTGTCAGTAATACAAGTGTAATAAAAGGAGAATTGAAGCGAAACGAATTTTGTAAACCTATTACCAATAAATATGATTATAGAGTACAATTTTAAAAAAAATTCCTGATATGGTTAGAAAAATGGCATAATCTAGAGAATAATAATGGACACCTGACACCAGAAACGTATACAGCTCTATATCAAAGCACGCTGACTCTACTTAATATAATTGAATATTCATTTAATCAATTTGACATTGAGTATGTATTGCCTGGAAAATTCACCACTGATGATTTAGAAAAACGATTTGGCAATTATAGACTTTTATGTGGCTGCAATTACAATGTGTCATATGATGAAATTTTAAATGCTGAAAAGAAAATACGGCTGAAGCATATTTTCAATGAAAAGAAATCGTCATTTTCTTTAGCAGAAATTAAAACAAGGTTCCAAAACTGCTTAGAAACTCAAGAAAATTTTGATTTCTTGGATACCAAACAAAATCCTGAAGTTTTGGATATATTCAATGAAGTATTTGAGACAAATTACTTAGCCAATTGTGACATAGAGGATAGTACTAAGACATCATAGTCAGATGATTTGTATCGAATCGAACTGTCCTCTTTTCCAAAATTAAATTTAGTTCTTGAACGTTACACGGAGACGGAGCACACAGCCGCTGGCGGCCGACGTTCACAGGTAGCACTACCATGCCGTCCGAGCGCGGTGTTGCCTTTCTTTCATCACGGCCCGTAGTTGACGTCGGCTGTGGTTTAAGCTCCAACGACGCTCGACCCTACGTCATGATAGACTTGCATAAAAATGGTATCGAAGTGAGGCTTAGTTCCTTAATTGGTTATACTCGTATAAAAGTTGACGTAATTGTGATATAATTTTGACCTACATTCCAACCCAAAGGTGTCTGGTTACAGTGGTATTGTCCTTGTTGCCGCAGAGTTACCAAGGGCATGATTTATATGACAGCTGTAAAGGAAGAATGTACAGGTTATTATCTATTCATCTGAAAAGGACGTTTTCCAAACTGTTGGTAAAAATTGTTATTGGTATTGTTTGGCATAGGTTTGGGTATTCCGTAAAAATGTTAACATGAATGCGAACCGTTCAACTTGTTTCTTCATTAACTGAGAGGAACAGACATGGAAGGGCGTCAACAAATTTGTTTTTGAAATGTATGATCCTTAGCAAATAATTTCAATCGACCCTACGTGATTGGTAAGGTTGATAAGAATGGTATCTGGTTGTGGCTGATCCTGAGGGTGATACATGACAGCAATTTCGGACGGACATATCTTGGTGCAGACTCTCTCGATTACTTATTGAAAATTTGTAAAATTCAGGAAAACTGCGCCACGAGTAATGTAAATAAAACTTCCAAGGGATTGTTAGCCTGTTTGCAAACCCTCGTCGGATGGACACAATGGAACTATTCAGAATAATTGCGCATACGTTATAAATAGTGGTACAATTACTTTTTTAATGAAGCTCGGGTAGACATTGAAATATGATTGCAGTTTTTTCTGTCTCCTAGTCCTGCCATTTGCCAATTCAGGGGGGATGTGCACAAACCAGAAAGCTCCGCTTTTACAAAAATTTTAAGATCGAAATTAAATGACTCAAGCCTCTCGGTTGGGTCTGTATTAGTTTCTAACTCGCTTAGTGCGTTCATGATGAATGAGTCCAATAAGCTAATAAATATCTAAAACAACCTGTCCGACATGGTATTTGGGACAGGAGCTTTTCCGTCCGACATATTTATTTTAGTTTTTGAGAGTTGGAGCTACATTAAAAGATAATTATTGACATTCTTCATCACGTACGGGCAATTGTTATACACAAACCATTTGTGCCCATCCGACAAGGGTTTGCAAAAGGCTAACAACTTCGTATAACTCTTATTAACATTCCTCATGGTGCAGTTTTCCTAAATCTTACAATTGTTCATTGATTAGTTGAGGATCTACTTATCAACATTCACGATCACGTAAGGTCAAGTGTCGCTGACTCTTAAACTATACTAAGTGACATATAAATCCGAACACCCAGTTTAAATGGTTTTATTTTAATAAAAGTTGGTGAATGTATTTATCTTACTGTAAATAACAAGTGAAAAAATGTTCAGCCTTATCAGTTGGATATTCCGGTTTTTATACTGCTCTCTTTTAATTCACTAACGCTCTAAAAATGAATATTTCAGCCGCAGTAAAGAATCAACGTTGGCGGATTTTGGTTCTTGACATCCTTTACGATCGGTTACGATGCCTAGAGTACGGAGACCTGTACGATTTCGTCAAGTTAGTGAGTTTGATAGGGGCCGTATAGTGGGACTTCGGGAAGCTGGACTTTCTTTTCGGGCAATTGCAGTTAGAGTGCAAAGAAGTGTAGCCACTGTGGTTAGGTGTTGTCAGGCATGGCTTGGAGAAGGCCGTACGCAAAGAGCAAGTGGCACTGGACGCCGCCGTAGAACAACAGACCGTGAAGATCGCCGCCTAAGATTATTGGCCTTAAGGGACCGTTTCTCCACTACCAGGTCCATTGCAAATGAATGGTTTGCAGAATACGGAAGACCTATTGGCATGCCAAGTGTTTACCGACGAATGAGAAGTTTTGGCTTGTTTTCATACCGGCCACACTGGGTCCTCCCTTTAACTCGAGAACACCAACGTAATCGCCTTGAGTGGTGCAGACAACGGTCACGCTGGGATCAGGAATGGAACAGTATTGTCTTTAGTGACGGGTCTCTATTTTGTTTAGGCATTCACGATGGTCGTGCCAGGGTTAGAAGGCGACGTGGTGAAAGGAGGAATCCACAGTTTTTTGTTGAAAGACATGTTGCTCACACTGTTGGAGTTATGGTTTGGGGTGCTATAGCTTATGGTTCCAGGTCACCTTTAATCTTCATCAGAGGTAACATGAACGCGCAGCGTTATATCCACTAGGTTCTAGAACCCCATCTTTTACCCTATCTTGACACCCTGGCAGATCCAACTTTCCAACAAGATAATGCCCGACCACATGTTGCAAGAGTCACAATAGACTTCTTTCAACATAATGATGTCACATTGTTACGATGGCCACCAAGTTTTCCCGACTTATTCCCAATTGAGCACGTGTGGGATATGATGGGTAGGAGATTGCTCAATTTTCATCGTCCTCCTCAGACTCTAGAAGCACTTCGGAAGGAGTTGGTGGTTGCCTGGAATGAGATACCACAGGAGTACATTGACCACCTGATCAGAAGCATGCCTAGGCGCGTTGGAGAATGCGTAGCACATCAGGGTGCATCCGCACATTATTAAAGGTCAAAGGGCTTTAAAACAGTACAATCATTTTGAAATTTTTATCATTTATTTATTATGCTTCATTAAGTACATATACAAAATTTTCTTAAAATAAAACCATTTAAACTGGTTATTCGGATTTATATATCACTTAGTATATTTGCTAAGACCTCATACATTATTTGAAGCAAAAACAAGTTTGTTTACACTGTTTCATGTCCCAACCTCTAGGCTGGAGGAAACAAATTCAAAGATTCGCATTCATTTTAAACATTGTTACGTGATCCTTTCTGAACTTATGCCAAACAACACCCACTAATCTGTCTTTTAGAGGATGCAGCATTTGTGATTCAAAGCACACACTTCATTCAAATACGTTACCCAGGGAGGACTGAAGGACTAAAGAGCGAAATGGGATCTCGGACTATTAAACGGTGGAAACTTATTCAAGCTGTGTCTAATAATGCTTTTGTTACAGTAAGTGGGGGTATATAGAACTTGCTCCATTTCGCTTCCATTCTAAGTTCTCGTGATTTTCCAGCCATATAAACTCTTTTACGTCTCTAGTCTTGACATTCGCTCTGCGAACTCCAACGGTAGCTCCCTCTGTGGCCACCCATATTATCCTGCCGTCACCGGCCGTCGGCTCCGCCTTTTTGTACTGACCACTTTTTCCCTTTCTAGATAGCCGCCCTAAACCCACAAAACTGCCTCCCAGGGGACTCTCGCTTTCGAGTGCCACAGCCTCTGCCTTTCACCGTACCTCGACAGTCACTTACTAAACCGATAGATTGTCACTCCAATATAAACAGTTTTACTACCGGTGGTAAAAAACCTTCCTTTCTTACGTGGTATCAGGGCTATGCGAGAAGCACGTGACTTATTCGGGATGTGGAATGGTGAGAAAAGATGAGGGTGGCCCTTCCAAAATGATGTCTTTGTTTAACTTAGAGACAAGTGCACAGAAAATAGAAGCGATTGGACCAGCATATCCTAAATTTCATGAAAAAAAAAATAATAAAGGCTGACTTTGTAACAAAAATATGTTCTTAAGTGTCTGCGAAAAGGTTTTTCATCTAATGCTATAGTCATTTTTCCTGGAGAACTTTCACGTTAATCGTCAAAGTTATAAAAATAACGTTTTCCAATATACTCGTAGAGCAGAAATGAGGACCTGTTGCGTGTTGTAATGGTTAATTTTTTGTTTCAAAGGGCTGCCAGTTTTCATATTTATCTTTCAATAAAAGATACACAACGAAGGAGAAGAAAAAAGTATCATCGAAATCATGTGTGGTCATCAATAACCAAAAACTCCAAATACTTTAAAGGCAAATGGTCATTTCTTACGAGCCATCTAAGGACGTATCCGCTCAAGCAAGTTCGACATAATGAGGTCTCATTTCAAAGGACTTTTCATCCTGTACGAATTCTCTGTAGACTTTCGAAATAAGACAACGCAAAGCGCCATCTATCACCAAAATCGACCCCTGCGGAGGGTGCATAGCAACCATTTGTTAAAACTGTGGAGATTCTCAGTTTGCTTTTAATAGCCCAGTCATCATGTGACAGCTAGATGGCTGACAATTCGGGTTGTATAGTAGACGTAGCCTACTTGCCACTAGTTTGTTGAACGCGAGCTGAGAATAGTTACAGTTCTAACAAACAGTTGCTGTTCACTCTCAACAGTGGTCGACTATGGTGGAAGAGGGCGCTTTGCAAAGCTTCCGTTTTTTGCCTCAGAGACGGGAGACCACGCCATTTTTTTATATTCCAACTACCACGAAGACCTAAAGCTTAAACACCCATTAGGTACCGTGGGGCTATAGGGGGATACAGGGGAAAGGGGGGACGCCACACGGACTCTGGCGAGGGAACACGTGTACATGCAACATGCACACATTCTGGCTCCGCCTACGAGACCGTCTATCACCTACGGACAATCACAACATCCATAGCCAAGAGAAAAATCTCTCCTGGAACGGGATTCGAACCCGCACATCGCGCGGCGACTGATCAGGAGACCGAAGAGTCTACTACTGCGGCCACCGCTGCTGCCTGTTGCCATGCTGATGGGTAGCTAAAAAAACACGAAATAGCTGTCCACTCTCTTTTGGTCGGACGACGAAAGCATCATGTTTAGTTTAGCCCTTACCATCGGCAAAATGTCAACAACCCGGCGACGAAATACAAAGGCGACATTTTTGTGAGTGGCTACTACAAATGAATAATCAAAACGCAGATTTTATTGATTTGGTTTTGTGGTCAGAAGAATCGCTTTTTACGAGGAGTGGAATCTTTAATTCTCATAATGAACATTTTTGGTCGTTAGAAAATCCCTCTTAAGAATCCACTCGTTTCAACGCACATTTTCTAGAAATAACTGGTGCGGCGTTTTCAATATGCATGTATTGCCGCAACGTTTAAATGCAAACTCGTACTTAGCTTTTCTAGAGAATTACATAGAAAATGTGTAAGATGATGTTCCGTTAGCAACGAGAGTACTAATGTGGTATCAGCACGACGGTGCTCCACCGTACGTTCGTCATGATATAACCGTGTAGTTAAATAATCATTTTAGACAAAGGCGTAGGCTGAACAAATTAATACTGTTGATCAGTTACAAGAAAGAATAGAGAATGCGTTTCGTTAAGTTCTAGCCACAGCAATTTTTGCGGAAATACGTGTTACTTTTTTTAATCTAATTAGATTTTTTTATTTTTACGGAAACAATGCACTCTAGGAAAAAACACAAGAGTAATGATTTTTAGCAAACTCTAGGCAAAATTATAAAAGTTGCGCGTTTCGAAAAAGAAACAGGGCCGTACTATTTTTACTTTGAAAAATAATGCCAATAGTCTCCTTTATCTCCAGCACTGGTGCACGTCAAATTTAAGGAGACTTTTTAATGTGGACAATACTTGGGTAAGTCTACATGCTAAATTCTAAACTAACTAAATAACTAAAATTGTTTTTTATTTTTAAACTTCAACATCTTTTTAATGATGCCATCGAAGAAAAGGTGTTACATAAAATGCGGTACTGCGTATTATGTTTCATTTTTGGTCTGGACTTGTGAATCATCCCGTATAACACGCCACATGTAGTTCTCAGCCCCACGAGAAAGAAGTGGGTTTCGTACAATTGCACCCTGAATTGCACCCATTTGATAAGTATTTTACTGAAGTCTAAACTACATGTTTCAACCTCACTCGGTAGTACGCAGGTAAAAATCATCTGCGTCACGTTCTCTGGGTGAACGAACCGAATTATTATTCCTGGTAAATGGTGTGAGTAACGGACATTTCACCCCCATATCATTGTTTATGAAAAGGCTCATTTACTTGGAAAATCAAATGGGTTTTGCCAGGGGCTTTGTTAGGATATCAATACATTCTCCAAACGCGTATCCACAATTGATGTGCCCCCAAAGGAAGTAATGAAGGAGTTTCCAAAAGAAAGTGTTGTTAAGATACTGAGTGATGTTAATGATAGATATGATATTACGGATCGAAGAGAAAACAGTAGCAGTAATTCGAAAGCTGTATCTACACAATAGAGCTGCGTGATAGGGATCAAGCCTACCGAAATGGAAATTGTGGTGCCAGAAATGAGGTGCTGGGTTGCGGTAATTTTGTTAATAGATTCGAATCACACCTGGGAGTATACAGTAATAATAATAACACTAATACTAATAACTAAAGTAATAGTAATGGCAGTAATAATAATATTTGTGTGTCTTGAAGAAATGATACATTTTTGATACACAAAACATATGTTGAGCTAAAAATAAATCCTGAACCCACAGAGGAAGAGCAATTGTGAGCTTGTGCAACAATTAAACAACATTCTAACATTTAATAATAGTTTCAAATTAAATAAAGTACATAAGTACGTATAACTTATATACGTCTTGATCAGGGTGGGTAGTATTTTAATGAACTTCCTACTTGTATAAATATCTCAATCAAGGTTGTACTTTTCGTATTCGTATTATTTTAGCAGCTGAGTGAGTCAGAATCAGGTAGTAATTATTGTAGAGATCCTTACAAAACAAAGTTTGGCTGTCAATTGTTACGATGATGTATATTTTTTACACCACTACCTATGCGACAGCTTTTATCAACGGAATACACAGATCTGGTTCACCTAATTGTTCTATGGTCTCCTGAAGAGGGATATAAAAACTGAGAACGACATTATTTCTGGTTGTTGAGTGTACACAATACTATTTGAAGTAAGTTCTTACCAAGAAGATCTATTGCGACTCTGTGAATCATAAACCGCCACAGGCAAGGACCGCTTGGGATGTCATTTTCTCGTGGAAAATTTCTATTCCAGGCTAGCCCGCAACTGAGGCGAACAAAGAAAAGTTGAACAGACCCTCGAAGGGCAAAACATAAGAACCACAGGAGATCTTAGCACTAACGCAAGGACCAATAAAGATACACGAATACTAATATTACTGGGAAAGTGTTAGGACAACGAACCAAAATCGAAAACATTTACAAAAACACCAGTGGAAAAACTTAACCTAATGTAACCTCTCATATATTACAGGGGCGATGCGATATTTTTTCTTTTATTTTAGAGATCACCGGGTTTAACTTTTCCGCGAATAATGATGTAATTCACCTTGTTACCAGCAGTTACTGGCATCAAATAATTCTGTAAATCGCTGGTCTGTGACCAAAAACTGCGTTGCTGTCTCCTCCACACGATGGCGCTACATCTTGAAATGCATTAAGATCAAATTTTGACCTAAAGCAGCCGCAACGTGGATGAAGTGTAACCTGAGAGATTATTTCTGAGAAGCCGCTAAAAATTCTCAACAAGTTTCCTTTGTCATGAGAATAATTACGTTCAATGACATTAGAAGCGTTAAACCCAGAAAAAATAATTTCTTCGACTTATCTTTCTTTTTTTTGCGAATGCCATAATGTCAGTTTCAGCGGAGAATCGCGATTCTGTTAGATACGCACATGGTCGTAGAAAGGTATGACACCGCCGTGGAGAACGGCGTGATATTGGATATGCTGTTGAGAGGCATCTACACAGGACTGTTGTAGTAAGGGTTTGAGGGCTATTGCTTATGGTAGCCGACCACCCCTCCTCTTTGTTCAAGGCAAAGTCGCACAAAACGAAAATATATCTAAAACGCTATTAACTGAATTATAATTACGGCACATTACATAGATAAGGGAAAACTTAAGTACGTCAGTCCTAGGCCTGGCTAAGTAAAAAGTTGAACTAGATCGAGACGCTAATCTAGGAACTAAGAAGTTAAGTTGATCTAAGATGACACTGGAGTCAATAATGCCATGGATGAGCTTGTGAATGAACTTAAGTGAATTCATTTTGCGTCTGCTCTCTAAATTATAGATTTTGTGTCTCGCCATCAACTCACTATGAGGAAAGCCAATAGCGGGATATATCCCGTCAGCTTTGTATAAGAGGTATTTTAAAAACTTTCTTTGAACGGACTCTAAGCGGTCAATATGTATTTGATGATGAGGATACCATACCAGGGACGCATACTCAAGCTTAGATCTTACATAAACATAGTATAGTATTTTCAGTGTAAGGAGTTGTGGAAATCACCGGTATTTCTTACAATAAAACCATACGCCTTTGATGCAGCCACAACAGCATTTTCAATGTGATTGGAGAAGGAAAGTTTTCTGTCAAATGTGACTCCCAAGTCATTAATTGTACTAGGTCTGTCAAGTTTCCTGTCACCAATACTATATTCATACATCATTACCCCTGTTTTCAAAGTAAACGACAAAACGTGACACTTAGCAGCATTCAAAACAAGTCTGTTTTCACGACACCAGCTGTCAACCCTTACAATGTTGCATTGCAAGCGAAGACAATCGTCAATGTTAGAGACTCTACAGAAAAGCTTCATATCGTCAGCGTATATAAGAAAGTCGACATCGATAACTTCAGAAATATCATTTATGAACATAATAAATAACAGAGGTCCCAAATTAGATCCTTGAGGAACACCGGACATTACAGGGTATTCGCTTGACTTATGTCCATTGCATATAACATATTGTTTCATATGACATAAATAAGATCTGAAAAATAGCAACAATGCATCTGAAAGACCAAATCTAGATAACTTATTGAGTAGGATTATAGAATTGTGCTTGCTTTTATTTATTTACTTATTTACCAACATCCAACAGCCATAGCCAATTACAGGATGGATAAACATGAAAATATAAACAAATGCATGTTGTGGATGTATGTAGAGAAAGCTAAAACGCTGCAAAACAAAACCTCAAAACAGAACTGGGAGGAAAAAAAAGCGTTCTAGCTTTACCTACCCAGCACTCAACAATCACACCAGCAAGCATTAACGAAAATAAGCATTAATGTCTCCCAAAGTCGCACAAAACGAAAATGTATCTAAAACGCTATTAACTGAATTATAATTACCGCACATTATATATATAGGAGAAAACTTAAGTATGTCAGTCCTAGGCCTGGCTAAGTAAAAAGTTGAACTAGATCGAGACGCTAATCTAGGAACTAAGACGTTAAGTTGTTCTAAGATGACACTGGAGTCAATAATGCCATGGATGAGCTTGTGAGTGAACTTAAGTGAATTCATTTTGCGTCTGCTCTCTTAGGCCCGTATCGTCAGTCGTCCCTAGAATTGTAGGGTGCGTTTATGGCCTCCTTGATTGTCATACTCCATTCTCTCCTTCAAAAATTTCTAGATTACACTTGTCCCGTGGCAGCATCAGCGCTCTCCTATTATGAAGATATGTTTTATTTTTAAATTGTAGGAAATTTGAGGCTGATAAAACATGATATAACTCAAAAGCAAGCACAATTTGATACAAATAGATGTTTGTGACATAACCTCAAAATAGAGCGCGGACACGGAGAAGTAGAAAACTATGACAATCAAGGAGGCCATACAGGCCCCCTACAATTGTAGGGACGACTGACGATACGGGCGTAAATTATAGATTTTTTGTCTCATTATCAACTCACTATGAGGAAAGCCAATATCAGGATATATCCCGTCTGCTTTGTATGAGAGGTATTTTAAAAACTTTCTTTGAACGGACTCTAAGCGGTCAATATATATTTGATGATGAGGATACCATACCAGGGACGCATACTCAAGCTTAGATCTTACATAAGCATAGTACAGTATTTACAGTGTAAAGGAGTTGTGGAAATCACCAGTATGTCTTACAATAAAACCATACGCCTTTGATGCAGCCGCAACAGCATTTTCGATGTGATAGGAGAAGGAAAGTTTTCTGTCAAATGTGACTCCCAAGTGAATTATTGTATTAGGTCTGTCAAGTTTTCTTTTACCAATACTACATATATTCGTACATCATTACCTCTGTTTTTAAAGTAAACGACAAAACGTGATACTTAGCAGCATTCAAAGCCAGTCTGTTTTCACGACACCAGTAGTCAACCCTTACAATGTTGCATTACAAGCGATGACAGTCGTTAATGTTAGAGACTCTACAGAAAAGTTTCATATCGTCAGCATACATATATAAGAAAATCGACATCGATAACTTCAGAAATATCATTGTAGAACATAATAAATAACAGAGGTCCCAAATTAGATCTTTGAGGAACACCGGACATTACAGGGTATTCGCTTGACTTATCTCCATTGCACATAACATACTGTTGCCTATGGAATAAATAAGATCTGAAAAATAGCAACAATGCATCTGAAAGACCAAATCTAGATAACTTATTGGGTAGGATGTTATGATCTATCTATCATACGCGTTAGAGAAATCAGTATATATTACATCCCTTTGTAGTTGTCTATCGATTGATTCACAAACATATTGAGTAAGATGTAGCAAATTAGTAACTGCTTTATGAAACCGTGTTGACTGATGAAGATAGACTTGCTTACATGGAAATATATCACAGTTTGTATCACTATTTCGAATGTTTTAGCGAAATTACTGATAATTGTGATAGCCCGATAGTTTTCTACTTTATTCCTCTCACCTTTTTTAAAAACAGGAGTTACCCTAGACAACTTCCAAATAGATGGAAAGTGATTATTTTTCAGAGAGAGATTGAAAATGATCATGAGTGGACATGCTAAAATGGACGCACAATCTCTCACAAAAATTCAGGTATTTGATCAGGCCCTGCAGTCATTTTTGGCTTAATTTTATTGAGCGCCTGTAGCACATCGATTTCCTGTACGCTAGGCATAGCTAGTGTAGTAGTGAAATGGTAGTCAGTAGAAAAATCAGATTGAGCTGTTGGAGTATTATCCTTCCACTAAAATGTTCCGCAAATGCGCCAACTACATCATTAGGTGTATTTAACCCCCGCCCATTGAACAGCATATCCTTCGGAATACCAGTGCAGTTTCTTTTTCTATTAACAAAAGACCAGAATTTGCCGGAGCTGTTGGGTATTTCACTCTCTAAAGAGTGAATGTAGCGTCGATATGAAACAGCTACATGATAACAGCGATATCGTAACATGCTTCGGAGATCTATACTCTAGTCAGGAAAAAGGTATACAAAATTACTCTTTTCATGCCAACAGTATCTAGAGTGTTAGAGCTCTAGTTAGACACCTACCTCACCTCATGGTGACTTTGTCAGCATCTATAGCCGAACTAAAGGCCGCAACTGACTGAAGCCGTGCGCTGTAATATAACGTTCACATTGAGCGGTACATTACAAAGTTTGTGTTTTGAGCCCAGCAAATGTTGACTTGGAATGCTCGGCTCAACAGTGCTCCACAGTTCACTAGTGTAGTCTGTGCCGAAATGTCAGACCTAGAAGTAACTAGTGTTGCGTTCAAAATCGAAAAAATCTACACCTTGCGATGATCTTTTGGTTCCCGTTACTACGAATTTAAATTTTTGATCAATTTTGTTTTAATTATGTAATTCTGAATAATGTTGCTGTTAATTGTTGCCTAAAATTTAACGCTAGCTGCTTTACTTTTCTCCCAAACAAGTATTTGAATTCAAAGCTTTCCTCAATTTTGTTGATTGTACTGAAAAAAAATCTACTACGTCTGGAAAGTACTTTCAAAAATTTTCTCATTTAATAAGGATTCCAAAACGGTATGACAATTGCTAGATTATTTCTTGAATTATTGACAATTTTAATGTTTGTAAAAAATCTCAGTTTTCCACATTTTCTCTTAATTACTTAAAATTAGTATAGTGTACACAAGGTTTTCCTCCGGCCGTAACATTAAGATTATAGTTTGAGTGAGAAAGAGAGAGTTATACGGTTATAGTGGATGCGTATTCTGACGAACTATCATTCTGACGAACAAGTAAGAACTCGCACGAACAAATCAACAAATACAAAGGCAATGATTGTGGCTATACTGTATGCGGATCGATCGTCAGGTTACACACGAATACGTCAGAACAAGCTGGTCGTTCAAACAGTTTTGATTTTTTGATGTGAATTGTTGCGATTTGTTTAATATTTTATTTTTACAAATATGGATGTCGAAAAACATATAAGTTTAGTTTTTGAAAATAGAAGTTTATGGGATATGCAGCAAAAAACTACCATAACAGGGATATTTCTCGCCAAAAATGGGAAAAAATTGCTGGAGAAATGGAAAGTAATGGTAAGTAAATTTATATCAATATTCTATTTGTTTACATTACATTTTTAAATACGTTACAAAGCTTTTTTAGTAAAAATATTACATTGGAATTGTACTTCGCCTTCGGGGCTGAAAAAGTAATTTTTGAAAATGTCTCTTGCTTGACTGGCTGTTGCTCCATAATGGTTGTAGCGTCTTGAAACAGATATTTTATCGTTGTGTATACTCACTTCAGGGTGTGCTGGAACCTCTTGATTGTCAATGAGTATATTGTGCAGTAGGCGTGCTGCTTGGACTAAAATGTCTACGTTCTCGGGATTCATTTGCAATTCGGTTTTTAAAAATCTCCACTTAGCTACTAGTATACCGAATGCGCATTCAATGCAACGTCGAGCTCTAGAAAGACAGTAGTTAAAAACTCGCTGTTCATTTGAGAGATTTTGTCTAGAATATGGCTTAAGTAAATATGGCTTCAGTGGGTATGCTTCGTCACCCAATATTACAAAAGAAGCTTTGATTTCTGTTGAGTGCAAATATTCAGGGCTTGGCATATTGAATGTGTTCGTCTTTAAACACTTGTAGACATTGGAGAGAGAAAATATCCCTCCATCGCTTTGCTTTCCGTAAGCACCAACATCAATAGTCACAAACGTGTAATTTGCATCAGCTATGCCTTGCAACACAATGGAAAAATATTGTTTATAATTATAATTTATCAAACCCGAGTTTTTAGGACATTTTATTCGAATGTGTTTACCATCTATGCAGCCGACACAATTAGGGAAATTCCACGCTTTGAAGTAGCCTTTTGCGATGCTTTGTAACAAATCGGTTGTAGGAGCCGGCATATGTTTATTTCGAAAGCTATTCCATATTGCAAGACAAGTCTCATAAATTATCTGCCGTATTGCAGTATGTGAAATTCTGCATGAAAAGCTTAATGATCTAAAGGACATCCCAGTTGAAAGATACCTGCAACAAAAGAAATAATAATGATATTAAAAAAAAATACACAGTTTCCTGGATAAGAATGGATTCTACAGAGATCTTAATTTGAGAAAAGCGTATATTAAAATTAGGAAAAAGTTGCACCCTACTGAACCCGCTAATATGATGTTTTCATATTTTAAAAATTCGAAACCCTCGGGAAGATATTCGAAAAAAAAGTCACGATTTCGAATAATTTACAAGAACGTAGACTTCATATCCGGGGTACAGGATATGCCAGCATTTATTTATATAAGTTTTTTTTTTCAGTCGAAGCCGTGAAAAATAAGTGGCGTGGTTTGCGAGACACCTTTCGTAAAGAGCTAAACAAGTTACCGAAAACACGTTCTGGTCAAGAGGGAGGACTAGCTAAAGAATCAAAATGGCCGTATTTTCAAAATATGCTGTTTTTAAAAGACTAATTCACAGGTATAAAATTACAGAGCAGTATTTTGGAGCCGGAAGTAAACGCTCAATCTGGAAACGATGATGAAGAACCTGATGATTTACCGGAAGATGATTTTGTTGTCGAAACTACTAAAAATGCCGCCGTTGATCAAAATGCAGCACGGAATGTAGAATTTAAAAAAAAACATTGAGTCTCCCCAGTTTGTCTCCCCTCAAAGCAAACGTATAAAAAGTGTAAAATCTAATACCAAATCTAATGCAATTCAACAACTTGTGATGATCGAGCAGGATACGTTAAAAGAGTTTAAGCGAAAAAGTGAAGTGTGTAATCAAGCAAAAATTCAAGAGGATGCTGACTATCATTTTCTGATGAGCTTACTCCCCTATCTGAGAAAAGTCCCTGAAGAAGGAAAACTGGATGTGAGAACTAAGTTACAACAGGTATTCTGTGATGAACAGAAATTGGCACAGCAACGACCATACGGCAATGACTTAAATTCAGATTCACAGCACCAATCTACTTTTAACAGGCACTCATCAGAGTTTCCGCATCATCCTATAGTAAATTACGATGGGTCTCCACAGTTCACAAATCTTTCTGCGCCAACTAGTGGACAAACTGGTTCCATGGAAAATTATCTCAGCTCCTCAGAATCAACGATTCCTTCTGGGCCAAGTAGTGAAGAAAGTGCTATTCACCAGCAGTATGGAGACATAGCTTCATATTTTTCACAAATCAGCCCCCGAAAATAAATCCTTTCCGACTTTGTTTTTCTATTAGCTTTGGTTTAAAATAGTTATTAAGTTCAAATATATAATAATAATAAAGTAGGAACATTAAAATAATGTGCACTCTTACCTTAATGTTAACGCCAGTCTCTCTTTAGCAGATATGCATTCACAAAAATTTTATTGCTTGGTGATACCTTCTTAGATTCCTTTTAGAATATAATGAAATGTTTCTGGTAACATTCTGAAGTACTCAAAAAAATTATTTGGTTGCTCCAACAAGTCTTCAAATAACGACTGGTATTCTCTATTAAGGGATCTTGAACTAAATATTTTATTCACATGTTCCGTTTTATCCGTCATAAGGAGGATTTTTAATAAAGGGCTTTCTAAACATTGCCACTCGTATGATAAATTCTCATTGTCATCCATCTTTAAATATCTGTACAAACTAGAACTTATGCATGCACTATAACCACCAACATCAGACCAACAATTATGACGGGTTCGTCAAAACGATAGTTCGTCAGAACACGCATCCACTATAACCGTAGCCTTAGTGATTCACTAGCAAATTTTTGTGTTACATTACAGCGTTCGGATTGAGTCAGTCGCCGCCTTTAGACAATGCAATGTATAGCAGCCAATATTTTGGCCTCTACGATCACTAGTCAGCACTTCAGGGACCTACTGTGTATTCCAACAGCATATTTTGGCTAGAGATGCTGGTGACGTCAGCATGGCATCCTGGAGGAAGAGAGTAAAGGTTTGCGGCCGATCAGTTGCCTAGCATATAGGTGTTACAGTTGCCGTAATAATTGACTATAATCTGAAACATCTTATAAAGAGGAGTGGTATCACTAATGATGATTCGTGGAGGAATATGGAGAAATACAATAATTTTAAGCATGTGCGATAAGCAAATTTTGGTTGTCTTTTATTGCACTTTATGAAAACAGACATATCAAAATGCATGGCAGTAATGGGCAGTTAAGCTTAGGCGTGTTTATTTCCCACGCCCGTCAGCGAAGAAATATTGCAATCGCATAAAAATTCGAAAATATTTATTGGATCTTATATGACATGTAAAACAACCATGCCACTCACTTCCGTCGGTCTGTCTGTCTGCTGGTCTGTCCGTCAGTCTGTCTGCTAATCACTTGGACAGTACTGCTGGGATTTGGATGAAATTTTTACACAAGGTTACTACTATGCCAAGGGCGTATCAGAGGATACTGAACATTTTTGAAAAAAAAATTAGGGGCCCCAAGTATCATCTCAAGCAGCGGGGCTACCGTGTACGGTAACATTTCTCATCACTGCAATCTGAGGAATTGTTTTCCATGAAAAGCCCATATAGTGCATTACTGACTCTGACTGACAGAAAGAATAGAGTCCATTTGCTTGACGCCAATTTTGTGATTAGGCATACGTCCAAGCTTCTCAAATTAGTCATGCATAGCGATTTTGAGTGTATCTTTATAAGCACTCAGGAACGTCATGCTCCATTCAACTTTCGAACAATAAGCACTTCAATCCAACATTGTGGCTGTAGATGTTCGGTTATTGTCCGTATTACCGGACCTCTTCCAGAAATAATATCGTAACACCTTTGTCGGGGTTTGCGTCAATTCTAATCTCACCTAAGTATTATTTATGTAGAATACATTTTGTTACTTTCCTGGTGCTGTATTTATGTTCAGGTTAAAATGGAAAAACTTCAGGCGACAGGATAACAAAGGGAAGAAGCTTGTTCAGGCGCTATTAGGCACACCCAGGAACCAAGAGTTATGTCATGCTGATTTCGCGCTGCCATACACAAAAGACCTTTTTAGTGATACTGATTTCCATTGGACTATGAATTTGTTCAGAGGAGTCAACCGCATTCACTAAAGTATCAACATGTTATGTTTACTTCCTCGGTAATTAATAGTTATATTCACCATTCAGAAAGAACGGTTTATTATAAACAGCTCCATTTAACGATTGTACTCCTGGTGCTACCAACTTTATATTTCTGTTAAATCCGTCAGAAGTGGAGTTTATAGTTGATGCAAAGAAATAAAAAATACGAACAGCGGTAAGAAAATTGGAGGAAAACGGTCTGCTAACTTTTCGCATCGAGAAAAAGAAATGCTGATATAGTCGGTAGAAAAGTATAGTTGAGAACTGGAAGGCAAACGCAATTTTTAATACAGAGAATAATAATTGACGAAAAAAATCTCGAGCGTTCTTATAAATATTGGACTCGAAGAACTTGAAATTGTTTCCAGCTTTTGTTTCAAATCTATGAACAGAGAATGATTTCATCTAACTTTCGCGATGCTGTCGAGCATCGTTTTCAATTGCAGAGTATGTTACAGATGATGGAGGAAACAGGAATCGATATCTGTCAATCCGTCCCATCCATGTTTGAATTACAAAAATACTGTAGCAATATAAATAAGTACCTTTATATGTGAAATATGAGATTTCACTGAGACTGGAAGTAATTCATTTGAAATAGGCCAGGGTTTTTAGGCCTTTTTCTAAAAATATGCGCCCTGCATTTTCCAGCATGTAACGTCCAATAGTAGTGACCTGTCTTGAAATGCTTGTGAACGGCCTTGATTGAACAATACAGAATACCTGCGAAGGGCTTGGTGGGCAAAAACTTTACTTCAACCTCCGCATTTTTACCAGACACGTATTATTATGATTGAGAACCTATATTTCACTTTCCGCCTGCGGCAGAGCTCATCCGAAGTGTCATTTTCTCCTCTGGACATTTTCCCACCTCGGCGCCTTGCCCGCAGCCAACCCAAACAAAGAACAGACAGCGAGACCCCTGTAGGGTAAAAAAGTGGCCCACATAAATAACCACAGGTGACATTAGCATCGACGTTAACGCCGCCAAGGATATAAAAACGTTAATATTCTGGAAAGGATTGAGATAATGGACAAAAAATGTCACAATGCTGGGCATTGGCGTGGATAGTGTTAGGATGTCAATTTCATCCCCCTCCACATAAAAAGTGGGTCGGAATAGTTTCCACGCAGGACAAGATTAATTTAATGCAGGTGCTCCGCAGGGATCGGTTTTCAGACAAACGTGGTTTATGTTTGTTCTACATCATCGACGTCATTTATTTCACGAAAGTGTCTCTTATAATTGGTGGCAAACTGTTATGTAGATCACTATTAAGTTTAGGCAGAAAATATTTTAATTTGTAATTTACTAAACGTAGTTATATAAAAAAATAGCGACAATTAGGTTACCTCTGGACTGTCCACGCCACGTCATCTTTCATAAAAAATTAACTGCAGGACATGTCAGATCCTCTAAGAAATAAGTTGGGTCCGAGCATGTACAACATAGAAACTAACGGATCAGGTCAGCAAAACAGGCTCATACAATTAATCCGTAGACATTCCTTCCTTGCCCTGCCGGTAGTACTCACCGGTAATCTGCCTCTCCCCGATAACGGATCGCACGATGTGCCAGTCGCGGCTTCGCGGCACACCTCCAGTCATGCGAGAACACTTATGGAGACCGGCACGGCCGTCGGTGAAGCCAGAAAGCACACACAGGAACGCGTATCGTAAATATTTCTTTATCGTTCTAAGGTTTAAGGGCAAATGTAAGAGAGTATTACCGAGGTTGTACTCGCATAAGTACAGGGTATGTTATTTTCCTAGAGTGCACTGTTTCCGTAAAAATAAAAATAAAACAAATTAGATCATTCATGAAGATCCGAGATACAATTAGTTTCAAAATAAAATAGGAGGCCTTGATACCAACTTGACGTCTCTTTTTTTGTAAAAGTCATGTCAAGAGCTTCTTTTTTCCATTTTTAAGCGTTGTTAAATGGAATTTAGCAATGATGAGTACGCCAATATTATTTTTGTGTACGGGTTCTATAATGGAAATGTCTTAGCGGCTTCTCGGGAGTATCAACAGATGCCAACCTACCCAAAGGTTTTTACGCATTCATTTCTAAGACTTCGGCAATCTGGAATTGCCAAACTCGTTTCAGCACAGACATTCTAGAAATGTCTGGTGCGGTATTTTCAGCGGCCAACTTCTTATGCAGGTATGCCACAACGTTTAAATGCAAACTCGTACTTAGCTTTTCTAGAGAGCAACGAGAGTACGAATGTGGTATCAGCACGAGGGTGCCCCACCGCATGTTCGTCGTGATATAACCGCATGGTTAAATAATCATTTTAGGCAACGATGGATTGGCAGAAACGGATACGAACATTGGCCTGCTAGGTGTCCTGCTTTGAACCCCATTGATTACTTTTTCTAGGGCGCTTTTAAACAACTAGTGTATGCTGAACAAGTTAATACTATTGATCAGTTACAAGAATGAATAGATAATGCGTTTCATTAAATGCGAGCAACAACAAATTTTTTGGAAATACGTATTTTTTTATTAAAAAGATGCCGTACTTGTATCCGTCAGAGTGGTGGCCTTTCTGAACATTTATTGAAATAAAGCTTTGATTAATTAATTTGTTATTTTTTTATTTTCACGAAAACAATGTGTCTAGGAAAAAACAAGGGTAATTATTTGTAGCAAATTGAAGGTGAAACTCGTAAAATTGCACGTTTCGAAAAAAAAAACCGTAGCCAACTAGTTTTTTTTAAATACTGCCACTAATCCCCTGTATCTCCGCCTCTGGTGCACGTTAATTCCAAGTAAAAACTTTTGGATGTGGCCAATACTTAGGTAAGTCCACATACCAAATTTTAGTCCATTCCTATTGACGGTTTTGAAGATACTAAATAACCCGTTTTTTATTTTCAAACTTCCACACCCCGTATTTTTTTAATGAAGCCCTCGAGGAAAAAATGGTACATAGAAGACCCTCTTTAAATGCGATCCTGTATATAGTGCTTCATTTTTTGGTCACGACTTGTGAACCACCCTGTATACTGATCTAAAAAAAATGAGATATGCTGTTCCCCATCTCTTCCAACTCCAACCCCCTAATTTTAACTACTACAAATTTTTCTAAATGTGACAGGATCCTCTGAGACGCCAGAAAAAGCTTAAGCGATGTGCATTTGTTTAGTTTTGCTCTCCTTCTCCGCCGCCACTGGACCGATTTTCGAAAGCTGTACAGTTTTTCCGTTCTTTGCATAGTAGTAAAATTTTGTAAGTATTTCATCCAAATCCAGAGCAGTACTGATCAAGTTGTTAATACGTCAAGTTTTACCGGTCAATCACTCTATTCTTGAAAAAAATGGCCTGAAGTATGAATTATGGGATCATAATAACTAGTTTCCTTAAGAGACCATCTCCTTAATTCAGCAGTACGCTAGAATGACCATCCCCTTAAGGTGACCGTCTTTATCAGTCATTTCTTCGAATAACGACTGTTTGCACAGCTCTCCAACTCTTATCAATTTCTAAGATTTGCAGATGTTACTTCTAGAGCTTTCTGGAATATTTCTTTGTTTGAGATTTAGCATAAACATCGCTGTGCCAGCATTCATGATTCATTCATTCTCTGACCGTTTATTCTATACTAAAACAATTGTACTGAGCCGACCGAAGTCTTATAATAGTAAAAAAAGCTACTTTACTGGAAACGAACTTCTATTTATACATGCATAACAAAAAAATTAAATGGGTCAAATTAGTTAATCAGGCCACTATACAGAGTGTTCCTTAATGATTAATTTGCTTTATAAACTATGGTCCACAAATGTTTCCTTACAAAAACTCGGGGTGTTGAAGTTTTAAGAAAAAAATGGAAATTAATTAATATTTTTAGAACCGCTTCAGATACTTTACTGATATTTAGTACGTAGTGAAAGTTAATAAAGTTGCATATTTTCAATGTAAAAATAATCTTTAGCTATAGCAGTGTCATGCGTAGGGGTATTGACTTCGATATTTTTTAAGAAAAAATGGTACGCCAATAGTTCTTTGCCAAATAAAAATTATTTTTAAATTCCACGTTCAATCTAAAATAAATGATCTTTCTTGAATTGTTTTCCTTCGATGCATCATTATTGAGTAAAAAAATAAAAACCGTTCTATTGTCCGAGAAAATTAATGTAATAATAATTGAAGAATGCAATTTAGCAATAAATATCTAGTTGCTCTGGAATATGTCACTGGCTTTTGACATCTAACAAGTCTCTGTTATTCAAATCTGTTCGCTGTGACATCTTTTTCATTATTTAGTTTTTACAATCTTGTTAATATTGGTGAATTATTCAAACGCAGGAATGGCGGAAATACATTGCGTATATGGTCTTGCCGACGGTAACGGTGAGCAAGCCAGACGGATTTATCAGCAGAGATATCCACATCGTGCTTTGCCAGATAGTCGAACCTTTCCTAATATTCATGGTCGTCTTGTTGAAATCTGAAGGTAGACCTCTAAGTGTTTGAACACCTGAAATTGAGGAAGCAGTGCTGCACGAAGTCGAAGAACATCCTGAAACGTACGAGAAAGATCGCTAGACACTTAAATATTTGCCATTAATTTGTTTGGAGAATTTTAGTGGATTTTTTGTTATACCCTTACCATCTTTAAGAGTACAGGCATTACTTCCCACTGATTGTCCAAGGCGTGAGACCTTTTGTCAGTGGTATCTTCAAAAAATTACCCATGTCCGCAATTTGAATCAATGACTCTATTCACGGACCAAGCTAATTTTTTCCGCAATGCCATTCAGAATTTCTACAATAATAATTTGTGGGCAGAAGAACATGCCCATGCCGTAACCGAAACCCATTTCCAACACCAATTTTCGGTTAACGTATGGGCAGGAATTATTGGCAACCACCTTAGTGGCCCATTCTTCTTGCCGGGACGACTTGACGGACAGACTTACCTCAATTTTCTTCAACAACAGTTGCCTTTGCTGCTTGATGATGTTCCGTTAGTAAAAAGAAACAATATGTGGTACATGCATGATGGTGCACCAGCGCATTTCAGTGTACCGGTTCGTAATTATTTACAAACTGTTTATCCAAATCGGATTGGCCGCGGTGGACCCCAAGAATGGCCACCATGGTCCCCAGACCGCAACAGTTTAGATATCTTTCTGTGGGGCTATCTTAAGACTGTAGTGTACACAAGTCCCATTAACACTATATAGGATTAAGAGAAAGAATAGTTGCAGCTTGTGATAAAAAAAACTCCAGGGATATTTCAACGAGTGCGCAATTCCATGAGAATTAGAGCGGAAACATGCATACTAAGTGAAGGGGGCCATTTTCAGCAATTTTTGTAATCATTTCGTTGGCTTTGATGTTATGTTTATGTTGTCCAATTCAATTAATAATAATTTTGCAAGTTAGACAATAGAACAGTTTTTATTTTTTTACCCAAAAATGGCGCATCGAAGGGAAACAATTCTGGAAATGTTATTAGTTCTAAATTGAACGGGGAATACAAAAATAATTTTTATTTAGCAAAAAACCATTGGCGTACTATCTTTTTCTTAAAAATATCGAAGTCAATACCCGTACGCACGCCACTGTTAAAGCTAAACATTATTTTTGCATTGAAAGATTTGCAACTTCATTAACTTTCAGTACGTACTAAATATCAGTGAAATGCCTGAAGCGGTTCTGACAATATCAATTAATTTCCATTTTCTTCCTAAAACTTCAACACCCCGAGTTTTTGTAAGGAAACATTTTTGGACCGTAGTTTATAAAGCAAACTAACATTAATTTTTCATGTAGATTCACACCCTTAAATATTCGAAAATATCATTATAATTAGTCCATACCTAACGCCCGTGTCTTCCCTAGCCTAACTGTTACCCATCTAGCAACCCTACAGATCAACACCAGTCAAACATGTCATAAGTGCTAGCCACGATACTATATATCAAGATATAGGCCCCGGCAATTTTTGTGTCGGCGATCATCCCTGCCGGCAATGCAAATAGATTATGACCCGCTGTCGCGTCACGTCTGCAAATATTACCCTAAGTTTTGAGGGCGAGTGTACATGGTAAACTTTGATGAGTGAAATATGTACTGATATGTGTGTAAAATTACTAGGGCCGATAGCTCGTAAATATACTGCCGCCAAAAATGAGATATCCCGCCCTCTAGAGCCCCTAACCACCGAATTTTAACACCTACAAAAATGTTTTTAGAAGCCTCTGAAACGTCAAAAAAACGATATCTGGATGATTTTTATTTTTTGCTTTTGGCCTTAGCTTCCCCGTCTCTGGACCGATTTTCAAAAACTACAAAGCTTTTTCGTTCTCGACATAGTAATCTTGTGTAAGAATTTCATTGAAATCGAAACGGTACTTCCCAAGTTATAGGCTATCCAAGAATTAGCGGTCAGGCAGGCCGACAGACAGACGGATAGACCCACGGAAATGCGTGACATGGTTTTTCGTGATTTACATCCCAAAACCATGATATGTAATTTCCTAATTTTTTTGCGATTACATTATGTTGTTGCCCAGTGGCATATGAAGTAAAAATTATATAAACAATAAGCATATAACTTTGTTAATATATAAATTAAATGCCGTGGCTAGAGAGATCCGTATGACTGTGTAGTAACTTAATATCTCTGCTAGAAGTGCGCTTCTTTATTTGTTTTTGAAATGCCGTTCGGTATTCGGTTAATTAACACTTGCTGCAAAAGTTGTGATCGTTTTTTCTGTTGGCTTATTTTTAAATTGCTTGAAAAATCAGAAAAATTGATTTGACTATGGCAACACTAGCTTCTGCTTTAGGCTTAGTAGCACTATCTTATTTCAAACAGTTTACCATTTCATCGAGTATACGACTTCAATACCGTGGTTACAACATTTGAAGTAATTTACATTTACTTTTCGTGTAACAGGTATTAGTTGAGCAAGATTTGTCATAAATGGTATGAATTGATTAACAGGGTCGACCAAACGGACGAGGAGTCATGAAATGAAGTGAGATATCATGGCATCATCTATGAGGACTTGTCACAGCTATGTTTCTCGTCGCTTCTTGACTTTGATATCTGGTTTGGAAAGCTTAGTATCTCTTAGATGATGCTGTAGTAAACTATGTTAGAATAACACTAACTCGTTCAAAGTAGAACTCTAATTATTGCGGAGAGAAACAACACAGCTGTTTCAAATTCTCTTAGATGATGCCGTACCCAACTAACAATTATCACTCCTATTAGAGTTGCAAGATTGATTATACAGTATTCCTTACACAGCATTGTATGCTGTAAGAATATTGGCAAAACCCTCTTAGAACAGCTATACAAGCGGAATGAGCACACCTAATAGGACACTTCAGTCATTTAAGAGGTTGTATAAGGGCTGCAGGTAACAGTTATACAACAAAAGTGTGTAAGCCTCTTGCAGCCGCTATAGGACGTTTGCGTCAGTGCAAGATTCAGTTTTTGTCAACTATACAACTATTCTGTTACGTGATTCTACTTTATTGCAACCAAACTGTTTCTTATGTATTGTATAGACGAAGTGAAGAATATATAACTAACACAATACAGTCATCTTGTTTACTTATATATCAGCCATTGTGAATTTCATACACAGGTATATGATAAACTTCTACACTGTGATATAGGGCTATTTTTTTTTTTTTTTATATCGAAACAGCCGCGCAGGCAGAAGCCTAAATGCCGGAACACCGCGGCTGGTATGATGATCCCAAAGAAATTTTGTTAATACGATTTTTGAACTGCCTAAGGTTAGTAGAACTGGGAAAAGCTTCCTCCCGTAGATTGTTCCACAATCTAGACACCCTCGGGACAAAAGAGCGGTCGTATCGGCCAGTTCTGGATGTACGAAGTTTGACACGGTTA
This sequence comes from Acanthoscelides obtectus, assembly GCA_963669975.1. Classification (NCBI taxonomy): domain Eukaryota; kingdom Metazoa; phylum Arthropoda; class Insecta; order Coleoptera; family Chrysomelidae; genus Acanthoscelides; species Acanthoscelides obtectus. Next base: position 80,574,010 of record CAVLJG010000001.1, on the reverse strand, counting down.
GGATGGGATGCCGAAGTCAGGCGGGTCTGTCTGGCAGGCGCATCGCGCGGCGGCATCATGGAAGAGAGCTCTGAGGAGCAAAGCCCGTTGGTGTAGCGATAGAAAAGAGCTAGATCGCCGACGGCCCGCCGGTGCGAAAGAGTCCCGAGACTGTCTGTTAGAGAAGAGTCATCGATCAGTCGGACCGCCCTCCTCTGGACAGCATCGAGCATGGACAATGTAGTCGGGGTGGCAGCACCCCAAATGTGTGAGCAATACTCGAGGCTAGGCCTTATCTGGGCCTTGTATAGAGTGAGAAGGTCATGCGGAGAAAAGTACTTCTTAGCCCTAAACAAATAGCCTAGCTTTTTCCCAGCAGCTGCAGCTATTGAAGAGATGTGTTCGTGCCAGATCAGGTCCTCGGTGATCTGGACTCCGACCAGCCGAAATGAATGGCTCTTTGGTAGAACTCGACCGTCCATCGAAACTGTATGAGCGCTAGGACGCTTTTTGTTCGTCAAGGTACAGTACTGTGTTTTGGAAGCATTGAACTGTACAGCTCAGCGGCAGAGATCGGCTTGTCACTCTGAATTCCTGCATGTAGAGTGCTGTCATCAGCGAAGCTGTGGATTGGGTTGATCGTGCAGGAAATGAGGTCGTTGATATGTAAGAGAAACAGTGTTGGAGCCAAGACCGATCCCTGGGGAACACCCGCGTTGACGTTTTGGGATGAAGAGGAGAATCCGTCAATTACGACGGATATCTTGCGGCCAGAGATAAAGTTAGCCACCCATCTGCAAAGCTTTTTGAATTACTTACTCAGCAAATTTTATTGTGATTATCGTGCAAAGTAGTTACGCAATTTCTACGGGCTTCGTATTTGATTCATATTTTGATAATGATCACAACTATGTCTAGATTTTTAAGATGGAAAACTGAACTTATCTGCGTTAAATCTTCCATAAATCCTATATTTAGACACAACTACTCTAATGTTTATCACTTTATATCTATAATTTCAAACTGAAACATAATTATTTAATATCAAATAGAGGAATAAATATTTGCCCAATATGGTAGGTGATTGTGTATAATCATGGCATCGTCCATGTTGTCTTTAGTTTATTAGAATATTTTGGTGTTGCCTGCAGGTGTTATACAACAATTTGACAAAAAATGTCAGAAATGAAATACCGACAGAGTCGAATGGTTTACCTAGAATTTGTACCCCATCTATATCTTCTGTTTGAACAGTTGATAATACCTTTTCAACCAATATGCATGCGTTGTTTGTCTTAAAATATGGTTATGGTGAAGTTGTATACCAACATATTTGGCATATGTACAGCCTTGAACAGTTACTAAACAACAGTTGTATAAGTGTTTCCGTTGGGAGCAATTTGTTGGCCAAAGTAGTAAATTTGCACGGCAAAACAACAAGGCTCGGGTTTGTTTTATAAACGTTACCATAGATGCAACAACACAACCATTTTGACTAACCTGCAAATATGCCGTATAAAATAGTTGTATAAACGTTTATGCAACAGTTAAAAATTTGTCCTATAAGGTGTTGTGTAACTATGCTATAAGAATATTTTAAACACCTCATTTTAGAGAAAATATGTTGCAAAAAGCAAATCTGCATTCCACACAACATTAAGCCAGCATTTTGGAGTTCAGGCAACAACAATAGAGAGCCTTTATGGCTGAACGGTTCATTTACCAAAAGCTTATAGCACAACTTTGCTAGTTGGGTAGTATCTCATTTGATCTTGGGTAATTAGTTGAACCTCAGATTGCAGCACTAGGTTAACTGTCTTCACGTAAAATACTTATATGATCTTATTCTCGAGTATCCATTACCTTTTGACGTCTATTGAGGTGAACACCTAATCAACAAGTGACAACTTTGTACTGAAGACTGTAGTATTGAAAATAATGAATCGGGTGTATTCAGAACTGCTTATACTAGACACGACCACAACAAAATATTCTATCTACAGATCTAGCGTTGACAGATCCGTCAGAATTTTGGGGCTAGCCGATATGGGTTTTTTGAAATGTTGCTAGATAATCAGCTGTTCTTTGGTATCGCGTTTCACGTAGTGGATACTCGCGAAAAAGACTCTAATCAATCATATATAATGCAACTAGTTGCACTACCCATGACGTTTGAGTAGTGTAATACTAGTAGCAACAGACTATACAAAATTTGGAGGCCCATAATTAACATGTCCAGCCCTTCTAGTTAAAATGTATTCCGTTGTACGTGCAACTATCCGAACTCATCCATACCTCTTGTCATCTAGTCACCATCAGGCGCACCGCTAATACGGAAATACAAAATTAGTCAGACGTATGCGCACGGATTAATTGATTTCTTTTAATTGTCCTCATTCTATAACGCTCATATACGTTAATTTTCAGCTATTCGGTGCACCGAATATATATGGGAGAATTGTAATCCTTCAAATTGCCCATTATACCAGATTCCAGCACTCATCAGCATGAATTACGCTGGGGATGTCCAAGCGGATTTTGGGTGATGCAGTGAGTCTGTCGAAAAAATAATTACATGGATTTTAAAACACGGTTTAATACAGGAAAGCGCACTAAGTTGGACTCCTATACTAAAGTGGGCCCTTTCACTCCGCATTCTCTGAAACTTCAATATTGCCAATAATTGCCTAGGTATCTAGCTAGCTAGCTAAAGCCACACGCACTTTGCGTCTCATGATACATGATACTTAGCTTAGAAACTGGAAAAGGTTCTTGCGTAGTGTTGCAATTTTCATTACTGCTCCTAGATATTTACCAGTAGGCCTTTACTCCTATATGAGGAGGTTAGGAGCAAAAAGTGACATTTATGCTTTTGAGTTATTTCACCGAATTGAAAAAATAAATATTTTGGTTGATATGTGCAATTATTTAATTTTTATATTTATACATGTCAGTAATTAGATAGATTTGAATCTACCTAAAACTTGTAAGTTTTCAAATTTAGATATAAGGATATAAAGTAAATTTCAACTGACACCTTCTGGTCAAATACCATGTCGATAGTTTTGAATAATGTCATGTTAAAACTCACTGTCTAACATCACAAAGTGATGTCAGATGCTTCTAAAACATGCTTTTAGCTACTCCACATATTTTTCTAAAACAGTAAGGTCTTGCCTAAGGGCGGCTATAGAAGCGTTTCCATTTCAAAAAATATTTAGAGAATGTTATTTTTTTAGGTCCTTCAAAATTTGAGAAAACAAATATTCCATGCGTACGCTACGCAGCGTCAAACCATCCTGTAAGCGCACGCACAGTCAGGCAAGCGTTCAACGTTCAAGCCGCGTTTGTCCCGTCAATTCGTCGAGACAGACAGAAGGCAGTCACGAACACTGCGTTCCATTTCACGAAAATTACTTGTAGGTGAAACATGTATTTCGAAAATTCGCCTTCATAAGATGAAGCATTGATTTTGTGAAGTCTAGAAGAGTCTAATAACAAAAAGAATACTGGATGCATTCGATTAATTGTGAGAGAGCTCAGTGTTCTGCTCCATTGCTTGAAGAAGAAGAATGATTTTTTATTTACTTCCGAATGCCATTAAATGGTTTTTTAATGGATTACATGGTTATATAAAAAAGGAAATATAGAAACAAGATACCAACTGAAAAAGGGCTATATGTACAAAATAAAGATTGGCAGTATTCTTTAATTTCCGTGGTTAGTTCAAGCCATGCTGCATTTTTTTAAAAACTAATTTTATAGTCTGCGTTACTAAGATCATATAAAAAACGTTTTTCCCTTATTAAATCAATTAATTTTTCTATGGAAGTCATCTTGCGAACGAGGCGTTCCACAAGTTCTTTGTATTTATGACAATAGAACGCAAGAACGAGAGCGTCCACACTGACCGGCGCGGTCTGACTGCCGCTATGTCTGCGCGACTCTATAGAGATCTATTGGTTACATAGTACGTGGAACGGAGAACGCGAAACTAGGAACACTTTCGAACTGCGCAAGCCCTAATGGTCAACATACGTTCCCGATAACAAACATTTCTCAGCCTGAGGTTTCTGTGAATAACGTTTCTGGACACCGCCTATATCAGAAAAATACATTATTGACCTATTTACTTTGAATAGCTTGTTGGGTATATTGACACGCAGTTGGTCGGTGATACTCGACATCGTTCTTCGGAAAAGGACGTAGAGTGGCATTCAAAAAGTCCTCAAAAGCTTATAAGTGAATACGTAGCTAAAACAGGTTGAGCGTTTGCTTTTTCCACAAACTAACCAGTTCGAAAAAGTTTCCACAGGTACCATTATTGGCGAGCTCATGAAACATGTTTGAAAACACGAGACTCTATTTTACCCCATCAATCAACGTCATTGAGAACGTTCTCAATTTCAACTCCACAGAAAACCGAAAACATATGAGCATTTTTATAAATTGAGTTGACCTTTCTTAGCTTCATAAATAATGTATATATTATCCCAAAGATAATGTTTTTCGTAGGAGCGTATATACGAGGGTTTTCTTAAAAAATAGGGATCCACACTTTTTTCAGGCGCCAGGAACTTTTTATTTGAATAAACCAATTCACCATTGGAAACGTTGATCTTTAAGCTATTTTTCTCCATTTTTTACGCATCTTTGAAATCCACTTTTACACTCCCGCCTCTAGGAAGTCTGTCGCCAGCCTGTTTAGAAACTTCCGTCTCGAACCGTTGACCGCCGTCAACTTTGGAAATGCTCTGCCATGCCTGAAGGGGGATAGACAATGACTCCCCAGCCAAATTGCTTCGTTTGTCGTGAGGCATGAGGATGGTCATTGTTGTGGTATAATCTTACGCGGGTCGGGATTCACTTATCTTCAAGATTTGCTCAATCTTCGCCACAACTTCCTCGGAGATCGACGGCCTCTTGCTTCGTCGTTCATCGTGGATGTCAGTGCGGTCATCAGAGCACTCTCTTCACCATTTGAGGAATGTTGAATGCTTATACACGTGTACCATGTACTTCACTCAAGTGGCGATGCATTTCTATGGGTGGTAACGTTTCTGCGTGAAAAGTCGGATGACCGCACGAATTACGCACCTGGTGGTCACGGTGATCAAAGGCTCCATTGCGTATGGCTGTCGCGCCGGTACTGAGCATCGCAAATAGGCGCCTTTTGTTGGGATCGATCGTGGAAGAGCTGTCAAACACCACGGTGTTGCCAGATTTCTCTCAGCATCACGCGCGGCAAAGATACAGCGTTGGACAACCTATTTTTGAGACAACCCTCGTAAATTCGAAGATCTACCATGTTTGCACGGAAATATTTGTACAAAGAGTGCGCTCATGGTTGGAGCTTCCTTTTTCAAGAACAGCTGCATCTAAAAAAAGCCAGTTTGCGGATAACAGCAGCGAAAACGTAAAAAATGAATTGTATAAAAATATTAATTTGACAAGGAATTTCAAGTAGGTACTACCTTGTCACATGTTTTGTTTGTGAATACTGTGTGAAGCTGTCTCCGTCCGGTTGAGAAACACTGTTTGTTAACTTCTTCCGAAATTTGCATCATTCGGAGCTGTCTAGGTTTTATATTGTGTCCACACGCTTTGCAGGGTATAAACAAACATATGCAGCTTGGAGTGGAAATATCAAGGAAAACGATCTAAACTCTGGGCGCTGAAGAAAGACATTAAACGTAAACAGTGATCAGCACGTGAACAGATCCCTCGAAAGCATCCACGGATATACTCCAGTCACTTTAGGTCTAAACATCCTCGGCAGTGTATTTCTAGTGAATCCACAGACCCTTTTTCGTGTCATCTTGAGACTAGAAAAAGGATGACTGTTAAAATAAGTTACCTTGATCTTTCATGAGCTCCCAGTACAAAACATCATCGATATATTTTTGATGTAGGAACAACAAATTGGTTTAGAAAACATCCACTTTGAACCTAAATCGACTGGAGTAACATCGATCTACAGACAAATTCAAGGTCACTAGCAGTCGTCGGCGCTCTACGAATCTGCACAGGTTTAGACTTGTAAACGTGATTGTAGATGACACGACAGGCATCTAACAGTTAATTCACGCACAGGATTGCATTGCATACGCATTACGCATTCAGTAGCGTATACTCGTTTTCCGCGAGTGGAACGTTTTGTTTATATATTGCCTAAGATACGATGTCTGACACAGATACAGCCGACGAAGTGGTTGACATCAGCGCAACCCCACCCAAAAAAAGGGCTAAGAAGCTACATTTAAATGCAAATGAAAAACAAATAATATTAAATATAATTATACAAAAACCAAATTCAAGAAAAACCCGATTTGGTCGTGGACGAAGTTATATGTAAGGTAGCACATATTTCTGGAGTATGTCGGTCCAGTGTTTATAGGATCATTAAGGAATATAGGAGCACTCACTCACTTTCTGAGCCAAAACCGTATCCTGCAAGAAAAAGGATAACGGACGGAGTAGATGACTTTGACAGAACTGCCATCAGGAGGAAAGTGCATAATTTTTTCTTCCGAAATGAGATACCTACAGTAGATAAGATATTAAGATTAGTTAATGCTGATGAGGATCTTCCATCATTTAAAAGAACCACATTCCGAAAACTTTTGAAGGAACTTAATTTTCGATTCTTGAAACGGGGAAGAAACAGTATGTTAATAGAGAAAGAAGAAATTGTTGTGTGGAGAAGGGAATACCTTAGGAAGATTCGGAAGTTTCGCGATGAAAAAAGAAAAATTTACTATTTGGACGAAACGTGGGTGAATGCTGGACATACTCAAGCGAAAGTTTGGGTCGACAAATCAGTAACATCATCAAGGCAGGCTTTTCTAGACGGTCCTTCGGCTGGATTGAAAAATCCTGCAGGTAAGCTCCTTCATCTATCCGGCAATTTAATTTTGATAAATTCGGGCAAATAATATGCTGTGATAGCAGATAATGTGTGATATTCTCCAAAAATGGTGCATTCGCAGTGTAGTCATTAGGAAAAAAACTTCAACCCTCTTTTAAGCGTTATTTTGAAATTTATTATCATTTTTGGGTGCACTCAATTTGCTTTGAATGGGTTTTGAGAAGTTGCAAACTTCAATTTTCTACGTTTTTCAGTTTTTGATCAGCATTCCGTGACTCTTAAATTCAGCTAAATGAACTCAATTGCCTCATTCCTTCAAATTTAATCAATCCATAGTGTAAGGAATAATTTATTTCCAGGAAAAGGCAAACGGCTGATCATTTGTCACGTAGGTAGTGAAGACGGCTTTGTTCCCGAAGCACTGTGGGCCTTTGAATCAAAAAAGACAGGGGACTATCATATCATGAGGAGATGGACGGCAATTCCTTTGAAAATTGGTTCTCCAAAATGTTACTAAAGCTGGAGAATAACGCTGTTATTGTACTGGATAATGCCCCGTACCATTCTAGAAAAATAGAAAAAATTCCCACAATGGCAACTAAAAAAGCAAACATACAACAACAATGGCTGGCCTCAAAACAGATCGATTTTGATGAAACAATGGTCAAGGGTGAATTGATAAGTATAGTCAATAGACATAAATACAAATACGATTTTAAAATGATCGACGAAATGGCCAAAAAACAAAATAAAACTGTCTTGAGACTGCCACCCTACCATTGTGAGCTGAACCCTATTGAGCTGATTTGGGCCAACATAAAGCAATACGTGGCGTCGAATAATAATACTTATAAATTTTCTGATGTTAAAAATCTCTTTCACATCGCAGTCAATAGAGTTACGGCAGAGGAATGGAAAAACTGTATCCGCCACGTTCGGGAGAAGGTTGAGGTCAAAATGTGGGATTTGGACAATGTCATCGATACCCAAATTGAACCTCTAATAATTCATTTAAACGATTCAGAAGATTCAAGTTCCTCTTCTGAATGAGTGCGCGCAGCTTACTTACTAATAACTAAAAAGTGTAGTTAACTCATTTGTGAATCTCTAACTGAAATTTACTGTAAAAGATAATAATTATCTTGTATGAAATTTTTGATGACTACCCATAATATCTTGATGTGGTCCTGTAATGTCTCCTGCGCCTAAACACTCACTCACGAGCAATATGCGTGTATTTGTTTGGGTTTAGTTTCTTTCTTCAGCGCCTAGAGTATAACTACACTCGCAAAATATACTAATTGACATATAAAATGCAACACCAAGAATTATATATTGAATTTTGATAAAAACATATTTGCTATCATGACAGTATACGCTGATAAAATATTGAAGGCATTCCAAGCCGTAGTTTTTTTAGTAAAGGATTTTCTTATGATATCAGGATCCGAACAATATGTACATATTTACTCAATATTCAGTTATTTTTCAGTGTTGATTCCATTTGTTTCATTGTTGTTTCATTACATTATCATACCTAGAGTCCGCAGACGCGCTAATCTCAGTCAACTTTCCGAGTCTGAGAGCTGAAATCTGAGTCGGCAACGATTGGTATGGCGTAGGGAGATATTGGAATGGAATATGGAATGGAAATCAGTCGGGTTCAGCGATGAGACCAGATTCTGTTTGAGCACACATGATGGTCGTGCAGGAGGAGTCGTGGTGAAAGACGGAACGGAACGTCCAATATTGCATCGAACGGCAGCAGGTCACTATTAGTGTTCATTTGACTGAGCATGACTGCCCAGCGCTATATCTATGAATTTTTTCGACCACATCTGCTTCCCTTTTTGGAAACACTGCAAGATCCACTTTTTCAGCAGGACAATGCACGACCTCATATTGCACGTGCTAGTTTATACTTTTTAGATGCGACTGGGGGAAATTTGCTCTACTGGCCTCCTCGTTCTCCAGACCTTTCCCCGATCGAACATGAATGAAACATGATGGGAGGAATGTTACAAAATTTACCTCCACAAACATTGGTGACTCTATCAAACCAAATTCAGACGGGCTGAGATAAAATACACCAAGAAGACACCAATCACCTAATCGAATCAATACAGCGACGACTTAACGAATGCGTAGCGAACAGGGGAGCTTCAACACATTATTAACATTATGCTGGAATATCTCAGCTATTTTGCGAAACGCATCAAGCATTAAACAGTAGCGTAACTTTATACAGGATTATTCTATTGTAAAACTCCTATGTGCAGATTCAGTTTCTTAATTAGTTGGCTGTGACAGCGGGACGCGGAGAACAAGCAATTGCGCTCTACAAAAACGTCACTTTAATACAATGTCCTGCATTTGACAGTTTATTTAATAATGATAATAATAATGGATTATTGGTGCTATTGCACAGAACGTGCTTACACAAGTCAATATAATAGAAGTGCTCAGTTACAAGAAGAAAATAAATGATAAACAATACATATAATAACAAACAGTACAGATTACACACACTTAAATATGATTAAGAGGATGTCAACAAAACTATAAAAGATAAAATTGAGATTAGAACTGAAATAGATATTTTATACATGGTTCGAATAAGTAGCAAAAAAAGGAAATGTAGCTAGAAACATAACTATTGAATATCCTTGGAGAAGTTGTGGTTGAGGAACTCGTCAATGGTGAAAAAAGCAGCCGGCAAGAGCAATTTTTTCACAGCATTACTGAATTCATTGTATGCTAGTATCTCAGTTCCTTAGGTAAAATATTATAAAATTTTATGCCATGGTCGTTAACTCCATTCCTTGTTTTAGCAAGTCTATGTTGTTTTGGGTACAAGTTGTCTCGGTGTCGGGTATTATATGAATGAGTTTCATGGTGGCTTGTATAAAGGTCAGGATTTGACTTGACATGCAAGAGGCAGCTCAATATACAGGGTGACTTTGAAGTTGAGTCATTAATTTTCAGATAATGATTCTGGAAGGAATATAAACCAAAATATGTGTGTAAAAATAAAAAAAAATTAAAAAAAATTGTTTACCTTGTTTTATAAAGTATCCTCCCGACAAGTATTTCAGTGCGGACCTGTATTTGATCGTGAGGTCCCCTGTGAGGTCTTAAGTCACCTGATTCACGAGCCCGTTGTACTACATTAACAAAGGCACGAGGGGTTGGTTGCACTCGATTGGGAAACCGATCCGCATAAACATGTGCCATTTTTTATTTCGTTTGAGCCACGCAACAGATACAACTATTCACTGACACTGACTGTATACAAATGAATGAAATAATTCGTTCCAAATTCTTTCGCTTTTTTGTTTCCGATGCGATGAACCGATACGACGGATTATATCCGTTGTCACCAAACACGAGCACATTGAGACAGGGCGGTACTCAAACTTCCAAAGGGCTATAACTTTGTTACTTTAATTTTACCAGAAAAATGGTAAAGGAAAAAAACATTTCTTTTGATCAGATCTACTCACTGTTAAAATAAATGACTCAACTTCGAAGTCACCCTGTATATGTGCCAGGCAAAGTCATGATCATTGATAAACTCAAATCTGCAGGGATCTCTATATCTTAGATTTGCTATATATCGGATACATCTTCTCTGTAGGGCAAATACTCTGTACATGTGGGGAGAGTGGCCCCACGCCAGAAGGGCGTATGTCATTTTGCTATGGAAGTACCCATGGTAACTGGTCAACAGGACGTTTAGTGAAACTGAGTGTTTTAAATTGCGAATTAAATAAATTATGCTTGTTAGAGATTAGGTAACATGACTGATATGTTCATATCAGTTCAAGGAGGAGTCGATATAGACACCAAGAAACTTCACAACCTTTGCGTGGTCACCATTCTGATTGTTATTTCGAAGTGTGATTGTCAAGGATTGAGATTTGTTTGAATTTAATGTTAATTTGTTAGCTATAAACCAATTCTGAATGCTAGATATACTGGCCGTCGTTTCGCTGTTGATGTTTGTAAATGAATCGTGGGCTGAGATCAGAGTGGTGTCATCAGCATAAAGAATGAGCTTACTGTTCCTAGTATTAAGAAGACAATTTGGTAGGTCATTTATATACAGTAAGAATAACAAAGGGCCAAGGACAGATCCTTGTGGCACGCCATGTAAAGCTGTGCTGACTGACGATGTGCAGTCATTGTATTCGACGAGCTGTTGCCTTTGCTCTAAATAGGATTTTAGGAGGACTACAGCAGAAGGATCGATTGAGTAATACGGTAGCTTTGAAGGAAGTACATCATGCTGTACACAATCGAAGGCCTTGCTCAGATCGAAGAAATTTGCCTCTATATATTGCTTATTTTCAAATCCATTGTGTGCAATGTCAATAAAACTGTTTATTGCAGTAATCGTTGATAAGCCTGTTCTAAAGCCATATTGATGAGAATTTAGGAAATTGTTGGATTCGAGATAATTGCTCAGTTGGTCCTTGATTATAATTTCAAAGATTTTCGCGAAGTAGGGTACCAATGATATAGGACGGTGGTTCAAAACTTCGTCAACAGACCCGTCTTTATATATAGGAATTACCCTAGATATTTTTAGAGCTGCGGGGAAAATATTTGATTCTAAACACATATTGATTAGCTTAGTAAGCGGGTAAATAATTACGTTTAACATCGATTTCACAATTTTACTATTAAGTTTATATACGTCGGTGCTTTTAGAGTTTTTGATAGAATTAGTCGCATCCATAACTTCATTGTAACATCACGAAAAGAAAATAGATTTTTCATGTAATAAGAGAAAGAGACTTTCAAGAAAATTGGCAATTCAATGTATCCTGCGCTCTCAGAGATAATCAAGTTGTCTCTCTACAGTTTTATGAAGAAAATTTAAATGATAAGTTAGCAACTAACAGTTTTTTTTATAAAAGAAACTGATAAGAATGTGCAAATACCAGTGGTACACAAAAGATCAGCATTGCCAACATTAGTACTAATTTATTTCATTTAAAAATATTTGGATATTGAAGAAAACGTTATGCAGTTATAAAACTTATTATTATTAATACCCAATAATATTTTTAGGTGAAGGTTATTTGAACATTCTTCGGAACTTAGAAAACAATCACTTGGATAATTTACCACTTACTGATCATCGAAATGTATTCTATCAACATGACGGTGCCCCACCCTACAACTGATACTTAATAAACAATTTCTTAGAAGATACGTTTTACGAAAAAATGGTTTGCTAATAAAATGGACCATTCAAGTGGCCGCCGTTCGCTATATCTAACAGTCTTCGACTACTTTATACGGGGGACAATAAAAAATATTGTTTACCAGAACCCACTGACCACTCTGGATGACTGTAAACAGAGAGTAAGGAATGCATTTGCTCGTTTGAGTCCGGAAATCATAAGAACTGCCACTCATCAGGAGTTAATACGTAGATTCTAAATGTTTGAAAGTTACCAAAATAAGATGTTTCTTGTATGTTTTATTTTTGTTAGAAATAATAATAATATAAATCGAAATAGCTTATTGTATCCTGTTATTCATTTCACTGTATGGGTGCTTGTATGGAAATCTACTAGCAAGCTTATCATAATTAGTCTTAGTGCTCAATTGTTTATTCTCTGCGTCCCGCCGTCATAGCTAACTAATTAAAAAAATAAATCTGCACTTATAGGAGTTTCACAATAGAAAAGTAATAAATTGCGAATTACTCGAAAAATAACATGTTTGGGATAGATGACCCGGTATAAAGTTACGCTAATTCTTAATGCTTGATGAGATAAACTTGTACAAATATGGGGTTTTCATTTGAAAAAATCGACTTTTGGCAATTTTTGGCATTCAATCTTTATACTAATTTTTTGACCACCCTGTATAAGTAATTATCGAAATATCAAAGTATATCCCTGTTTACCAGAAAATCAATATACATTAAACAATAAGGTGATTATACGTGAAATGTGATTAGAATTGTATGTAGAATCCGAATATTGAGTAATATAAAAGGTGTCCAATTTGACATAAGCAAGTTGGCATCAACTTCCTGTATAACCGGAAGTGCCACCATCTTGAAAATATTTCAGCTGCCGTTGCCCCATCGACATTAGTATACTCCCAAATTTTCAAAAATATCATATGCCTACTTTTCTGTCGATGGAGCTCCCGATGCGACACCCTGTATACCTAAAGTCTGGAATGCGCTCACCGTTAACCAACATAAAACCGATGACTTCATTACTGCTATAGGAATATGGCAATTTAATTTTTTTCAGATGCATTCGTGAATACGCAGCATATGCCAACTGATTTGAAGATTGACACACGTGGTATCTTTCCACCCTGAACGCTAGGTTGGACTGGCCCATCCAGATCGTTACGGAACTTAATAGCTTGGTTATTTTAAAGCTTTTGCATATGTGTTACTAGGATTTTTTTTATTCCAAAGCAACTATGTAGACAGAAGCCTAAATACCAGGGCACCGCGGGTGCTATGAGGGCGCTCAAAGAAACTTTGTTGATCCGATTTTTGGACAGCCTAATGTTAGTAAAACTGGCAAAATCCTCCTCAAGTAGATACTTCCACAATCTTGGAAAGAATGTTGATACGGTTAGGAGGGCCAAAGTCAGACGGGTCTGTTTGGCAGCCACATCGCGAGCCGTCATCATCGAGGAGAGGTCTGAGGAGCAAAGCCCGTTGACATAGCGGTTCAAGAGACTGCCGAGTCTGTCCGATAGAGAAACATCACCGTTAACTATGAAAACAAATGCACTTGACGTACGTTATCGCATATTAGTATTTGGAAAATCGTCAAAGCGTGCATTTTATCCTTTTCGACTACAGACAGCAATGTCTATTAGTTAGGTTAACATATGGTTGCTGCTTCGTGGTACAACTTCAATTGTTGACATTCTTCCATCCATATTGGAGTAATGTAATAGAAATAAATCCAGTTTTCATAGCGTCTAAACTATCGGGAGAAACTTTTCCAGCTTCATTAATGTTAGCACAAAAAAAACTGTCGTTATGTTCCTAGAAAGCGGGACGAATTTTTATCACATCAAATTGCCACCACTATTGATTGTCACGAAGGCACAGTACTTGTCGTAGTCGACAGTTCGTTTGCAAAAAGAAATAATAGTTCAACGCAAGAACACACGTTTGCCTATCGTTATCTACTCTCTAAAAATATGATTTCAATGTCTCGAATCCAACCATATTTGCTGCTTCTCTTTTTTTCCGTAAAACTGAAACAGGTTGTAAATACTGTAGGATTCCACGAATATCACGGGCCCATCTCACTACTAACGTCACAGAATACAACGTTCACAAAAGGAATCAGAAATCTTAATACCCTCAAAGATTGGTAGGTAATTAGGAAATAGTCTGGTCACATAATTACACACGGGTTCTTCAACTTATATCACAAGGAAAGGTAAAAGGAAATGGGAGTCAAGGATGCCGACGCATATCGTGACGTGGGAACGGTAGACAATAAACAGATTTTACGACCGACCTATTTAGATCAACTGCTAACAAAATAATATGGGCCCTTGTCGTCTCCAATAATAGTAGAAATTGCTTATTGAACATTATTGAACACGTAAAGTCTATCTGTCAAAAAACGCATCCTCGTACCACGTACTTTAATAGCTCATCGTTGCCGTCGTAGTTTTTTACCAAAAAGCTCTGTAAGATTTTAGTAGCATCCAACTGACTTAAATTACTGTAATATCGTATATTTGCCATCGTCAGGATATTTTATAAAAAATATTGTCCTGTTCTCGGATTTCAGCTTGCTAATGATTCGTTCAAAAAGTAAGTAAAGAACGGCAACTTGTTGGAAAGCGTTATATACGCGAATACTCCCATACATCACCCTACCAGATTTGCATGAAAATCGGTTGGCCGATTTACAATATTTTGAAATTTGATGGATGAAAATATTCTGTAAACAGAAGCAATTTAGATTATCACCCAAGTGTGCTTGTTACCTTATTCCAGTGCTGGAGCTTGGAGAGGGCTCGCGTTGCCATTGCCGCTGGATCAATAAGATATCCGTTCAACATTAATACACAATCTTTGCCAGATGGTTTGTCTTATGCAGAAGAAGAACAATTGTTGTAGTTGACTTTTAACGGATTCTCAAAAAATGATGAGTGTAGATTAGCACTATTCTGATTATAAAATGTGTATCCGGCCAAGTTTTGGAACACCTTTTCCAGCTTCATATTTACGTAATGTTGCTTTTTGAACACTTTGAAACAATAAGTTCAAAAAGGGAACAGGTTATTGCTCACAGAATCGCAACTCAGGCTAAAACAGCATCCAGAGAATCAAATTATGTCGATCTGATCTCAACAAGTGTCATCCATGATGCAACCTCTACTCATATTTTATAATGAATAAATTTTATTTTTCCATTATTATTATTTTGTGTATGCACCGAAAAACATGGGACATGGACATATTTCATTTTTCGTTCGTCACTATTTTTTGTATGCACCAGAGAAAGAAACATTGATTGTTTTGATAGCAATGTACAACCGTCTTCTTTGACAAGGGCCTCTCAACATTACGAAAATTACAGGAGTACACAAATGCCAAAAATATGGGTAACACTGCTTTATTCGATTTGCTCACATCTGTAAACATTTTTTTGCTACATGGGATACTGGACTATCATGAATATGTCGTATAAGAGGCCCCCCTGACGTCAAGCACAGATCGAACACAATTCCCACTATCTAAACGCATAGAACCTTATAGTCAGTGTGGATCACCCTGTCTGCTTAATTTCGTATACAATCAAGTAATCCGTGTGGATGCTGTGTTCTGAATCGGACGGTACGGTCGACATTTCAGTGAAATGTTCTGTAAAGGGGCATCCATGAGCCATGCAGCCATCAGCCATGGTTCTATGAAATTAACTGTAATCTCAGCATATCTAATACAATGCAGCAGCACAAATTACGTTGAATAGTTGAGCGAATTTCAGTGATCTTGAAAACTCGGCGTACGCTGCGAGATGTTGCCATGCACAATCACGACACGTGGTTGAAGCAGTCTAGCTGTCAGCAGAATACTCGCTACTATTCGCCATTATTGGTCAGAGCGGTCTGGTGGACCTTTGCCCTTAGTTAAAAGTCTCGTCGGTCTGTTAGTCTGTCAGGTCTGGCTACCCAGATACCAAACATATTTAAGGGGAAAAGGGAAAGAAGGAAAGAAAGGAAGGAATAAATAGAGCAAAGAAAAGAAGTAAATCACTTGAAATAGCTTAAGCATTATTGCTTTGACTACTCGAATTATTTTGTAACTCCAAAAAATTATTCTGATCGGTTTTGTATACTGAAATAATTTTAGCTGGTCTGAATTTACAATTTAATCTTCATTACAGTGCGAGGCGCGGCCTGGAATGTTTGCGAACTTGCTCGACTGTGTTGTCTACTGAGTCACGCAACAGAGAGTTGCTGTGCGATTCCGCTTGATTCTAACGCCGCTGCGCCTGTTGTTTTACGTAATCCCTTAGATATGGGAAATCAAGATCTCTATGAATGGTCTCATTTGACACGTACCAAGGGGCGTTAGTAATGACTGGCAGTCTCTGCATGTGCGTCTTGGCAAAAAAACACCAAGCCGCGCGAGCGTAGGTAATTGCTGGTCTTACCATTTTATACAACCGAATCTTGTTGACCAAACTTAATTTTGAATTTCTGCATAACAAAGGATAAAGCTGCCGAGAGGTAATTTGGAATTTTGTTTTCAAAATATCAGTATGTTTCTGCCAGGTCAACCCCTTGTCAATGATGACACCAAGATACCTGACAGATTGCTCCCATGGTATACGAATTCCATTCATTGATATCTCTGAGGGGGTACCGCGACGTTTTTAGTACAATAGATTGCCTGCGTTTTTGAAGTATTAATTATAATCAACCACCGATGTTGTTGACAACACATTGTTAATTTTGATCAGAAACTTCCTTTTTTCTAAAAAAGATTTCAACAGTTTTAGTAGCCAAAATGGAAAACCATTTTGGATGAGCCCTTGTCCACACCCTGTCAGATGCCGTTCATACATCTTGGTGACGATAAATCACCTTTTCAGCGAGCTTAAAAGGAGCTGACAGCAGACTAATGGGACGGTAATTCTGGGGGAATATCGAACCGGCCTTCTTTGGGATCATGATGACTACAGGGACCTTCCACGCCTTAGGAAAGTGTTGAGTTCTGAGCATTGCATTAATTATTGCTGCCATATAAGTCAAAGCCTTGAGCGAAAGCAACTTCAGTGCTTAGTTGGGAGTTTGATCCTCTCTAGGTGCTTTACGCAACTTTAGGTCCTTAATGTGGCCTTGGAGCTCTGCTGGTGTGCAAAACGGAATCTCAGAGGATTCCGTTGATGTGCTATGCTGAGATTCATCTGAAGAGTCTTCCAAAGAAGAATCTTCTGAAAAGGAGTCACCGATGTTAGCACTGATGTTTGTATCGCCAATCTCTCTGAAGTAACTACTGACAGATCTTACATTTGTCGTTCCTCGTCAAGGTCATTGTCCAGATCATAATTGGGAGAGAACTGCCTTTCCATGACGTTAGCAAAAACCTCCACTTTATCCTCAGTGCTGACCACTATGCCTCCAGGACCATGAATGTGTGGTAGTTGTTCTTGCCTTCCGTTTCTGAGCGATTTTGCCACTTTCCAGAGAGGAATACATGATTCAATCATCCCTGCCAGAAAGCCACTCCACTGCTCATTGCGGAATTTATGGAGTGCATTTATCACTTCATGGTCGAGATTCGTCGCTCTACGAATGCCATCAGGATGACAACACCTTTTTGTTTGCTTAATCGCAGCTTTCTTTTCAAAAATTTTCCGACGAATGCCAGCAGGGAGAAAAGGTCTGCCGTGTCGCTGCACCGGAAGCACAGCAGCACGCTGTAGAGTTTGGTAAACGAAACTTGTGCCCTCCGATTGAGCAGCATCAATTCCGTTCTCATCATGTATGACCGGGACGCTGAGAAACTCTTTGAGAAATGACTTGTATAGTTCCCTATCCACTCTTTCCTTGTAGGAGTTACCTCCTCCACGAAATGCCCATTACCTACCTCCAGAACCACAGGTAGGTGGTGACTAGAGATGCCATACAAGATCCTAGAAGCAATACTGAACCTACAGTTTTTAGATATAGTCTATAACATCCGGTGCCTGAAGGTGATTGAAAGGATGGTGTGTCGGCTCTTCGGTGCTGTGAATAAGATACCCGTTTCGCATCACATGGTTGTGAAGCCGAACCCCACAAGTTAAGCTTTGAGCGTCATGATCGGTGTTTGCAGTTGTAGTCCCCTGCCGCAATAAGAGGACCCGAACAGTCCGGAAGGTCTTCCAAGTCCTCCTCTAGCAGCCTGGCACCACACCTGACATACACCGAGGTGTCAGAATACTCGCTATTATAATGTCAAAAAATCGGTAAAATGTCGACTTTGCACTAGGTTGCTGCTGTTTCATTCCGAGCCTACCACAAGTGAGCATGCAGTGAATGTCAGCTACTGCAAGGGTGACATTTCTAAGGAAAACGTACATCGTACATGATGACAGAAAAGACCTACAAAATGTCATGAAAAGTAGATACAATGTCACCTTTTGAGTTATGTAATACGAGTGCTAGCGTCTCCATCCAACTGTTTAAGGGATGAGAATTCACACGTAGTACAAATGTGAACCATATTTGAGTGACACGCAGGTTTGTGAAATCCTAGAAAAAGCCAGAATCATGCGATAAACCATCGCTTGGGCAATAATAAAGAGCAACTTCTTTGTTTTCCGATTTTTATCATGTATCTTGATGCACAGTCTCCCTATATAAATAGTTTCAAAGTCATGGAAGTATCGCGTACATGGTATAAAAAACAATGATGGTACACTGAATGGATCGATTTTCCATTGCTTTATGTTGATAATTGTTACTTCTCACGCAATTTCGTGCCCTTGGTTCTTATTACCTAAGCAGTAGTCAGCTCCTTAAGGTGATTAGATTTCACAGCACCTTAAAGCTTTTTTGAAGATTCGCCGGGAAGATATGGCAATTGCGCAACTTCAAAATATTGCAAAAACAGTTTCATATACAAAGACATAATCAAAGTTCTCAAGTACGTCACAATACCTCAGAAAACATGATACACCCCAGAACTGTGATACAGTATGTGCCGTTATATTGTAGAAAATACGGGACTAGCCTTCACGTTCATGTCTAATACATGTTCGTGCCCTTCGTACCTATGTGGTCACCACATTTAAGTGGTGCGTGATTTTTATGTGTTGACCTAGACAAAGGAACTGGTTTATGCGACGAAACGACATTTGACTTGCAAAATGTATGAGATCGTTCCAGAAAATGGAAACCATGATCATCCTTACATGGGCATAAAATGCATTATAAATAGTTAGAATGAGCAATTAAGTAATTGTGTTAGTGCTTTATTAGAAGACATAGGAATGACGACCAGGGCTTTATTTTTTACCATATAAAAAGAAATGGTGTATTACTTTTTTGTACTTCTGGAATCTGTCGCTTTATCTGAATTTCCTTGAAAATAGTAATCAAATTTGTATGTATTAAATTTCGTTTTTTTGCAATATGGAAAAGTGTACATGGTAGAGTGGAACCGAATCATTCCTAATAAACTCACTACTATTATAAGTATACGAGACAAGAGAACTAAATGCATGAAAACTAACAACTTGTATTTTTTTATTGAGCGAATGGATAATTTTGTCACTGTCAAGCACTTTGTTTCACGAAAAATGTATTTTATGTTTTTTTTCAATTTGGATGACATTTAATGATTGTATGGCTTTGTATGATGTACAATAAAAAAGAGCAAAAATGGTGGAAGTTTTTCATTGATTTTAAATTACACTGTTGCCAAGCTTTGCCATAAGTTTGTTTGAAAAGCCACGGGGCATTGGAAAATTGAACCATTCAGTAACAAGCATAGTTCTTCATAACGTGTATGTAATCTTTTGATAACTTGGAAATTATTTATATAGGGAGACTATAGATCAAGATAAATGATAAATATCAAAGAACAAAGAAGTTACATTTCAATATTAGCCAAGCGATGGGTTATCGCATGATTTTGTTTTTTCTAGGAATTCATAAAATTGTGCGTAGCCCAAAAACGTTTGTATTTTGTACTGAAGTATATGTGGCTCAATTTACTTTCAATTAAGTGTACTATCAGATCCTAAACGGTTGGTGTTAATCTCCCGAAAACCTTGTACATTCCTATCTAAGGCATGTAAAGTGCTTAGGGAAAAGAAGCGTTATTCAATTTTTCAAAAGGGTTTTTGTAGGAAAAACACGTTGAATTTAGAATTCTACAGTATTGTAAGTTCTGTAATTGAAAAACCAAGCATGACGTCGGAAAAAGTACTGATTCTCTAGTGTTTAGTGCATCCTTTTTATCTCGTATATTCAAAGGTAACTTGAAAATGTTGTGAAAGCAAAAAGTGTTTTTGTGGTGCGACAGTTTTCACCAATAATTTTATCTAGGGACACGGGGTCATGACATCCAAGGGACATTTACATACGTTGGATTATTTGCGTTTGTTTCTGATTTATCGCTGAAAACATATATTTTGAAAGAATAGTCGTAGTTCATCTACATTAATCTATAACAAAAAATACATAGATACATTAAGTGAAGAACAATGGTTTAATTTGTTTTATCGCCTGTCTGATAGACATTGATAATTCGAATATTTCATCAGAAAATAACCAATCCAAGCGAAAGTCTGTCGAACTACAGAAAATATGCAAATGTAAACCATATTTCAGTTCCAGAGACAAATAAATTGAGAATGTATGTGAAGTAAGTCGAACAGGTGTTATGGATACCGAAAGTAACAGTCTGACGAATGCCAAAAAGGTACGAGTTACAGCTCTAACCCCATAAAACTGCCAGCCTGAAGTTTCCAGCCTTTCAAAGCATATCCTAAAATGTCCAGCACCTCTTACGTCAAAGACCAAGTTTGAGAGATTTTGTTTTATTTTTTGAGTTTTTGGTGAATAACCTAACCCACACTGGGCCAATTTTGATTAGCTAAAAGCTTCTTCGTCTTGTGTGTGAAGAGCCAAAATTCAAAATTAGAGTGGTACTTTCCGGGTAACAGAGAGGCCAAACAAATCAGACCGACAAAAATAGTGGTCGTGTGTCTCTGTAGTGCATGTAATATTGAAACAATATATTTTGATTTTACATGGTTTTCGCTGTCGATGCGAGTCTGCAGAGTGGTCAGATAATATAAAGAATTTATCATATCCAACGGGGAGTGGCGTAATGGCAGCGGGAGCAGCAACACCGACGCTTGTCGCCTATACCCCATTCGTAGTCCATTTACGCCCAGACAAAACACACCATGCTCAAAAACGAGATTGTACAGGTCCGTATTTTCCTCAATGGTCTTGCAATATTCTAACAAAACGAATCATTATTTCAATAGAAAGAAATGCACATACTTTTCACAATTCATAATTTGCTGGTAGTACTTGAACCTTCGTCCGAATGGTCAGTATTAATTATTATTACAGGTTCAGCTTGAATATCGATAATATTGTCCGGATCCTACATCTTTGTTTCGATTGTCTCTAGAACGTGACGGATGCAATCTTTCCAATGGTTTGCCGTGACTCTGTTGACAGCTTCATAAAACAAATTTTTCACATCAGACATGTTCTATTGTTAGAAGCCACATAGCTTTTTATATTTGCCCAAATCATTTCAATGGTATTTAATTCGCAGTAATAGGGGGGTAGCCTTAAAACGGCCTTATTTTGGTTTTTAGCTATTTCGTCGATAACATTAAGATTACACTTATATTTGAGCTGCCTGGCTAGAACGATAAGTTCTGCTTTGACCACATTTTCATTGAAACTAATGTCTTTTGATAGGAGCCATTGCCGAATTTCTGCCTTTCTTGTGGACACTGTTGGATTTTTTCTAGTTTTCTAGTGTGGTATGCAGCATTATCAAGTACAATGACGGGATTGTCGCCAAGAATGAGAGCGTTTCATCAAACTGAACTCTCTCTGAGTCAATTGCCCATAGGCAGTGGACACGATGCCATCTTCACTGCCAATGTGACACATAACAAATCGTTTTCCTTTACCTCGAAACTATTATTTCATATAGTATTCAAGAAAACTAATATTAATGCAAGCAAAGTATCTAACAGGTGTTTGTTCCAAATCTACCAAATGTAGCTAAGTTTTCAGTGTGAGCTCATAGATTCAGTCTACTTGACACCATTTTTACAATACAAATGACGATTTGGTTAGAAACACGTACCTGCCGGATTCTTTAGGCCAGTGGTTAGTCCATCTAAGAAGGCTTGACTTGCTGATTTAATTGTAGTCAGACCATACTTTAGGTTTTGTATGTCCTGCCTTTATCCAGGTTTCATTTAAGTAATAAATCTTCCTGCCCTGGTCGCTTATTTCTGTATTGATTTTAAATAATTTCTTTTCCATAAAATAATCTCTTGGCTATCCATAAAAATACTATTTCTGCCCGTTTTCTATACTCAAAATGAAGTTCGTTAAGTAGACTATAGAATGTGATCCTTTTGAAAGTAGGTAAGTCTTCATCACTATCAACCTCCTGTAATACTTTGTCTACGGTGAGAAGTTCCTGCCTTTCAATAAATTGATGGCATTCCGATCAAAGCTGTCATTTGTATCCAGCAGCTTCGTGTAATGCAGTCTCTTGTGTGGTGAATACAATATTTTTTTTATATTCTTTAACAATGTTGAAAATTGTTTTAGGACATAAGCCTGTTCTGTTCGCCACACGTCTTTCTATATCATGAATTTTCATTTCAGGATGCTCTAAAATTTCGCTCTTATAGATGTAAATTTCTTTTGCCTTAATGTCCAAATGTCCCTTCTTGTCACGTTTTCGGGGAGGAGACATCACTGAAGAAGCATGGCTGAAGGAAGCATTGGGAGAAATATTCTCACTTTCATATGCTCTATCAGTAGACGACATGCTAACGTATAAACACAGGCTATGTATACACCGAATATGAACATCTGGCGATATCCCGAGCCTGAATTCTATCCTGTCGAATCCTTTATGGCTGAATGACCAGTAGCTATTGCAACGCTTATGCGGCTGCCGCTTTGCCGCGCTGCATCTTTGTTGCCTTCTGAAGGAAGCAAAATACTTGGGATTCGGTCTGCTGTGTATTATTATATATTCTATGCTATAATTGTACGGATGGCACTGCAATTATTGCGCATCACGCTCAAGTATTTAAATTGTTACAATAATTGCTCTGGACAGCTATGGCTATTTAGCAGATGAGAGATATTTTAATCGTTTGAATGTGAAAAAATCGCTGAAAGTAGTAGCGAATATTTTTCCAAGTGCTAGTTGTGCTTGTGACGGGTTTTATTCGCAATTCATTGGTTTTTCGTAGAGACACTGAATAAGCTTGCTTTAGAGGATCTTTTCATTTTGCTTTTTAATTGTGCTTGTTGATTCTATGAAAGACTACAAAAAATTCCCTATACAATATTTTGTGGAAATAAAACTTTTATATAATATAATGAAACTTCCACTTGAAGCACTAGCCATTCGTAGCTGTATTCTGGAATATCTGTTGTAGTCCTTTATTTAAATTCCTCTTCACTAGATCCGCAGAACAACTTTCCTATTATTGGTACAGCGTTGTTAGGTATACAGCACTAGTATCAGCAATTGCTTATTTTATCAACAGTGTTCTGACTGGAAATAAAGCAAATCGAGAACTAAATAATCACTTCGTATACCTGAGTGATTTTCTATGCATGTTGATTTTCGTATACTTTCAATTACACTTTACCACTAAATTAGCATACCACTGTTTTGACAGTTTATGACTTTTGTGCACGATAACCATTGACCAGCGCACAGAGAATCAAGAGACAATTTGCTCAAGAGCGAGTCAGTATCATAATGTGTACTTTTTGTTTCGAGAAGAAATGGGGAAACACCATGATCGTCTTTGAAACTGTTGAGCCCTAATTCCACGTCAAAGCCACTGGAGAAAATTGCTATCAGCAGAGATTGACTCCAAATGAAAAGAAGCCGTAAATAATTATTTAAGGATTTAGCTATCCTGTGTCTCAAAATTTAACACCTTGAGTACACGTATGGACAAGTATGGACCGTTTTTGGAGCACCTTCGGTAGGCTAGACGATCTCTAAGATTTCAAATGAGTTTCCTAAGTGGTGTTCTTATTGGTGAAACGTTGCTAAAACTCTATTTTATTGCAAAAATGCCTCGTATATTGCTTGTTTCAAGAACTCCTTGCAATCTTGATGCAGCACAACCCAGATTGATTTAATATGTCCCACTTGACGTTGTTTACTTACTTTCTTACTCTGAAGCAATTCCGGCACACGTTCCTTTGCCAAAAACTCATATCCAAGGTACATCAATTCAGTTTAAAATATTCTATTCAAACTATTACCTTTATCTCGTATAGAGCTGGAAAAACCGGACGTTGACGGATGATCCTTCCGCCCGCCATTCTAATAACAAGACGAGAAAAATGGAAGCATAATCTGGTGAACTCCGAACAGAATTCGTTCACTGCTTTATTTTCATTCTTCCATGGCTCCAGCTTTTTGTTCGCATTCAGACTGTTATAAGTAGCTTGAATTGAAAACGATTTCGGATTTTCTGAACAGGGTACAACAAAGGAATTGTCACCCATGGATTGAAATCATTTTCCTTTACAGCAGGGCACAGGCATAATGTGACAGATCTATGGGTGAGCACTAGAATCTTCAATGATTAGTAGATAATAAGGGTTGCGCTGGCCATCTATGAGTAGTTTCGCCAACCGCAGTTCTACTGAGCCCCTACGTATGGTACAGTATCTGCTTATACTCGCCTTACCATAATTGAGATACTATACAAAAAGTCGCATAAACTAAGCAAAAGGCTGAATAGGATTTGTTTGCATTCTGTTTCTGCGACCATAGCCAACCATATACAGGGTGGCCTATCCATGAGGGGACGGAATATTACTCATAAACAAATACATTTTGGGAATGTCTATTAATGGGATGTTATACATATATATATATATATATATATATATATATATAAAGAAAAATTTACCCTAGAAAGCCTCGAATAATAGATGTGAGTTATAGTACAAAAAAAATAAAAAAAGGTTCATTAGTTTGGTCACTTGTGACTCATTTACATTTATGTGCGCTGAAGTGTTTTCAAAACTATATTTTTAAAATTTGATTTTCAACTGGTTTTGATGCAGAATTTTAGAGTCATTAGGAATTTGATTGTAAAGCCGGTAAATGTTGTATGAGAAAGATATACAAAAAAGAAAAGTTAAGATTTTTCAAATAGAATGCTTTAAATTTTATTGTATATTTGGATAAACCAATTCAAAAGGAGAAAACGGATAAGACAAATTATGGGGTTTTGGTAATTAGCTACTGAGATATAAGGTGTTCTGTCTAGTAACACAGTAACAAATTTGTGTTGAATTTAGTATCAGAAAAAACTTACAAAGCCCAGCTTTTATCTTATATGTTACTTTTTCGAATTTTAGTTTTTGCTCATACAAGGTGGTGAAAAACGCAAGGTGTAGTTTTTCTCAAAAATTTCAAATGCATTCAATTCTTTATAAGCTTTTTTGATACTAGACACATAAGGGCCTTTACGGCTATTTTGTCGGTTATTAGCACGTCTTTAATGGAACGGCTTAATTCCCTAAAATAACGCGTCATCCTTGGAAACAAATAAATTGATGATTCGTTACAAACTGTCAAAATTAGCTTTGTGAGCATTATATTAAAAACGTGTTTGAAAATGAACTTTTTTTTCCTTAATTTTGGTGTGTTCTATTAAAAGCTTAATAACTCAAAATCTAGTGATTTTATCTGAATCAAACCTTATAGCAAAAAAAAAGCTTATGAAAAACTGAATCCAAGCTTTCACAAATATACAGAGTGATGAATTTGAAATTTTTGAGAAAAAGTACAATTCGCGTTTTTGACCACCCTGTATGAGCAAAAATGAAAATTCGAAAAAGTAACATATAAGATAAAAGCTGGGGTACGTTAGTTTTTTTTTATACAAAATTCAGCACTAAAAATTTCAAAATGGCGGATTGAGGGGTTGCCGAAGTGGACGGTTTTTCTGGACAAAACACCTTACACCTCAGTAGCTAATTACCAAAACCCCATAGGACGTTGTATCAATCTTCTTCTTCTGAATTGGTTTAACCAAATATGCAATTAAATTTGAGGCATTCGATTTAAAAAAATCACAACTTTGATATGTAGGTCAAAATTGGGATACCCTGCTAATATTTTATGAATGTGCCCTCAAATGCCATGTACCTATAACATGCCATAAATAGATTTTCCAAAAATGTATTTGTTTATGAGTAATATTCCGTCCACACATGACTGGGCTACCTGTATTCAGTTTTTACGGACTTTCCTAAACACTACAAATCTCTTATAACATATTACATATCTCGGGCACTATTGGACCGGTTTTATTGAAATTTTGCGCGATAACAACAAAGTTATCTAGGGGTAACGTAAAACTGGACGGCTGGTTGAAAAATCCAGGACCGGGCTCGATTGTTTCGCTCTTTAGTTTGCATCAAAATCATCGCCTTTAGGCTGAACATTGAAATGTGTCACTACGTACAAAAACTAGATTGCTAATCAATGGTAAAAGTAGATTGATTACGGCTCTTTTGGTGTTTCAGCAAAACGTTTTGGAATATTGCTTAAAATTGAACTAAGAATGTTTTGGGAACACAAAATTCCAGGGTCGGGTTGAGTTTCTCTTTATTTCCTTGTATTTTTTTGTGCAACGCCTCGTAAGTTATGCTCTAAGTTTATTATTTCGCAATACATGATATGAACGAAATTAAATGATATGCACCCTATTCAGTTTTTTCAGTATTTTTGATGATTTCATTGTACTAACTGATGTTATACAATAACATGAGCTCTGTTGTAAAGGAAAACGACATTTAATATCCAAATGCATTGAATTTGAGTTCCCAGATAAGTTCAAGAGTATGATGAAAATATAGGAAAGCCTTACATACAGGTCCGGAGCATTGTCAGCATAGTTGCGTTTACGTGCTCTCGCCACAACCCTACGTTAGATTTAGTTACAGGTACATTAGACAATTAAATGTCAAATTCGGACCTGTATACTACGTCTATGTAGATTTCTGACTTAAAGTTTGTTTGGAAGGACAAATTTAGTAGAATCATACATTCAATGCGGCTTCCCTTTTAAGCAGAACACACGTTGTTGTACAATACTAGTTGGTAGATCGGAATCACCAAAAAAAGTGTAAATAGAGTACATGACAATAATTTCCCTTTTTATTTGTATCATGTACTGCTCTTTTTTCTGTGAAATAATAACAATCTCGGAGCGTAACGTACAGGGCATTATACTTAATATAATGTAAGGAAATAAAAAAAACGAACCCGACCAGCTACAAAAGGAATTATGTTGTTGTATAACATCATTTGGAAGGATTGAATCATAAAATACTGGAAAAAATACAGAGGGTGCATAACATTAACTTTCATTTATATTGTGTGTTGTTTCTGTTCTGCAAAATAATAATCTCAGAGTATAACTTACGGTATATTGTATTTAAAAAAATACAAGGAAATATAATGAAACTGAATACGCCCCTGGAATTAGGAGTTCCCAAAATTTATTTGGATTTTAAGCATTATTATGTAAATTATTGATGGAACCAGGTAGATAATCAAAAGATGCGCAATGTGTAGGTTTTTGCCACCGTAAGTAGGGGTCGGTAGTTCCGCGATTGACAAAACTACTTATACGTGACAGAATCACTTTTAGTTTTCGCACACCACAATATCGAGCTTTGAACAACGTTCTAAATTCTATGGGTAGTTGTGGTCACAGAAATAGGAAGAAAACAGATTCTTATGTAACTCCTGAAACTTATCCTGTGGTTTTCATGTTCATAGTTTTTCATTGTCTGGCCGAATCAAACCACACATTTTTATATATTTTTGTTTATTGTACGATGTCTTGGCAACCACGATCCAAGTTCGGTGAGAATGAATTTTACGTGAAACATGCCACCGTCGTGGTCGAAACCTCGTACAATAAACAGAACTTCAAACCTATACGAGTATGTGGCTTGATCCTGCCATACAATGGATATCAACAAACAGATCGTATCCTAAAAGACGTTAATAACGCTATGACAGGAAATCATTCCCGAGAAGCTGCGCAGCTCTGGCTATCAAGTGAACATGTTAAAAAGCTATTTTGATGGGAAAACTGTTATTTTAAGCTAAAAGATGATAAAGGTGTCAATAGGAAAGCCTCAGGGATCCGTACCACAGCGGTTGCTTAGGCGCGTATTTTACGATGGAGCTTTTCGGCAGCAGATGCTAGCAGGACTCCGTTTCATAACGGATATTGACGATGTAGCGATTGTAGTGGCCAGCAATAACAAAGGTGCAGTGGGAAGACTTTTGCCGTACGAAATCGTGCGGAAGATATTTTTTTGGATGTAGCTACTGGGAAGGTGATGTAGTTATACCGTAGGTCCTGAAAATATTTATCGGATAGCGGTCCATTCTGCTCTACCAGACGCAACTTTACTCGAATGTCTCTGATTGGGTCCTGGACGGAATTCAGATCAATTCTCTCAGTTTTTCGTAAATTCGCCGTCGTAATTGTTCTTCATCTTGGACTTCCCAGTCTCCGTGACAAACCTTCCGGGACAGTAAATTCCACAAATCCTCTATTAGGCGAGCCTGAGGCAAGTTTCTTCTTCGATTCCTCCTCACTTCCAACTCTCATTGTTGACCTTCCAACCTGATTTTTTGCTCTTCTCACCAATCTCTCTGACCGGTGCAGCAAATGCACGTGGTCTTCCACTTTTTGGCATGGTATTCTCTGCTGGCACTTCGTTATTGTCCAATAAATGGTTCTGCGTGAAATGTTTTCATTCTGGAATGACAGATTTCAGGTTTGGGTACCCGCACAACCAACTGGTAGATACTTTTTCTTATTTCTAATTTATACGACATCTTAAAGTCAAAACTTCAAAATGAATAAATGTCAATTGACTGTAAAGTAAGTCAACAAACGTTTGTTTCCAACGCTAACTTGATATCTCTTTGTGTTTGTTAAAATAAAAGCCAATTAATTTTGTGCCAAGACTTTACGGACATACGTTATTTTCCAGCTTCATTGGCAGTTAATGTTGTGAATGCTTCGATTCGAACCCAAGGTATCTGCGACTGTGGTTCGACAAAGAACTGAACATGACTAACTACATGACGTGCACCACTGATAAGTCATTGCATCCCTAATTCGGGTAATACGACCTGAGTGAGGCTCCATTAGTGAGAGGCTTAGGATCTTGCCAGCGATCAGTATATTTGATTATGTCTGTATGGGGCCCCTATCTATGGCAGGTGTTTGAGGAAAAATAGTATTGAATGCTCAGAGGACTACCAAAAACAGATGAAATTGACGCTTGACGAGAGATTTAGTGATGACAATTTTAGACATGTAAGCAAGGGCAAATGGATTAATATTCAACCAATGGTGAGACGGATGATCTTGGACGAGGTACATGATGATAAAAACAGGTCAAGGGATCAACAATAGGTTCCTATTCTCTTAGTTTCAAGAATTTGGGATTTGAACGTTCTACTACGAAACGAATCTGGAGTCGTTCTGCCGTCCTGTCCTTGCTTTTGCGAATCGAAATGTTAAGCGTGCGACTACTCGACATTTTAAATTTGATGGTTATTCTATTTTTCCTACAGACGTAAGATATTGTCTATTCCCCCCAATATATTTAAAGATAAAGCATCGAACGTTGAGGGATTGTGAAGGCACTACCTTGTCCGATTTAAAGGTATATTCCTTAAGAGGTCCATCTATCACAGCTGGGAGCAGGCGGCCGTTTAATAACATCTAAAGAAAAATGGACCTATAATCCGGCAGAATCGGGTGAGGCCAGCAACCATTTGTTGTTCTTCTCTTTTGCCTTTGGTATGCCTGACTGATATAAATGGGGTGGTTGGGTTCATGTAGTAAGAGCATCGGATGATTCATGCTTTATAAATTACTGTAACAAAATGGGAAATAATAATCACAGGTAACCGCGACGACTTCAGCACAAAGGCCAAGTAACAGGTTTGGCGCTTCTGACTGTTCCCAACGCCAACTTTTTTTTTTTGGAGAAGGTGAATACGAACGGATGTCTTAGACCTTACCTACCTGTAAATTTCAACTACTTAAATTTGATTTTCGGTAAAGCTAAATGGTAGTATCGGAATAAGACTGCACAAGTTACCCAAAATTACCAGAATCGACACTCTGCGAGGGTGAAACAGCAACCTCTGTGTCGGAATTGTATCTCTGCTTGCACTTAACAGTATGGTCACCACTGTGGTTGCCATATGCCGATCTTGGTGCTAGAGTAGACACGGTCTACCCTCCATTGAACAAACTGGGATACAGTTTCGATAGACAGCTCTCTGTTTTCACTCTCGCAGTGGTCGATTCTAGTAATACATGTCACTTGTGCTTTCTTATTTCGATAGATCTCACATCCTGGATGGAGGAAGACTTTTTAGCTTCCCTTTGTTGTCCTACCTGGAGCCAAGCCTAGTTCATGAAGGTGAGTTGCCAAATAGCACAAAGCAGCTGTCCATAGTTGGCCGTGTGTAGTCGGACGAACAACTATATTACTAGTTTAGACGACAGTGTCTCAATATGTTGTACTTAGACTTTTCTAACATCAGTATCAGGTGTCATTGGTAACGCAGAAGCAGCTTTCTTCCAATTCTACACCCACAATAGACTCAGGTGATATTATGTGAAGTCCTCGTCGAAGTAAATAGTTCCCTATCACCCTATGTATCACCCAATTGTTGCAACAACTTGGATTTGAAGAAAATGGAGGTTTATAGGCGGCCAGAGTGGAGGAAGATAGGGGGGCAGGTACGCGGTGCAGCTTTCCTTCGCTGCGTGCGCGCTTTGAAATCGTGGGGGTTGGGTACTACTACGAGGGTACTACGATATGTATTCTAAATATTTACTTCGACGAGGATAATTAAGGTCGAACATCACTTACAGGTAAGTTCGTTTGATCGTGTAATTTTTGTTTCCATTCCTCTGTAACACTATTTTCGGTTATCATGGGACCACGAGCTAAACATTTTTGATTCCATCTGTCTAAGGGTGGTGCCAGTTTCTAATTTCTATGCCAAAACTGGCGAGAAAGTATTGTAGTTGCGAATTTTTTTTTAAATTGAGATAATTACTTGTATTAATAATTATATATTTTTGGAGATTATATGACATACATCCCGAAAAAAGAATGTCACCCATTTTCGTCGGTCTGTCGGTCGGTCTATCCGTTAATGTAACCGCCTATAACTTGAGAAGTGTCGCTCGCACAAAGCTACTACTTTGCCAGGGATGGAAACGCTTTGTAGTTTTGCAAATGGGTCTAGTGGTGGCGGAGAAAAAGACCAAAAGCAAAAAAAAAATCGTCCAAACTGCTTAGACGTTCAAAATATTTTTTGGATGGGTTGAAATTTGGGGGTTGGGGGTTAAAGGGGGCAAGGAAATGTTGTGAGACAAAACTACTTATTAAAACCCTCGAACCTGCAAAACCATGTACATGTTTATGATGAAAAGGTACACCAAAGGCAAACAGAAGAAAAAAATGTATTAAAGTAATATATATCCTCAAAAAGTTATCCCTTGTTCAAAAAAAATTATAGCAGCTCAAAAATAAGAATCATGGTCAATGTAATAGGGTAATACTCAAGAGAAGGTACTAATGTAGGCACTGCCCCACATTTGAACACGAAAAATGCGAGACAAAATCAAGTAGACTCTAAGAATTTCAGTCAACAATAATCAATATATAAACATTCATAAAAGAGTTAATTAAAATGTTTTACCTATTCACATCAGGGTTTTTTCTCAAAGCAAGGTGGTGGTTCCTAGCAAAATCGACTACAACCGGCTAAAAAACAGTTACAGGGTTGGACGGGTACGGATGGTGATTTTCCTCAATGCCATCCCGCTAAATGGAAGCAGATATTGTAAAGAAACTTGACGCTCACTTGAGCCAACTCCTTCTGGACATGCATTAGTGCGCATATCTAGATGGTGTAAAAAAGGTCCTAACACTGAAGTAGTTAAGATCCCTTAAAAAAGGAGGCCATAGCTCCAAACAACAACCAAAACAAACAAAGGTAAGGTAGGTAAGAAAAAGGGTACTACTCCGTAAACTGGTAGCTGGGGCCAAATACCCCAAAACTTTGGAACCTAGTAAAGGGGCGATGTACCATGGCTTTAGCAGGAAAGACCGACACACTATCCGGTCTTCCGTCGGTCAGTCAGTTGACTGTCAATCAATGTCAAAAGTAGTAGGGCGTAACAAAATTCAACACTCCGCATCCGAACCTGCCTACATGCAACATCGCTGATCGCCTATGGGCAGATCCTAGATTGTTATTTCCCAAAACAACTTTGCAGATAAAGAAAATTAATTTACGGGGGACCAACGATATTTAATGAGGAAAGTTCTGGGATAAAACGAGTAAGTCATTAATAAAATATTATAACATTCAGGATTAGGTAGTTTCGAGCTCAGCAGGTCGATAAATTATTAAGTTTGACAAAATTAAATAATTGAAAATGGCTTGGCCTAGGATTCAGAGCTCTATCATTGATGGAGAGAAGTTCAAAATACTGGTAAGTGATCAAAATAGTAGAAAAAAAGATTATGTGATTTTGAGACGTTACAATGTGAATTTTTTTGAACTTATGTTTATACGCTCCCAACCCCGGTAAGTACCTTTTAGCCATATTTCACACATCATAGATTTACCCGTACATTTGTCTTCAAAACTTAGAATGGTCCTACGCGGAGATTACTTATCTTGATAAGCGACATTATGTCGATTTTTTTTGACATTATTTTATTGGTTTTTTGTGACATTTTGTAGGTTTTTCTACCAGATGTTAACTTAGCACTAGCTGATGGACACCTTGTGAACTCGTTTTGTAGTTGTATGTGTTGTCTAAACGTAATGAGGTTTCAGTTATTATTGTTTGGCTCTGATGAGATGTAAAATCTGCTTCAGAGTGGTAACGGTAATGCATAGGTGCATAGTAAGGTGTGTGCGCTAATATGTGTTGATGATAATTCCGTTAGACTTGTCTCAAATACATTTACTTAAGATTCAAAGCTAGAAATTTGTTGCACATCCACTTTTTCTTATCCATTCTGGAGATTAAATATGCAAATTTGCCGATTTTCAAAAATGAGAGAGATAAGAAATGATTATATTCACTGTACACTGTCGAATCACAAGTCATATACATGCTAACAGTAATTACACACCACCCGGGCGCGGTGGTGATATCTCGTAGTTCTTCCCAAGGTTTTTGACAACACAAAAAACGTAAAAAATCGTAATTTATAACTTTGAGCATTACCTGTCTTCAGAAAGGATAACATATACCTAACTAACCCGTCGGGCACAGCTAATAGATATACTTCATTGGTAGCATATTCAGTAATGATTTTCTCAAGCAGCAAATATCACCGATTTTATACACGTGCAGACCAATTCACACAATCATCCAGACGCGATCTTGCTACTCAACCAACTTTCTTGTCAGAGATAAAAGCTATAAACTACTGGGCTTTACAAAACATATGCGATCAGCAATGCGTGTAGTGGTGTAGTTGAGCCATTCCTCCACAACGATCTTAGCAAACGTGGAATGACTGCAACCTAAAAAGTCTGCAAGATGAAATTTGATAGGATTTTTTGACGTTTAATAGGTTTTTTATATAATACCCGTACGGCCTATAAAGGGTTTTCTAGTAGGGACTTGATAACTTTCTTTTTAAATAAAACTCAAACCAGCTTTCGATTCCTTGAGCCCAGTTTTCAATGACTCGGCCACACATTTCGATAGAAACGGTCGCTGTTCCTCGTTCAATATTGGCTCTGAGCTCCTCTAACGACGCCGGCCTTTTGGCATAGACCAATGACTTGATGCCCCACAAAAACAGTCTAGAAGTGTTAAATCACATGATCTAGGCGGCCATTCGATAGAACCATTTCTCGATATAACACGTCCACCGAATTTTGATTTTAATATGTCGATTGTTCCACCTGCTGTGTGGCTTGTGGCACCGTTTTTTTGAAACCACAAACATATGATGAATGTCTAATGACTAATGTATAATGTTAATTCGATAATTGACCAAAAAATAACGTTGCAACATGTATCTGTAGCGATCTCCGTTGACTGTAACGTGACGGTCATTTTCATCAACGAAAAAAAAACTGCCCAGTGACACCACCGGCATCAAAATCACACCATACAATTATTTTTTGTGGGTGAAGTGGTGTTTCTTGAAGCACATTGGGGTTTTCACCTTACCAATAACGCGTATTCTGTTTGCTGGCGAAGCCGTTTATCCAAAAATGCACCTCATCACTGAATATAATTTGCGATGAAATTGGTCATTTTCTTGCAACATTTCTAGTGCCCAATTCGAGGACGTACGTCGGTTCATATGATCGAACGGCTTTAGTTCTTGAATCAACGTGTTCGGTTCTTTTGCGACGGAAGCTTGAACGGCAGCAATATTCTCGGCACTTCGACCAAGCCGAGTAGACTCATATTTTTTTACTAGACTATGAATTACTTGTCTACTGGGATGAGAAATACGACCAAAATCGTATTGTATGTATGTATTCGTACTGAAGCCCAAACACATACGGAGCTTGAAGTGAAGAATGAGCAAATCCAAAGTGAAAACGATGCTCATTGTCTTTTTTAAACATCAAAGGCATCGTTCTCCATGAATTTGTTCCTCCTGGACAAACCGTCAACGCCCAGTTTTACGTGGAAGTGCTCAGGAGACTCAAACGAAGGGTCAGTCGGGTCCGACAAGACATCGCAGCTATTCCGGAGAATGCCTTCCGTGACGCCTTCAATGCTTGAAAATCGCGCTGGCAGCGCTGCATCGACGCAGAAGGAGCCTATTTTGAAAGTTTTTAAAGAAGTGTAACGATTGACTCAATATATTTTTTTAAATCGACTCAGTCGTATTACTTTCCGGACAAACCCTGTATATCGATGAGCAAAAGTTACCTAATTTTTTAGAAGGTTTAGAATGGCTTATTTAAAAGAAGGTTTCTTCAGCTGACATATGAGTAGATACAAGAAAAATATTTAAAACATGTTGCGCTATGTTCTAGTCTGAGTCTAGATAACAGAAAGCAGCATTTATGCATATCTAGGCATTTGTGCCCTTTGTAAGTATCGATTTCACGAGACTTTTCAATTTTACACCCTTATCGTTGGAACAGGATAATTACGGGAGATGGTTAAGTGGTGCTATAAACTCCAACCTTTTTATTTTACAGTGAGCTATAAAACCACCCAATGCTACATTGTGGTCTCGATTATACAAAGTATGGCGAGAGCGAACCAGGTGCCTGATATAGCTGATACATAAACGAACCGCTATAGTAATTTCAATACTGTAATCATCATTTATATACAGAAATTATATAAAGTCAGGCGTCAAAATCATGATAACGGATCATACGTGTGACGGCGAGGCTATTAATATTATCAAGCTATTAGTGCGTTTTTTCATAAGTAAAAATTAATTAAAATACATTCCGATATGCATAATTACAATACTTATATTAAAGACAATTTCATTAGCAATAAGTCTTGTCACATGTTCTATAAGATATGTCCACTGTATGCTGGGTGTATGCTTTATAACCTGCTTCCATCCGAAATGCGGGAGGTTACGTCGTTAAATAATTTTAAAAGGAAGTTAAAAAAACGTTTTATTGGAAGGCCGCTTTCACAGTACCGATGAAATGAGTTTGTCATTTATTTTGGAAACTAATATACATTTTTGTGTCTTTCTATCCTAGTGTCGTCCATTAAGTGTATTTGGATGTTTGTATATTGTGTGTGAGTCTCTCTTCCATATGATGCATTCCATGTCATCGCTCGATGATTGATTCAATAAAGAAATATTATTATTATTATTGTTATTACCATTATTAGGAGGAGGTCTATCCTCATGTCACAACCGATTAACGATCAATCTGATGTCATTACGGAGCTCAAATCTCTTATTAGACGAGAACAAGGAATTAATCAGATCTTTTGATTTCTTGAGTAGCCAGAAAAAAAATTACTGTTTCATAATTCAACTAACTACTGAATCACAAACTATTATAGCACTTTGTACATCGCTGTTCTCGTAATATCTTATCTTTCATGAACAAGTATATTATTTTCACGATTTCGTGTTTCTATTGTTTAGGAAAAACCATTCAATTTTTCTGGTTAAGTGTGAGAGTAGCCAAGCTAAACTTCGCCAATTGGGTTAACTCTAAAGCGTTGTTATTACCAAGTAATTGTAGCAAATAAAGACGTCTTTATTATAAAATATATATGTAAATGAAAATAACTGTCACATATGAGATTGTCTTTTCCAAGCTGCAATCCAGTTAGCAGATCGTCAGATATCAGAAGAACATTAGTGGATGTATGCATTGTTTGACCTCAACAAGTAAGGTACTGGCGAATCCTGACCATATATCAGATTTGAATGTTTTTAGGTAAACTTAAGAAAGTGATACTGCATAGTGCTCTCGTCCCTTCGACCAACTGTTTACCGCTGTCTAATGCTTGATGGCAATGATAAATTTGGTCAAGCTATAGCAGCGAGCGCAGAGAAGAAACGTCCTCTACTAGAGGCCGCTAGATTCTAGAAATTCTGGACAACAAACAGTTAATACAATACAATTAAGCGGTTAGCAATTCCAAAAACCAGCAGTATATAAAAGTTAGGCACAGGATAATGTCACAGCGCAATGGTAGTCGGTCTTTCGGGACGCTGGCCAAGCAGATTGAAAAGATCTTCTCACACAGTAACCTTCCACCACTTACGTATCAGGATGGAACGATTGTATCCGACCCAAAGGCCAAAGCGGAAGTGATTACCAAGATCTTTGCTGCCAACTCCACCATCCACCAAGGACGTCCCCCCAACGCCCAAGTGCCGTCAATTCAAAGGGTTCCCTACATTATGCGTAAGGTAACATTCAGGCATAAGACCGTAAGACGAGTGCTCTTGTCCCGCGATATCAACAAAGCTTCTGATCCGGACTTGACTCCTGCCATTGTACTGAATAGGTGTGCAGCGGAGCTTGCTCCATGTTCTTTCGCGTCTCTCCCAAAAGAAGGACCTAAGACCTTACAACTACAGGCCTATAGCTCTGCTTCCGGTTATAAGTAAGGTGATGGAGAGGTGCATAAATTGCGAGCTTATGGACTACCTCGCACGTCACAGCTTGATTAGCGACAGGCAATGTGGTATCCGGCACCAGCGATCCAGCGGGGGCCTCCTAGCTTACGTCACACAATTGTGGAGTAAACTCATCCAGTCTTATGGCGAGGCTCAGGTTGGCGCTCTTGACATTTGACATCACGAAAGCGTTCGGTCAGCTGTGGCACGCTGCCCTTTTATGCAGATGAGTGGCTGACTTTATCTCTGTCGCTGAGCTGGAAAAAAGAAGACTACCGAAAACTTTCTCTCTGACGAGAGACCTGGAGGATATCACTGCTTGGTGACGCAACAATCTTGTACAGTTTAATTCTTCCAAAACACGGTACTGTACCTTGACGAACAAAAAGCATCCTAGCGCTCATCCGGTTTCGATGGATGGCCGAGATCTGCCAAGCACTCATTCTTTACGGCTGCTCGGAGTCCAGATCACCGAGGACCTGACCTGGTACAGAAACATCTCCTCAATAGCGGCAGCTGCTGGGAAGAAGCTAGGATATTTGTCTTGGGCTAAGAAGTACTTTGCTCCTCGTGATCTTCTCGCTCTATACAAGGCTCAGATAAGGCCGAGCCTGGAGTACTGTTCACACGTGTGTGGTGCTGCCGCCCCGACTACATTATTTATGTTCGATGCTGTCCAGAGGAGGGCGGTCCGACTGATCGATGACTTTTCTCTAACAGACAGTCTCGGGACTCTTTCGCACCGGCGGGCCGTCGGCGATCTAGCTCTCTTCTACCGCTACGCCAACGGACATTGCTTCTAGGAGCTCTCTTCCATGATGCCGCCGCGCGATGTGCTTGCGTCTCGAACTTCGTACATCCAGAACTGGCCCATACGACTGCTCCTTTGTCTCGAGGGTGTATGTGGAACAATCTCAGGGGGCAGCTTTTTCCAGCTCTACTATCCTTAAGCAGTTCAAGAATCGGATTAACAAGATTTCTTTGGGATCATCATAGTAGCCGCTGTGTGCCGGCATTTAGGCCTCTGCCTGAGCGGCTGCTTTGGTTTAAAAAAAAGTTGGTGTTTACCTTGCAATGGTCAAATCAAATGGACATAGTGGACAGTATGGACCGAGGCTCTTAAATATCTGAAAATAAAACAGTTGTAAATTAATTTTTTACAGATATACAGAGCTTCTACCTAAGCACGCCAAATGTTTAATCACTTATCTCAACCTGGAACAAGTATAGATATTGGCTCTGCCTATTGAATGGATGGCTGAAAAAAATAAAGCTGGCAGCGATTTCTTAACTCTTTGTATTTTATCCAGATAAATTGATTTCAGTCTAAATATTGAAGCCTTTAGCAGTACACAAAGAAGCCAACAGACGGTGCTTATTGATCAGAATAAATTATTTTTGCCTTTGTTGATTTTTCAATCAAAATTTTGTATCTATTCAAGTATCTTTCTTCTATGAGCTTTTGCGAAACAAAAATCAAAAAATTTGATTTGACCAACATTTCACAAAATAGTACTTAGAATTGGTCTGAGGTTGTTTTGAGAACTCAAAATTCTAGGGCCGGATTAAGCGTCTTTCATTTCTTTGTATGTTAAGGGCAACACCCTGTAGTTTACGCTCTAAAGTTGTTATTATTTCGCAAAAAAAAAGGAACAATTACTGATACAAATACATATTCATCTTTGATGATATACGTATAATCTCTGATTTAGTTCCAGCAACAGATGTAGAAGAACATGAGCTCTGTTTTAAAGGGAAAGAGCATTAAGTATGCAAATGTACTGAATTTTACTCTCCAAACCAACTCGAAACGATGAGGAACATGTAGAAAGACCCAATGTACAGGACACAGAATAGTTACATTTAACATGCTCTCAGCAAAGCCCAAAATTAGATTACGTAAAACTACATATGCACACATAGGTAGATCTCACAGTAAAATTTCAAGTCTGGATGCGTCTTTCTAAATTTTGAACCCAGCTTTGTCTGGAAGGTAGAATTGATTGGGATTTGCGTACCAAATGCCTTTTCCCTTTGAACAATAACCTATGCTGTACATCAGGATTAGCTCATTAAAAAATACAGACAAATTAAATAAGGAGTACAACATCAACTTTGACCTTCATGTTTACACTTGCACTAAGGAAAGAAAAAGGTGAATCCGGTACGGGATTTTCCAGTCATCCAGCTAGATTCCCATTACTCCTAGGAAACTTTGTTGTGCAAGGTTTCATCCAAATCGGTTCAGATATGTGATATTGAAGATTTGGCATGCTTAGACATATATGTGAGTGGGCAGGTGCGGTACACGGACGGCTCGGTCACCGAAGAAGGCTCTGGCGTCGGGGTCTCTGAGCTCAGAACTAGGCTATCTCTGCGTGTTGGTGGATACACCACTATCTTCCAGGAGGAAGTATTTGCGATTCTGGCTTGTGTATTCCGCATTTTGGAAGAGGGAGGGCTTAGGAGAAGAATAACAACCTTCTCCGACAGTCAGGCTGCAATGAAGGGCACTAACGGCCGTATCGTCAGCCATTCCTACAATAAACTGTAGGACGCCTTTAGGGCCTCCTTGATTGTCATAGTCTCTTCCCCTCCTAAAATTTCTATATTGCACCTGTTTCATATGAGCGTCAGCGCTCTCCTATTGTGGAGTTATGTTTACTTTTTGAATTGTACGAAATTTCAGGCTGATAAGCATGAACAGTTTGATGCAAATAGATATTTGTGACATAACCTCAAAAAAGAAAGGAAGAAAACTATGAAAACCAAGGAGGCCATAAAGGCGTCCTACATTTGTTGGAACGACTGACGATACGGTCCTAAGTGCCTGTAAGATTACTTCGAGCCTTGCATTGGACATGCAGGTAGACTCTGCATTGTCTCACAGCGAGGCATCCAGTATCGTTAATGTGGGTACCGGGGCACGCTGAGATAAAGTGCAATGAGACCGCAAATGCCATGGCGAAGACAGGATCAGTCAGCAAGCTCGTTGGTCCTGAGCCAGCTCTAGAAGTACCCGTGCAAAGAGTTAGGAGGAAAATTGAGAAGTAAACTGCAAGACAACACTCTCAGAAATGAAGAAGTATCTCCAGGTACCTCCGTCAGGCACGAAAACTCATTGTAGGGCCCAGCGCAAAGGACAAACGTTTCTGCTTATCTCGAGATAGAGCGAACCTGAGGTTGCTGGAGGGACTGTTGTCTGACCATAACATGCTAAGGCGCCACCTGCACGTGATGGCGATGACTGAGGATCTACTGTAAAAGCCTGCGGTCTAGAGGCAGAGACCTCGATGCACGTTCTGTCTCGCTGTAAAGCTCCGAGCTACTATAGGCAGACTATACTGGGGTCCATTACTTTGGACCCTCATGACGTCAAGAAGCTTGGACTCAAGGCCATACTCAATTTCGCTAGAGGAAGGAATGTAGAGGTGCATAAGGGCCCATTTAAGCGGCCTATGCGGTGGCTCCCCATGGTGGCCGGAATGCTTCTATTTTCACGATTCATTAATTCATCCAAATGTATAGTACTGTATATTCGCAAAAAGTGGACTTAGAATTTATTTTCAGATATAGGTAAGAAGGTCTCAATCCAAACAACTTACCGTTCCACCATGTCCATTTAAATTCGGAACACACTGTTGATATATAGGTTCTTGAAATTGTCTCAAGAATGTTGAAGCGAACCGTGACATTTTATTGTTATTATTAGAGTATTTGTTTCCGCTATACCTCTTTAGCCAAAGACCGGTAGTTATAAACCTGTCCAAACTAAAATTATTATAGTA
This sequence comes from Acanthoscelides obtectus, assembly GCA_963669975.1. Lineage (NCBI taxonomy): Eukaryota > Metazoa > Arthropoda > Insecta > Coleoptera > Chrysomelidae > Acanthoscelides > Acanthoscelides obtectus. The sequence goes on along the minus strand of CAVLJG010000001.1, from coordinate 80,532,919 downwards.
TACCGAAAATTGAGCTGGTTCTGTGACACCAGCTGCCTACAGCTTTGCAGCTTGCTTTACACATATATTGGAACTATATGTATATAACCCCTATGCTTCCAATGCCAGCTTGAGAGATATAGTATGTTCGATTTTCTCATTTTCGAAGTTGGGTTGAACTAATATTTCAAAACCCACCTCGTAGATGATAGCTACGTTTGTTGGACAAGAGAAGCTGTACCGCTATTTCATCCCCCATTACATTGATTAATTTCAGCAAAAAATAAACGTGCCGCGAATCATAACAGTGGCGGTCCCTGAAGGATGGATGCACTTAGCCTAACACAAAAGCTGTTGATTAACGCAGTACTGAAGTGGGATTAGGTGAAATGAATAGAAAATAATTTTTTGTTTATCACAAGCAGTAGCTTAAGCCCTATTTCAATTCACATCTGATAGACAGTGGTTTATATCAAAGCTGTTCTTAAGTCAGCTCATAACATGCTGTTTATTACATCCATTATTAAGTAATTAGCGCAATTTTAGCAAGCTAACGCAACGCTGTTTGTTGAAGAATCGAGCAACTGAATAATGGTTGGTGCATCGTTTCTAAGATATTATATAATTCCTTTAAAATGTTTAGTAGGTCACAGACAATGTGTTAGTTTTGGAATTAATGAGTCATGTATCATGGTGTTGTCAAATTGTAGCTTAGGTGTGGTGTCAGTCAGTTATGAGTTTTCTTTTTTTTTTTTGGCTTTAGGACTAAGCCATGCAGCCAGAAACTAGGTTGGTAATTGTTTATATATATATATATAATTATGGACAGACACACGACGTCACAACATCCATGGCGAAGGCGAGATTCGAACTCGCGGCCCGGCCGGCCGGCTGATCAGTAGCACGACACTCTGACCCACGCGGCCAACCGAGGTCCCAACTAGTTTTCTTTATGTCTAGAATGTTCAATACATTTCTTGCAGCCTTCAACGTACTTTTTCGCGAAGTTGATCTTCGCGCGTTTTTACGGTGTTTCCGAAATGATTCGACTTATAAAAAATCCTTCCATTGCTCGGGTATAGCCGCAAAATGTCGTTATATATGTAGTAGAAAATGAAAAGTGAGGGGGGGATTATTCATAAGAAATCAAAGGACCAGTTGTTAATGCAAGAGAAACTGATATTACTCTGGTTTTACTCAACTTTGAGAAGGGCAGAGGGACAATCACGTAGTAGTTTTTTGAGGATCACCACCTTTCAAGTATGCTAGTCCGATTTGTGCTTTATTCTATTCATTATAATCTGTTATTAGTTTCAGATAGAGTGGACCCCAAGTCTCACTGGCTCTGCATCCTCTGACACCCAATTATTGCCAAGTGTAAATACTAGCTTAGGTATCTACCATACTGTACATGTGTTTAGGCTTTGAAAAATTTCGCATTGCTTCAATTTTCACTATTATTTCTAAATATTTGCAAGTATGTTTTTGTGCGATATACTTTTCTAAAAGGCAAGGCTCCTCGTAGTTGCCTAAACTTTCTATGCACTGTCCTTTTTGGTAGCTCGGAGACTAATAAAAGAGTAGATTAGGTTCAAAGGTGAAAACGTATGTATATAAAATATAAGGTAAGTTTTCGTGAAAGAAGAAATGTATACTTATAAAAGTTTCAGAATTTCTCTTGTCATACTACTTCAGGGATATTTGAGAGTTTGGACGAAATCCATATGCCACTACCCTTACCATTGGGAATAAAAAATAATCCGCACATGTGTGCTTAGGGATACAAATCAGGTTAAATGCTGGACAGATATTTTTCACCACTCTCGGGTTGAATGTGTACTCTGATGGATCATCACGCAATGCGCTCTTTGATTTAATGCGGATACACGTGTCTGTGCGGATGAAATATGGTAACAAGGGGCTTCTGTCGCTCCGCTCGCCCTCCTTCAAATACCAAAACCACTGGGATTAGCGAAATATATAAAACTGAATTTTGTTTTTTTGTATTCCTATAAAATGTTTTACTGAAAATACCAGTATTTATCGTGACTGCTATTGGAGGAATTGAGGAAAGTTTTCTGGTGAAAGCTTAAAATCAGTTCGTATAGCAAAGTTAACACCAAGAAAAGAGCGTCATGCTAATCTTTGCTGCGATGATTAGCTGCTCTAGATTGTCTCGAACTGGGTCCGACTCATCGTCTCAGTCCTTTTGGACATGAAATTCGTCTTCTTTCAATACAAAACTAGATCAGTAGTTGCTAATTAGGGTCATGGTTTTTGTATTTATGTAAGAGTGCTCTGTTCCTTGCTTCCTACCTCGAAAACTAATCCTCGCTTTGCATTATTGTTGAATTCGAAATGCCGAAAATACTTTTTTCTTATATCAAAGGCAACAAAAACAATTTAATTTCAATGCGGTGAAACAGAATTTCGTAGCACCCCTTAATTTTAGTCTATTTTTCGATTCTACATATAATTTACAATATATTTTGTCTTTACATATCTTGATCAGTTTTTATGATATAAGTATTCCATTTAATTATATAAGATAAAACTTTGATTCAAACCAAAGAATTTTTGTATTTAATAGTTTTTTGTATACCCACGAAGATGGATTGCGTTATGTTCGTCACACTATACTTACGAGTAGGAAGCAGCATACAGAACAGTTTCATTATTAAAACCCTTGATTGAAAGAGAATCCTATAAGTGACATATTTTACAAAAGATATCAACGGATCGATCAACGTTTATACAGGGTGAATAGATTACGCATGGTATATAAACAAACATTTAATACTACAAAAATTATACCTAACAATAACTACGTGGTGACCCGAACATACATTCTCTAAGTGGAGGCCCTACATTTTATTGCAGATTTTGACAGGCCTTTCCGGATGAAACAATTCGAAAATTTCGCACTTCCGCTTCTGTTAGTACTGAATTTTCTGTCATGAAAATTTTATGGTATCATAAGCTTTTTATCTTGCCGTTACCAGCTAAGTCCTATTTTCTGTTTTAAAACGTAATGTAATTTCTTTCGTTTACCTTGATATCTGGTATACAAAAAGGTTAGCAGTAACTCAAAAACTACTAAGCCATAAATAACCTTAACTCAAAAAAGCTTGGGATAATGGCAATGAGAGAATGTGAAACTATATAGGGTGTTCCACCTTCAAAGGTGCGCAGATAGGAAAAAAGTAAGAGACCATTATAATTTTCTGTAGTAGTACTGTAGCTGTAACAGTTGAGGAGATACGAGTTGTCAAAGGTAAGCATTCCGTTTCAGTTGATTATCTAACATCCCAACATATGGTATGTCATATGATGATGAATTTGAAAAGGGCTATCCAAATCTGATATAAAAGTTAGGTCTATATATCTAAAAAAATGTATCTCTGTGTCACCACGTAGTTGTGAATCACCCCATATAGATGGATACCATTAGCTACAATTTTTTATATACTTTTTTTGGCAATAATGGACCTATTGGTCGAGACTACACTAAAAACTCACCCTGTAAGTGGTATTTTCTTGATTCATCAAACAGTCCCAATACATATAAATATAATGTGGAATGATCGAACATACAAACATACTTCTTGAATCTGGTGATCACAATTAAACTGCTTGTCGCGGTTTTTGCATCCACTGTAGCTCCCCAGGAAAATGTCCAACACTGCTGCTTGAACTGAATCACTTCAAAGATAACAAAAATGGAAGGAGACTTCTTTATCCGACTATCGATTGTTTTTTGATTGCGCGAACAGAACGTTATATGAAGCGTTTTAATAACAGAAGATATCTTTCAGTAATTCCAGGCCTCGGTAGCTTAGTGGTTAACGCGTAGAGCTATCAACCCGGGGCTCGCTGATTCGAACCCCAACATCTGATGTTCAATACCGCGCCATGGAAATGTGCTGTGTGCTGTTTATGTAACGCACGTGAATGCAGGATTAACGATAGGTACATCTCATCGCCGGAGCTGATTTATTACGAGTATATAAGTTACCAGTAGATGGCTCGTGCAGCAGTAAAGTGGCCATGCTACGGAGTCGGCAAAAAGGGTTAAAGATGGTTTCCAGGCTTTTCTCTCTACCATTACTACAATAACAACAACATCTATTGCTACTAGCGAATCCAAACCGGCTAGCGACAGCAGTGCCAGCAACTGTTCGGACGGCCATCGCTTTGATGAGAACGCTTGTTCTTAGTTGAATAAATGTGCCGAACAGGGTCAATAATAAAAATAATAATGATAGCTCAACTACAAAAAATAAACTATAGATGAATATCTAATGCCTTCAATATGCAAATGAAAATATCACAGTAAAAAGATATCCTTTCTAATTGTTATACATTACATGAACGGGTGACTTAGCAACGATATTGGTCCTCGGCCTACTACGCTTAGCCTACTTGCACACACAACGATTTTGGACCGCCGCTAAAATATCGACCGATTTTTTATCGGTAGGCTCTGCTTACACACGCTTCGGTTTTTCACCGGTGCTGGGCTGATTTCCAATATTATTTTTAATGAATCCCCAACGGGTTGTTACAATGTGGTTGCTGTACCAGCGGATAAAGCGACGTAGAATTAAGCGAAAGTTCTGGATTCATTTTTCTTTTTGGACTCCATTTCTTTTAAATACTCATTCAGTTCGCAGCAAAATTGGCTCCATGCTTCTCTAGTAGCGTTTCTGCCTTTAAATATGTCCAAAGTTTTATCCCATAAAACTTGTGCTTCCACTAGCGCAATAAGTATGTCATTATCGATGTTCATGTCTTTATCCATTGTAAACTTATATGCAGTTGTAATCACGGCCAATGAATAATCTGAGTGTGCAAGTTCCTATTCAAACGCGTATACCTCTACAGGGTGTTCTTTAATGATACGCGAATATTTAAGCGTCTGAATCTACATGAAAAATTAATCTTAGTTTGCTTTATAAACTATGGTTCAAAAATGTTTCCTTACAAAAACTCGGGATGTTGAAGTTTCAGGAAAAAAATGTAAATTAATTAATATTTTTAGAACCGCGTCAGATATTTCACTGATATTTAGTAGGTAGTGAAAGTTAATAAAGTTACATATTTTTCAATGCAAATTCGACATCTTTTAAGAAAAAATGGTAGGCCAAAGGTTTTTTACCAGATAAAAATTATTTTTGAATTCTCCGTTCAATTTAAAACAAATGATCTCTCTTGAGTTGCTTTCCTTCGATGCGCCAGTTTTGAGTAGAAAAATTAAATCCGTTCTATTGTCCGAGAAAATTAATGAAATAGTTGAAGAATGTAATTTAGCAATAAATATCTAGTTGCTCTGGAGTAACTCACTGGCTTTTGACATCTGTTATTCAACTCTGTTCGCTGTGACATCTTTTTCATTATTTAGTTTTTACAATCTTGTTGATAATGGTGAATTATTCAAATGCATGAATGGCGGAAATGCATTACGTATATGGCCTTGCCGACGGTAATGGTGAGCAAGCCAGACGGATCTATCACCAGAGATATGCTTATCGTACTTTGCCAGATAGTCGAACCTTTTCTAATATTCATCGTCGTCTTGTTGACACTGGTTCTGTATGAAAAGGAACATCTGGAGGTAGACCACTGAGTGTGAGAACACCTGAAATTGAGGAAGCAGTGCTGCACAAAGTCGAAGAACATCCTGACACGAGTACGAGGAAGATCGCTAGACACTTAAATATTTGCCATCAAATGGTGCACCAGCGCATTCCAGTGGAGCGGTTCATGATTATTTACAAACTGTTTATCTAAATCGTTGGATTGGCCGCGGTGGACCCCAAAAATGGCCACTAAGGTCCCCAGACCTCAACAGTTTAGATTTCTTTTTGTGGGGCTATCTTAAGACATTAGTGTACACAAGTCATATTAACACTGTAGAGAAATTTAGAGAAAGAATAGTTGCATCTTGTGATAGAATAAAAAACACTCCAGGGATATTTTAACGAGTGCGCAATTCCATGAGAAGGAGGGCGGAAGCATGCATACTATGTGAAGGGGGCCATTTTCAAAAAAATTTGTAACCATTTCGTAGGTTTGAATGATATGTTTATGTTGTCAGTTGTTGTTGTTCATTACCCCTAATGTGTTTAATTTTTCCAATTAAATTAATAATAATTTTGCAAGTTAGACAATAGAACGGTTTTTATTTTTTTACTCAAAAATGGCGCATCGAAAGAAAACAATTCAAGGGAGGACATTTGTCTTTTATATTGAACGAGGAATTCAAAAATAATTTTTATTTGGGAAAAAAGCATTGGCGTACCATGTTTTTCTCAAAAAATATTGATGTCAATACCCGTACGCACGCCACTCCCAACTAACTATTATCACTCCTATTAGACCTGCAAGAATTATTATACAGTATTCCTTAAACAGCATTGTATACTGTAAGATCATTAGCAAAACCCTCTTAGAACAGCTATACAAGCGGAATGGGCACACCTAATAGGACACTTCAGTCATTTAAGAGGTTGTATAAAGGCTGCAGGTAACAGTTATAAAACAAAAGTGTAAGCCTCTTGCTGCCGCGTCAGTGCAAGATGCAGTTTTTGTCAACTATACAACTATTCTCTTACGTGATTCTACTTTATTGCAACCAAACTATTTCCTATGTATTGTATAGACGAAGTGAAGAATATACAACTAACACATTACAGTCATCTTGTTTACTTACATATCGGCCATTATGAATTTCATACACAGGTATATGACAAACTTCTACACTTTGATATATGGCTATTGATTTTCTTGCGCAGCAAATTTTATTGTGATTATCGTGCAAATTAGTTACCCAATTTCTACGAGCTTCGTATTTGATTCATATTTTGACAATGATCAAAAGTATGTTTAGATTTTTAAGATGGAAAACTGAACTTATCTGCGTTAAATCTTCCACAAATCCTTTATTTAGACACAATAGAGGAATAAATGTTTGCCCAATATGGCAGGTGGTTGTGTACAATCATGGCATCGTCCATGTTGTCTTTAGGTTATTAGAATATTTTGGTATTGCCTGCAGCTGTTATACAACAATTTTACAAATGTCTGAAATGAAATACCGACAGAGTCAAATGATTTACCCAGAATTTGTACCAGATCTATATCTTCTGTTTGAACAGTTGATAAAACCTTTTGAACGGATATGCATGCGTTGTTTGTCTTAAAACATTGGTTATGGCATTTTAACAAAAATATGACGGCAGAAAGTTAGGTTATGGTGAAGTTGTTTACCAACATATTTAGCATATGTAACAGTTGTATAAGTGCTTCCGTTGGGAGCAATTTGTTGGCTAATGTGGTAAATTGCACAGCAAAGCAACAAGGCTCGGGTTTGTTTTATAAACGTTAGCAGGGTGCCACAACACAACCATTTTGACTAACTTGCAAATATGCCGTATAAAATAGTTGTATAAACGTTTATGCAACAGTTAAAAATTTGCCATATAAGGTGTTGTATAACTATGCTATAAGAATATTTTAAACACCTCATTTTAGAGCAAATATGTTGCAGAAAGCAAATTTGCATTCGACACAACATTAAGCCAGCATTTTGGTGTTCAGGCAACAACAATAGAGAACTTTTATGGCTGAACGGTTCTTTTACCAGAAGCTTATACCACTACTTTGCTAGTTGGGCTGTCAAAGCTAAAGAATATTTTTGCATTGAAAAATATGCAACTTTATTAACTTCCACTATGTACTAAATATCAGTGAAATATCTGAAGTGGTTATGAAAATATTAATTAATCTCCATTTTTTTCCTAAAACTTCAACACCCCAAGTTTTTGTAAGGAAACATTTTCGGACCATACTTTATAAAGCAAACTAACATTAAATTTTCATGTAGATTCACACCTTCAAATATTCGCATATCATTAAGGGACAGTGACAATGTCCGGCTGCTAACCGGCTTTTTTTCGGTGCCGGTCGGTAGTCGGCCAGTGTGCAAGCTTCAATGACCTCCAATTGTTTACTATTGAAATCTGGTAGCCTATGATATCATGTAATATGTATTTTGGATAGAAAGAAAAGCGATGCTATATTTCACCTCAACTGCAAAGCAAACCTGCTGCATCAAATTTCATTGTCAATCCCCGTAAAGGAATTTAGTTCCATCTACTTTAAAAGCCAAAGATTTCAAGATCTTACATTAAACCCTTTCTGTTGAAATCATGTCGCTATCATATAATGGATCCCTTATAACATGACAATTTTTCTAGCTTCGGTCGTAAAAGCGAATTGAACAAAATTATAGTAATATCAAAGAAAGATTCTCCAGTTCCGCAAAGCAACCCATAAAGCTTCAAAGCCTCAGACACTTCTTGATCAACATGTTTTGCAGAAGTTAACTTAGAAAGAAAAATTATCCCTAGATCTTTGAGTCTCGCAATTGTTGACCACGTAGTTGAAATTAATAACAGTGTTTCTTCAACTATATGCGATGACTTTTCATATTTTGGGTATCGAAAAGAAGTTTATTCTCGTCACACCAATTTTTAACAACAAGCAAGCTATTTTGAAGTAAGTGGCGACCCCACTAATTCTTGATGTCCGTCGTTCGCAAAACATAAAACCTTGCGATCAACTGCCACTAACAAATGATTAATATACAGAGTGCATAGTAAAGGTCCTGAGTTTGAACCTCGCAGAACACCAGACGTAATTAAAACGGGATAACCTTTGATTTGCGGTTGGGTCGATGTCGCAGTTGCTTTAGGTGAGAGCGGTTGGCTTATAGCTTAAACTTGACCGAATTATCTCTTTTACAGGTATCGTGGGTGCGGCACCGCGATGTCCACCTCCTGACAGTCGGCCGGTATACGTACACCTCCGACCAGCGGTTTCGGGCAATCCACCAACCGCACTCGGAGGACTGGACGTTGCAGATCAAGTACCCTCAGCATAGAGACACAGGAGTGTACGAGTGCCAGATATCCTCTGTGCCCCACATCAGCCACTTCATACACCTTACAGTCGTTGGTAAGTGTTTCGGCAATTAGTGAGCATGTGAGATCCGTCTTAACTTGCTATACAGGTGTTCTTCCTTAACGCAGGGAAATCATCAGATGCTTGAATGTGCAGACTTTTATGATTTTCGAAATAGCTATTCTCAATTATGTAACGCAAGAAATTTGATATATCCGTCTCACAAACATCCGCAGGGATAACATTTTTGTTTACCAAAAACTGATATTATTATTATCTATTTATTATATACACTGTTTTTGTTTGTCCTATGTGGAGTTGGGCAATCCTTGCATGTTGTTTAGTAAATCAAGACTAAAGAATATATAAATGAAAGAATACAGCACAAAACGTCGATGAACTTAATTTATGTACACAAAATTCTGAGGCAAAATTTCGAATTTCTAATATGAGCACAAGGTGTATAAAACACAAGATTGATTACCTAAAAATACTACTAGACCAAATGTGGTATAATTTTGATCTAATAGTTTTAACTGAAACGTGATAAGTGGTTGATATTTCTTGCTTCAATCAGCAGGGATATGACATGCTGTACAACTTTGGCACTTATAACCAAAACGATGGGGTGATAGTTTTTGTAAGAAATAAACTTCAATATAATCATGATACATTTACTTTCACCGATGGAATCAAAATTTTAAACATAATGATCCAAATTAACCATAACAAAATTAAAGTTTCTGCAATTTATCGTCCACCATGTTCAGAAAATCACGAGTTTTTAAAGAATATCGAATTTTTGTTTTCAAAATCAAAATAACGTTCATTTAAAGCAACATATAGGTACTAAGTGACATATAAATCCGAACACCCAGTTTAAATGGTTTTATTTTAATAAAATTTTGTATAAGTACTTAATGAAGCACAATACGTAAATGATAAAAATTTCAAAATGATTGCACTGCTTTAAAGCCCTTTGACCTTTAATAATGTGTGGATGCACCCTGATGTGCTACGCATTCTCCAACGCGCCTAGGCATGCTTCTGATCAGGTGGTCAATCTCCTCCTGTGTTATCTCATTCCAGGCAACCACCAACTCCTCTCGAAGTGCTTCTAGAGTCTGAGAAGGACGTTGCAAATTAAGCAATCTCCTACCCATCATATCCCACACGTGCTCAATTGGGGATAAGTCGGGAAATCTTGGTGGCCATGGTAACAATGTGACATCATTATATTGAAAGAAGTGTATTGTGACTCTTGCAATATGTGGTCGGGCATTATCTTGTTGGAAAGTTGGATCTGCCAGGGTGTCAAGATAGGGTAAAAGATGGGGTTCTAGAACTTCGTGCATATAATGCTGCGCGTTCATGTTACCTCTGATGAAGATTCAAGGTGACCTGGAATCATAAGCTATAGCACCCCAAACCATAACTCCAACAGTGTGATGAACATGTCTTTCAACAAAAAACTGTGGATTCCTCCTTTCACCACGTCGCCTTCTAACACTGGCACGACCATCGTGCATGCCTAAACAAAATCGAGACTCGTCACTAAAGACAATACTGTTCCATTCCTGATCCCAGAGTGACCGTTGTCTGCACCACTCAAGGCGATTACGTCGGTGTTCTCGAGTTAAAGGGAGGACCCAGTGTGGCCGGTATGAAAACAAGCCAAAACTTCTCATTCGTCGGTAAACACTTCGCATGCCAATAGGTCTTCCGTGTTCTGCAAACCATTCATTTGCAATAGACCTGGTAGAGGAGAAACGGTCCCTTAAGGTCAATAATCTTAGGCGGCGATCTTCACGGTCTGTTGTTCTACGGCGGCGTCCAGTGCCTCTTGCTGTTTGCGTACGGCCTTCTCGAAGCCATGCCTGACAACACCTAACCACAGTGTCTACACTTCTTTGCACTCTAACTGCAATTGCCCGAAAAGAAAGTCCAGCTTCCCGAAGTCCCACTATACGGCCCCTATCAAACTCACTAAGTTGACGAAATCGTACAGGTCTCCGTACTCTAGGCATCGTAACGATCGTAAAGGATGTCAAGAACCAAAATCCGCCAACGTTGATTCTTTACTGCGGCTGAAATATTCATTTTTAGAGCGTTAGTGAATTGAAAAAAAGCAGTATAAAAACCGGAATGTCCAACTGATAAGGCTGAAAATTTTTTCACTTGTTATTTACAGTAAGATAAATACATTCACCAACTTTTATTAAAATAAAACCATTTAAACTGGGTGTTCGGATTTATATGACACTTAGTATATTTTCTTGGGAGATACCAATATAAATATTTTGGACGATGATCCCATTACAAATGAATACTTGAATATCCTATCAAGTAACGGATTTCTTTCCTATATAAACCGACCTACAAGGTCCATCAGTGGCACATGTATAGATCACTTGTGAGAGACCTATATAACAAAATTACTTGTATTCCAGAAATCCTAGAAAGCGATATTACTGACCACTTCTCCACTATTTTACTGATACCTTCAAATGAAAAACATTCTAACATCCCTACCGTTAGTAACAACCAGGAAAATTACAAATATTTTGTCGTCAGTTCAAAACTAATATCAAATGTCAAACAAGAATCCTGGGAACAATTATACTCTATAAATAATGAAGACAAAGCAACGGGACTGCTCATAGCAAAAATAAAAAAACTAATAGATATTAGTACCAATAACGTAATAATTAGTCACAAAGAGAAAAGCAGAAATACCAGGATTACCAAAGTATAATAACATCGGCATTAGAAAAAGAAAGATTGTATAACGTGATGAAACTAACGCCAACTACAGAAAATATCGACTGCTACAACCAATATAAAAATAAATTTATAGAGCTTCCAAGGCAAACCAAACGAAAAAATTACCTGAATAAATTGAATAATAACTTAAATGATCCTAAGCGGCTTTGGACAACCACTGATGAGATTAATGGAAAAAAAAATTAAAAAGTGTGTCACTAAGTTAAATACAACATCAGGAACAGTATTAAAAAATACTCAACAAATATGCGATGAATTTGTACAATTTTTACTGACATAGACAAAAATTTAGCAAGTAAACTACAAGCAAATGTGCCCAATACTCAGCTTCCAAAAAGATCTTTGGACTCACTTATTTTGAATAGTTTGAAAGTCGAGCAATGTGAAATATACACTACTGTTATATCCTTAAAAATTCGAAAAATTTCTGGGTTCGGGGGTATTAAAAGCGAGCATTTGTAAATTATAGCTGAGGACATAACAGAACCACTCACTTACCTAATCAACAAGTGGTTTAAATCTGGTATACATCCCTCAATTTTAAGAAAAAGTAATATAATACCGATACATAAATCAGGAAAAAAACAGATGTTAATAATTATAGACCAATATCAATAATATCCAGTGTAGCAAATGCTGTTGAAAAAGTTTTATCTACTAGAATGATTCGATACCTCGCAAAATAAAATTTTTTTAGTGAAAATCAATATGGATTTACAGGAGGGAAGGCTACATCGGACGCAATAACTAAAATTGTAAATAAAATACATCAAAATATTGATAACATAATCCCTTTAACCTACATTTTTGTTGATTTAAAGAAAGCTTTCGACATAGTTAATCACAAATTATTATTAGAAGCATTGTAGAGAATTGGTTTCAGAGGAAACGGGTACTCACCTATTATCTGTCAAATCGCCCACAATCTGTCCAGATATCAGGATCGTTTAGTAAAGAGATGTATTAAGTGTGGTGTCCCACAAGGACCTGTCTTAGGTCCACTGTTACTCAATATACTCATATATTTAAATGATATTTTCCAAATTAGTTGTAATGGCAACATAACCAGTTTTGCTGATGATACTGCAATATTATATGAAGGCACTGACTGGTCTGATATAAAAATATAATTGAAAATGATTTTATCAAAATTATTCGGTTTAATAGTAGAAAATTAAGCATTAACTATTCTATAACACAATTTTTACCTTTTTGATCTTATGCCAGATATCTGCCAAATTACACAAATTTCTTCTTCAACATTAATGATCAGAAAATGCAAATTCATAGAGTGCCCAACATAAAACACCTTGGGGTGGTCTCTTATCGTCACTCACGTTGGGACATCCATGTCAATTATATTTTAAAGAAAGTTAGATTTGTATCCTACAAAATTAAATACCTTGGGAATATATTGACAGAAAAATATCTTCGAACATTACACCATGCATTGATTGAGCCTCGTCTCACATATGGTATATTAGCATCGGGAGCTGCATGTTCCTCACATATCTATAATTTAGATGCTTTTCAAAAAAGTATTCTGAAAATGATCTTTAAAAAACAGAACCTTTAACCTACTGACAAATTATAAGACAGCTTTATTCCTTACACAGTATCACCAACTATCATAAATTTGTAAACACCGACCAAAGAACAGTAATTCCTCAGCCGCATAAATCAATAATGCAGCGGACATATGTCTATTTAGTGCCAAAATTTTATGAAATTATACCTAAAGACTTAAAAGATTTACGTTTCGGAAATTGTTTCAAAAGAAATTTAAAAAGTGGCTACATTCTATATCTAGGACTGGTATTCATAAACTCATAAATACGACCATCAGGTAAATACATAAACTACTGTGGCTAATTTTTGTCATGTTTTGTCATTTGCATTCTACAGTTGCAACTTAAAATTATTGGTCCATGTACAGGCAATGCCTTCTATTGGGGCTGCTCTGATTTTATATTTATTTACTGATGTTATTTGGTATCTTTGTACATTGCGTGAAGAAATATTATCATTATTATGATAAGCAAGAATGTGAAATAAGAAGTTGACATGATATGTCCACCGCGTTAGCGAAACATGATGATTGAAAATCAGCAAGAACCGGACTAGTTCAAAACAAACATCCTAGGGTAATTCAGGGTGGTATGGTGAATTGGGTGAAATCTTGAATTGCTCTAGTTCTTTACTGGGAAACACTATGTGTTCCGTTCACTGTTGTTTAAAAACAATTTCAGCAACACTCTCGCCGACTTACTCCAGACGATGAAGACGTAGATCTTCGAAAGCTCGAGTTTTAGTTATAAGAGTGTTCTTTTGCAATACTTTGCCTTCTACCTAAAGAAATTCAAGGATATGTATAAATATATATATATATATATATATATCTATATATAACAACAAGTAGGAAAATAATGAGCAAAATCCGCAAAAAGGAAGAAAGTGGATTCGAGCAGAAAATAGGATAGGTAACCCGAGCGATACGTATTTCTGCTGGTTGGCTTCATCAGGCCCGAAATGAATGCACATATGAAACTACAAAAGTAGATACACATACCCACACATCCGGATACGGGTGTAACCTGAGGAAACGAAGTTGGAGGGGAAAAAAACGACTCACGAAGTCCACAACAAGAGCCAACCTACACATTGTAGTATAAAATGGCTATACGACCTCGAATTTTCAAGGAGACGTCTAACCACCACCACGCGGCCGGTTATAGCCACTTGCTGTGGCACTTCAATCCCAAATGATCTACAAAGAGAATATGATCATGCGGAGAAAAGTATATAACAACAAGTAGGAAAATAATGGGCAAAATCCGCAAAAAGGTGGAAAGTGGATTCGAGCAGAAAATAGGATAGGTAACCCGAGCGATACGTATTTCTGCTGGTTGGCTTCATCAGGCCCGAAATGAATGCACATATGAAACTACAAAAGTAGATACACATGCCCACACATGATAATTTTCTCTTTGTAGATACTTTGGGCTTGAAGCACCACAGCAAGTGGCTATAACCGGCCACGTGGTTGTGGTTATTTGTCGCCTTGAAAATTCGAGGTCTTCTAGCCATTTTATACTACAATGTGTAGGTTGGCTCTTGTTGTGGACTTCATGTGTCTTTTTTTCTCTCCATCTTTGTTTCCTCAGGTTACACCCGTATCCGGATGTATGGACATGTGTCTCTACTTTTGTAGTTGCATATACGTATATGCAATTTTGGAGCTTTCTCCACACGCCAGAAAGCAAATTATTGATAAAGGCTTCATATACGTTGGTTGGAGAAGATACAAGGTTGTTGATCATATCAACATAATTCAGTGCCATAAGTGTTGTGGTTTTGGTCACAGTGCAAAAAATTGTAGGGCTAATTCCGTGATTTGTCTAAAATGTTCAGGTAGTCATGTAGTGAAGGATTGTAAAGGTGATATGGAAAAATGTATAAATTGCCATAAACATAACGAAAAATTTCATACCAAGCATGGTACTACTCACAAAGCAAATGACAAAGAATGTCCAATGTATGCAACATATTTTCAAAATCTTAAAAGTAGAGTAAACTATGGCAGCTAGAGAATGTGTTTTGAAATTTGGCCACCTCAATGTACGATCTCTTATGTCGGACTTTGATGCAGCTGTCAACTTGGTAAATACTGATGACTTGGATATATTTGCAGTGACAGAGACGTGGCTCAACACTGACGTCACTGATAATTCTGTAAGTATCAATGGCTATGATCTCTTTCGTCGTGATAGGGAAGCGCGCGGAGGTGGTGTGGCAATTTACTTTAAGTCTGACTTGCGTGTTGAATTTTTAGACCTAGATGCGCAAGCAAGCAATTGTTTGGAATGCTTGTGGGTAAAGATGACCATCAATAGGCGAATAATTGTTATAGGGGTGATGTATAGGCCGCCAGGGCAAAATATCAATGAATGTGTCAGGTTGTTGGATGCCCTTTTACCTGAGGTTTCGGGTAAGTTTGATAATGTAGTTGTAATGGGTGATCTAAATGTTGATTTTTTGAAACAAAATAACATAATCTCTCCTTGTTTCAATTCAACTGGATTTGTCCAATTGGTTACCTCCCCAACCCGTGTGACGCAGCACGCAGCAACATTACTTGACCCTATATTTACCACCAACCCAGATATTTTTGGTGACTGTGTTGTACTTGATGCAGGTTCGGTATCTGATCATAAACTTGTCATGTGTCAGCTTAGGTTAAATAAATTCAAGAGAAAGCAAAATATTGTAACTTTCAGGGATTTCAAATGTTTTGATGATGCAGCATTCCTTAATGATCTCGCTAATTCCTCCGTCGATGATCTGTTTTTTATCCCAAACATTGACAGTAAAGTTGACCATTTAACAAATATCCTAGTCGAATTATTCAATAAACATGCTCCACTCAGATCTGTACGTGTTTCTAAGCCACCTGCGCCATGGCTGACTGATGAAATAAAAAAAGGTATGCACGCTAAAATTACTGCGTTAGCAAGATATAAGCAAGATAAGACTGCAATTAATTATGAAAACTATCGTCGCATTAGGAATAAAGTCCTTATTGATATTCGAAAGGCAAAAAAAGAATATCTGGCAGTACTTTCTGAGCAAAATGAATCGAGGAAGATTTGGTCAGGCATAAATAAACTTAATATAAAGTCTTGTAACAAATATACTTTGCCTGATAACATCAGTGATGTTAATCTGATAAACAGGTATTTCATGTCAGTTTATAATGTTGATAGTGTGCCGGAAAATGTGTGCGAGTTTTATAGAAGCAATAAACTAAATCCGTCTAATTCTTTTTCTTTGAGAATCTTAAGTCCTCAAGAGATCTTTGATATAGTAAAAGGTCTAAAATCAGACGCTAAAGGCCTTGATACGCTGTCAATTACAATGATCAAAGTTAGTTTACCAATAATATTTTATCATATTGTACACATAGTTAACACTTGCATTGAAAGAGGCTTGTTTCCCAAAGCCTGGAAAAATGCATTGATCTTACCAACGCCAAAAAACAATAAACCTACTGATGTTACTCATCTAAGACCCATAAGTTTGTTGCCTGTGTTGTCAAAAATACTGGAAAAAGCAGTTCAGTTTCAAGTAGAGTCTTTTATTGAATATAATGGCATCATTCCTTTAAATCAATCTGGATTTAGGAAATATCACAGCACAACCTCTGCATTATTAAATCTGTGCGACAACGTTATAAGAGCTATGGACAAAAAAATGGCGGTTTCCCTAGTTTCAATTGACTACTCCAAAGCATTCGACAAAATTAACCATGTGCTTTTACTTTCTAAGTTAAAGTACATTGGATTTGACAATATAGCTATCCAATTCTTCAAAAACTACCTCTCACACCGTATGCAGTGCGTTTCTGTAGGCAGCAGGCTATCAGAAGTCAGTATGATACCATCAGGAATCCCTCAGGGCTCCATACTAGGCCCTGTGTTATTTCTCATATACACTTTTGATTTGCACAAATCTGTCGCACATTCCGATTTACTAAGCTTTGCTGATGACACTCAACTCATTCATTACTTTGACGCCTCTTGTTCGCAGGTTGCTGCTGCCTTATTAGAGCAGGATCTGAGCAAAGTGCAAAAATATTCAAGTGACCATAATCTAAACATTAATCCAGATAAGACTCAAATATTACTATTTTGTTCCGACGCAAGGAGAAGTGTCGTGGAGAATACATTTAAAGTTAACCTTGATGGCTCGCTGCTGCAGATTGCTAATTCAGCTACAATTTTAGGTGTTGAAGTAGATAGCAAATTGAGATTTAGGGAGCATGTTATGCTTAGCTAAAAAAACGTATGGTCGAATGAGAGCGTTATATGCCAATCGCCACCTTCTGAACTTTAAACTGAGGAAAAAACTTTGTGAGTCTCTTGTGTTGCCAATTCTCAGTTATTGTGATATTTTATATTACCCATGTCTTGATGAACGGATGAAAAGCGGGCTTCAAATAATTCAAAACAATTGCATTCGCTTTATTCATGGATTGAGGAGATTTGACCATGTTAGTGACAAATACAGCCAAATGAAATGGCTAAGAATTGATAAACATCTGCGGTGCAAATACTTAGTGTTTTTGCACAAGTTGATAGCTGCGTCAAGACCTGCATACCTGAGAGAAAAGATCACATTTAATCAAGAAATTCATGACAGGATTACCAGGGACCGTATTATGATCAGGATACCTCCATACTCTATGACACTCTTCAAGCGTTGTTTCTCGTATAATGCTGCCGTATTTTACAATGCTTTGCCCAGAAAGTACAGGGAAATGTCTTTTGCTCGTTTTCGAAGGCAAATCAAGCAATTTATGCTCACTCTTCCCTGATATTTATATAACTGATTTTCTGAGCCGTTTAGGCATACGTGTACATAGTGTATATAGTTGTAGTGTTCTTTAGTTTAGTTGATTAGTTATTTAACCTTTCTGTACTCCTTAGTTTTTCTTATATATTTTTTTTTCTCTTTTTTTTTTTGGAATTGCACACAACATCGTGCTTAAAGTACAGACAAAGGTAGTTAAGTGTAAGAGTAGCTCAAGCTAAACTTCGCTATCTTTGTCCCTCACATGTACAAAATATGAATAAAGGCGTTATTATTATTATTATTATTATTATTATTATTATTATTATTATTTCGGGCCTGATGAAGCCAACCAGCAGAAATACGTATCGCTCGGGTTACCTATCCTATTTTCTGCTCCAATCCACTTTCCTCCTTTTTGCAGGTTTTGCCCATTATTTTCCTACTTTTTGTTATATATATATATTTAGTTTCGGAGAATTGCCAGAGCTTGTTGACAAACACAAATGGGTGGCGGTGAATTTTAAAAATTGTGTCTATTTTTGTCAAGAAAGGTACTCTAAAATCGAGCTTGAAGTGAATTCTGCGAAAAGTAAGTGTAGTACATCTCTGGACTACAGGCGTTGAAATCGTTTTGACATATTAAAAGTTAGTAATGATGAAAAGTTAATTGTGACATTGAGACTCGAAGGAACCAGTACCCAGTGTTATGTTACAAATGCAGAGTTGTTTGACATACTTTCCGAAACTCACATAAGAACAGGTCAAGGCTCAGTAAAAGAAGTCAATCAGGACATACAGAATACGTTAACTGCGTGGATGATTGACAATGATTCAAATAAATGGTCCGAAGGTTTGCCGCTTGTTCATTGTGCAAAAAATAACTCATCACGAAGGAATACGTCAGAGTCCATATGAAGTCATGTTTGGTGTTAAACCAAAAAGAGGCGTAGCATCGTCATATCTCCTTTGCGGAGAAATTAAGAATATTGAACCTGAGGAACAGCTTGAAATATATTCAAATACGTTTCAAGAAAATTTATACATATACGAGTAAAAAATCATATTTCGGATGAAAGCGACCTTCATAACGAAAACTCCATTCGAGCAGATCCGCAACCTAGCTCGCCTTTATTTGAAACATCGAGTGCATCCTAGTGTTGCAGCACGTCTACATCTCAAGCACTAACCGATCCGCTACCTGGCACGTCTGCATCCCAAGTACTACCTAAGCAGCAAGAGTTTATTTCTTCAAAAAGAGCAGCCGCAACAGATAATCTTTTACTTCAAGCAACAAAAATGCTACGAACTTCCAAAAAAAAAAACCCAAATAGGTGATACCGTAAGAATTGAACTATCCGATGTTGACGGTGGTCGCACATATCCCCAAGACTTTTATAAATTAGCAAACAAAAATAGTACCTTAACGCAAATTTTCACCCGCAATTCGTGAAGAAAAATTAATTTCCATGGATGAGGTTACAACTGAAGAAATATCGCTAAGAGAAACATCTCGTGCTAATTCAAAAAGTGATGACAAGGCTATACACGTTGTAACTTCAAGATCAAGTGTTTCACGGCTAAAAGTAGCTGTAAAAGTAAGGGACTTTTGTGCAATTCGAAGTCTCATGGTAGTTTAAGTTGTTGCAATAAATAACATTACGTGATACATTTCCATTTCTTGGCATCTTATATAAGAAATTCAAAATGTTTATGTACGGCTGAAATCTTGATATTATTTTAGTTCCCCTTCGTTATTTGAACTGTTTGTTTGAAGTACAATAATAATTTTCTTATGTTTATTAAAACATGTTTTTTATATATCCGTCCGTTAACCATTTACTCCTTGGTTGGAATTAATAAATAAAATAAATATATAATATAAATATTGCCATTTTTCATTGCTTTCAACCAAATTTTCTTGAAATGCGTGCTTCATTAAAAGAAATATATGTTATAAGTTTTATTTGAATATTTTGAAAAATGCCTGAATTATTAGCAAAGACATTTTTTACTCATTTTCAACAACCTGTATTCTGAACAGAAAACCTCAAAATAAAAAATGGTCTTATGAGAGTCCTATCATTTTCACCCAAAGAATATGTGGTTAACAGATTGACTTCCTTCTACCGGACATATATAATAAAAAATATACCTACCTAATAATATGAAACTTTTACTTCATAAAAATATCTTTTTCAACATAAACCAAATGCGTATGGTGAATGTTGGAATTCGCCAGTGTATTTCAGAAATAATGATGTTTAACCAATAATTCGGATATACGCCGAGCAACTTGGTGAATGTCGAAATTCACAGTAACATACACACAAATAATAAAAAGAACGTAGCTGTTGCATTCTCCCATCCATATCATCCACTCAATGTAAAAGGATAATATAAGTAGGCCAACATAACATCCTATGTTATGTGTACCACCGTGTTTAGAAATTCACGAAAACTCAAAGACAAGGTATGAAGGTATGAGGACGCATGACTATTTATAAAAACAAAAAGTAAAAACAACTGTAGAGAATGCCTCCTCCGTCCTCAAAACAGACTGCAATTGAAACAATAAACAATCTAAGAAAAGGAAAATCAAGTGGGGATTTCAACTCAGTCTGGTTTCGATCCGCGAGCGGGTCGGTTGGCTCCCAAGGGTTAGTTGGAGGCGCGAAGGGCGCTTTTCGGGCGTAGGGAAAGTAGCTCAATACACTGTTGATATATTCGTTTTATGAACCAATGTCTACAGATTGTTGTTTTCCTCAGAGCTTTTAAGGGCTACTGCAGCAGGGCACTCACTCTTTGAGAAACGGTTCTTGTATATATTTTTAACCTGCTTTCTTGTTTTCATTTTCATTAGAAAATATGTATGGTCAGTCGTTGACCCACACTCCAACTACCAACATGTATCTGACAGAAAATGTATTTATTTTTACCAACTAGTAAGTTTGCGTGTATTAATTTTACATTTATAATATTTTTACTTTTCAAAGTGTTTTGTATTCCAATTTCTGACGCTTTTGTTCAGGTTTAGAAACTCAAATGTACCGGAGGAAGGCATCTAAAGTCGCCGAAACGACGTTGTGTTTTTTATAAATGTTTTGAATTTCACTAATCCGTTAATTAATTTGATATGAACGGTCAGGAATCAAAAACTACAAAATTAGAAATGGATGACTAGACACGGTAAAGTGACTATTGATTAAGTATTGATATTTTAATGTTTAACGTGTTTTGTGCTGTAACTTCAGATGCTTTTGTTTAGTTCTAGGAACTCAAGTGTACCTGAAATGTCGCCAAAAGGTCGCCGTATTTTAAATTAATGTCTTGTGTTGACCGAATCCCCAAAATTAATAACCAGACTTGATAAATTGATCTCTGACCTTATTACCTTAGTAGACATTCCAAAACTTGGCTAGTTTCCGCATTTTTATTGTAAAACTTTGTCCAAGTATTGTGCTAATCGATCGTAAAAGCTCTACCAAGCAAAACGTTATCTACAAGGTTGTTGTATATTAGCTTGGTAAGGCTACTTCCTATGTCAGTCGGTCAGTCTGGTTTTCCAATAAAACAAAATGAGCAAGCAAACGGAACGTATAACGTTCTTTGCATATTATTTATTGAGGCTACTCGACGATTCCCATACCAGGCAAAAATGGCCAATATCAGAGCCGGGATGATGTTTACATTCGATTAATAAATTTCCCAGTAGGTAAACATGGTTTTCGTTCCGCGTGTTGACTTTTTGCTGCTCCGTGTTACCCATTCAACACATTAGGTTGAAATTAAAGGAGGTTGTTACAACGTATCAGATTGTATTTGTTCTAGACGAAGTATACAGTGGATGGACTGGATTAGGCAAGTCGACTGTTGCATAAATACTGCAACGGTGGGGTGTCTAAGGCTGTTAATAAAAACATCTCCATTTGAATCTACGTTATTTCACAAAAAACCTACAAAATGTGAATAAAAACGGATGAAATGTCACTTTTCATGATACGTAATACCCGTGCCGGAACGAATGTAAACATATAGTACGTGCGTTAGGTTCGACCACAGTCTTTAGATCCATAGAAAAGAAGAGAGATCTCAGGAATAATTAGGAGAGACGTTAAGGGATGATCTTTTCTCGGAAAGTTGATGTCATGTTTTCTAGTCGAGAGGACTACGTTCACGGATTCTTCCTCCACAAATAGTGGACTATATTTTTGTGTTTTGTTGAAGGTTTATTGTGAAAACTCTGCTACCTTGCCGTTGTTGATATACTAATTCACGAACGACAGTGGGCGAAATGACTGATCTAGGCTGTCAAAAGTCATTTCCAACATAAAAGATGTTTTGCATCGGAGGTGCACGTGTACCTACGAATCCATTATCTTTGGACTTTAACCGTTCAGATCCATTGTTAACGGATATCCAAAAAAACGAACCGTATTGTTCATGCGTGTGCCAGCGATTTTATATCGATGGAGTGCTTCATTTCTTGTAGGTTTTCGTTTCGTTTAGTAATTATTTATATTATTATTTAAAGGTAATGGCCAAGGTCGTTCATCGTAGTGATATCGATGTATCTGTCTGTATAGTTTTTAGGTCTTCTTCACAATTTTTGCGATTTTTGAGTAATGGTGAAAAATCTTTCCCAGAATCAGCAACTTAACAGATTGTTCGTAAAAGGGGTAGAGATCCCAAAAACTGAGAAAACTACGTGCCTGAAACTTAAAAACTCTATTTAGATCTGTATCCTTGGTACGAAATATACCAAGCGAGATCAGACCCAGACTTAGCTAGTCTTCGGAAGACTGTAAGAAGAAAAATAAGATAATCAATGAGCTATGAGGTCGTTAGTTTATCAGCAATCAGTGTTTCCACTGATGAGATTTCGAACGTAAATGTTACATATTTATCTGGTACATCAGATGACGAAGCTTCAAGTACTTCTGATATCGACTAACTTCAAATTGTATTTTGTTAGTTTGCATTTTATTTGATCATTACTCCCTTCACGGACTTTGCATCTGGAAGCAGTCCTTAGGAAGGCAAGGATCTCGTGATGGAACTGTCAACTGCGAAAAGAACTGGGCAATGAAGCCTAAGCAAATGTTTTGGCTTTATAACACGGTTATTAGACCTATGACAACCTATGGTAGGGCAAGGCAGCACAAAGGTCTAAGCCAAACCGAGCGCAATACAGAGAGAAGCTTGTATGTTGATCACTGGTGCCTTTCGTATAACAACTGCAGCTACAGAAGTCCGTCTTAAGTAACCTCCCTTGCAGATATACTTGGAAGGCGAGGCAAGAAGGACATCTTACATCATGTGGCAAATGGTATAATGGAGAATACCACTATGGAGGAGACGGACATGCTGGTGGACTCACAAAACCACACCACACAGTCTTTGGATGCCTTCTGATATAATGCTTAAGATAACAAGATATGCTAAACCCTACTCAGTGACAATTTCACACAGGAATGAGTGGGAATAGCAAGTTAACATGATGGGGAAAGATATAGGTGCATACACAGATGGCTTCAAGACCGAAGTAGGTGTAAAGATTAAAAAATCTGTTAGCCTAGGAACCTGGGCATCGATCTTCCAGGCAGAGCTATATGCTATAGAACTGGGTGCCAGAATGATCGCATAAAGACAACTGAGGCACAGAACTATAATTATTTCTTCAGATAGTCAAGCCGCACTTAAAGCACTTGACTCCACCCATTCGACATAGAAATTAGTGTGTAATTGCAAAGAAGCTCTCGGTGGCATAGGGAGGGAAATGAAGTCCGCCTATGGATACCAGGACACACAGATCTAGAGGGACACGAGACAGCTGACACTCTGACACAGAGTGGGGCTAGCGCCCCCGTCATAGGACCTGAGCCAGCGATTGGGATCGCATACAATACGGCTAAACAAATAATGCCTGCAGAGATGGACAGAAGGATCCATCGATACTGAAGAAATCAGCAGGGTTAACCCATGCTAAGGCTACTATACCAATCTTGACAAAGAAGGTAACAGACTCTTTACTATGGCTGAACAGGAATAGCGTCAAACCTCTAGTAGGACTGTACACTGGTCATTGCAAACTGCGTCACCACATGAGGTACAACATACTTGGAGATGTAGTAATCTGTAACCTGTAACAAGTTGAACGACTTCCTCAGGAGGTCGGAGTTACTGGGGGAAATATAAATAGGTGTGAGCCACAATAGACCAGAGAGTCGCAGCGGAGGATCGATATTGATGCACTCACAAGAAACCTAACCTAACCTACTCCCTTTACGATCATTTTAGGGCAACCTGTTCATTATATTTAAATGTGCAACTGTCAAATTGGAAATTAATGAGTTTAATATCACAAATGTTGAGATTGTCTAGAAATCCCAATTTTCTTTAAAACATTAATTTAAAGGAATTTTGGAAGGACTAACAATATATTTCAAAAATGCGATGTAAATTGAATTTTCGAGTCAACATTTTTGACCTCTTTGTATAGAATACTCGTAATGAGAATTCAATTTCCTGTAAGGTAAGCAAGAGTAATGATAACTGTGTGACGGCACCCATAATCCGCATTCGTGTACACCGTGGATCCTGCGCTCTTACTTTAATGCGGCGTCTGCAAGTTGGAAGTTGTAAATTAAAGTCGAAGTGTAGCATGGTTGGGCGTCTTCCTGAATAGTACGCCAGCCAATACTCCAATTGACATGAAAAAGTAGTAGCAGCTGGTCAGTTTCCTGATAGTTGCTGCTTAACCACCAGGAATATAATGAAGAGCTATAGACTGCTGCTATACTAGAGCTCCAAGGCTCCGTCAACATCTTCTCAGGAGGATAATTCTTGAACATGTGCGAGTATTCGAGTATCTCACTGATAGGAAGTAAGCGTGATCCTTTTACCATCCTGTAAAAGTGATGGAACACTAGCTCCCCGTGTCATTTTCAGGAGAAAAAGTGCAAACGTCTCGCCGTCGTCCATCAGTCTCACCCACAAAGACGAAGTTAACTTTATTAGTATGGAGAACCTAGAAACATACTACAAATATTTTGCCAAAATGGATACAATATTATACTAAGTGACATATAAATCCGAACACCCAGTTTAAATGGTTTTATTTTAATAAAATTTTGTATAAGTACTTAATGAAGCATAATAAGTATATGATAAAAATTTCAAAATGATTGCACTATTTTAAAGCCCTTTGACCTTTAATAATGTGTGGATGCACCCTGATGTGCTACGCATTCTCCAACGCGCCTAGGCATGCTTCTGATCAGGTGGTCAATGTCCTCCTGTGGTATCTCATTCCAGGCAACCACCAACTCCTCTCGAAGTGCTTCTAGAGTCTAAGGAGGACGTTGCAAATTGAGCAATCTCCTACCCATCATATCCCACACGTGCTCAATTGGGGATAAGTCGGGAGATCTTGGTGGCCATGGTAACAATGTGACATCATTATGTTGAAAGAAGTCTATTGTGACTCTTGCAACATGTGGTCGGGCATTATCTTGTTGGAAAGTTGGATCTGCCAGGGTGTCAAGATAGGGAAAAGATGGGGTTCTAGAACTTCGTGGATATAATGCTGCGCGTTCATGTTACCTCTGATGAAGATTAAAGGTGACCTGGAACCATAAGCTATAGCACCCCAAACCATAACTCCAACAGTGTGATGAACATGTCTTTCAACAAAAAACTGTGGATTCCTCCTTTCACCACGTCGCCTTCTAACCCTGGCACGACCATCGTGCATGCCTAAACAAAATCGAGACTCGTCACGAAAGACAATACTGTTCCATTCCTGATCCCAGAGTGACCGTTGTCTGCACCACTCAAGGCGATTACGTCGGTGTTCTCGAGTTAAAGGGAGGACCCAGTGTGGCCGGTATGAAAACATGCCAAAACTTCTCATTCGTCGGTAAACACTTCGCATGCCAATAGGTCTTCCGTGTTCTGCAAACCATTCATTTGCAATGGACCTCTTAGTGGAGAAACGGTCCCTTAAGGCCAATAATCTTAGGCGGCGATCTTCACGGTTTGTTGTTCTACGGCGGCGTCCAGTGCCCCTTGCTCTTTACGTACGGCCTTCTTGAAGCCATGCCTGACAACACCTAACCACAGTGTCTACACTTCTTTGCACTCTAACTGCAATTGCCCGAAAAGAAAGTCCAGCTTCCCGAAGTCCCACTTTATATGTCCCTTAGTATATTTGATAAACGTCAAAGCAGGCGTCAAAAGCGGCCAAAAATGTAAACACTTTCATTTCGCTCCCTCCCTCCGTTCTTAGGAATCCAGATAGAGTGTTTCCAACCTCCTCAAACTCATATTATTTCCATCAAGATACAAAAGCTATATCAAGCCCCTGAGCCCTTGAAAGAGCAATGAGCTCTTGCCACATTTGTCATTAACATTTATCGCTATGTGACTGAACACCTACGAGAGAATCCTGCACTACCTTCGAGATCTGTGTGTGACTTGGCAATACATACTTCATAGATGACAGCTTGACACAGCTGCGTTTTTATACTGAAGCAGCCGCAAAGGCAAAAAAAAGTACCAAGGCACCACGATTGACCTAATTTTTGAACTGCCCAACGTGAGTAACACTGAAAAAAACATGCTTGACCAAACTGTTCCACAATTCCGACAACCCAGAAACTTACCGACCCCGCGCGCGTTTTCGGAGCGACAGCACCCCAGACACGTGAGGAATACTCCTGACTGGATAGTTTATGGACCTTGAAGAAAATCACTAAGTAGTGTAGAGAAAATGCTTCCTTGACGTACGGACTGAAACGTCATTACGCTGCAAGCAACATTTCACTCTAGAACACTCGTTTCAGACTTTGTTTTCAAGCTTCTGATAATTATGTAATTCTCTGAAAAGCCATAAATCGAGTTGTAACATTTATAATACATTAAGGTTTGATATCTATATAAACACCACGAAAGCCGCCTATACCTACCGAGCGATGTTAAAGCCCGCCACTTGAAATGCTATTAAATAATAAGCCTCCTAGACGTCAAGGCTGAAAACAATAGGTATTATGTGACTATCACCACCTCTTGGAGTGCTGTTGGGGAAAGAATGCGGACGGTATCTCTTTATTTGTCATTGTCTGTCAAAAAACGCGGCAAGATGGTTATTTTTGGATAGGTAAAGCTCCGTCAGTCAGTCGATTAACTTACAGGAATACTTAAGGAGCAGAGCGAAGAAAAAAAGAAAAGAATAATACATATGACTTATTTCTACGTTAAGACCTTGGTCCAGATTGATTTTACTAGTTGATTACGATTTCTGACACCCGAAACATAAATGGTAAAATGTTACATTAATAGGATAGATATATGTTCGGCTACTTGGACCAATAAATAAACAGATGTACAAAAATACTTTGGTTCAGCAGAATCACACGATTAAACTAGAAGACTTACACCGAAAAGGATCTTATAAAATGGCTTTCCAATAACATTGTAACAAGGAGAAATTTACTTCTGCATTATGGATTGATTGTTCTTCCAGAGGACATTGAGGTTTCAAAACAGCCACTCTGCAAGCTTGGGGTACAGGAAATGCGGAAATAACGAAGCATTCTATGGGCGCTTACAATAAAACAGAAGGTATAGTCAACGCCAAACAAAGTGGCGTGCACGTCATCAAGGTGGGTGTGTTGAAAAATTTACATTGTTGCCAAACTTTTTGTAAAATAATAAAATTTGTTATTTACATATCTAGGTTTATAAGCAATATTAACCTCAAATGAGAACAAAAATAATAGTATAATAAAATTATAGATCTGTACTTGCATTACCATTAAGTATGACAATTATTGATCAGATGACACTATGAAACTACCATATTTAATTGATAGCTTAAAGGTACTGAATAAAAATCCAAATGGGGTTCTCCAAATTTTATGCATGGTATTTATTTTACAGAATTCATACAGAAAAATGCATTCTAAAATTAGGTAAGCTACTGGTGTAAGCTTTTACTGTACAATAAAGTTAGTCGGAGTTTCTTTCTTCAGCGCTGTCTGAATCTGAATCTTCATCACTCTCAAAGTTGATTATTAAAGGTTCGATGTCTGGTCGATCAAAAATTCGTTCTCTTTCATACCATTTAAAAATTTCTTGCTCAGTATGTCGAACACTATTTTTCCACATGTCTGGGGTAACCGTTTCTAGAGCCTCGTTCCACATATCCAAACAGTATTTTTCACTGTTACCATCTCTACCAATATGTCTGTTATAGTAACCTTTTGCTATGCCCCAAATTAACTCAATAGGGTTAAATATACAATGGTAAGGAGGCAGACGAAGAACTTTGTGCCCATGTTGTTCCGCCAATTCGTCAATCACGTATATTTTAGGTGGTTTGTTTCTAAAAAAGCAGTTATTTTAAGAATAGGAATAAACAAAAGAAATATAAACTGTCGACCAAAATATATATAATTAAGAAGCATTATGTACCGAGCAACAATACTCAATAGCTCTGTTTTAAACATTGTGTTTAAAAATGGTATGTTTTGATTTGTCAACCAGTCTTGGATATTTTTTTTTGTCCATGCATTGTTGGGCACTTTGTTCAATATCATGCTGTGATAAGGGGCGTTATCCAGTATAATCATAGATGGACTCTCCAATTTTTCTAATAACTGATGTTGAAACCTTTTCAAAAAATTGTCCTGGTTCATCTCTCCATGGTAATCGCTCAATTTTGTTTTCGAAGAAAATATCGCTTCACTACCCTCAATAAACCCATTTTCATTTCCAGCATGTAATATAATGTATCTAAAATATATTAGTTTTAAATTTTATAGTGCAAATTGTGTAAAAGTACATACCTTTTACCATCTGTTTTAATAGCTTTCACGCTTTTTTGGTTTCCATTTTGCCAAGAGCGACCTATGGTCCCATTTTGAAATATCCAAGTTTAATCGAGGAAGACAAACTGGTATAAGGCCTCAACCTTGGCTTGATTGTATTGCCTTAGAAATTCCACCCTTTTCAAAGCTATACTTGGTAGTTCCATGAGCCCTCGTCGCGGATTGTCCTTAAGCCACTTAAATCCAAGATCTCTAAGCAACCGCCTTAAAGACGTGGCACTACCATCAAATAATGCCCTATCTCTTAATCGAGACCATAAAGTTTGTATCGTAACTTGTTCTTCTGAAACCATGTGTAATATGACATTATAATTTAGCTAACAAATTAATGCAAATTTCTGATAAGTTATTATAATAAGATCTTACTTTTGTGATACATATTATAGATCACTTCTCGAATAGCACTTGTATCCAGTGTCGCTGTGTTGGTTACACGTTTAATATAACTCCGCTTTTTCTTGGGCGATTCTAAATTTGCATCACTTTTCACACCCTCAAAAATACGACTAACTGTCCTTAAACTAATTTTTAAAGCAGCAGCAACACGCTACAAAAAATGAAATAAAATTTCACTATTATTAATATACATTACATATAATTATTAGTAACCTACCTCTTGAACAGCATTTAAAGGCAACAAAGGCCCGTTGTTGTCTCTTTCTTGCTCAAAGTAGTGCATTAACGAGGCCACGAGTTCCTTACACCGACTATTTAACTGTTTGGGCATCTTTATATACCAAAATTGCCTTTATCTACTCGTAAAATGAATAATTTTGTTTTGAAACAAACAGTTGTTGATTTACAGTATGCGGGGCCAAAGGATTTATAAAGATTTGAAATGCCACAAATTGATTCAATGTCAAAATTAATACAAATGTCAGTTCCCAGTTTAAATAAGTTTCAAGGTGACAATGTGTCAACGCTGCGAAATCGGTTTAGTGCGTTTACATGTCGATAAGTGATTGGAGCGTTTGCAAAACATTTTATTTCGCATAATGCGTCTAAATTTATCAGAAAGCAACTTATGTGATATTTTAATAACAATGTTTATATGACTATTAACCATAATAAGAGAGTAATAGCCATCTTACAATTTATATATCACATTAATATGAAACTGCAATAGAGCAATTGTTTGTGATAGAAACCTAGGCATTAGGTCGGGGAATTTTTATCGTGATGACGTGCACGCCACTTTGTTTGGCGTTGACTATATTGTCGCATTTTGGAAGACTGATGCACATATCACCTACTGTATAATCGAAAGTTGAATGAATGACTTTGACGGCATGTTTGGTAGGCAACCAAATAATCTTATATAGTTAGTACAGAGTACAACCACAGAGTGGATCTGATGCTGGGTTTTCAAGTCGTGATTTCTGACAGTCCAATGTTTAATGCTTTAACGTTGATGTATTCGGAATTTTGAATTGAAAGTTGAATTTTGTGCGGCGCCGGCATTTTTGTTAGTTTTGTGTCGGTGATACTGATACTATTTCATTTCTTATTTTAAAATGAAAGATTAGGATGTAACTTGCACGAAAATAAATAAATATATTAAGGAACCTTCTGCTTGCTATTTTATAGAACTTTAAATTTGAATTTTGGGTGCTAATACTGGGGTATAGAATACTGCTTTATAAGCTGTTTTCTTCTTGTTTATACAAAAGATTGTTCAAAATTATATGATTATAACATACACTGTAAGTTACTGTGACACTGTTCATTGCAATAATGCAATTTTACAATATCTTAATTTTCAAATTTCCATGTGCGTTTCGTATAGGTAACTTTCGCTCGCTCTGGTAGGCTTAATATGCCCCGGCCACGAGATGAAATCGATCCCGGATATGAAGGATGCATTGTAGGACTGATTTTCGTGAAAAAAAAGTGGTGTTGACTTGAAGAAAAATTGAAAATTTCAATTTTCAAATTTCCATGTGCGTTTCGTATAGGTAACTTTCGCTCGCTCTGGTAGGCTTAATATGCCCCGGCCACGAGATGTAATCGATCCCGGATATGAAGGATGCATTGTAGCATTGATTTTCGTGAAGAAAACGTGGTATTGATTTGAAGAAAAATTGAGTATTTTAATTTTCAAATTTCCATGTGCGTTTCGTATAGGTAACTTTCGCTCCCTCTGGTAGGCTTAATTTGCTCTGGCCACGGAATGTGATCGATTTATTTTCGGCAAAGTAACCACTCTATTTTCATGCATACTGGTCAGCATCACAACATCCCGCCGATCTTTCCATTTTATTGCCAATAAGTTTTCACTACTTCTCCAGTCAGTATCTCCTTGTTTTAATTTTTTATCAAATACTGGCATGTTTCCTATTTTGCCTTACAGTTCCACAGGAGTTTGTTTTATATTGTAACAAAAAAGTTGAAAGTGTAGGGCTGGTGTAAAAATTATCCGTATAAAGAGAATGTCCCTTGTTGAGGTATGGCTCTAAAAGTTTTGCAACAACGGCCCCTGTAGTACCAAGATTATTCTTGTCTTCTGCTTTTATATTAGTGTCTTTTCCACAATATATTATAAAGTCTAAGACAATTCCTGTTTCGCAATCACACAACACGTAGAGTTTAATTCCAAAACGATGTTTCTTGGTCTTGATATACTGTTTAAAACTGAGTCTTCCTTTAAAAAGAATCATACTCTCATCTATAACCAAATTTTAAAATGGATAGAATTGAGACTGGAAATTTTCTTTCAATATATTTAGCACGTTCTCAACTTTGAACAATCTATTACCAGGTGGAGCGATTTAATTATTGGAGAAATGCAAATATCTTTGTAATTGAAAATACCTGTCCCTTGACATATGTTTGCTAAATGCAGGTGAAAGCAGTAAGTGGTTTTGGGACCAATATTCCTTCAAGTTCACTTTTTTATTGCGAGGCATAAGCAACGTCAAAGCCAGAAAAACGTAAAATTCGGAACGTTCTAAATGCTTCCAGTTTTTTGCATTTTGTTGGCGTGCATAATTATTTGTTTCATCCAAAATAACATCCACTATGTTTTCTGTGAACAAACTAAGAAAATAGTCGACTTCCTTTGAGTTTTCGTCGAGGTTTTGGTCTTTTACACCGCTATTGGTCGTGTCAAATTCGTGTATTTTCGGTAGAAACTCATTTTTTGTCCAAATTATTTCCAGAACTGTTTGGTGAGTAATATTATCTTCAACGTTTCCTACCTCTTCCTGCTGATTTTCTTGTTCATTTTCCGGTTCCAATTCATCCAGATCGCTCTCAGAGTCCTCAGAAGATGGACAATATTCGCTTCCGCTATCGAGAAAGGGGTCTTCTTCACTAACGTCAGACAAGTATATATCTTCATCTACCAGACTTAAAATACTCCTCAGTTAAACCACAATATCCGCTACAATCTACATTACGCCTTTTCGGCCGCTTAGTGCCCTGAGACGAACTGGCCTCCTCGTTTGACATGATCGAACGAACTGACGCTTCTGAAGCTTACGGTACATGGCATGCTACCATGCTCGACTGCCGTCGGATATTTCCGACATTGACGGGTTATTCCGACAGCAGGCCATCCACAATGCGTTATACGTCGGATAAAGTCGTCGGCAGTCTCTCGGTGAATGTAAGTTTTCAAAAGAGTCGGAAATAAACGGCACAAGTGTCATTAAACAAAATAACCTTGAACGGATATATCCGTCACCAGGCTGCAGGGCCATATTGCTTCCTGTCGGGTATATCCGGCAACCGTACCGAAAGGGTTAATGATGAAACTAGTTCATTGTTAAGTAGTCATTTCTTTTATGTCAGATAATTATTCCCATCACTGCAGCACCGTCACTGTCATATTCTCTGCATCGAGTTGCGATGTTGCCAAATCATGGGTAGAAATATATTTGGTTTGCAAATTCTTACTTATATACTAGCGCAAAAATGTGCAATCGGCACAGGAATGTCATTAAAATGCGATTTGGAGGTGTGGTCGGCAGGTCTTACTGTACTAAATCCACCTTGTGCCCTACAAGAGCGTTAGCTAATAAGACTTTTTTGAAGAATGCCCTATGCCCTTCACAAAACTACTTCAGTTATTGCTTTTCCTATATTATACTTATAATCTATTTACTTTTTGTATGTATGTACTAGAAGAATTATTTAAAGTGAAGCTGATGTTACAAAAGATACCCAATTAAATGTGATATACATTAGAAATACCTGAAAAAGTAGCTGTTGCAAACACTAAATAATGAAAACGTAAAGAACATAGCAAGTTTTTTGGTGATTTGATAAAATTATCGTTGACCTCTATTTAACGCTAATGTTGGACGATGACATGTCGGGTGGACCTGGCGAGGTGGTCCAAATCCACGAATCGACGTTGGGTATCTTTATATGCAATGTCCGCTCGTGCCTTTTGTATTTTTTACGTCGCGCGAGCCGCTGATGCATTTTCCACTGTTTAGACATATACTGTTCAAAATTTAATCTATTTTTTGGTAAATATTGAGAC
The DNA here is from genome assembly GCA_963669975.1 of Acanthoscelides obtectus. NCBI lineage: Eukaryota > Metazoa > Arthropoda > Insecta > Coleoptera > Chrysomelidae > Acanthoscelides > Acanthoscelides obtectus. The sequence continues at coordinate 80,499,463 of CAVLJG010000001.1, read as the reverse complement.
AAATTTTCATAAAACAAACCATTTACAATAAATTAGGACTTTTATTTTGCAAATAACCTCATTTCTAATTACGTACAAATGAGCGTTATAAAATGGCCATTCAGAATTGTTTGATCTCATTGAAAATACGCGAAAAAATGGTTAAGGAGTTTGAAGAAGACCTTGTAAAATTACAAAACAATACCTCTACACAGTTTACTAAGTGAATACCATCATTTACGTATGTATTTTGATCTGTCATTCAAGCTAATAAGCTAATGTGTGGTTTTGAACCTTTTTTTGATAACGATTTTTACAGTTTCACATCTATTTTACTTAGTACTATACAGTGTATGTTGTATTCTTATAATTTAGACCATCCTTTTGTACAAAAATCAAGAAAAGACAACATGTAAAACAGTATTCTATTCTAGAGTACTACCACCAAAAATGCAACTTCAAAGTTCTATAAAATATCAAGCAGAGGGTTCCTTAAAGAAAAAATGATATTTTCGTAAAAGTTGCAGCCTAATATTTTATTTCAAAGTAAGAAATGAAGTATTTGCGGTATAAGCTAAAACATAGTCTTACCGATATCTTTTTAGCGTTAAACTGAATTTGAATTCACAAACTTAATCTTTGTAATGGAGGCTTATTGAAAGCGGCGACTTGAAAAGTGCGTGGGCCTGGTTGTGGTGATACAATGAGTAAAAGGCATACAGTTCCAAAATATGCTGCCTCTCATTTTTTAATAAATGGATCGAGTTTTGCGCAATAAAAGTCAGGAACGAAAAATAAGAGACGTTTGGTGTGCGACTTACACTTTTCGGAAATGGCTAAAGTGCCTAGAACCAAGACAGGTCTGAAAAGACGAGGTTCTCCTACCTTACATCTTCCTAAACTTCAATCTTCAAGTAAGTAATAACTTTGATTACATATATTATACACCAGGTTTAGTCAGTAGCAGTGGCCGCAGTAGTAGACTCTTCGGTCTCCTGATCAGTCACCGTGCGCTGTGCGGGTTCGAGTCCCGTCCCAGGAGAAATTTTTCTCTTGCTATGGATGTTGTGATTGTCCGTAGGTGGTAGACGGTCACTGACTGTCGAACGCGGAGGTACCACCCGGCGGATCTCGTAGGCGGAGCCAGAATGTGTGCATGTTGCATGCACAAGTGTTCCCTCGCCAGAGTCCGTGTGGCGTTCTCCCTTTACCATGTATCCCCCTATAGCCCCACGGTACCCAATGGGTTCTTAGGCCTTAGGCCTTCGTGGTAGTTGAAGTATAAAAAACAAAAAAAGGTACATGCACTTTGTAATCGAAGCATAATCAGGATTAAATGATTCGAACATTTTGGTGTCATAAAAACTTTCAGAGTATTTACGGTTTGCATTATTTTGGGAAAAATTCACCTAGCATATGCATAATGAAATTCAATTCTTTTCTTAGGTACTGTTTCGGAAAATGTTCAGAGTAGTCCAGAAACTCACGAAGAGAGTAGAGGAATTGCTAATTGAAAATTTACAGGTACATCGGTGATACCGATTATATTTAGATTACCAGCAACTTACATAACTGTTATTTTCATGTATTGTATTAAAAAAAAACACATTCTAATAATAAAATCAAGTTACGTATTATTTTACTTAAAACATCTTGTATATAATATAAGTCCAAAGATTGCGCAAGGTATTCTATATTTTTAAAGGGTTCTATAACAGTTCCTATAGGTTCTATAAAAAGTTTGGAGTATACCCCAGGAATGCGCTACAAACATTACATGTTCCCTTATAAAGTAGGTGTTATGTGGACTGGTGAACGTCTATTGGTTATTTCATACATGAATGACTACATCTCCAATGTTGCCATGGTTTCCTACTATTTATGTTTAATAAATTATACTGCCCTGATATACGCACCTATTTGATCGATCGGGTAACAAATTCGTCGCGAGAATATTGGCCCAGCAGCAGATAGCAGAAGTTTATACGTATATGAATATTTCTATCATCTGCGTCTCAAGGGAGTATGAGGGAAAATGTGTCTCTGAAATAGTGCCAACAATGATAGGCTTTATTTAACCTAGCTGATGTCAGCTAAAAGCTGCCTTTCATACCAGCCTACGCCTAATACGTTCGTAGAATTACAGGGGTCAGAAGTTTATATACTATCGCAAAAAACACATCCTTCCCCACGTCCTACAACTCTCATCCCGAAATTAATCAAAGAGTTTTCAAAGGTAAAACGTCGAAAAATGAAGTTGGAGGTATTTTTGTATTTTATCGTTTGTAGCTCCACTACTTCTGGACAGATTTTCTAAAACTAAAGGCCAAAGCTACGTGAAAATGTGATCAAAATCCGTGCACTGCTTTTCAAACTTTAGCGGACAGATGGACCGACATCTCGACAGCTCAATAGACCGACAGCCAGGCACACCGACAGACCAAACGGAAATAAGTGACATGGTTTTTCTTGACGTACAAGTAACATCCAAAAAACATAAATCTCATTTTCAATGTTTTTCGAGATAACTAGGGTTCCTCGCCAGTGGCGTAGGAAGAAGATACATGGGAACGAGATGGGCATTTATTTTATAGATCAGTCACGAGAAACAAACTTTAATGATCTTATCAATATATAATCACTATGATCTTAAGAGGAATTCACTAAAATAGTCGAATATACTGTACCGATTTTGAATAAGCAACGTTTTGAGTCGGCACTCTTTTCCGCATCGGAGAATTTTTTTATGGTTTTGAAATCTTCAACCTCTAATTTAGGAGTCTATTGGAAATAATTTTTGTGAGAACATAAACTTACTTACTTGACCCGTTCCTTTTCTACCGGATCTAGTCAGTGTAGGGGTTGATATCTTTCTACATTTCTTTAGATTTCTCTTATTTTTCGCTCCATCTTTTTATGATTTTGAAATCTTCAACAGCCTTTGATTTAGGAGTCTATTGGAAATAATTTTTGTGAGAACATAAACTTACTTACTTGACCCGTTCCTTTTCTACCGGATCTAGTCAGTGTAGGGGTTGATATCTTTCTACACTTCTTTAGATTTCTCCTATTTTTCCCTCCATCTTGCTCTGTCTTTATCTGGCCCTCTGCTGCTTTCCAATCCAAATGGACTTGTCTCAAGTATAACTGTATTTCGTCACTCCACCTGGTTTTCCTCTCGCCTTTTTCATGCAGTTTCACATTCTCTGTCTTTTACTCAATATCCACATTTCAGAACCATATGCTAGGGTAGGGATATACAGTGAGTTAACATGCCTATTTTTATTTTTGTAGATATTTTTTTGTTTTGCTAAATAGGTATTTATTTAGTTGGAATTATAATCTTGTAGTTGCTTTTACTCTGCTTCTACATATTACTGCCTCAACCTTTTCATCCTGTGTTACCATTATTTCTAAATATTTAAACTGGGTTATTCGTTGTATTATTTGTTGTTCCAATCGGATTCCTATATTTTGTGAGTCTTTAGAAATAATCATACATTTTGTTTTTTTCATATTTATTTCCAGTTTATATTTTCTAAGTTCCTCATTCCATACCTCACGGTTCTGTTGTATTCCTTCTACTTTGATTGCTAAAAGTACTATTGCTAAATTATAGTAACCCCGTGTTTTTTTTTTTAATTTTATTTCCACATTATTCATAATTGTAACCATTAGTACTGTGAACAGATATGGACTCAACGTTGCTCCTTATCTCATTCCGGATGTAGTTGTAAATTTTTCAAGTTTTCAATTTTTTGTTCTTACATAGTTGTCGGTATCCTTATATAAGCTTTGTATGTTTTCTATTAAGTTTTTCTTCACATTATAGTTGTTCAGTATATGCCAAAGGTCAATACTATCGAATCAAATACTTTTGATATACCTATGAAGCACAGATTTGTAACAACATTTGATGTTATTATATATATCTACTGTCTGCCCTAAAAGTAATTTTATTATTTTTCTAATCACTGTGCATATCGAAACATAATATTGCGGGTCTGAATAGCAGGACTCTAGTTAACACCTTAAAGCTTTCAAATGATCTCAAAGCTCCTCACTCAAGTGGGTATTAAACAATAATCCTTCAAAGACTTCGACTTCGGTGGGAAACAATAGACATTGTGTGGCTTGTACACTTCCAGTTTTCCTCCCAGTTTTCCTGGATTGTTGGTAGAGAAAGTTATCAGCGGTCGATTACCATTACAAAGGTGATTTATTGAGGATTAGCAATAAGCCTATTTTCCACTCACTCGCATAGTGAATAACATTATAATACGCAGCACAGGGAGAATCGCTTATCGGAAGTTGATATTTCCAGACGCTAAGCCGCGCGTTGATGTGCTGCTAGTGAACTACCAAGGTTGGATGCAGCCTTGAGTTGGGGTGGTTTGAATGATCCTCAGGAGGGAAGGTGGGTAGGCTGCTCAATGGAATTAAAATATTCAACTGTTAGGTGTGATGACTCATTAATAAGATCTCGAGGAATGGTGAAAGGTAGGCAGTTTTAGTATGTACATAGTAAACAAGTTATTTTTATCTGACTGGGGCTGAACTTCGCCCTGGCTAATGTAGCACTATGTGCTACCTTTCACTTAGCAGCGTTTATTTTGGCGTACGAAGATTTTATGTAAAGGCTCATACATATGCGTTTGAACGTAAGTGTTTACAATGGGCAAAATAACCAACAATTTTAAAAACAGTTTTAGTGCTAGATAGAATTTAAGCATGAATGCCTATCCAAAGATACTGCTATAAGCATACACAATATTTGAGACACTTATCTGCATGCGAGTCACCCTGTAAAAGGTTTACTTGACACTTGAAATGCTAAGAAAGGCACTGCTGGCATACACATTTCAGCAAACACTTACGACTCTGCATATTCGTGAAACCAAGGGCACGCTGAGGCACAGGCCCTCTTAGTTCATTCGAATATTGTTCTAACATTTGAAAGGTCGAAGATTCTGTGTGTTGTGATTTTGTCAATGGCGCTCATATGAAGTTCAGGTCAGCTTCGATCAATCATATGGTGAGGGTTTTCACAGAGTATCTTTTATGGTTTTGCTGTACTGCATATCATATGTATTTTCTAATCATGGTAGCCTTATAATCACGATAATAATTGCCATACATCAAAACTAGTCCGATGATATATGTTTATCAACACTTAAGATAAAGTTAACCGTAACTTAGCGTCAAACATCTACACAGGTGTGACGCCTCAAGATCATGGAGACTGTTATGAGACTTACAGGGCCGGGTTGCCATCGAGAGAATTACTACTCTGTTCTAGGTTCCTCTCGAGGTAATCGCATAGTCTGAAAGTATCTCATGGCAAGATGTATATAGGGATTGTTACTTAAAGTTGTCACGCTGCTCTCTGAATCAGAAGTAACGTCGGAGCTTTTGGGTATTGACGCGGCATCGTGATATCCTGGTTTCTGGGCTGCTTCTCGTAACAATCAAATACTTGGCTTATCTGTCTAAGTACCAGGTTATTAATGTATCCATATCGGGCGTGACTTCAGTGCGGTAGTAACCTACAGTTCCCCGAGTATGGAAAGGGGCCTGACTTCCATGCGGTAGGAAGTTACCGTTCCCCCGTGCGAGGTATTATATTTCCATATCAGGCGTGACGTGTGGTAGGAAGCTACTGTAGCCCCATGCAATGTAATGTAATTTATAATAATATAATTGAGAATTATCATGACTATTATTATATTGCTTTGTGATCAGTATCAAAACAGCTAATCAACATAATGAATAGACAGTAGAGTTATGCATGCCATGAGTCGGTAGAATATGGAAAGTACTCAAAAGGTTTTTCCCAAAAATAGGCGTGGCCCCGACAACCTAGTTCTATCGACCGTATCTCTCGCCAAGGAAGATCAAGTCCCTACTCGTTACGTCACTAAGTAAGCGGCTTTGAAATTAACCTGACATTAAAACCCTTGTTGAGTTGTGAAGTGACTACCCTCGTAATAAAAGCGAAAAGGTGCAGGGTAGTACTTCAATCGCTTGTAAGGTGGGATTGTTGTTTTCAGGTTTATCTTTATATTTCCATTTTCATCCCTTCATAACATCTTATACTGCTACCATTTTCGAATTATTTATAATAACAGTATAACACTAATAAAGAGAAAGTCAAAGTTATGTAGGGATGAACTTGATTTGGTCACAATTCTTTTTTCGATAATCATCACTTTGACGTTCGAAAAATGTTTCAAGAGGGGCACCGTTGTTTGCGCCCAAACTTAAGAGATTTTTCCAACATATTGACATTTAGTACATTATAGCGTAATGGTAATTTTACTATTGACCCGCGGAAAATAATTCGCGTGGAGCAAAATTGCGATAAATTAGAAGGCGTTTTGAAGTAGTCGGACAAATGAATGGAACAGTGGTTTATATTTACAAACTACATTATACAGCAACCCAATGGACATGTTGATGAATTGTTAAGCATACATCACTTTTCTTTCAAAATTATCTCTCTCTGATAAGTAATGACACTGCCGTTTCCAATAAAATGCTGAGTAATTGCTGTCATATCAATCTGGATATTGTGTCAGGCCTGATCCATGTTTCGAGCAGGGCGCTAATCCTTGTTGTTGATTTGTCGAATTGGTGTCCTAGTTGAAAATTTTGTACCCAAGATTGCATGATGAAAAAGTGTTTGTAGCTGAACCACATGATATTATAAGTGTTTCTTGATTAAGTATGGGGATTAGAAGCCATTCTTGCAAGAATCATTTATCTCTGGTTTGAGAGAAACCAATTAAATTTATTAGATCTGTTACTTCAAAAATGTGTGCCATAGGTGCAAATTGTGTCATACTAAATTTGGAAATCTTTTATGTAACAATAACTGTGATTCCTTAATAAATGATCAATGAATCGGTATCGATTTCTTTACTTCCGCTATGCCACCTATGGTATAGCTGTTTTGGTAACGATGGTAATTAGGCATTGATGTTCATGACCGAGCATTGACGTGAACGCGCAAGAAAGACTGAGCAATGTTGGAACAATCACAGACTGGTGAAAAAAATAAGCGATACTTGCAGTAGACAATGAAACTCCAGAGAAAACAAACATAATTAAAACATGCGTTCAGGAGTTACGGTCAAATTTTTGCTCCCTTAATATCAGTTGCGTCCTTGATGAAAAACAAAGGACGATAATAGGAATGTCCGCAACAAGAGAACAAGAGTAGAAATAGAAGGATTGGTAACCCGAGCGTCGTGCGTTTCTGCTTATTGACATCATTAGGCCTAAATGATCTACATAGCTACGCATTGTGTGCAACATAACTTTACATTCTACCACATATATCGTCGAGGTTTGACGGGGGTTCACGGGCATCCCGGCCAATGATATTACCAGCACCCTTGTAATATGGTTTTATCAACATTGATCGGTCAATAATGTTATTGCCCGACTTACGGAAGTACGACTCCAAAATAAGTTTTTACAAAACTTTTATTTTCAAAACGTACAAAATTGATGTGAAACGGACCGAGAAATAGCTAGAACTGAATACAATGCAAATTACGGTATATTTATAAACTCTGTAAAAAGTGCAAGCTATGTGAAATGCAATTCTACAATTATGCATATCTGGTGTCTGTAACTCCTCCCGCCGTAGAAACTGAACCAACAGTGAAGTTTGAAAGTTTTCGTTCTTCTTGGATAATTTCTATCTTCTTTTTCCTTAACGTTTATCTTCTATAACTTATCTTCTATCTTTATCGTTCTTAGCTTCAAACAATGATTTCGGTTTTTCTATTTTCTTTCTTCTTTTCGGCTTGTTTTCTTTTAAAGTAAGATTTAACAGTGAGGTAGCCACATATGATGGCAATCAGGGAATACAGTAAGATGGTCCAGATGCTTACTGATTGGAGATCAATAATTGGATTATCGGGGATTTCTTGGAGTCTGTGCTTGTTCAAATCCAGGGCGGCTCTAATGTTGTTCGTTTCTTCGAAGTTAATGGATTCTAGTTGAAGAGGTACCAAATGGGCAGTCTGCGTTTTCTTGAATCCTTCAAAAACTAGCTTTGGTAGTGCAATATACTTAAACTGTGATTTTGGGTTCCGGCGACTTTTTATAACAGTTGAACCCATATAGACTTCGCAGTTTTGGCAATTTTCTAGTAGATATGTTCCTCGAAGTGGAATTTTGTCTTGGTTTTCACCACACTTATATGTGACAATTTTTCTGTTGGGAATAACTAACATCCAGTTTTCTGAATCTAGCTTTTTGACTTTTTCTTGTTGTACTTGTATCGGCATTTGAAAACAGTTAGTAATATTCTTTTCATACAGTAACATTTGAACTTCACATGGATTTCCTTTGCTTAGCTTGACTGGATTCTTCTCGTGGCAAACATATTGTTCAGGCTGAATTTCTTTGCAGTTTTTGTCAAAAAGGCTATAAGCGTGCTCATTTAGGATTAGGTAGTTTGAGTAAGGAAATATGACTTTAAATTGATTGGATGTCGTCGTAGGTAATGGGTATAGGTGATAATAATTATATCTATCGACCTCTACTAAAGGAATTTCCAGAATGAAAATAACTTGATTGCCTTTACTATAACTTTTGATTTCTAATATTTTCTCAAAAAGCAGAATGTTTTCTAAAGCAGGTTCAACTGGTAGTTTGACATTATGTAAATGTTCTGAGATAAGCTTTATTTCTACTAGAAGGTCTTGAGGTTTCAATATAGAATTATGGAATGTATTAAGTTTTGCAAAAGATATTGCAACCTCTAATTTTTCTAAAACATCGTGGATATATCGAAATGAAGTTAATATTTGTGAAATTACAATTTGTATAAAAAGTTCGTTTTCTAAGTGTAAATCTTTTGTCTGAAGAGCCATCAGAGATTTCTCAAATTGCAGGATACGTGATTCTAAAATTAATTGGTTTTTTGTAATATTTTTCGATGTTTGCTCAAAAACATCTAGAGCCTGACTGATAATTGTAACTTGTTCCTGGACTAAAGTTTTGATTCTCTCTTGATTTTTCGATAAAGATAATAATGCTTGATCATAACGTTTCGCATCTGATTCATCTAAATTTCCTGTTATAATTATTATGATCGAACCATTGATTAATCCTCTTTTCTGTTTTCTATTATAAACTGGATTTATCTGTAACAATTGATCGTGAATCTTTGATTCTAATGATAATATTAGATTACAATAATTTTTTATTTCTGTAAAATAGGAGGTTGAATTTTCAATTTCCATTTTCAATTGTCCAAAAATTACTTGCAATTCTGAGAATTGTTCAGCTAGATAGGAAATATCAAATATTTGTATGAATGACCAATAATCAGCAATATTCTGGGCGTTTCCTAATTTTAAGGGAAGGAGGCCAGGATTGTCGCTGAGGTCGTGGAATTTGGGACATACTAGTTCGGTTGTCGATCTTCTGCTGCAGGCGAGGATCCTGAAATAGAAGGGACTTTGAGTTCCTTCATATGTATTATTTCTATTTTATTTGTGGACTTATTTTTTATTTTTGCTTTGTTATGTTCTAAGATTTCTACTAACTCAAATGGACCTTTAAATTTGTTGTCTTTTTTATTTCTTCTACGATTGTCTTTATAGACTACTTGCCCTACTTTGAACTGATATTGTGAGCTACCATGAATGTTACGTTTTTCGAGTACTCTGGCTTTATTTTCCTGCAAATCGTTTGAAATACGCTGGTATAGATGTTTCATTTTATCTTTATGATTTGAAGCATAGTCAGAGTAAAAAGTAGTTTCGATAAGGTCCGAAGGATCTCTGGAAATAGTGTGCCCAAAAGTCGATTCAAATGGCGTGAATTTTGTAGCAGAATGTAATGAACTGTTATATGCTATTAAAGCGTAATTGATAAGGTTAGTGGTCGTTTCTTTTGGAAATTTTTGTAAAAGTATTCTGAGATGCTCAATTAGTGATGAATGGAATCTTTCTATTGGTGAATTTGGTTCGTGATGTAAAGGTGTAGTAAAATGCACATCGATTTTATGACACTTCAAGAGTTCCCTCACAGTCTCATTTTTAAATTCTGTACCATTATCAAGAGTAATACGCTCAGGTAGACCATAATATGAAAAATAATGTAAGAATGCTCTACAAATTTCGACAGAGGTCTTTGCTTGGATTGGAACTGCTTGTCCTAATTTGGAAAAAGCATCAATAATCGTCAGAAAATGTTGACTATTGAATGTAAATACATCAGCATGTAATAATTGGAAGGGTTTTCCTATGCTTTCTGTCAATACCAGTGGAATATATGGGGGATTTCTAGAATATTTGGCTTTTTGGCAAATTACACAATCGTTAATAAAATGTGTGATATCGGACTTCATGCGGGGCCAATAATAATTTCGTTTGAGTTTTTCTAATGTTTCATTGATTCCTCTGTGATTACTCTTGCCTTCATGTTGAAATTTAATCAGCATAAGTTGCTCATCTTTTTCTTTGACAGTATTGATTAATTCTGTACATTTAACTAATTTTAATTCGTTGCTATCGAAATTATCTATGAAGACTCTATTAAACATAGTATAAAGTGAATCCTCATGGAAGTACAGATAAAATGTTCTGTCATTGGATGTGTATTCTCTAAGAAATTCATTTATGGCTGAAGCAGAATTTGGAATTTTCACATAAAGAATTTTATGATTATCAAAGGTTTCTTGTTTGACATCTGTTTGATTGTGTGGATTTTTAGAAACGATAACTTGGGTTACTTTATTATTGATTATTTCATCTAGTATAGGAATACCATCATTGAAATTATTTTCCGCGTTACAAGTGTGGGCTGTCTCGGTTTCGCTGTCTTTAGGAGATTCATTTTGTATGTTATTCGGTGGAGCTACTTGAACATCTTGTAAAATGTGTATACTTCTTGAACAATCTAATGGTTGTGAAGCCGTAGTAGGATTTCCGGGATCTGAATTTAACAATGCTAAGGTATCTTCTTCCAAATCTGGGAGAGATTGTTTATTGGCAAATAACTGATTTAAATAATCTTGAATATCCTGATCAATGTCACCTGGGTTATTTATGACACTAGCTGATTCTACTGCATTTACATGAATACGTGACAATGCATCGGCATTAGTATTGCATTTTCCTTTTTTATATATGATTTCATATTGATAGTCCATTAATTTGACTCGCCAACGTACAAGTCTGCTATTAACATCTTTAGCATTCATCAACCAAACTAGAGGGCGATGATCTGTATATATATAAAATTTACGTCCAAATATGTAAGGTCTAAATTGTTTGCAAGCATATACAATACCCAAAAGTTCTTTTTCGGTAGTAGTATATCGAGTTTCAGTTTCGTTTAGAGTGCGAATAGCATAAGCGACTGGTTTATCATTAGGAATGATACCTTGAGATAAAACACAACCTATAGCTTGATTCGAGGCATCGGTAGTGACAATGAAAGATTTTTCAAAATCGAGGTATGAGAGTATGGGTGCATTTACTAGGAGATCTTTACAATGTTCGAAAGATTTTATAAATTCGGGTGTGTGGACGACTTTAGCTTCTTTCTTAAGACAAAGTGTCATTGGACGGGTAATTTTTCCTTAATATTATTAGTCCTTAATAAATCTGCGATAGTAACCTACGAGACCTAGGAATGATTTGATCTCTTTTTGATTGTTAGGAATAGGAAAATCTTTTACTGCCGAAACTTTATCTGGGTTTGGTTTTACTCCCTCTGGGGTAATGACATGTCCTAAATATTGAACCTCTTTCCTTAAAAATTCCGATTTATCCATTTGGATTTTAAAATTTGATTCTCTGAGCTTTGCAAATACTTGTCTTAAGCGTACAATATGTTCTTGAAGAGAACTACTGAAAACTACAATGTCGTCTAGATAGACGAGACATATTTCATTTTGGAGACCACGCAGGATGTTATCCATGACGCGTTGGAATGTACTTGGAGAATTTTTCATACCAAAAGGCATTCTTTTAAATTCCCAATGACCATTTTCAGTTGAAAAAGCTGTTTTTGGAATATCTTCTGGTTCCCTTTCAATCTGATGGAATCCGCTAGCCAGATCAAGTGTCGTAAAATATTGACTTCGACCGAGTTTGTCTAAAATATCAATTATGTTTGGAAGAGGGTATTTATCGTCGACTGTACGTTCATTAAGTTTTCTATAATCTATTACAATTCGCCACTTCTTTTTGCCTGAAGCATCTTCTTTTTTTGGTACTATCCATATAGGGGATGAAAAGGGTGATGTTGAAGCTTGAATAATGTCTTGCTGTAGCATTTTCGAAATTTGATGTTTAACTTCATTTCTATGAATTTCTGGATAACGATAACTTTTTGTAAAGATGGGGGTATCATCGGTCTACCTAACTTTGTGTTTAATTTTGTTAGTGAAGCTTAATGGGATATTTTCGCAGTGAAAAATGTCTCTTTATTCTAAACAAAGCTTGTGTATAGCATCCGCTTCTTCTTCATTACAGTGATCAAGACGTAAACTTTGCAGATTATTCTTTAATATGCTATTATAATTTTTGTCAAAATTTCCATCAGTTTCATTAACACTGTGAACATGCACATCAAAAATTTCTATAGGTTCAATATCTAAAGGATTATTGATTTCTAAATTTACAGCTTCCTCACTCGAATTAATAATCGTAGTGATAGCAAAATTATCCGAAATATTCACCAAAGCTTGAGGCATCTCTAATTTGTTACCAAAATTTGTATACTCTAGAACACCTGTTCCGCTATTCAACTTCACGGGAATTTTCACAACTTGTTCTGTACGAGGGGCTATGGTGATTTGGTAAGTCTGAAATTTTTTAGGTGGATTCGGACAATTTGATTTATTTTCGAAAATAATGGGGATATGGGCCATAGGAGTAATTAACATTTTATTTTTTAAATCAATATTGGCTTGTAGCTGTTCTAATAGGTCAGCACCAATTATGCCATCATATTTATCAGAAAAGCCAAAAATGTAGAATTTATGAAAATCGTCAGTATTGAAAATTTGGAATACAGGAATATGTGCTACTTGGTTATGGAACGTCATACCATGAGCTGTTTGAATATTGAAATTTTCGCCAGAAATATAATCTGAATAAAATTTATACGCTAATTTGGGGTCTATGAGACTTCTGGAACTACCGGTATCGATCAAAAACTAAGCAGTTAATTCGGGAATATAAATGTAAGGTAGATCCGTATGGATATTATTCAAATATATTATATCGGTTTGATGTTCGGAGGGACATGGGAAAAATTTTGTTGTTCAATTGTTGGGTCGTTAACTTCTTGTGAATATGCGTCATTGTCAAGCATTGGGTTGAAATGCTGATTTGGAACATCACAAGAGAAATCATAATTAGAATAGTCATATTGCTCATATGGTGGATTGCACTGGTTTTCATTGAGCATAGAATCGTTAGTAGGTGGTGTCAATATGGTTTCATTAATAGGTGATTGTTCATTTTCAATTTGGTGAGCAAATAAGTGCTGGGTGGATGATTTTGCATTCGGTTTCGAATGGATTGAACTCGTATCCATAGGAATCGGATATCTTGTCCTAGTTGTGACATTACTGTTATTACTTGCAGTAATTTGTGGATATGCAGGTCTATTAGTAGAGAAAGGTGGCCTTTGGAAGTTTTGTTGGAAATGTGGACGTTGAACAGATGTGTTAGCCTGGTTGAATCTCGGGAATTGTGTCTCATTTTGAGCATATGAAGTGGAAGGGTAATTAGAAAACTGAGATCTAGGAGGAAAATTATTATTGAAATTAGGCCTATGAGAATAATTTCCAGGGAAAGTATTCATCATTGGTTTCGGGTGATTTTGAGAGCTTTGAACAAATGAAGTTTGAATATATCTCACTTGTGGACCATTTGTGACAGTACGATTAGTATTCGGTTGATTAGCGACAAAATGAGGATTGAGTCTAGGTTGAGGTTTGTATAAGGAACTCTGGAGGTTCTGGTTACGCCCAGTACTAAAGTAAATGAAATTTTCTTCTTCTGTGCAAAATGACAACGCTTGTTCTAATGAATCGGGATTTCTCAAACGGATAACCAATTGCATTTGGTATGGCAAGCCACTAATAAAAGTTTTCAAAGCAAAATCGTCATAATGTCTGATTTTGATCAATTTTTCCATAGCATTTTCAATGGAAGTATTCAATTTTGAAAACAGCAAACTCCTTGCATCCTGGATTCTCATTCCAAATTGCATAGGTGTTTCATTTCTCAAAGGTCTTATTGATATTAAATCTTGAATGAGACAATCAATACTCCGTTGATCGGAAAAAGTTACAGTAAGAGAATCTTTTATTGCTACCCATGAATTTAATTCTGATCGCGAACCAATTAAATCTGCAGCACGATCCCTCAATTTGCTCAAAATGGTATCTAGCAAACAAATATTGATTGGATCATTCACATTATTTGTATTTTGGAAAGCTCTTAGAAAATTTTCGCAAGAAGATATAAATCTACGTAATTGTTTAGGATTTCCATCGAAAGGTGGAATGTTATCAGCCTGATATCTAAGCAAAGATATATTTACGTCTCTAACGCCTGAAGCTGAGGCAGTAGTCGCTCTTGTTTCGGGCATTCTGTATAGATTCCAATTGGCAATTCTCTCAATTAAAGTTTCAAGATCGTCACTATAAGACATACACTATATTTTCAAGCGTTTTAGCTTTAGTCGTAGATATAAGAAAAATAATGGGAACTAAGGGAAAAATACGAAAGGAAATGAGTCTTACGATAGCCACAAGATGATTCTCATCTGTGATGTGGTGATTTGCCTTAAATCTAATCTTATCTTTGATCTCCCGTTGGTGGTTTCCTCGATGGATCCTGCCTTGGGTGTGGTTGTTTTCTTATCTATCCTTATCGCTAGGCTCCAGGTGGTGGTTTCCTCGATGGATCCGCCTTGGATGAGTCCCAACTATTCTGGTCGGCTTCTTCTTCTTCAGGAACTTCTTGGAGTGTCCTGGTTTGATGTCCGTGTCAGGTAAAACGTTAAAACGAACCGAGTACTCGTTGTAATCTGCGATAGAAACTTCGCGAAACTCGTCCCGACGTAGATCCTGCTGCGACTGCGCCACTTACGGAAGTACGACTCCGAAATAAGTTTTTAAAAAACTTTTATTTTCAAAACGTACAAAATTGATGTGAAACGGACCGAGAAATAGCTAGAACTGAATACAATGCAAATTACGGTATATTTATAAACTCTGTAAAAAGTGCAAGCTATGTGAAATGCAATTCTACAATTATGCATATCTGGTGTCTGTAACTCCCGTTATATCGTAATGTCTCAGGTTTTGCTTCAGACTTGGGTACAGTGCAACGGAAATTCTTGCTAAACTTCAATGGACCTACGGAAACAGTGTTTTGTCAAGAAGCTTGGTTTTTAGGAGGTTTGAGGATTTTTCGAAAAGAAGCGAGTCGAGTCAAGATGACTCTCGCAGCCCAAGGTCTTCATCTTCAAGAACCGATGAAACTATCCACCGAATCCGAGATCTTGTGCGTTCAGGTCGTCCTTTGATTGTCATAACTATGAAGGAAGAGTTAAATTTGACTCACATCACCGTTAGTTAGATACGGTACAATTTGTTGCAGCACGATAATGCTCCTTGTCACACAGCAATGTCAGTAAACGAGTTTTCGGCCAGTAAAAACATTCCTGTGAGTCCTCGGCCTTATTCGCCTGAATTGAGTCCATGTGATTTTTTTCTCTTTTCGAAGTTAAGGGAGTCAAGGGAACTCATTTTGGGACAGTCGATAACATTCAAACAGCTCTCATCCGATCAGCTGGAGGCTATTCCATTATGGGAGCTCTAGTAGTGCTATAGGGAGTGGAAAATCGTCTCCAGCGCAGTGTGGCTTTAGAAAGAGGCTATTTTGAGGGTAACAATATAAAATTGTAACTACATTTCAATAAAAAAGATCAGTCTCATCACTTAATTTACAGGCCTCATACTACTAATGATGATTTTCTTAATCTGTAAAATAATTATCGGCTGAAGCATGTTTTTGTGAATGACATCGCGATTTGAAAGCTTTACAGTATATTCATCGATTCCATAATTTCTGCTAAAAGGGCAGGAAATACTGTCAAGCTTCAAGCACATTAAATCTAGATTAGACTATCCAATAGCTATAAAACACTAAAATAGTCCCAGGGAACAGGGTCCTCGACAAGCTGTAGAAGAGTAAATGCCGCATACGAAACTTGAACTTCTACGTCATTTTAACATTTAGGCCAACGATTGACGTGTCACAAATGTCAACAGGTTGAAGTTAACATTCACGTATGCGGTAAGTGTGATTGCTAAGACTGTTAAATAAGTAATCTTCATCCTTTGCTCTTCGTCAGGTAATGAACTGACTTACTAACGTCCTCAGTATCATTCTGACATTGCAGTGATGGTTTCGTGTAGCCTCGGTGTGGCTCAGAACTCAGAATTCTTAATGCTATTTTGGATTTTATTTTGGATAATTCCACCGAGGTGGCCGAAACGTCAGTAACCCTTCACTATGTATTCGTTAGCTAGATATCCATAGCATGGATATCTGAAGTTACATGAAACTATCAAGAAATACGGACGTAGAATCTTATTTATGTCATCCTGGCCACGTGCAGCCGAAAGATGCCCACAAAGACCAGTATTTAGTGCGGCTGTCCCATCACAGTAATTGCTTGCTTACACCAGTGGAGAAAAATCAGTTTTTCTAAAATGTATAAGCCGCAAGAAATTATTAAAGAAAATCCACCAAAAACCTCACGGTGTGTTAGATAACCTTTATCCACGTTTTTCTTTATATAATTGAATGGAAAAATCTACCTTGGAAACAGATCGGCAGCCAAAAAACCAGTTTTTCATAGGCTTAAAAAATTAATAAAACAAATTATTCCATTACAAAACACAGTAACTACCTTTGCTAAGCTTTGTGATGAGAACATACCTAAAAGATACGTCGTTACACAGAACAGTCAGTCCTGATTCGTGTTTTGCAAAATATGAATTTGAAATATACGATATAGCCATCTTTAATTTAATAAAATATAAAATGAACAAGTACCTACTGTTATATAATATGAAACTAACAAAGCAAACAGCAGAAATAAATAGGTACTTTAAACAAGAACGAATAATATTATAAAAATGACGAAAGGAACGAACTAATCGCATACATAGGTTTGGTAACACAAGGGAAAACTAATCTAAAGAAACGGAATAAACAAGCACCGATACATTCTATTCAAATATCGGAATCTACGACATCCATTTGCTCATGGTCTTGAGACGTTTCTGAGTCGGGTAGTGTTTGCCAAAACAGCTTTCGGTTTTCCGGCACTAATGGCACTAGAGTTTTTAAAATAATCACTTTTTATAAATCCATAGAGTATATACGTTGCGTGAAACTTGATATTTCTGTAGAGTCTTTTTTATATTCTAGATTTGTCTTTTCTGCTTTAGCACGGTGGCAATTTAGCTGATATTGAATTGTATCGTCTTCTTTATTTTGTGTGTTCTTTAACATTTTGCTCTCTTCACAGATGTCAGATTTGGGTTGGCAAAGTGGAATATTCATTTTCTTCAAAACTTGACGGTATACTTCGATTTTGCAAACGGATAAATGTAAAAAATCGTCATACATTTTCTTATATGTCAACTCTCTTGGTAAATACCTAACGTTAGGGGAATTCCTCCTCTGATAGTAACTCACTGATGGCTTGAGTGACTCAATATGTTATTATATGTCGATTGGATTGGTTACGGCAGCCACCTTTACGTTCCTCTACGTGATCTCCACAAGGACCGTTTTCTACTAATTCTGTTATTACAGAATCGTTGCTATACCCTAAAGTATTCAAAAAGGCATGTCTGCATACCTCTACGTCCGTCGAATCTTGTAATGGTAAAGTATAACGCCTTGATCCACACCTCTTACGTTTGGTTAACTACATTTCTACAGCTTTATTTGCTTGTACAACCACTTTCGTCTACTCGTGAACTAGCTTTTTCTTGGTATTTATTTTTCTCTTCTTTACCTTAATTTTAATTTTGTCATCATTTTCTTGGTCGCTGTCACCGACTGTGCTTTCTATGGGATTCAATTTCAAATCTTCTATTTCCCGTGCCAAATCGTTAAAAGAGTAAAATGGTTTCAAACTTTTTAGGTAAGTTTCTTTTTGATTTTCACTCTCATAGTTGCATACAAAAATGAAGGTGTTTCAAAATTTACTTTTGGAAAAAGCGGAAGATCATCGATATTCTAAAAAAAATATGGAATTACTGACGATGAAATTATACTCGTAAGAAACTATATTCTTCGTTTGTGTTCTACATGCCGGCATGGTCTCACGGGGCAGCATCCTCTTGCTATGCTGGTTAGAGACTAACTTATTGAACAACGCGGTATGTCTATAGTTACAGGGTGGATGGTGTGGATTCATTGCGCTCTTGCTGGATAAATTGGGAGGCGATTTCTCAAATGAAAACACAGTAACTACAAAAACCATAACAAAACCCAGTAACTACTTAGCAGTTACATGGTTTTGGTGTGGGTTTTGTTAATTACTGTGTTTTGCAGTGGGAGGAACATCGATCAACTGCCGGTTACTGTGGTATGCGAATACCGTATTTTCCTTATTTGTGCACCGATTTTAGTTTTAACAATCCTCAGAAACAGAAGACAGCCCATCCCCCCAATACACAGTGAACAGGGGATGGTGTACACAACCGAAGAGAAGGCAGAAGCTTTTGCTGACAACCTTCAGAGACAGTGTACTCTCAATACTCACCCCGATGAAGACGAAGACTTCATCGACGAGGTGATAAGAAGATCGAGGAGAGCTGTAAGAGGAGGAAGAGCCATTGAAGACATGACCTCTCCAGGCGAGGTAAGGGAAATCGGAAGACTCAAGGTGAAGAAAGCACAGGTTGTAGACGAAATTGGGAACAGAGTCTTGAAGAAACTCCCGAGGAAAGCGATAATGGCTATCACCAACATTGTCAACGCCATACTGAGACACCGTTACTTTCCAGTGTTCTGCCGAAGTGATCAACATACCAAAACCTGGGAAAAACCCAAGGTTCTCCCAAAACTACAGACCCATAAGCCTGTTGACGGCACTGAGCAAGATTGCGGAAAGGGTAATCGAACGAAGACTGAGGAACGAAACTGAAGAACTACGAGTAGCTCCAGATGAACAGTTCGGATTCTGGAGCGAACATTCAGCAGAGCACCAGGTCCTAAGGCTGGTCGAGATGGCAACGAAATCGTTCCAGACTCGGCGGGCCGTGGGAGCTGTGTTCATGGATGCCGCTAAGGCGTCCGACACTGTTTGGCATGACGGACTGATCTACAAGATGGTAGACCTCGGATACTCAGCGGGGATGATCCAACTGGTGAGGTCCTATTTGAAGCATCGTACATTCCGAATTAGGATTGGTAAAGCAACTTCGACGACGAGGACTGTGGAGGCAGGAATACCGCAGGGAGCGGTTCTATCACCCCTGCTGTATGCACTCTACAGTTCAGACATCCAGAAGACTCCACAAACGCAACTGTATGTGTATGCGGACGATACAGCATATGCGGCAGAAAGTACGAGACCCCGCATGGTTACGGAATATCTGCAACGAGCGACTACCAACCTAGAGCAATGGTGCATCAAGTGGAAGATCCGCCTCAACCCTGAGAAGACAAAAGCGGTACTGTTCAGAAGAAATCGAAGATTACCTCAAATCAAAACAAAGATGACGACCACCAGAATGGAGAGAGGCTGGAGAAGAGACGAAGAAGTTGAGGTCGACTGGAAGGACTACAGCACATACCTTGGAGTCAAGGTGGACCAAAAACTCACTTGAAAGAACCATCTCGAGGGCCAGGTGCAGAAAGTGAAGATGGGACGCTCCAAACTAAGACCTTCAATAGGCAGAAGAAGCAAAGTGTCCTTAAAAAATTAGACCATCATGATTCAGATGGTGCTGCTCCAAATCATGTCTTACGCAGCAGTAGCTTGGGGCTACGTTTCTAAAACGATGAAGAAGGGGCACCAAGCTCAACAAAACATAGCTTTCCGTGAGGTGGTGCACGCACTGTGGTATGTACCTCACAGAGTGCTATATGACGAACTACGACAGGTACCGGTCGAAATCCAGATGAGAGAGAGGGCCCGAAAGTTCTTTGAAAAGAATGAAAGACATCGAAATATGCTGATTAAGGACGCCTTGGATTACGACCCAAGAACAATAAGGCATCATAAAGGACCGAAAAGCCAGCTGCAACAAGAAGAAATTTGGCCCTAGCAGCTGATGAGGCCAAAGAAAAGGGGAGAAGACCGACAATAGTTGTACACCCAAGAGGGTAAAGAACAGCCCGTGTACAATTGGTGAACAAAAAGAAGCCTGTCGATTGAGGTGGCCAGAGTCAAGCACGGACTCAGGGCTAACCTCAGGAGATGAAGACAAACAGCAAATGACTGACTGACGACTGACTGACTCCTGTCGACGAAGAAAGAGCGAAGGCTCACCAACCTTAATGCGGAGCTTAGGTCAAATCCCCCAGCGCAGGATTCCCAAGAAAGAGGCCGTCCATAAAAGTCGAGAACCGACAGTTGGAAGAAACGTCCACCACGTGCTTCCGCGACGCGTGCGCGATCGAGTCAAATTTCGGGAAAAAGGGGCAAAATTGTTGAGGGGGTTAGCTCGCTTGGCAGCACACACTCTGGGAATGCGCAGCGGCCTGAACCACGCAGCGCCACGCCAGGCCTTCGGGCGGGAGAGGAGGTAGGAGCAGATTGCGCTTGCCCCCACTCCTCAAGGGTTTGAGGTTGCCTGGAACAGGGGTGGTGGAGGGACCGCACAGGGTAGGAGGGTGTGTGCGTGTGTAACAGTACCAGAAGGTAGAGCAAAACGCAGCAAGTTCCAATTTATTAAAAAATCGATTTTGACAAAAATGTCGGTTACTGTGTTTTGTAATGGGACAGCCGAGTGGGCGTCTTTGGTACTTTATGACTCCGGAGAACAACAGTTTCCAATCTTGATTGATCGTGGACAACAGAACCGACTTCTCGGGCAGTTATAGGAATAATTATAATCCAATTAAGTATAGCCCGTCGCCAGTCCAGATCGTAGTTAAATTCTACAAAATCGCGTTGCGGTATTGGACACACTGATGAGGATTTAATTTTATTGTTTGTCAACAAGGACAGACGCTATGCGTTGTGGTGACGAAAATACGTCACCTGATTCCTTATCAAAAATGGATAATATTCATACAACGGCTAAAAAAGTAATGTTTGCAAATATTCACGAAAGCGTGTCATTATGAATATGTTAGGCAGATAAGGGACATAATGTGCCGAATATAATTGTTGGAAAAAGGACAAGCATAATTTTCCCATAAAGCGTTTTATAAAAACTCCTCGGTTGCATGACTGCTGCCGTTAAACCTGTTAATTACATATACGAATAAAAAGAGTTGTCTAACTAGGTCTTGCCAGTGAACTAGTTCATACTTTTACGGAACTAGGTATCCACTGCCCTGCATTGTCTATCCAAATCGAACGACATATATGTATCGATTCTTTTTATTGTGCAATGTTTCGGCCGCCAAATACATTTCAAATATTCGAACAATAAATAGAACTTAAAATATAAACCCGGATTTATCGAAAACCACTGATTAAAAGAAAAAACGCTAAGACACGTCAAAAGATTTGTCAAGGAACACAACTTTTTAACCAAAGGCTGCTACACCCCCTTTCACCCTCGGCTGCCCAGGGTCATTCCCTTAGGAATTTCAAATTACAAGGGTTATCAAGTAACGGCTTGTTTGAATTTATTGATTTTTAAAAATCAGTTGATTCGTTTTTGAGAAAATTAGCAAAATCTTTATCTATCATTTGTTCACATAGACATCAAAAACACACCAAAATATCACTTTTTATTTCAATAAGTTTTCAAAATGTTGCCCGTTCGGGTTCACCAAATCTATTCTTTTATAACTTAAAACGCAAACTACCAACACAAACAGCAATTCTGAAGATTAGACGTGGCACAACCAAATAACAACCCAAATTTGTTCCCGCATTCTTTTCTCAACACAGATATCCTGAGCGAACTGTATTTATTGTTCTACCTGTTTAGTTATTTGTGGCTAAGGGAAGGAAATAATTTAATTTTATGTCAGTTATCTTTGTGACAACTTTGGAATAGTGAAAATTAATTTATTGATTCAGATTTTACTTTCAAAATGGTTTTCACACTAGCCGAAAGACTGGAAATGATTCTAGTTTATGGTGTGCAAAATCAATATGCTCGCAAACTGCCATCACTTTTAACGCCAGACATCCGGGGAAAATAGCTTATCATATGTATGTTTTGAGTCTTGTTACTAAATTAACTCAAACTGGATCTATCGCAAATAAAAAACGTGATCTTCGGAGAGTTTTGGATGAAGCCGCTCAAGTTCTAGTTTTTGGATCATTTTGGAATAAATCCTAATACTGTATTACGCAAAATTGTTGCTGCGAATGGTATTTCACTTTTAACCCCTTTAGCTTTTTTCGTTTTCAGAAAATCGAATAGGCAACTGCAGATTTCATTTGGCCCTCGTTTAGACATAACAGAACCCTTCATTGTTAGCTATGTCATGGACTGTTTAATTATACGTTGCAATTTTACTTTTATAATAAAATGTATTTACTTCTATCTGAGGGGTAACCAACACATTAGTAGCCAGCTCTTTATCCACATCTTTCAAGTTCCTGACTGCAACTTTATTGGCTAAGTGCTGATCGTATTGTTCTTGCATATTCAATTTTACATCATTGTCAGCGTCTTTGTAAGCCGTGCATAGTTGAGACTGGTCCTTCTTTGGTTTGAAGAATGCAATATTGAATTCTAAGTTCAAAATTTCCCGATACTGCCGTACAGTTTCAAACTGAGCTCCGTTGGTTCCAATATGCTTTGCACATTCTGTACATTTTCGTAATATTGAAACCTTCCTCTAAATTAATTTTGTTTGAATGTTTTCTAATGTAATAAGAAGGAACTATTGGAAACAATTTAACATGAACTCTCACACTATCCTTAAGATCTTCTGTAATTTTGTTGGGTCTTACATTATGGCTTCCCCGCATATCTTTTTCTAAAGTACCACCCAATGCAATTTTTTTAAAGCAGTTGTAACCTAGGTCTCCGATATACCCAATGTGTTTAAAAACATCGTTTTACAACTTTTTATCTTTTGATTATCTATCGAAAAATTATATGCTCGAGACGAATTGCGCCTTAAATCAGTTTTGTTAACTACCTGATTTTTTCTACTTGGTGAACACATTTAGAGACAAAATCCCATTGCCTCGTATGACCTCATGGAGCTCATTATTCTATATTAAATTACTTCGCCTACTCGATTTTCAAGTTTATTTCCCAGATTAAGTTCTTTTTTAGCTTTATAATCCTGTCACTCATTTTCTTGGCCTAAGCGTTTTTTACATACCTTGTCCCTTATTGTCATTTTTTTTGCTTTAGTTTTGGTGTGTGCTTCACCCGCTGATTCAGCATTGTCATCAGTAGGAACATAATTTGGATCGCAATCATAAAAATCGGAATGTTCTATCTCATGATAGTTGAAAGGGCATTTCTTTTACGCATAATTAATAATTTTCTCCAACACCTCTCTTGTCATGGCAGAATGATTTTCCGCTTTTTCGCAGCAGTCTGACGGTAGACGCTTTCCCAGAAGTATTGCTGTAAAAAAAAACTTCTGTAACATATTTTTTCAAATAAACGCTATTTTAGTTACAGCAACTATTTAAGACGAAATTAATTTACCTAATCAGTATAAAAATAAAAATAATTTTAATTACCAGGAGATTTTTCCGAAAGCACATAGACTGGATCATTATTATCTTCAATCATTTTAGAATGATTATCTTTTGCTTCACTACATGAAAATACTTTTTGTTATAAAGGTAAAGACGGTTCTGTAAAAAAATGAAAACAAGGATTATCAATCAATATACAATTTCTTAGTATTTCTGAAACATAAAACACCATAGTCCTTGCGAATGCAGACATAGAAAATATTAACTATTCCTATGGTGGCTGAAGGAAATTCAAACATATTACATCAATCAGAAGTGATAATAATATCATTATCATTTTTGTACTTACCAGGATCTGGTTGCTCATAAATGTTTTTGGATAACTCCAATATACGTTTTATTCTATTCATATTTCAGACATGCAACACTCTTCATCTTCACTCAAAATTCAAACTACAATTCATAACCCCAAAAAGTTGTGAGAGAATCCATAGTAACTCGAAGAACGTACAGCACAATCTATACATTTCCCAACGAAAACTGTAGTAACTCGATAAATCTTGTTCGAAGAGCCGATTATAATAAAGCAAAGAATAAATATAGTAAGTTGTTTGACAAATGAAAAAATTATAATGTGGTTTTTGGGTTGCCTACATAGCCACATGAGTTACGACAGTATTCTATAGTAAAGCTACATATCGAATAATTAACAACAAAGTAGTAACTAGATTATCATTTATCATTAAAATGAGACAAAGGAAAATGTATTCATCGGACTTTTACTATAAAGTGGACCAGTAAGTTCTTTCGATGGGATGTAGCGCTTACCTTGGGCTGGTGGACTTTCTTTGGCTAAATGAGCAAAAATTTTTACATAAGTTTCCTCATCTATATCGTCGTCAAATACCATAAATGTTGGCAGAACTTTTGTGAAGCAGAGCTATAGGCGTGTAGTCGTAAGGATCAGTCTTAGATCTCCTCTGCTAGCGAAAGATGACAAATGATTTCAGATATAAATAGCTTGTTGAGCCTAGTGCTCAATGATGACCTAGATCTCATCCCATGTAAGTAACTCCTAATTTCCATACGGCCTATATTTTCAATCCATTATCTGACCCTGTCATCTGTCAATAAGAAGGATAAAGATAAAAAGGGAGCTGCGAGGACATCAACGCAGAATCGGGTCGATGCGACCCCAATGCTCGGATCCCGAATCCCGCTACTAGGTTGATACAAAATGGATCCCGCCCGGAACCTCCGGGAGTATATATATGAAGATTTAATCGGCTTATTCTTCCGACAGATATATTGCCGATGTGTGTATGGCGGTCTGTGTGTGTCTACTCCGATCAGTGTTGCAACTCTATTGGATTTTATCCGCCTAGAATATAAATTGAAAATAAGTGCACGGATTTAATGCCACTAGAGGTCGTGTATATACTGTGTGCGATTGGTTTCTCATAAATTATGTGTGCTATCCACCTAGCAAATAAAATAGAATGGATATCAGTGCTAGCTGAGAGTTATTAGTAAAAAGAGACTTTTAATGTTAATGGATCGCAAAATAAATGAATGAATGAGACAACTAGAGTCATTCCGGCGACCTTTCCTTCTATTATGATGCTAAACTCCAAGCTCCTCCCACCTGGTGGAAGTGGAAGTTGTACCCTTGTGTTAACATCCTGGGGATCTGAAATGGACTCTCTATTTTATCTCGTGGGCTCTTCTTCTATACGAAAACGCAAGATGCTCCATCACCTTCATGAAAGTACCGTAGATTGAATTTAATTGTATCGTGCGTACTTCGAGACAAATACTTTTTGTAAAACATGTTCACAAATCACTATACAGGGTTTGTCCGGAAAGTAATAGGACTCATTTACTTCGGAGCGTACGCGCATGGACTGGAATCGGTA
Organism: Acanthoscelides obtectus; assembly: GCA_963669975.1. Classification (NCBI taxonomy): domain Eukaryota; kingdom Metazoa; phylum Arthropoda; class Insecta; order Coleoptera; family Chrysomelidae; genus Acanthoscelides; species Acanthoscelides obtectus. The sequence goes on along the minus strand of CAVLJG010000001.1, from coordinate 80,473,688 downwards.
GAGGGCGTTCCTAGCTAACGAATAAGCGGCGGGTCAGTTGTCTCCGAGCACTTGGGGTGTCAGGACAGGCATTTTCGCACAACGTGTTTCTGTGAGTAAATCTGCGACAGAGACGTTTGATATGATCAAGCAGGCTTACCCAGGTGTTGCTTTAGCAAGAAGTGGTGTGTTTCGGTGGCACCAGGTCTTTTTGGAGGGCCGGGAAGAGGTCGCTAATGAATACCGTGCTGGAAGACCTTCGACAAACACCGATAATGTGACTCGTGTGCGCAAAGTTTTGAACTCAGCCCGTCGACTAAGTATTCGTTTAATTGCCCATATGTTAAATTTACCAAAATCTGTGGTTCATGACATTGTGACACAGCATTTGAACATGCGCAACGTGTGCGCGAAGATGGTCCCAAAAGTGCTCACTGACGACCAGAAATTGCGGCGAGTGGAAGTGTGCCAAGAAAATTTGAACATGCGTGAAAGTGATCCCCAATTTTTGAATAACGTAATCACAGGTGACGAATCGTGGATCTTCGGGTATGCTCCCGAGACAAAGAGGCAATCTTCCGAGTGGTACACGACGGCGTCTCCTCGCTCAAAAAAAGGAAGAATGAGCAAATCCAAAGTGAAAACGATGCTCATTGTCTGTTTTGACATCGAAGGTATCGTCCACCATGAATTTGTTCCTCCTGGACAAACCGGCAACGCCAAGTTTTACGTGGAAGTGCTCAGGAGGCTCAAACGAAGGATCAGTCGGGTCCGACAAGACATCGCAGCCGAATGGAAGTTGCACCACGACAACGCCTCGGCTCACACCGCCTTTCTTGTGAACAGCTACCTGACCAAGGCCGGCATCCCTTACGCTTCCGCAGCCGCCCTACAGCCCAGATGTGCCCCCCGGACTTTTTTTTGATTGAGACGACAGAGGGGATCCAAGCAGCATGCACCGCGGCTCTCAAGGCTATTCCGGAGAATACCTTCCGTGATGCCTTCAATGCTTGGAAATCGCGCTGGCAGCGCTGCATCGATGCAGAAGGAGCCTATTTTGAAAGTCTTTAAAGAATTGTAACGATTGGCTCAATAAATTTTTTTAGGGTTTGTTCTATTACTTTCCGGACAAACCCTGTACGCATAATACCAGATTGCGCCATTTTCAGATTAACCATAATTATCCATTCATACATCAGCTATAGGGGAACCGTGAAACATACTTTCTATTTTATAACAAAAAACACATCTTATCTTTTCACCGCACTACGTTGGTGTAGCAAAATATTCAGGAAGTGGATAGATTATGTTAGAACCAAGGATAATAGTGGTTGTCACGTAAAATCCAATACCCCGTCTACAAAAAAGGCGGAGCTGTGGATTACCAAACGTCCATTCTCCTTTTAGAAAGGTGAGTCAAAATTTGAAACAAGAGATTGGAACTCCTCTTAAAAAGTTCATCTTCCATGTATGGCTCAATAACTGGACGTCCTGTATAATATTGAATATTCTAAAAATGTTTTGTCTTGTACCATGCACAACTATTGATAAAGGGTTTCCTTCAAAAAGTCTTAGCTTTGGGTTAATGTGCGGTCCATGCACGGTGGGGCCATCCTGTACAACTACCGTAACGAATTTATGATTTTGAGCAACAAAAAAACAAAATTTAGGACCACAATAGATTACGATAAAGAACTGACAGGGTATAGGAATAGTATATGTTTAAATAGCAAACGTTGCGAGATATCGAGGAACCGTTAGAAAATCTATCAACCATTATATACAGTGAGATAGCTAAAACTGGAGCTCAAATCAGTTACAATGGTTACAAGAGCCAGAAATAAATTGCCGAACTTTTTTTGAACCATCTTTATTTCTTCATGGTGGATTTACTAAGCCAAATTCATACAGAATTATAAAATATTGATAAGATATAACTTACAATGTAAAAAGTACCAGTAAAGAGTACCAGTCAAGAGTACCAGTAAAGGGCAGCCGCTGTGGCCGCAGTAGTAGACTCTTCGGTCTCCTGATCAGTCGCCGTGCGCTGTGTGGGTTGGAATCCCGTCCCAAGGGAAACCCATGAGAAATTTTTCTCTTGGCTAGGGACGTTGTGATTGTCCGTAGGTCGTAGACGGTCTCTGACTGTCGAATGCAGAAGTACCACCCGGCGGATCTCGTAGGCGGTACCAGATTATGTGCATGTTGCATGCACACGTGTTCCCTCGCCAGAGTCGGTGTGGCGATCCCCCTTTCCCCTGTATCCTCCTATTGCCCCACGGTACCCTATGGGTGTTTAGGCCTAGGGCCTTCGTAGTGGTTGGAGTCCAACTTCCACCCCTCTCCAGACTAGCGCATTGTCGATGTTCTTGTTATAGACGGTGTTCGCCCTCAATAAAAATTCCATCTACTTCAGAAAACATGTACTTCAAACCTTAACTAGTACAAGTTGAGAATCTATGGTTGTATCCTTTTGATAATCAAACAAGGTAAGCAACTGTGAGTTAAGGTACTCTAACAGCGACACGGGTACTTGTTCTTGACACTTATTCTGCAACATCCCTGTTTGCATTCCTGATTTCTGGCACATGAGCCGGCGCGTGGCATGCAACACGTTTCTAAGGAGCGATTTTGTTGCAATGGAAACGTTCGAGCTTCATGGATTCAAAGAATAGCGAAGTGGACAAGTGCCTTAGCTAGTAAGTTAGCTTTCGGCCAATCATGAACAGGTCATACGAATGAAAGCTGCAGGGTTTGTCCGGAAAGTAATAGGACTCATTTTCTTTCGCCATGACTGTACTTCGGAGCGTGCGCGCACCGACTGGACTCAGTAGAGGGCGTTCCTAGCTAACGAATGAGCGGCTGGTTAGTTGTCTCCGGGAACTTGGAGAGTCAGGACAGGCATTTCCGCGCGACATGTTTTTGTGAGTGGTGCAAGCCCAAAATGCAGCATCCGTTAGAGCAGAGGTACGCGATTAAATTATGTGTAAATCTGCGACAGAGACGTTTGATATGATCAGGCTTACCCAGGTGTTGCTTTAGCAAGAAGTGGTGTGTTTCGGTGGCACCAGGCGTTTTTGGAGGGCCGGGAAGAGGTCGCTGATAAAGACCGTGCTGGAAGACCGTCGACTTCGACAAACACCGATAATGTGACTCATGTGCGCAAAGTTTTGAACTCAGACCGTCGACTAAGTATTCGTTTAATTGCCTAGATGTTAAATTTATCAAAATCTGTGGTTCATGACATTGTGACACAGCATTTGAACATGCGCAAGATGTGCGCGAAGATGGTCCCAAAAGTGCTCACTGACGACCAGAAATTGCGGCGAGTGGAAGTGTGCCAAGAAAATTTGAACATGTGTGAAGGTGACCCCCAATTTTTGAATAACGTAATCACAGGTGACGAGTCGTGGATCTTTGAGTATGATCCCGAGACAAAGAGGCAATCTTCCGAGTGGCACACGACGGCGTCTCCTCGCCCAAAAAAGGGATGAATGAGCAAATCCAAAGTGAAAACGATGCTCATTGTCTTTTTTGACATCAAAGGCATCGTCCACCATGAATTTGTTCCTCATGGACAAACCGTCAACGCCAAGTTTTACGTGGAAGTGTTCAGGAGACTCAAACGAAGGGTCAGTCGGGTCCGACAAGACATCGCAGCCGATTGGAAGTTGCACTACGACAGCGCTCCGGGTCACACCAGCTTTCTTGTGAACAGCTACCTGACCAAGGCCGGCATCCCAACGCTTCCGCAGCCGCCCTACAGCCCAGATGTGGCCCCCCGGACTTTTTTTTTGTTTCCTCGCCTGAAAAGGCCGATGAAAGGCAAGCATTTTGAGACGACAGAGGAGATCCAAGCAGCATGCACCGCGGCTCTCAAGGCTATTCCGGAGATGCCTTCCGTGACGCCTTCAATGCTTGGAAATCGCGCAGGCAGCGCTGTATCGACGCAGAAGGAGCCTATTTTGAAAGTTTTTAAAGAATTGTAACGATTGGCTCAATAATTTTTTTAAGTCGTCTCAGTCCTATTACTTTCCGGACAAACCCTGTATATTACTAGTTTGGTACTGCATCAGAATCGGTGGCATCTAGCGCCCACAGTGGTGACCCTGCTGACAATGCGAACTGACATACCGTTCCAACAGACATCTTGCTGCTTTCACTTTCGCAGTGGTCGATTCTGGTAAGAGATGGCACATTGTGCTGTCTTGTTTCGGAACTCCCATAACACTGAGATATAAATGACAACTTGTTCGTTTTAAGGAGTATCATCGGTGAGAATAAACCATTACCAGCAAATATCACACACTGGTCATCTAATAAAAAATAAACTTTACACACACATATATAATTTAAAATTAGCTGCAGCAATATACCCCGAAAATGATGTTCAAGTAGCACAATATCTGTTGATTTCCCTTCATCGACGTCTTAGATTGAATAGTAGGCTTATTGTTTAATACCCACCTGAACAAGGGGCTTAATATCCAATGACCGGGTATAAGAGGCTTTCGATCAGATCTCTGCTGCTTGGTTCAGCCTTTAATGTAATAAGAGAAGTGTTTGTAATCGTCTGGCATTTTTAAACAGTTGTGAGGTGAGATTCTAACAGCTTTTTTAATGACTTATCTGCAACCCCTCAACGTAACTGAGATATTTCACCAAATGCAAAATGAGAAACAAAACGATATTTCCATCAGTTATGCTTTAGAATCATCTGCAGCACTCGTGTTCGAGCATACAACTGCGGAGAATTATTCTCGGACTTCTTTTGAAGTTTTGAAATTTGAGAAAAAAATCTGTAAAAGAAAACTGTAGTTGCAAAAATACGTCCAAGATATCTCCAAATTAAAACTCTTAGTTCGTAAATTTATATGAATAGTGCCAGCATTCCCTCCGTCTTGTAGCAAGCGGAGTTTCCCACCGTTACAAACTCTGTTCTGCTCCAGCGTGATCTTGACATTGTTCGTCAATGATCATACAATTAGCTTCTACCCTTGGACCCACCACAGTGTTGTGACTTACACCCCAGGAAAACCAATCCACGGGTTGAATAGAACATCTCTGATCGCACAATCGTAGCTTTCTCTGGTCACCTTGATTTTGGCGTTGTAGTCAACGACCACAGTCAAGAATCTTCTATACGTGTTGGAGAGTTCTTTCAAAGTATGCTACGTCAAATCCTGCGCCTTCATTTAAAGGCATTTGTGAGGCCAGTTCTAGAATGTGCTGGCACTGTATGTCAAACTGCGCTTGTCGGCGACAGAAATCTCGTTGAATCAGCACAGTGTAGGAACTGAAACCCCATTTGGAGCTCGCAGAGCCAGTCGTGAAGATCGCCTCGAGTTATTCGACTTGACCACATTCTCCAAGCGAAGAATTCGCATAGCTGCTTTTAGGGTCAATTTCACTAACATTGCAATCTAAGGGGATCTTTGATCAATTAGGGAACAGCTTATTGAAGTGCAATGTGACGGAATCTGTCAAATCTCTCCTAATATCAGTAATTTATATTGAAATATTAAACAAAATCGTAAAAAAAACTATTTTTTATAAATAATCGTACATTCTAGATGTAATATCATGTCTTTGAGCCTTAGAATTAGGGTAACTTTCATAGAATTGCAAATTTCGTGAAATACGGGAAGTTATTTGAATGTACCAACGAAAATTCAAGAAATAATAAGTCGATTTTTTAGCTACTATATTTAGTAGGATTTTTACACAGTTTTTGATGACTGTCCATGCATGACAATCTAGTTTCCGTGCAATCTCATGCTGATAAACCGCACCTCCGGTATAGAGGATCAATGTGATGCTTTCGTTTGTTCGTCCAAAGATAAGAGACCAAGCCTATACAGTGCTGATGAGTAGCGAAGAAACACGAAACAGCTGTTCATGGTTGGCTGTCTTCTTTTCTTGGTCGGGCAGACGAATGCATCTTAATTTATTTCGAGCAATCTAGTTTTGTCTCGATATCGCGTACAGGGTGTTGTAATAATACGTACCTGTAGAAATGTACGGATTTTTTTTCATTTTGTAAAAAAGCATATAAAACGTTTTCCAACTGTTTCATCATCTGTTGTTACATAAAAAAACAATTTATTACCAATTTATAATCTAGAAATCCACACCAAATGTATGCAAACAGCACATTCTGCATTTCTGGATCCTAAAACATCGATATTTGTAAAAGTATCCGCATCCACCTACTATTCACCGTGTAGATATTATGTCAGAATCAAAAATATCTATTTACAAAAATATTTGCAAAACTTGTTATCTTTCCTTTGTATTTGACTTGGAAGACGTCTGGAATCTTAATTGCTTTTTAAGTTTTCTGCACTGTTGCCGAACCGAAAAAAAATTGAGTCAGACAGTAAATAGTGTCGATGAATTCGGTATACTGAAAAATGCCGTCCCAGGATTATTCGTGGATCAAGGACATTTGACTCATGCAACGTTGTCTATGAAAAGAATTATTATTGTATTGAGAGCGCACACAACATGTTTTTTGAGGGCGCAGTTCTATATTACAGTTTTACAATTTGCATCCATTCTGGAAACTCCTTTTTCGATTCTTGCTTATAGAATTGTGAATATTTTCCTGTTTTACCCCTGAACTCATAAACCCAACTCACAGTTTAATTAAATATTTGTTTTTGAAACATAATCAATACAGGGCAAGCGGATTAAGGGATAGGTAGGATTTGCGTTCGTAATCATAGGAAACCCAAACCTACGCCTCTCGTGTGCCCGACTGCCTGAGTGTAATGCATAATTATGTATGACTGATATTGGGCCTTTTTGGCAAGTATGGAAAAATTTAAATTCTTTTGAAGAAAATAACGTTAAATATTTTTATTTCGGTAAAAATACCGAAAAATCCGGTTCAAGTCCATTCATAGACAATCTGAAACTCGCAATATGAATCTATATTCTATATTCTATACATATCCATTGATATTCATAGATATTCCATTTGAAGCTTCTATTTTTCATTTGATTTCAGCAAAATGTAAAATAGTTAAGGCAACACCGCACACCGAATCCCATTTGACAAGAACGACAAGCTGTCAAGATGTATAGTCCGCGGTACCGACGCAGCCATTTGGAGTTAACTTTAAAATTTTCATTTGTATTTTTTCAAGTGTTGTGCAACGATTCTGGAAAAAAATCCACTTCGTATAGTCTTATAAAGCATAGTAGAGTATATTTCAACAGTTGGCCGAGAGTTGACAAATCCCACAGAACTATAATTATGTCACTTTTCGATATAGGGAGTTTTGAAATATCAGGAGACAATCAGCTGTTATTCTACATAATGGATACTAGTGAAAAATACCGTATTTATTGTTTGAATTTAAATAGTTTCTAATATAACTTGAAGAATGTGTACTCCGTAAAAAAAGAAAATTACTGCAAGTTCTAGTTTTTTTACAGGTTTTAGGTTTGCTGGTAGCTTTACGACATACATTTGGGTATTTCTCAATCGCTGTAAATATAGTGTGAATGATTGGTCAATGACTGAACATCGAAAAATATTCAACTTTAGATATGCGAATATCAATCTTAGGTTCCATAGTGGTACTGATGAATGGCAGGTAAATAAATGAATGTTTGGAAACGAGTAATATTTACGAAACCTTTGGTAGTCCTTGTCATCAAGTAGGTGTTTATTAGCTATTTGCAAGAGGTTTATAGGAAAAAGCACACGGTAGGTGATATTAAACCAGTAAAGTCGTGTATCAATAATTGAAGAAGATAATAATAAACAATCAACAATAGTGAAACATATAAATTTTATTAAAAAATCAAGCACTTGTTTAAATTCTGACTGAATTATATGCAATTTCTTAATAATCAATACGCTGGTGATGCTTCAACGACAAGCTGTCATCTCATACTTTGACAATGTTTTGTTTTCAATATTTCACAGCTATTGACTACTAAAATTTGTTGAATGGGCCTTAAAGCTTGATCGCTATATTTAACAGACTGTTACCCTATAGGTGGAAAATAACCTCTTGTTGATTTGACAATACTGGTGAAATCCGCTCTTAGTATACTTTATGACTTGACCTGCACCAACCTGACAGCAATCTCCGCGGTCACAGCTTTAAACTGCAAAAGGAGCCGTTTAGAACGACAGTCAGGCGGTGGTTTCTCTCCAATCGCATATCCAACACTTGGAATAGTTTAACAGAAAGTGGGGTTAGACTATAGCTTCAAAGTGTATTACAATATGTGGAACACTGAACAAACTTTTTAGTTATGAGCTTTTTATTTTTATAGTAATGTATGTTACGCTACTTATCGCTAGACTGCGTTTTCCTTTTGCATATGAGTATTGAACTCTGCTCATCTCTATTTTGTAATAATAATAGTGCAAATATTCCTTGATTGTCTAGCCACTAAATGGAACCACATATACATAGGTAGTGCCATCCCACCAAAGCATTATCAAAAAGAATGTCCTACCCTCAGTCAGTCCCATCAGCGACGTAAAAGTTTACAGCAGCCTGTATCTTGGTGATGAGACATTTTAGAATTCATGCATATAGGAACCATTTATGTTATCTTCAGATAAATTTCTAGCTCTAGGAGTAAATTTTACCGTTGTTTTTAGATATTACGCTTATATAAAAATTGAAAAGCTAAGCTAGGACTGACGCTGAGCGACGTGTAAGACCATAATATATCACTTTGTAGCCGTGCGCAGATAAGTTTCTCCACAGGCAATTCAGGAAAGCTGAAACTGTACAAACCGCGAAATGTTTATTGCTCCCCAATCGAGATCTTAATAGCTCCATTGTTTAACAGCCGCTTTAGTGAGGAGCTACAGCTATATAGAAAGCTTCTCACCCATCCTAGTGAAACGAGGGAGAACTATATAAAAACAAACACTAGACATTAGAGAATGTAATCTTTGTCTACACTCTTATATTTTCTCTCATGCACATGCTGTTAGATTCGGCTAGAAGCATAGAGGTCGTACCATAATTTTGCTGGTAAGGTTGCGCTTTGTTAATGACAAGCGACATTCTCGTCTGATACTCATTTGGACTACGGCACGGGTATTACGTATCTTAAAAGGTGACTTTATCTCAATTTTTTTGACACTGTATTGGTTTTTTCTGACATTATACAGGGTGACTTTGAAGTTGAGTCATTAATTTTCAGATAATGTTTGTAGAAGGAAGATAAACCAAAATATGTGTGTAAAAATAAAAAAAAAATTAAAAATTTTTTTTTACCTTGTTTTATAAAGTATCCTCCCGACAAGTATTTCAGTGCGGACCTGTATTTGATCGTGAGGTCTTGGAGCACCGGCATGCAGTCCCCTGTGTGGTCTTAAGTCACCTGATTCACGAGCCCGTTGTACTACATTAACAAAGGCACGAGGGGTTGGTTGCACTCGATTGGGAAACCGATCCGCATAAACATGTGCCATTTTTTATTTCGTTTGAGCCACGCAGCAGACGCCACTATTCACTGACACTGACTGTATACAAATGAATAAAATGATTGTAAAGACATCGTTCCAAATTCTTTCGCTTTTTTGTTTCCGATGCCATGAACCGATACGGCGGATTATATCCGTTGTCGCCAAACACGAGCACATAATATTATTATTGAGACAGGGCGGTACTCAAACTTCCAAAGGGCTATAACTTTGTTACTTTAATTTTACCAGAAAAATGGTAAAAGAAAAAACATTTCTTTTGATCAGATCTACTCACTGTTAAAATAAATGACTCAACTTCTAAGTCACCCTGTATAGGTTTTTCTACGACATGTTGGCTTGGTACTAGCTGACGGACACTTTTGAACTCATTTCGTAGTTGCACGCGTTGCCTAGACGTCATGATGCTTCAGTTACCAATGTTTGGCTCTGATGTGATGTGAGCTCTGCTCCAGAGATGGCATTACTGAAGGTCTAAGTTGTAAGTTGTATACTATAACTAGAAGGAAACGGCAATGCATAGGTGCATGGTTATTACATTTTTATTTCCAGTCATTTAAATTTTATAGAAATTTATTTTGCGATCTCAATAGAAAATACAAATTAGCGCCTAGGTGTGAGGCATTGCAAAAATATTTGATGTGTGATACGTCATTACTATTTTTTCTGTGATGTGGCTTAATTACGCAACGCGTCCGTTGTGGCGATTTCTCGTAGTACTGCTAAAGAACACCATATTCAGTAATAATTTTCTCACACAACATATATAACTGATTTTATACACATTGAGATCGGTACACATAATCATCCAGATGTGATCTTGCTATGCTTTGACATCTTCTCAGACATGGAAACTACAGACTACTCGGCTTCACAAAACATATGCAACCAACAATGCGTGTAGCTGAGTCATTCCTCCATAGATGGACGTTGACAACGATCCCAGTGAGCAAACGTGTAATGATTGTTTGCACCCTAAAGACTGGCTAGTCTGCTAGATGACATTTTATAGGTTTTTCATGAGGTTTGATAGGTTGTTTACATAATACCCATGCGGTATCCTACAGACAACTTATGAAGGAGAAATATGGCAACAAGGTTAAGTTCTCATGTATTAAAAATGGTATAAAGTAGGTTGGCGTCATTTCATTAAATATTATGTTCGGCTCAAGTTAGTCCCTTCGGGCTAGCCACAAATATGTTTAACAAAACAATTAAATTTTGCAGTTAACTGAACAGGCCTATTTACAATTACGAATAGTGCATACTTCACAGTCCCTACACATTTGATAACGTAAACGCTAGTTTCTTTCCTGTCTTAAGTATCGTGCATCTGGCTACACTGCTGGACCACTCTAGTCGTACGCATCATAAGCGCCAACCACGATACTGTAACATACCTGCCGGCGATGCTGTCAGCCCCAAGCCAGGGTTTGTCGTATGAATGACGCAGTTGCGTCGCATCGCCTGTAGATATTTCCATAAGTTATAAGGGAAAATCTTTGATGTATTCAATATGTACTGATAGGTGCGTAAATTACTTGGACTGGAGGCGTATCAACATACTGCCGCCTACAAAATGAAGTATACCTTCCTCATCCCCACAACTCCCAACCCCTGATCTTTAAATAATACAAAATTTCTTCTGAAAATGATCATGAGCCTCTGAAATGTCAAAAAACTGAAGTTTGAAGGGTATTTACTTTATTCGTGTACTCTGCCGCCACTGAACCGATTTGAAAGAACTACAAATGCCTTTCGTCCTTGCATCGTGGTAACCTTGTGCGAAAATTTCATCCAAATCCGAGCAGTAAAGCTATAGGCGGTCCAAAGATTAGCTTACAAACCGACAGACCGACATAAATGAGTGACATGTATGTACATGTCATAGAACATCCCAAAAACCTAATATCTGATTTTGGATTTATTTGCGATTATATTACTTCCTTCAGAATACTGAACAGCAAACAGTTAAATCACAATTACCTCAAATAACAAGAAATATATGTCTCAATATGCTAAATATAAACTGAGATCAGACTCTAAGGTGCTGGAATAACAAGACCAAAAGAGGGGTAACAGTATCCTAACTATTTCCATAAATTCGACATAAATTATGTGGCACTCCTTGCAAATCCCTGCTCCTCCCCATGGCTATCTCGATGACATTTGGACGGTTTTTTGCAGAAACGAATCAATCCACTAAATATGAAAAATCTAGATTTTAGGAAAATAAGCTATTACAAGCAATACCATTTACTGTAAAAAAGATCCATACACATATTTAAAGCCTTTAATATGCCAATAATTAAAAACGTGTTTGGTATGAAATTAATTTGTTATCAATGTCAAAACTTTAAAGCCTAATTGCTCAATAATTGTTTTTCTGGGCTGGTCCTTTCTGCAAAAACTCCTCCAATTTATCTCAACGTCTGTTCATTTTAGCTGTCACTACAAACTGTAATCCCGAATAAATTAAACTTGGTTTTAGTTTCTCATATCTTGGTTTTCAGAATGCGATAAAGCGACTACTCAACATTAGTAAAGTTATGGGTCAGCATTCAAACTAACAGTAGATTATCAGGAGTACACTTGCCGGGCGTCACTGCAAAATACGTAGTATGCGTACTATTTCTCTTTCCTACCTTCTTCAGATCTCACTTAGGGGCTTCTGGAGAATCTAACACTTCGTGCAGGAAAAGGCCGACAGGACAGTAGTGTCGAGCATTTCTGCCTAATAGTGTCTGTAAAAACCTTTCCTTCATTATTAATTAAAAAGCTTTTTCTCTAAAAGAACCCTCTTCATGTAGCTGTCAAATAAACCATGTCCTGTGAACGGTGCAGTACAGTAATCTATCCGCACTGCTTTATTGTCAATCCATACCTTATTATCTGGAATCAGCCTTCTGATCCATGTTTGATGACAGTTATGTCCTATGTTTTTCTACCGAGCACCCGAAATTAGGAATCTATCTGTAGTGGAAAATGCTCTTAAAGTGGATTTACACGGGCAATCAGCATTGCTCAATTGTGAGCAATAGTGGTCCATTGTGCGTGAACACAATATCAAGAAATTTTGGGCAACGTCAACAAGCCAAAACTGTTCTACAACAACAATATTGAGCGATATGGAGCAACTTCAAGGAATTAGCCAATACATGCAAACAAGACCAAATTAGTTGAATACCCATCGCTCGCTATCGACAAGGTGTCTCCTGCAGCGGCGGCATGTAGCGCTTTGATTATATTGAGTCGAAAGCAACAAAAAGCATTCCATAGTAATCTGCTTGATTGTAACTTTTTTATTAAAATAGAATACTTACTTCTGATTGTGTTTCCGTTTCTTGTCTTGAATCAGCTTCATCTGCGCCTTTTAAAAAAATAATACTTTTGGAATCTAACCAATTGCTATCTTGAAAAGCGCCATTGCCGCTCTTTTTCTTCTTCTCTAATTTGTTTACTTCACTGTTGAAGTATGTGCGTACATTTTTAATTTTTTTACTGCTTCGTCATGAGATATTTCGAACTGCATGCCTGTAGAAGTCCATTCATCTCTTTTAAGCAAGCGATCTTCAAAATCAGGACTCTTGTTATCCCACAAACAAGCACGCAAGTGAACTGCATCAATAAGGTTAATAATCTTTTAATTTTTCCACGAAGACGTGTTTAATCAACCACGTGCAGTTACGCATTACGCAATTCCCAACAGACAGAGCGCTGGCGCCACTGTATTCTGCCTACGTTCTCGCTCTCCCTCCGGAAGCGAGACGTAGTACCGCAGAATAAATACGTGCAAGTGAGACAGAAAAAGGAAATTGACTTAAATTTCCATGTCCAGTGCTGGCGACATTGAGCAATAAGGAATAGATGGAGCAATTAACAAACAATGTTGCCGAAACAATTTCCGCATTTTATTGAAATTGTTACAGATTGGCCCATCAATTGCTCTACATTGATCCATATGTGTTGCCGAGCAATAATTGCTCAAAAAATTGCCCGTGTAAGCGCACCTAGAGATTTGGCTGCATAATGTAAGCAATGCCTTTGATAAATTGATCCAAAAGAATCACTCTGATATCTTGAAATTTGAGAAAGTTATGTCATTTTCAATGAGGTACACCGTAGCTCGTTGTGCTCATGCGTTCATATTTGGGCGTGACATCACATTACATGCTTTGGCGTCGTGTGTTCACTTGACGCTAGAACTCGATTTGAAGATACATAATAATCCTAGGTATCCACATGGATGGGCGTGATGTCACTAGGTGCAGAGTATCGAAAACACATGGTTTCATGGTCTTGAAGTATAGGACAGACTATAAGGAATAAACTTGTAGAAAGTCTATTCATTTGAATAGGCGAACACGGTATGTCCTTTCCCTTTTGCGTCCTTCCACTCTTCATTATGTTACCCACACACCAATAGATTCTTCCATACACATTGATTCTCGTTTTTAAACCCAATCAATTGCCGCTCAGCATATTAACAATGACCCAACAATTCCGCGCCACGTTGACGCACGTCCGACGTCATCTGAACCATGCCTTACTGTTTGTATCTTGGCATCGAATGATGAGCTGTTTAAATGCAGTAATCACAATGGGGGTGGTTTTGTGTAATCTGCTTTCAAAATTTCACACTTCGTTATTTCGATTATTGTTCATATTTATAAATAATCCCGCTTGATTATTGAAAGGACCATACTGTGTAAAACCTCATATATAAGTTCTCACTGAATTTTCAAATCGGCGTTTGAAATAGATAGTAGGCAAAAGGAATTATTATTGCCTTTTACTCATTTTGAATGTAATTAGGCATTGACATCAACTGTCCAACTGTCTTGTAGGTTGTACTATATGTACTTGACAAAAGTGCGTCAGAATCGTAGCCGGTATGTGTAATTGATACCTTACAAATACAGAAACATACAAACAATTAGCGTAAGCTCGCGGCCATGGAAGTAGTGTAAAATATATATCACTCGTTTTACGTTTAGACGTTTGTACTAGCCTTCTGAGTCGTTTCCTAGCCTCCATGTTTCAATTCATTTCTGACTTACGAAGTCAAATTACTCTTCGTTGATGCTCTCTTCGTTCTATGCATGCTTTTCTGGCTTCTGCGATGTTCTGCGTCCACCAGTAGAGACTTCTATGGCGACGGCTCTGTCTTCTTGGCATTGTGATATCAAAAACCTTAGTTAACAACTTCATAAGCTCCTTTGCTGTTGTTCCAGTGTTCTCCTTCGCGTGGAGATGTAGCTCATTCCGGAACCCAGTGACGTTCAGATGTTTCATGTTCCATCCTCGTCTGAGGTACGGCCTCCACAGTATCCGCCATTACAACCATCTTGAACACAATGTAGCTATGGCAACTCAGGCTCTCCAAGTCTAATACTCTACAGTCTCGTATGTTAGTGGAGACATCCTCAGTAGCTAGAGAGATTTGCCTCGGAGAAAGAAATGTAATATTCGAACCAATGCAATAGTTATTTTAACAATGACCATTCAGTAAACAATAGATTAGTATCACAGGCGTAATCAGGATCACAATGAATAACACGCGCAGTATCGCACAGGCTGTTCAAATCAAAACAAATCTAAATTAACACGACCACGCCAGGAAAACAAACGTCGAATATGCATGATAGAAAAGCCCTATTTCTATACCCTTGCCTATTTCGGTCGGACTCATGTCAAATTCCATTTATCCATTTCGGCTGTAGTCCGTGAAACAGATATTTCAAAGTCATTCTCTCATACCTATGTATGTGCTATTCCAGACTACAATCTACCTCGGTCCCAAATTGCATCTACATCCGTTCAACTATTTTGGCATAATTAAGTAACATTATGATTTATAATATTAGTAGGGACGCTTGGTTTTGTCGTTTTCGTCTGTGGGCATAAGGAACTTTTATCGCTCACTCCTCATAAAAATATGTTTAGCTCCAACGTACTTGCTCCTATATGTCGGTCAACATTTTTCTAGTTACGAAATCTTTGAAATCATAAACAAAACGATTCCGAAACGGTCCTAGTGTAACCGGAATATTTGTTAGTTAATATATATAATGCTACTTTTGGCGTCAGTATTTATTATGCATCTATAGTATCCCTGTGCCCCTATTCTTGACTTTATCAGAAAATCACACTCCCTTCTCTTTTTCTACTCTCCCGGTTTTCTATCGATTCGAAAATACTGTATTCTTAAAGGACTCGATAGAAAGGAGAAAGGAAATCAAGACATATGATTGCCAGATTTGAGTAAACGTGTTGAAGATATCCTCCTTATAATTTTATCTATGAAGCCAAAAACATTAAAAAAGCACATTTCAAATGAGCAAAAGGTCAAAATAGCTGAATTTCTCCGAGAACACCCCAAAATTCACCAGGGAAAATTTAATCATGGATTAAAGGATACTGCTTTAGAGTCACTAAGATGTAGTATCATCTACTCTTGTCTTTGTTGTGATCGAAAGTGCAGAAACTCGTTGGGGTGGTTGTATGAATGGAGTCAATATCTCCAGCAATTCCTGCACCAAATCTTTGGTCCACCTAAACATCTGTATCAATTTTCGATCCAAAATTATGAAAGGATCTCGGTGCCCAAGAATATCTCTCCCAATCTCCCATTCCTCAACTGCCTCCTCTACATCCTCGTTAATAATATCGTTCCAATACATCAATTGATTAAAATTAACCATTTTTGCAATATGTTTAGCAGGAACGACAATAAGAACGCCAAACCCGTCAATTTCTCGAGTATATAGCGCTATTTTCTACCAAATTTTTCCAGTTCCCCTTGGACGGTACCAAGAGAAATCGGGACTCCCTAAATTGAATTCATTTCTATCACTTTTCGGTAGAATTGATTTCAAGAAGACTGCATTTCTTGGCTTTTGCCATTTCTCTCACAATTTCTACTCCCTCAAACTCAAGAATAGAGGCCCTGGTTGGTGAAGCACCTTACAACTAACTGGTGAGAAAATAGGCTACAGACAGTAATACTTGTGTTTATGGAACGTAAAACTGTTATTATCTACTTTTTACATTATTTTTTATTTCCATTCATAGGTGTATACAAATCAGCGCCAGATGTGAGGCATTGCGAAAAATATTTATGTGTATTTTTCTGTGATGTGATACAACGCGGGCGCGGTGGAGATTTCCCGTAAAGCTTCTCATAGTCTTTAAAAACGCAAAAAACACGAAAAATTCTAATTCTCTTCAGAAAAGAACTACACAAATAACCCGCCTGGTAAAATTAATATACTTCACGGGCAGCATGTTCAGTAATAAGGTTCACACATAGCAAATATCACTTTGTAGGGACAGCGGCGACAATCGAGACTTAATTCCGCCCACCTGCCATTAAGAGGCAAAACTGGCTTTGTTTACTATAAGAGACGTGTAATTAGACGGTATAATTTTGTGTTTTTTATTTAGTCACTGAAGATATTTTAATGTATTTTCATTCTAATCTAGCTGGTGTTAGTGTATTTGATTCAATACAAGTTTTTGCCTGAGATCGACCATTTTTATGGAATTAATTGATATTTCCCACACGTTCAGTTACAGACCTTGGATTGAATTTTGTGTTTAATGAGGATATTTTAATGTATTTTCATCAAATCCGGATGCTAGCAGTGTATTTAATTCCGTTATAATATGGGTTTTTGCTTGCGATCTATCATTTTGATGGAATTAATACGTTAATATTTCCCATACTTTCAACTACAGATCTTGTTTGCAATTTAATTGTTTTTAAACGAAAGATTAAGGTTAGTATAATAATATAAATAAACAATGTTTATAAGGAGAAAAGCGAAATGAGTTTTAGCATTTAGAGAGCCTTATGTTCGAGATGTTACTTGTAAAGGAAGCAAAATCTGTTATTTGCATTGAACCTACATATTTATTGTTAGATCTATATCTATCACTTTATCAGTTTAATTTTGGAAATGAAATTCATTCTTTGTATATAATAAATCAATGTTAATGTAAATATGGATTCATTTGTGAAGACTTCTTACATTTTCCTCAATTTTCAGAGGTTTAAATGACTTAGCATGACCCTTAATATAAGTTAAAAAAAAACTGAAATCGACAGAAGAACTCGGGAATATTCTATTTTAAAATACGTTTATCATAGAAATACTAAAAATTTTATTTTTTGGTTTTTCTTCTTCATATGTATTTTTATTACAGATTTTTGCTGTTGCATTGAGAAGAGAACAAATGCCATACAGTAATAGTGTTTCTTACTGATGTTTCAAGTACCGAAGTTCTGGACAATATTATATAATACGACATTAAAAAAGATGCCTCTGGAATAAAACCAGTAGATAATTTTTCTTGAAAAATAAAGACAAAGGCAAATGGGAAACACTATTGCAATAATCTGCATACTTGGAAATTCATTTCAGAACAAAAACTACGTCTAACAAAATAAACCTTTAGTAGTTATAATACAACTTTTATCTTAACCTTATCTACTAACAATTTTTTGGTCAACATTATGACAAGTTATTTCTTTATCTACTATTTCTTTCACAAGACAAAAGAACCTTTCAAATTGATAGTCTCAGAACAAACAATGTCAAAGTATTTTCTAAACATGCTTTCCATATCACATAATTGTTTCATCACTTGAGTTTTCCTGAAAAGAACTACCTATAACACTGTCTGATGTATTAAAGGATATGTGGGATTTAGACATATCAGCATCATTTGCTCGACTTTAAGAGGAGTCAAGACAGTGCGATTTACTAGGAACTGCCCTATTTACCCTTTTTGTAGGTGTAGGATCAACAATTTCTTGTTCGTTATCCACAACAAGAGGTGAGACACAAATAAGGTGAGGAACTTCTCTTTGTATCGGGGGCTTTCTCTTAGGTTTGGCTTTTAGAGAAAATTGTTGGAATATCATTATTCTTCGATTTCCTATCTTATCACACTTTTTCTCATATTTCTGGAGCAAAGTGAATCTAAAATAAAATCATCAAAAATTTGAGAAACAATGTACGTAGTGATTCTCATTTAATAACTTTCATCAATTAAGTAGTATATTAATAATAATAATAATAATCAATGGGCTTGATTTTGTATCTAAGTAAAAGTACTAAAAAGGCGAGGTGTCGCTAAGATCAGCGTTTTTCAACTTAACCTTTGAAAGAACAAAAAAATATATAATAAAACATTTCACCAATAAAAATGTATCCATAATGCTCAATAATTGCTAATAATTAACAGCACAAAAATTACAAGAATAGTCCATATTTCTTGCATTTTGTATTCATCGACTTGTAGTTTTAGTTTAAGCCTGTTTTTAAAATTAAATAATGTATAGTTTTGGAATGTAACAGGCAGATCATTGTACAATTTAATAGCGTTGTAGCTTAATGATTTTTTGTAGACAGCCTTGGAATGTAAGGGTATCACTACCATATTTCTATTCCTTGTATTCAGTTGATTTATGTCACTACATTGTGCTAACTTATTATGCAAATATTGTAGTTGTTTGGTAGCTAAGACCTTATGAGTGAGTGTCAATAAGTGAAGTTTTTGCATGCCTTTAATCTGCAGAATACCAAGTTCCTTAAATTTATAAGAAATATGATCAAACTTTCGTATTCCGCAAGAAAATCTGACGCTCGAATTCTGAATACGCTGTAATTTGCTTGGTTCACTATATGATAGAGCGGGGCCATATATACTGTCACAATAACGGATCTTTGATATAATTAATGTTTGACACAGTTTCAGCTTTACTGAAGTAGATATTATTTGCCTATGTGGATGAAACTGCTTCAAAATGGAGAATGATGCCCAGGTTTTTACACGCATTCATTATAGATTTTAAGCTTAATTTCCGTTTCGATCAATGCTCTTTTGTTTTTTGATCCGAAAATCATAACTTCTGATTTAGATGGATTAATTTTTAGGTTATGCGAGCACGAGACGTCTACTAACCTTGTTAAGTCTTCGTTGAGCAATGCTTCTGCTATTTTAAAATCTTTGTGTTGAAAACTAGAATAAATTTGAGTATCATCGGCATAGTGATGAATTGTGCAATTATGGACATATTGGTGAAAATCCGATATATATAGAGACAAAAAAGTAAAGGCCCCAATATGGAACCTTGAGGAACACCAAACGTTATTGCAATTGACTGTGAGATTTTCGAAGCTGTTAGGACCTTTTGATTCCTATTTGAAAAATAGCAGCTCATCAAATTGACTGCAGCGTCAGTAAAACCATAGTACGACAGCTTAAGTAGCAGAATTTTAGGGTCTATCATATCGAAAGCTTTTAGTAATCCAGCAGAACTAAACAAGTGATATTTCCTTGATCAAGGCCTCTCATAACATCATCAGTGACATTGGCCAGCGCAGTTGTGGTACTATGGTTTTCCCTGAATCCAGACTGCATTGATGGAACTATTTCATTACTGAAAATATATTGAGATATTTGTATCTTCATTTCTCGTTCCAAAAGCTTCGAAAATGCGGGAAGTAAGCTGACTGGTCTAAGTTGCGCTACAGACGTGGGAATCGCTACTTTAGGAATAGGTATGACGATAGCCTGCTTCCAAGCATCAGGGAAACAGGATGTTCATATATTGCGTGATTGATGATAAATGTAATATGGTCTAAGAGTAAAGTGAAAATGTATTTTATCATAATGAGTGAGAGCCCTTACAGCATTAGTTTTAATAAATGAGAAACTCTTCACAACAAATTCTTTGGCGACCTTTTGGAAACAGAATGACTTGGGAAACTTATTGTTTTGATATTTGTTCAGTAGTTCTAATTGCTTTTGTGTCTTGGTTATGATCGGAATATTTGAGAAATGTGGATTTATTTCATCTGCGTCATCGAAGCTATCTGGAAGAGTATTTATAGAGGACTTAATTATATTAAGTTCCCTAAGCGAACTGGATATTGCTTTACTGTTCCTCCAAGATAGGATATATGCCATATAAACCTTTTTCCCTCTCCGAAGAGCAGCAGCAGCATAATTACGGAGGTCTTTATAATAGTTCCAATGGGAAGTTGACTTACTTCTTTAAACCTTAGATAAGCTTTATCTC
Source organism: Acanthoscelides obtectus (assembly GCA_963669975.1). Lineage (NCBI taxonomy): Eukaryota > Metazoa > Arthropoda > Insecta > Coleoptera > Chrysomelidae > Acanthoscelides > Acanthoscelides obtectus. The sequence goes on along the minus strand of CAVLJG010000001.1, from coordinate 80,453,151 downwards.
TGGCTTTATTGATCATTTAAATATTGTGAGGCAAGGAGCTGGTGGCTTAGTAACTCTAAGTGTTCCCATACGTGCACAATTATCAAATAAATTTAGTATGATGTTATTTAAAAAACTTACCATGTCACTAACGCTGTTTAATTGAAAAATATCATCCCAATGAGTCGAATGAAATAAATCATACAAGGTACGTTCATTAAAGTGACGAAAGTCCCTAAACGTGTAAAACTTTTGCGTCCGGTTGCTTAACGTTTTATGGAGGTGACAAACAACAGCTGAATGATCGGATAACTCATGCACTGGTACAACATTGCAGTTTCTTATATTTTGTCCATCTGAGAAGATAATAACATCCATCAATGTTTGTGAGTGGCTAGTAACCCTCGTAATATATTCTACTTCGTCTTTAATTTAAACAAAATAGGCATATTATTCAAAATACAAGGCTATACTAGCTTGTCTTACCTCACATAAAGTTGAGGATTTTGTTGGTAGCTATTTTCCCCTTTCCATTTCTGCTGCCCACTGCTTTCTCGCATGGGGATCTTTTGGAAATCGTTTCATCAAAATCCCTTTGAAGCGAAATTTGTATATTCTGCTGATGCACATCCTGGCATATTGTTTTAAAACTTTGTTCTAAAAACATACACTTCATTTAAATTTCAACCGAATGTTTAGGTACTTATGATGTCCGTATTTATCCCAGTAAAACATTGAATCCAATATCTTTATATAATTATAATTATAATATCCATAATAATATGGAGATATTACTTGTATATTTACGAAAAATTCAGGAAGTTTTCAATAGAAAATTGTATTTTTAACCAGTTGTTTAGCCACAAGATTCAATACAGGTTAAAAGAGCGCCTAGGTATCTAACCATATGATTATTACCTTTCGTAATATACCTCGCCAAATTCTAGTACACCTATCTGTACCTCTTTAAAATATGAAAGACCGCATTTAGTAGTCCAAATTTATGGAAATAAATGCACTGCACACAATGCAAGCAAAGGTTAACAACACAAATTTTGCTTCTTATTGGCAGCACCAAACAAAGCGTTGACGATCTATTATTGCCACTGTCCCTATATAGCCACTGTAGGTGACGCTAGGGTGACACTCGCCACTCTCACAGCGATCAGTATCGGAATAAACTACACAAGCAACTATCTTGTCAGACATTTGGCATTTTGTCAATTTTTTACATATTATATGTTTTATACGTAATAACCCTGCCGTTATCGAGAAGTGGCTGCTTGATATTAAAGTTTCCATGTTATGGAACAAAAACATTCGCAGTTACTAATGACACTTTCTAATTCCTATTTTAGCGTTACGTATATTGAACGACAGTCTAGATAATGTAGACAGCCCCAAATGCATCCGGCCACAGGTTTTAGAGAATTTTGCCATCATGATCAATTAAAAGTTTATTGCAGTAGTTATAGTGAGTATAATAGTAGGAAAACTTTCAACTGCGCTGTTAATTAAACAATGCGGGCTGCGGAAACATTCATTGCCTTCCGAATAGTGGGCTGCTATTGGCTGTACTCAAAAAGGGAGTAGAGCAGCTGACGATGGGTTGGAAGCTTTCAATATTTCCGCTGCATTGAAGTCGCAATTCGTGGGCAATTAGGAGGAATTGTTAGCGGAAGTGGAGGATTCGAGTACTTTGAACATAAAATGCTTCCACTTTATAGTCCAGCATTCCAGCTTCAATAGAGGACTATGACTCGCCACCAGATGTATATTAAGTAGCCTATAGTTTGAGCGTTCGACTGGAATTGTAATTTTGAGGAAACTGATGAATATGTCAGGTTATGAGTTATCGTTGGACCTGCCCGAGTGTATATCAAAAAATCTCATGCACTGCAAAAGTGTGTGCAAAATCACATTTCATGTCATGTACACGTTGTAATGAAAGCACCGTGTTTGCTGTCCAAAGTCTAATTTATATCAATTGCAACTAATTTATAACTATGACGACAAGACTATTATCCCATCTTAAATACGCACTTGCTGTCCACTGGCTCGACTGGGTCTGTATACTCGACTGTGTCTACCTCGTTCCACCATCTGGTCGGATATTTATGATCCTATCGACGGCGACGAGTCGAAAACCATTTCAGCGTTTTCCTGGCTGAACGAGCGACGAACTTCTAAGGCAATAAATTCCATATACAAACTTATCTAAGATTCGCAATGGCGTCGCGAACGGTCCACAAACGCGACAACACTTCATATTTGGTTGCGTAATTCTGGTTGCATAAGGCCTCTTGTTCACGACACGTTTTTTTTGCCGTACGGCAAATTTGCCGTACGGTTACAAAAACGTGCAAGCTTGCACGGGGCACGGCAAAGGTGCCCGTCGAATGAATCCAAGTGAGCTCAGTTGAGACTTTTCTGCGGCAAACTATAGAAGTCCTCGCCATGAATCCTAAGAAAAAGATTGTGCTTGCGTACTATGTGTATAGAAGACTGAAAAAACAAGAGAGAAGAAAAAGAAGGTTTTGGATACACCCGATCTTGAAAAAACGGGGAGAATTAGGCGCATTTCATACGCTTGTCAAGAATCAATTGAGGGAGGATGAAGCCAAGTTTTACAATTATTTCAGAATGCAGAAAACAACTTTCGATAAACTGCTGCAAAAATTATCACAGAAATTAAAGCACCAAGATACCAATATGCGACAAAGCATACCTCCCGCAGAAAGATTGGCTGTAACGTTGAGGTAAGTAAAAAATCAAACTAAATACTTTTACTTAAATTTATGTATTAATACAAAGCCTTGTATCTCAAACGAACTTGTACTATGAATGATTATAAGTTACGTAAAAAAACTAAGTTGAAGCTAAAGATGCTCCCGAAATGCAGAGCTAAAATCGAATTCTTCAGTACTGGCTTGAGAATTTGCAGAGGTACTTTCTGTATTCACACTTTGAGCAGATGCTTGCGATTCTGGTCGGTTGGGGATGGGCTCTAAACCAGAGCTATGTCCAAAATCGTATTCCTGGCCATTGATTCCAAAGCCTGATCGAGCAGCTGTGGAATGCCCATACACTGAAAACTGTGAATTCGCAGGTGTTGTGCCGCTTTGATATCCTTGCTGGCCATGATCCCATTGGTTTCTAGGTGCTGCTATATATCGGTTATTTTCTCTTTCTTGTATGCTTTTAATTATTGAAATGACTTGAAACTGGAAGTCTATCATGTTTTCATCAGTAAACTTGTCAACTGAATCAGAAATTCCTCTAAAAAAGTTCATACTGCGGCTTTTCTCCTCCTGTGCCGTTACATCCATAAACTTCATAAACTTAATGTCAACCTCACTAAGTTGATTATTTTTTTTCTTCTGCTTAGCCTTTGGAGCCTCACTCGCTTTACCGTTCTGTGATCTTGATGGATTCGGTTCTGCATTTTCATTATTGATGCCTGAACTATTAACATGCTCATCCATACTGGAATCAGTCTTGCGATGTTCTACAATTTTGCTTAAGAATAGCATTTGATCATAAAAATTGTATTTTCTTATTTTGTGTGCTCCAGCGCCAGATTTATATTCACCCATTTTTTTATGACATTTCATCCAATTATCTTTCATATTGGTCCATTTTTTCATCACATGTTGCCCTGTAAATAAAATTAATTTTTATCATTGTATTTCAGATACCTAGCAACAGGAGCTACGTTTACAGACCTACACTACACCTATAGAATTGGAGTAAAAACCATAAGTTGCATCGTACGTGAAGTTTGCCAGTGTATTTGGTCAGAACTGTGCAAAGAGTATATGAAAATGCCTTCTAAGGAAGACTGGCTACAAATAGCTAACAAGTTTCAAGAATCTTCTGATTTCCCGCTATGCTTAGGTGCAGTCGATGGTAAACACATCAGAGTGATTAAGCCAGTGGATAGTGGTTCGATGTTTTTGAATTACAAACATTATTTTTCTATAGTTTTAATGGCGGTAGTAGATAGCGATTACAATTTTATATTTGTTGATATTGGTGCCTACGGAAAGGAATGTGATTCCAGTGTTTTCAAAGAAACTGCATTTTGGAAAAACTTAACAAACAATACACTGAACCTACCCGACGAAATCCGCTTGCCTGGAACAGACTACAAATTACCGTTTGTGTTTGTTGCAGACGAAGCCTTTGCTCTGCACTATCACTTACTTCGTCCATTCGGAGGCCATCAACTTGACCAATTAAAACGAACGTTCAATTATCGACTCACAAGAGCACGAAGATTTGTTGAATGTGGTTTTGGCATTTTCGCCAATAAATGGCGTATTCTCCACCGGCCACTGAATGTTTCCATCGATTTGGCTGTGGATATTGTGAAAGCTTGTTGCATTTTACAAAATTTTGTACATAAAGAGGAAAAGTTTCAGTTTGATAATACGAGTGAAAGAGAATCAACCTTTGAATCAGAATCGGAACTAACACAGTTACCTATGACGAATGCAGTTCGCGGAAATTTGTTAGCTAACGATGTTCGCAACAAATTTGCACAATATTTTATGTCTAACGAAGGTAGCCTCTCTTATCAAAATAACTATGCTTAAGTGGATTACTGTAAGTGAGAAATATATCAGTTACTAACCAAAAGTGTTCTTTTCTTCACCACTTAAATCTTCAAATGCGGGATTCAATTGTACGAATATTTCTTTCCAGCAATCAAACTTCAGGCGTTTATTTTTATAACCTTCTATCGTCTTATCCCAGATCACCGGCCTTTCTTGAACTAATGTTATAAGAACTTCTTGATTGATGTCCATTTTATCGCTTATTTCATCAGCCTGTGTAATATCTTTCCCAAAACGTGAAAACGTCCGGCACCATCGACAAGCTCTCATGCACTGCGATACAACACTGATGAAAATCACGCCGTCGCCAGACGCGGCGCGCCGAGGGGCTTTCACGGCGAGCACGGCAGCTTTGCCGTAACGTAGCGCTGCCGTGTGTGTCTACAAGCTCCCACTGTGATCCATACAACACTGATAACCGTGCCTACCTACGGCGAATTAACCGTAGATTTTTACGGCGAAAAACGTGCCGTGAACAAGAGGCCTAAGAGTCGACTCCACTTCTAGGCACATGTCGAAGAGTTGCGAGGGCGTTACAATATTTACAATATAACATGTTTCTTTTATTTATACAGTACCACCAACGAAATTCAGACAGCAATGTGATGATACAATTCCTCTTCAATATTTGCTACGTAAACGATTATTTTTACATGAAATCAGTGTAATACAGAGACAGTAATGGTAAAATGATATAACTAATGAGGGCCTACAAAAATTTATTTTTTTGTATAAAAGCTGAGGATACATTATAGAGGTGTCAGATTACCGGCACGGGTATTATGTAAAAAACCTATAAAACGTCAAAACAGCCTATAAAATGTCATCTTGCAGACTAGGTAGTTTTTAGGGTGCAAACAGTTATTCCATGTTTGCTCACTAGGGTCGTTGTGAGCGACCATCTATCCAGGAATGGAGGAACTACACTCATTGCTGGTTGCATATGTCTTGTGAAGCCGAGTAGTCTATAGTCTTCACCTCTGAGAAGAATGTGTGAATAGCAAGATCGCATCTGGATGACGGTGTGTGTATTGGTCTGCATGTGCATCATATCAGTGATATTTGCTATGTGAGAAAATCATTACTGAATACGCTGCCAATGAAGTATATCTATTAGCTGTGTCCGACTGGTTATTTTTGTTGTCCTTTCTGAAGACAGGTTATATTCAAAGTTATAAACTACGATTTTTGTGTTTTCAAAAACTTTGAGGAGAATTACGAGATATCACCACCGCGCCTGCGTTTCTTATCTCTCATTTTTGAAATTCAGCAAATGGATAAAAAAGGATGTGCGTATAATTTATAGCTTTGAATCTTAAGTGTATTCGAGATAAGAATCCAATGGAATTATCATTAACACATATATTTATGCATTGCCGTTACCTCCAGTAATGCAATCTCTGAAGCAGATTTTACATCACATCAGAGCCAGACGTTGATAACTGAATTTTCATTAGTTAGTACAACCACATGACGAGTTCACAACGCGTGCATCAGCTAATGCTAAGTTAACATCTTGTAGAAAAAGCTACATAATGTCACAAAAAAAATATATAATGTCAAAAAATTTACTTAATGTCACTTTTCACGATACGTAGTTCCTGTGCGGTGGTTCTAAAAATATTTCTGGGTTAGATTAGTTTTAGAAGCTCCAACAGGTTGGCGGTATTCTGAGCGTGTCGTTTCTTCTATAGAATTTTATATTTCCGAACAAGTGAAATGAGGAGTGAAGATTTTTGGGATTCATGACCTACTTTTAAAATTTGCTTCGTTTTTATTTTATATCAATCGTATAAGATAAATACGTTCTTGTGCAAATTCAGACTGTGTTTGCTGGATTTGCATGGGCCCCATGTGAATTGTGCTAATCACTCACCTCAATTGAAGCAACTGTTTGTATTGATTTGATTTATTTTTGGTACTGAGCTACAATATAGCTATTCTCATATACTATTTCCACTAAAATTCAATACGCACAGCGTATGAACAGTATACCTTACAGGATGTCCCACTTGGCAGCAAGTTACCACCTCCCAAGAGATCGGAGAGGACTTGGCAAGGCAAGGTTTCCACCCAAAAAGGGTGAGTAGGATGACCAGCAGAAGGACTGGCAAAGCGATACCGCTGGTTAAAGTAGATCTCTCGAAAGAAGAGACTGAGATCTACAAGATAAATGCTGTTTGCCACATGGTGCGCCAAGTGGAGGTATTAAGAAAGAGGACCTGACCAGGTCAGTACTACCGATGCTAGCAGTTTGGCCACAGCCAAATGAACTACACGGGTGAGCCGCGCTGCGTTAGGTGCGCAGGAAAGCATAGAGCGGTGGACTGTAAGGTCTCTAATGAAAAGCCCGCGAAGTACACCAACTGCGGGGAGAGCATCCCGCAAACTTTGGGGGATGCCCAAAGAGGCCGAGTGCAGGGCCAAGAGATAAGAAGACGGCAGCAAGGGGCACAGCGCGAGCAGCGCCAGCACCCAAAACCATAACTAGACCTAGTCCAGTACAGGAGGGCCGTAGTTATGCGAAGACAACAGCTGGGACACCTAAAGGGGCCCAAGCCGTTGAATCCAGCAGTGCCAAAACGCGGCTGATGAAAAATCCGGCTGCCAAGAAAGAGGATTTTGCTCATCCGGAGCGAGAATACGCCTAAAAAGGATAGCACTGACCGAAACTCCAAATGGGCACTCCAATAACCATTGCTAATAGGGACCTGAAGAAATTGAATTGGAACGTTCACAGCGTTTCCAACAATAAATATGAGATAGGCGAACTCCTAACAAGAGGGAACTACGACGTAGTGGCATTACAAGAAACGTAGCTCTCTGGGGAAATCCCACACTGGACGATACAGAGATACACGACATATAGAAAGGATCGGAACAGAACCGGAGGTGGGGTGCTGCTTGCCGTCAAAACCAGCATTACCCACTGGGAACTGGGACTGCCAGAACTGAGATCTGCAGAGGCCGTAGGAGTGACGGTACGCACAACCGACCATGGCCCTCTGAACATCGTATCGATCTACGTACCACCTACATCGACGATTCATCTAGAAGATGTCACCTGTATCACTTCACTGGAAAATAGTACCGTGATCATAGGTGATCTGAATGCGTAGTCCACCATTTGGGGCTCAAGAAATAGAAAGAGTCATGGCACTGTTCTCGAAAGATTAATGGATGAACCTGGATACAGAATGATAGGTCCTGACGAACCCACAATATACCCCAGCAACGGAGAAAGGCCAGACGTCATAGATATGGCGATTCTGAAAAAAAATGGACCTGCGCACGACCATCGGCGCCAAGAGGGAAGCTCAGACCACAACCCCATCCTTCTTCATTTGGGAGATGGGAGAACACCTGTGGAGCAAATAACAGTGAAGAGAGTGAATTGGCAGCGATTTAGAATCAGACTGCACTATTCACTAGGACCACTACGTCAGATTGACAGCCCTGAAGACAAAGAGGAAGCGGACCTAGAAAGGAAGATTAAGGCTGCGTTAGAAGCCGCAACCACCGTGGATGACATAACGAAACCAAACAGGTTCAGGGACCTACCTGACGAGGTAAATCGCAAGATCACCGAAAGGAATAGAACCCGAAGAGTAGCCCAGGAGACCAGAAGCCCCACGGACATCATGGTGGCAAACAGCCTGACAAGACAAGCAAGAGACGCCTTGAAGCAGCATCATCAGAGCACCTGGGATAAGAAACTCGAAGAACTATCTCCAGCTGATCCAGGAATGTGGAACTTGGCTAAAATCCACAGAAACAGAAGACAGCCCATCCCCCCATAATCTGATATAAAATATACGCCTGATGAACAAAGCAATTGAAAAAACCAATTCAGTGATATGATATGTAGCAATTAAGCATTTTAAGATTCAAATTTTGCCCTCATTATTGTTGTACAAAATGCCTGTGTATAACCAAAATAGGTTTTTAAATTGTTTTAACTCGTACTGGACTAGACGCATTTTCAATTAGCTGTCAAATCACATCAGAGATTGTTGTGATATAAATGATTTTATCTAGATTTGAAAGAATCTTGTAAGCAATTGTTTGTATACCGTCTCTGAGTTTGTTACTTTCCGATTAATTTCTCTGTTTGCTTACGTTATACATATATTTAGTTTGTGTTGATTGATTAGTTTTTACTCAGACAAACCCTGTATTCATATTGTAATGTCCACAGGATAATACAGAATTTGAATTTGAGTTTGAAAAGTCACCCGCAAAAAGTGTGATCTGTAACTGTGAGAAGAGAAGTAATTCGTGAAACCTGTAAGTTTTCCGATAGCTGATAATCATTTAGGGCCATACGGGAAAAATTTGACGATATAGTTTAGTATCAAACTGTGGTATCAGCACAAGCTGCTAGTTTGAGAATAAAATTTTTCATAACCCTAGATCCTTGGGCATGCGCAGTAGCTGATACACTCCGATAACTACGTCCATAGTCAGGCGTCAAGTTTTGGGGTAGTTTTCTTTCTCTTCTCATTTCGCCGCATTGCCTGTCATGGTATAGCTTCTCTATAGCGAAGCCTTGAAAACGGAGAACACTCATTTAAATGACAAGACAACCAAGTTCGAGTTACCGTCACCACGAAACGCAACCCGAGAAGCAATAATCACAGTCATTTCCTCGTGACATTTACATAAAATTAATTACGGTCCTAATTCATTCGCCCCTTCAAGATACGAAATCGCATTCACAGCCCGAGGCGTCTGAAATCGTGCGAGATTTTGATGTGGGGTGACATCTCACTCCTTAATGCGCCCATATTAAGCAGTAAATCATAGTTTAGCTCTCCTTTGAGCGAGTACCATAGAAAACTGCTGACCTGTAAAAGCATAAATGCGGTTGGAGGGACTGAAGAGGTAGAATCTATGGGGTGTTTTAGAAACCGTAGATTGCAGGTGCTTCGGCTGGTGCTACAGAGCACCGTATATCAATGGAAACATCATTTTATAGCGATTTTTCATATACGAATGCGAATAATACAAATAAAGTCACGTACGGCTGTTTTTACAGAGAAAAAATAGGTATTTCGTGTTAAAAAGTTTAGCAGATATCTGAAAGTTTTAAATGACAAATACATAAACAGATACAGCCAGATATGCGTTGTTTCTTCATAAACAATTATAAAGCTCAAAATTAAGTGTTTTGCTTGTACAATGTTCAATTAAAATTTCATAAATAATCGATAAACTGGAGATTTTAGAACTTAAAAAGACCTTCAGTTTGGTTTCCTAAGTATCAAAATCGATGAACAATTAGGCTAAATACGGGGCTTTTCAGCAATATTGAATAAATGTTTATTACTCTTGTAACTGGTCGTAAATAACAAAATAATAGAACAAGTAATGGAAACGGAAAACTTGGGAATTAAACTGTCAAGCTATGGAAAAGTGGAAGAAGAAGTACAAAAACAAGAGAAGATGGCGAACAGAGCAGCAGGATGTCTCAACAATACAATCTGGAGAAACAAATACCTAACAACGGAAGCGAAAACTAGGATATATAAATCAACAATAAAACCGATAATGACGTACACAGCGGAAACAAGAGCAGATACGGCGAAAACACAAGGATTATTGGAAACAGCAGAAATGAAGGTCTTACGAAAAAACAGACCAAACTCTAAGAGTCAGAGTAAGAAGTGAGAAAATACAAGAGAGATGTGGTATGGAGGAAATAAACCTGTGGACCAAAAGAAGAAAAACAGAATGGAACCAACACATAGACAGAATGACAGAAAATAGAACAGTACGGATAACAAGAGACAAATCGCCAAATGGAAGAAGATCAATGGGACGACCGAGGAAAAGATGGTCAGACAACATCAATTGAGACTAAAAACCGAAGAAAAACAGGCATGAGCCTATTAATAAAGTAGGAAAAAGAAGAAGTAATAACAATTGTAAACGGGTGAAAATTTGTGAGGATGAGGGCATCATTGGTGGTAGTGTGTGTGACAAATTGCAGCCGGATCGGTTTAATAGTTTATCCCAGAGACGAATTATTTAAACAACTGTTCTTGTCCAAGATATGGTCCTAGAACATAATATTACAAAAGTGAGATGGATTCTTAAAGGCTTCAACTCCAAGAATATATGCAAAAAATAATTACTTATTTAAAAATTGTTGTTAAAAATGATGTTATAGAAATAGCCATTTTTGTGGTTATAAACATTTACAACTTCTTTATGTTTCAATATTATTTATTTGAGCAAGCTAATCTGGATAGTTAAAAAAGCATATTTAAAAAAACCTTCTACAACCAATAGAAGCCAAGATAATTTCTCTTTTAAAATTCATATCTCCTTTGTTTATAAGCATTGAGCCTCGAAATCTTCCAAGATTTTTACTATTAGTTCAGAGGTCTTTAAGAAATAACCTAAAGTGAAGGTACTCGCGTAAGTATTTCCGGGTGAGGTGGTGGGGGAATCAGCTCTAGCTCGATTTAGTTTTTGAAATTGAGTCTTCAAATCGGAGCGCGCTATAAAATTTTGCATTATCTTATCTAGGTGTGCAATTTAACCTATTTTTTTATCTAGCCTGGACTAGCTACAGCTGTGTCAAGCATAGTGGAACTGGCAGACCTTCTTTTGCATACACCGTTTTCTATGTATCAAAGAATGTATGTTAGCAATACGTTTTAACCCCAAATACTCCGAAGTATGTAAATGTTTATAACTACAAAAATAGCTATTTCTGACATCACTTTTAACACCAATTTTGAAATAAATAATTAATTTTTTTGCATAAGCTCTGGAAGTTGAAACCTCCAAGAATCTATTTTATTCTTGAGCAAGAACAGTTGTTTAAGTAAGTAGTCTCTGAGATAAGCAATTAGCTTTTCACATAAACCATTAAACCGATCTGGCTGACATTCAGCAAACTGGGTAACATCGATGGTGCCCTCATTTGCACACAATTTTAGCCATTTACAATTGTTATTGCAATAGTAATAAACATTTATTCAATATTACTAGAAAGCCCCGCATTCAGCTTAATTGTTTACCGACTTTAATTCTTTCAAAAAATATAAACGAAAATCTTTTACTGCTCTAAAATCTCACGTATACCTATTATTTATAAAGTTTAATTTGTAAATTATACGAGCAGTATACTGAATTTTGAGTTCTTCCTATTGTTTATAAAGAACAACGCTTATCTGGCTGTGTCTTTTTATGTGATTGTCATTAAAAAGACCATCTAGAACTTTCAGATATCTACTAAGCTTGTCTCACCTTTTTTTATCTAGCCTGGACTAGCTACAGCTGTGTCAAGCATAGTGGAACTAGCAGACCTTCTTTTGTATACACCGTTTTGTATGTGCCAAAAAATGTAGCAATACGTTTTAACCCCAAATACACCGAAGGTCTAGAAACACTTTTTGAAGACTTAGAGCTAACATAATATGTGTCAATCTGGTCCTTAGTTTAAAAACTTGGAACACCCGAAGAACAAAGTAATACTAGAAAAGTATGGAATTCATGAAGTCAGCTGTAATTACTTTAATTGGTCCTATAGTAGTCAAACTAGGAGACCTATTATGATCAGGTTTAGTGAAGAATCGGATGATTTCTATGTTAAAATAGTGTAGCAGAACAATTCAATAGGATCGTAAGATAGATATAAGCAATTTAGAGAGGTCGTATTCCTAATAGCCTCTTATATGGTCTAGTTTTTATTTTCCAGGGCTTTAAACTCATAAGGAGTTTCCACTTAGGTCACCTAACCTCACCATCTTGTAATTTTTGCAATATATCAATGATGTCGTTGAGCTAACGTAACGCCGTTTGGCTATCAGATTTAATGGTATATTAGTGCATGTTGCGCAGTGTCAAAGCTACTGCACTACAGAAATAAGAAAGGAATATGTGTGTATTAAATTTTTTTTTAATCCTCCTAAAATAATCCCAATCTCAAGAAAACACTACGGATACACTTTCGTCATGACAGCCGTCATGCCAGTAATTTTTCATAATGCGAGAGTAGTACATTTACATCTGCCTACTACTATTCGTCATTATTCGTCAGAGCGGTCCGGTGGACCTTTGCTCTGAGTCAAAAGTCTCGTCGGTCTGTTAGTCTGTCAGGTCTGGCTTCCCAGATACCAAATATGTTTAAGGGGAAAAGGGAAAGATGTAAAGAAAGGAAGGAAGAAATAGAGCAAAGAAAAGAAGTAGCATTATTGTTTTGACTACTCGAATTATTTTGTAACTCCAAAAAATAATTTTGGTCGGTTTTGTATACTGAAATAATTTTGACTGGTCTGAATTTAAAATTTAATTTTGATCACAGTGCGAGGCGCGGCCTGTAATGTTACCAGGGGGTGTTAGTAATTGTGCGTAGGGTTGTGTTTTGCAGAACTTGCAGTCTCTGTATGTGCGTCTTGGCAAGAAAACACCAAGCCGCGCATGCGTAGGTGATTGCGGGTCTTGTGACCATTTTATACAACCGAATCTTGTTGATCAAGCTTAATTATGAATTTCTGCACAACAAAGGATAAAGCTGCCGAAAGGTAATTTGGAATTTTGTTTTCAAAATATCAGTATGTTTCTGCCAGGTTAACCCCTTGTCAATGATGACTCCAAGATACCTGACAGATTGCTCCCACGGTATACGAGTTCCATTTACTGATATCTCTGAGGGGACACCGCGACGTTTTTTACTACAGTAGATTGCCTGCGTTTCCGAAGTATTAATTTTGATCAACCACCGATCCGCCCACTCCAATACTTCCTCCACCGCACTCTGCAGCCTGTCGTGAACCAGGTTACCAGAACAAGACTGAACTAGCAATGCAGTGTCGTCAGCATAGAGATAGACTTCACAGTTGCTGGGGCAAGGGAACGTCATGTATATAAAGTGAATAAAAGATTGGTCCTAAGACCGAGCCCTGAGGAAAACTTGCTCTTACAGGCCGTGTTGTTGACAACACATTGTTAATTTTGATCCGAAATCTCCTTCCATCTAGAATTTACATCTGCCATATTATTCAATACAGGATGCTCGGTTCGAACAATAGTAATACCTGCTATAGTGCAAAAAGTTTCTAAGGACACGCGTCCTACAAGTCGGCGCGAAAGGAACTATTCTGGAATTACGTCACTTATAATTATTTCGCTGAACATCGGTATCGTCTTAAACTAGCAATTTTTCACGTTTCCATTCAGTGAAAGCAAAAAGAGCAACACAGGCAAACGAGAAACGTAAATCCGGAAAAGCTAATTAGAGTGCCTGTCACCTGAGCATCAGCGCAAATCTTAGGTGCAGCCGTCACGGGACATCTGGATTACCACGGTTGGCCGCTATAGAACGACTGGAAATAAATGAAACTCAGTGGCACTTTTAATTGGAAATCAGACACGAAAATGGTACAATCAGGTTACGTTAGTGAAAGGCCAAAGATGGCTGAAAGGACACGAAACGTTAGCGACAATGGATTAGAGAGTCACGGGGCATCCCGGTAGCCGCGGTTCGCCAATATAGGACGAACGGAAATAAATGAAACTCAAGGGCAACTTTAATTGAGGACCAGACACGAAAGTGGGCCAATCGAGGTCACTCAGACAACGAACCTAAATATACTAAGTGACATATAAATCCGAACACCCAGTTTAAATGGTTTTATTTTAATAAAATTTTGTATAAGTACTTAATGAAGCATAATAAGTAAATGATAAAAATTTCAAAATGATTGCACTGCTTTAAAGCCCTTTGACCTTTAATAATGTGTGGATGCACCCTGATGTGCTACGCATTCTCCAACGCGCCTAGGCATGCTTCTGATCAGGTGGTCAATGTCCTCCTGTGGTATCTCATTCCAGGCAACCACCAACTCCTCTCGAAGTGCTTCTAGAGTCTGAGGAGGACGTTGCAAATTGAGCAATCTCCTACCCATCATATCCCACACGTGCTCAATTGGGGATAAGTCGGGAGATCTTGGTGGCCATGGTAACAATGTGACATCATTATGTTGAAAGAAGTCTATTGTGACTCTTGCAACATGTGGTCGGGCATTATCTTGTTGGAAAGTTGGATCTGCCAGGGTGTCGTGGATATAACGCTGCGCGTTCATGTTACCTCTGATGAAGATTAAAGGTGACCTGGAACCATAAGCTATAGCACCCCAAACCATAACTCCAACAATGTGATGAACATGTCTTTCAACAAAAAACTGTAGATTCCTCGTTTCACCACGTCGCCTTCTAACCCTGGCACGACCATCGTGCATGCCTAAACAAAATCGAGACTCGTCACTAAAGACAATACTTTTCCATTCCTGATCCCAGAGTGACCGTTGTCTGCACCACTCAAGGCGATTACGTCGGTGTTCTCGAGTTAAAGGGAGGACCCAGTGTGGCCGGTATGAAAACAATCCAAAACTTCTCATTCGTCGGTAAACACTTCGCATGCCAATAGGTCTTCCGTGTTCTGCAAACCATTCATTTGCAATGGACCTGGTAGTGGAGAAACGGTCCCTTAAGGCCAATAATCTTAGGCGGCGATCTTCACGGTCTGTTGTTCTACGGCGGCGTCCAGTGCCCCTTGCTCTTTGCGTACGGCATTCTCGAAGCCATGCCTGACAACAGCTAACCACAGTGTCTAAACTTCTTTGCACTCTAACTGCAATGCCCGAAAAGAAAGTCCAGCTTCCCGAAGTCCCACTATACGGCCCCTATCAAACTCACTAAGTTGACGAAATCGTACAGGTCTCCGTACTCTAGGCATCGTAACCGATCGTAAAGGATGTCAAGAACCAAAATCCGCCATCGTTGATTCTTTACTGCGGCTGAAATATTCATTTTTAGAGCGTTAGTGAATTAAAGAAAAGCAGTATAAAAACCGGAATGTCCAACTGATAAGGCTGACAATGTTTTCCCTTGTTATTTACAGTAAGATAAATACATTCACCAACTTTTATTAAAATAAAACCATTTAAACTGGGTGTTCGGATTTATATGTCACTTAGTATAGATTAGATAAACTTGATATTCTGGAGCAGCCCTCCAAATACCATAGTAGCACACACTTTCAATAGGTTAAGGTCAATAGAACCATGATTCGGCTAAGTAGCTGCTGGTTTAGATACTCGAGGTCTGTAAATTAAATGACTAGATTAGCAACGTAGCGTTCGACCTGACAAAACTGGAGGCGTCGTCAGGCTTGGAGCGTATACAGGGGAACATGTGATGCGCCTTTGGTACAAGTTTAAACTCACTCTAGTCATTTGGTTGCCCGTAGCGATTTTTCCTATCGTGGTTAACGACCACATATAGTGTACGATTCACCTCAATAAATTGTTGATGATTTTGCTTCATTTTTTTTTCAGCGTGTTTTCACAGGAGAATCTATATCAGTTATGATGATTTACAAGGTTGCAGCGACTGTTTGCATCTTTATACGCTAACAGAAAATGATGTCATTCTTGCAGCTATAAAGTTAAAGGATAAGATGACCTCCGGAGTGGACAATATTCCTAGCTTCATAGTCAAAGATTGCATTCACGGTCTTGCTAGACCACTTTTTTTATTTTCGATCTGATGATACGCACTTGTTCCTTTCCGCAAATATGGAAGATGTCTAAAGTATGCCCTGTTTCTAAAGGTTTCTGATATCACAAACTACCTTCAGATTGTCATTTCTCTGAATTTCAGCATGGGTTTGTTTCTGGGCGATCTACGACATCTAATTTAACTTGTTTGCGCAAATTGTTGCCAAGACTCTCGATCAGCAAGGCCAGATTGATGTAATTTATATCGATAAACAGAAAGCCTTTGACCAAATCTACCATTGCTTATTACTGCATAAATTATTAATCGTAGGATTTTCTGAAAATCTAGTCCCACCCCTCCAGTCATATCTTTCGGACAGAATACTGTTTGCAGAATATGGTGGTTTCAAGTCTAGTTATTAGACATTGCTACTTCAGGGGTTCCCCAGTGGTCTAACTTGGGACCTTTATTATTTCTAATCTTTATTAGCAGTTTGTCGATTGAGAATGAATGTCATCATTTACTTTAGCAGATTGAAATCTATTCAACGAAGAGCAGTAAAGTATTTTTTTTTTCAAATGCAGTGGTTTCTATCCGCAAAGAGGCTTCGGCCATATTGTGTTGCTCAAAACTGTTGGTATGAAACTGATTGAAGTACGCCAAAATATTTCCCCTCTGTCTTTTTTGTTCAGTTTACTCCACAATAAGATTTATTGTAAATATATTTTGAATAAGATATGTTTTAATGTTCCTGCTCAGGTAACCGTTATTGTGCTATATTTTACTGTGATTCCTGCCACACCAATGTCTTGTCCAAGTCTCCCGTGCATAAGATGTGTGCAATATTCAATAGTACCAGTAATATTTAATGACACTAAGTCTCACGTCATCGAACTTTACCTTCTAAGGTAGGATATTATTGTTTATTATTTTCTTATATACTATTATTCTAATCTATGTATCTGTGATTTATTGATATTTATTGATATTTCCTGTAATTGGGTGTATCTGCCTGTTGGAAATAAACATTATTATTACTATTATTATTATTATTACTAAAAATGGATGTCATCGTTTTCCGTGCAAGTGACCTTGCTAAACTTCAGCAGGCCTACTCAGATAGTGATTTGTCAAGAACCTAGGTGTTTCGGTGGTTTAAGGCATTTTCAGATGGCAGAGAGTCGACTAAAGATGAACCACGAACTGGAAAACTTTCGTCTTCAATAGCCCATGAAAATATTCACAGAATTCTGGATCTTGTGCGTTTAGTTCTTTAGTTGACAGCCAGAAAGGTCGAGTAAGAGTTGAATTTGACTCACACCACCGCTCATCATATCAAGTGTTGCATCCCAATAATGCTCCTTATCACACATCAATGTCAATAAACGACTTTTTGGCCTTTTCTGCGGCTCCCCAGCTTCCTCATTCACCCAACTTGAGCCTTTGTGGCTTTTTTCCCAAAAATGCAAAACCATCTCAAAGAACCCATTTTGGACAGTCGAAAGCATTTAAGCGGCTGTAGCCCACCAACTGGAGGCTATTCCAGTATCGGAGTCTCAGCACTACCATGAGGAATGGAAGAACCGTCTCCAACGCTGTCTGGCTTCAGAAGGAAGTTGTTTTGAGGATGATAATATAAAACTGTTTAATTTACAGGCTCAATTAATAATTTTCACTCATTCATTATGCGTTACACTGTGCAATTTAATATTTCATTACAATGACCAGCCTAATCGGTTCCATATCAGAAGGCGGTTGTAGTTTACAGAAACAAGAACAATGCACATAGTTGACGAAGTTGCCACTCTTAGCCTTACGCTGAGCAATGATTGTCTACTAGTCAAAATGAGCAAGCCTACGATCTTCAAAATCTCATTCCGTAGTCAGGATGAAAGTACATACTAGAAGTGAACTCGACGTTAGTTAATTTTCAGACTGTTCTGTCGTTAAACTCGTATTTTGTATTATTTTTTGAATGTGCGAGTGTTTACAGATACTTCTGGTGTTAGAGAAAGAATGTATACGTGTTGGGGTATTTACAGATTTATCAAAAGCTTTCGATTGTATAAGCCACCCCATACTCATAGAAAAACTTTTCAATTGTGGTATTAGGGGGATTGCGAATGAGTTAATAAGATCTTATCTAGTAAATAGAAAACAGCGAGTTTACTGTAATGGGAAAGTGAGTAATGAATTGGTTGTATAGAGAGAAGTACCACAAGGTTCTATGCTTGGGCCATTTCTATTTATTATGTACATTAATGGTTTGCCTGAACACATGAAATCCATTAACAATAGCATAATAACAACGATGTATAATGCTATTATTGATGAATGATGCAAAATGCAAAATTTTTAGGTGTACAGTTTAACTCACATATGACCCTATTGACCAAATTTGTACTAAGCTGGGTAGGATAGTATAATATGCAATATGCAAAATTGCATATAGTATCGATACGGACTCTGCCCCAACAGCATACAATGGTATGATTAACTCTCTATTGAACTATGGAGCGCTCGGTTGGGGGAATACCTCACATTTTCAGTTACAAATTTTTTTCTGATCCAAAGGGTAGCGCACGATGAACACTGCCGAGAAATATTCAGAAGCCTTAAAATAATGAAACTAATTGCGGTTATGCTATTATGCTATATCAGAATTTAATGCATGTGAGAAAAAACGTGTGTGATTATTGCGCTCTCTCCGATATTCACGGCTACAATACACGAGTGAAAAACAAAAATAGTGCCTCCAAGAAATAGAATTAATGTAGTCAAAAGTCTTGGAGTTGAATATTACAATAAACGTGCTGTCGAGGACAAATCAATTTTAATAGACTTGACGAAATGTGAGTTTAAATTGTACTGCAGAAACGTTTCTGATAAATAGATTGTTACCAGTTTTTAATTTTTATATTTTTAATATGTTACTCATGTTGAAATATTCATGTGTACAATTCTGGCGTTATAATTTTAATATGATATCAAGCTTGGTATCTCATTTGTCATTTATATGGCTATGCATTGTGCTCAACTCACCAAAAAATGTCATTATATATTCTCTGGCTCAATAAATATATATCTATCTATCTATTCGTCTCTCTCTCTCTCTCCGTCATAGCACCCAGTGCCTTTAAGCATCTAAGTGGTATAGTGACTTACTCAAACTTCTTACCTGCCGCGTCATGTTTGAACATCTTGCGCCAGTGAACTGATCCACATTTTATATTATCTACCATTTAAAGAATATCTCGTTTCTTCTATAAAACTCGCATCCTTCCTCCACAACCAAGCCTATTGGCAGAGTTCCAACAACCACCAATAGGTGCTCGGTTGATACTGTCGGGTTTCAATACCGCGATACACGGACTCATCAGCATTTTAATATGGTTCTAACATTCTGTACAAATATTACGAGAAACTCATAGCAAATGTTAGGTATTGCAAGTAAATTGCTGCCGTTAGTACAAGAATGGCCGCAACTACCTTGCAGTATCTAGCAACAAAGACTGGACTGAGCAAAGTTTATCATAAATGAATTAAAATGCTAACCAATTTTAAGCAACTAGTACTCCAAAAACTGATACGCGTCATGATCCATGAAAATTCAGTTCATCGAAGAAACGCAATCAGAAATCACCTGCTATCCAGCAACAGGTTGAAATATGTCCAGGTGCACAGTAATTCCGATCTGCCAGAGATATATCGAAAGAGAGCAAACCGTTGTTATTTATGATCCGTTCAGCTGAATAATTGCTGAAATATACTGCTCGGTGCACTTCCTCCGCCATTGGTGCGTGATTTATTGGTTTCTCGCGGAGTTTTTCCACGCTGGAAAAACTGGAATTGCAGATTGAGCTGAACAGGTTCAGTATCATTCGTTGTGAAGCCGATGTCGGAGAGCTGCAGCTGGGACTGCTGATGATTAATGGCTAGGGGTTTTCAAGAGTTGAAAGTGTAGTAGATCGAGCTGAAGAGTAATAAAGATATACTAAGTGAAAAAAAAGCAGAAAACCCAGAATAATGCATTTAGTACGAATATTTTGTAGGTATATGTTCGTTTCGGTTCGGACAAACATATCGATAAACTGGTTTCCGTGCTATGGTCTGTTCTTCAAATAAAATGAGTAAGCGATAGTTGTGTTTAGTAGCGACATTTGCATTTGATCATCGTGCAACACGTGATGAGCTGCTTTAACCTCTCTTTGGTGAGAGAAAATGGGAAAATATTTAACATCTTGTCGAGTTTGACAGGCAGCGAATACTGCTTGTTTGTGTCAAGAAGCCTAAATATGGTGGTGAGTTGTTGTCGGGCATGCAATCAGGGAGCCCGTACACGAAGAGTCATAGTTACAGGGCGTGTCAGAAGAACGATGTCACACCGAGATTGCCACCCTATGTGTTAGGCTCTACAGGACCGCTTCTAGTCCACAAGGTTAACTGCGGATTAATGGTTTGGAGTATGGAAAGCTTATTGCAATGCGATTTGCTTATCGCCGGATCAACAGTTTTGGACTTACTTCATACCTGCTTAGTTTGTCCTATCTCTCACTCCTAGGCACCCAAGCGATCGACTGGCTTAGTGCAGAGGACGGCGGAACTGGGACCTCGAATAGACTATCAAAGTTTCTTCGGGTTTTTATCATTACTGTTCTAGAAGTATCAGGAGTATGTCCAGAAGAAACCGACGTGTACAGGTTTCTGTTGGATTACCATTGGACTATTTTAGAACTGAAATTTGGTGTTCGAGCTATATCCTGGTTCAGTTCTTGGATGGTTCGAGAATCGTTCAAGCAGTTCTTGCTTTACTGCCGGGACCATTTTTCACGCATGCGTATTCCTTCTGCCAAAGCCGTTAAAATTATTTGACGTTTTTTGCTTTAAATGCTATTTACTTCTTTGCGGTTTGGTGGGTGTTCTTTTATGTAAAATTAAAAACAAAGTGGACAAATGGATTCAATGCAGATCATTTTTGATTCTGATTCGTCGTCATCGTCTTTGTCTGACAGTGATGATGATGTTGAAGCAGTTACTCCCAATATATTTTTGCCACGGCAAAAATTTTACTTTCTTTGAGGAAACTGTTCCTTCCTATACTGACAAGCAGTTTGTTTAGCATTTTAGGCAAGATATTTTTTATCCATCAATGCAACTTCCTAAAGACCCAGAGCCACGTGTAGCACTAAACAAAATAGTAATTGTGGCCGTTGTTCAGGGTTCAGGATGTTCGAGTTTTTGGCAAAATTATAGTAGTTCACGGACTGTTCATAACAGCTCCAGAGACCTTTCCCTTTACGCATTCAGTCTTGCGCAGATCCAGAACCGTTCTATGACAGTACTGAATCTAGGACCCAAAAATAGCTAATTGTATTCAGTGATCAATCCAGATTCTGTTTGTCGATGGATGATGGCCGTGCTGTTAGAAAAAATCTATCAAATTTAATACGCTATACACTTTTGTTTCAGTTTTTGCACATTTTGTATATGGTTTTGTGAATGACTCATACTGGCTGTAAACCATCATCCACCCGAGTATCTTTAGTATTGCAAAAAATATCATAAGTAAATAAACATTGCACAATGAAAATAAGGTATCTTATTCCAAATAGAAATTTCTTTAGAGATATGCAAAAATACAGTCATGTCAGATGAAAATGACACGCGTGACCTCATGTTAGAAAAGATCTATACGCGCGACCGATGGCATATAAAATAGGAGCGCCACTGAAGGCGGGTTAATTTTCATTTGATCCGCATGTACACCATACTGTTGGAATTGTGGTATCAGGGCTATTGCTTATAGAAGCTGGTCATCTTTGGTGTTCATCAGTAACAACATGACCTCCATCCTGGAGATGAGAGAACAACATTTTTTGCCTTATATACAGACGCTCGCCAACCAATTGTTCCAACAAAGTAATGCGTGACCACATATAACCAGTACCACGTTGGTCGATTTATTGCCTTGGGTCCTAGATCTCCCGATCTGACACCCACTGAACTCGGCTGGGACGAAGTATTTTGCTCTGTTTATCCCATCCTCCACAGATCCAGCGACACTTCGACACGAGGTACAAGTAGCCTGCGATAAGTTACCTCAAAAAGAAATCGGTTAGGAGTATGTCCCGACGAGCACTCCAAAAACATCTGAGTGTTGTTGTTGTTGCCCAAGAAATTATTAATTGCTTACATTTTGTTTCAACGCTCAGATTTTACTGAATTTCTTATCAACCTAACCCTAAGCGACATGTGTACAAAAAGTTGTTGTTAGACATTAATTATTACAGGGTATTATTTTTTCTATGTCATTTATAATGCCTGGGTTGTAACGTAAATTGTAGTAGATGCCTGAAGTGATTAGGGGACGGTTTCTTGATATACTATATCCATACGTGACTGATTTTGCTATGCAGGATGTTTTAGAATAACTTTCGTTTTTTTTTCTCCGGAAATACTCAGAATTCCAAAACTGCGAAGTGCCATTTTCTTAGTTACCTATGTGCGCAACTTCAACCGACTTCACATCTATTACCCTTTCAAGGTCCAATGCTGAGAGTCGAATTCAAACCACTAGGTATATACAAGGTAAGATTAATGCAAGTATAATCCGGAAAATATAAAAAACATTTTATACAAAAATCAACATACACTCATTATACGAGTACTTGGAAAATCAGTTTCTTTCTGTAGGGTGATTCATAGTTTCGTGGCAACACAGAAATGCGTTACTTTTTAGATGGAACATCCAATATGTCTTGTATATTTAGAAACGCTTTTCAAGAGGAAATACCTTGATGTATAGTTATGTGTACTATTCGCCGGGAGCGAAGTGCATTAGGGGGGCAACGAAGAACGCAACATTCAACTATAGTGGAATATAGGCTTGGTCTCTATGGTGGAATCTGTCAAGTTAGATCAGCTGAGGCGTGACGATGGTGCAAATGTCTTGTTGTTATCATTTGTCAGAACAAAAGGAAGTGGTCAGCTTGGCACTCAAATAGTTTCTTACCTCTGTTACTTTCACTGATATCTGTTAATTTTTGTATTGCACGTATTGCGCACAAGTATATCAGTCAGTCATGCGCTAGGTTTGGATCGCTATTTCTTGGGGCGACGGGGTATTTTGCTCTAAAAATACTCAGCTTTTGCAGACATTAACATTTTAGTCAAAATGAGCTTAATATCGCACACTTTCTCATTATATAAAACATAGTTCAATTTGTTGCATGGTCTAAACACAGTGTTTATAAACTGAAACTATACTTTTTCTCAAAAAGGAAAGAATTAGATAGAACGACTTTTTCATGTTTATATGTTTGTAGGAGGTTTGAGAAGTTAGATTACTAATTTTTTGAGTTATTGACAAAAATAGCCCATGATTCGTGGATTTTTTAGTGGACAAGTACAAGCCTTCATTTAAGTTACCTCTCATCTACTAAACATTTTCCATTTCCATGAATAATACCAGTAATGTTAGCTTGAATTCTAATGTACGTGAAACTGCAAATAATAATAGAATCTTTGAATGCAACCTACCCAAAAGTGTTATGCCGAAATAAAGGTTATGATGAAAAAGCGTAAAAATATAGAATGATCTATTTAAACTTTTCAGAAAAAAACACATTTTGCTTATAGAGTACGTAACAAACTTAAAGAGGCTTAAGTGGCGACAGACTATGCGTTATGAACTCATTTTGACGGAAAGTTAGCTACTGTAATAGCAAATGTCACGACATCTAAGTTGTAAAAGTCAAGCGTTTTTTTTTTGAAAGAGTATCTCCTAGTTCCACAAGTACTTAGCGGTTCACAATTTACTATATGCAAGTTATACTAAAATATACAAGGTACGTCATATACCAAGTGTATGTTTGTATTTCTGCGTGGTCATGAATCATTCTGTGAGGAGCAATACATTTTCCAAGTATAAAGCAGTTTTTGTAATTGACAATATTGGATATATTTTAAAATATCCGAGCCATCGACCGATTACGCTGTAAAAAGTCACCCTGTTCGTGAAATTATGCATTTTATAATTAAACTCATGGACTAATGAAAAGAACCGAGACCAACACCCATTTAACGTAACGATATTCAATGACATTGTGTAGGTTTTTCCGAAAAAATGTCAACTTGGAACTAGCTATCATTCACTTCATATTCATTTGTAGTAGCCGTGCGAGTTGGCTAAATGTCTTGATGCTTAAGCTATATGGTTTGGCCTGATGGGATGTAATATCTGCTTCGGAGATAGCACGAGCGAAAATCATTTATAGCTTCAACCGCTTAAGCTATAAATTCCATACTACAGGTCGTTGTGTCATTCCTTCATAACGGGTGATCGTGGCGTAGGCTAGGGACTACCCAGTACACAAGTTGGCAGTATTATGATTTTTAATGACATTATATCGACTTTTTACGTAATGCTCTTGTCAAACATAAATACGAGCCCCTTCCCACTTCAGTTGGCCCAACTATTGAAACCTTAGTTTTTGTCTTATCAAACACAAATAATAAAAATGTAGCAGGGTGTGATAGGTTTAAAATATTAACAATGAATATATTGACAATATACACGGTGTCCACAAAGTTGGGGTTTTCCTTTACACGACGTGTAGATCTAGAAAACATAAGCAATTTTTCTTAGTACCATATACACCAATGTCTTAAGGGAACCGAGATAAAGGGCTCTGCAACATCAAAAATATCTGAATACCGTCCTGTAGCCGCGACCCGGGACATCACAGATTGGTACAAGATCTCAACCCGACGGCAGAACTGGGTCGGGTCAGTGTGTCAGGTCAGTATGCAACCTTCAACCGATGGTTACGGTCACGCATGTAGAGGTAATCGCGTAGACGAGAATCTCTAGAGACGTGGCTAGAGAAGTGCAAGTATCAAAAACTAAAGTGTGGCAAACGCTGCGTGAAGAGGGGATGTATCCGTTGCACGTCCAACGTGTACAAGCCCTTCAACCTGACGATTTTCCAGCAAGAGTGCGGTTTTGTAAGTGGTTGTTGCATCAACATGACAATAATCCGGACTTTTTGAAGTGCATATTGGTGACAGACGAATCTACGTTCACACGTAATGGGGTGAATAACTTTCGCAACACTCATGTTTGGTCAGTAGAAAATCCGCACGCAATTACGCAACATTTTGCCTTCCTTGTTAGAAGATGTGCCATTAAGTGTAAGACAATCAATGTGGTTTCTGCGTCTATTCGGTAGCGCTTCAGCTTATTTTATTTTCTGTTGGAGCGGTATGATTTCGGGCAGAGACGTACTTAGCCCTTCTCGTCAACAGGAGAGTGAGTACTTTTTCCTTTATTTTTTTTTACTTGGTCGCCCTCGTTTCACTACACATTACCTTTGTTATTTCAAGGGTAGTTGTTTCTGAAAAGGAAAACCCCAACTTTGCGGACACCCTGTATAGTAGAAAACACCAACTTTATCACTCCCTAATCAACTTTGCAGTATACAAATACCACATGTTGCAATTACAGCATATCAACCTATTTTCATTTTAATGCAAAATAAGTCTATAACGCATAGGTGGCTGTGAAAAATATAAGCCATGACAATTGTTTTTATTAATCACAGCTGTCAGAATACGTTCAATATAGTTTTGGGTAGTTAAGGTTTTCAAAATGGGTAGAGGAAAGGTTACTAGTGAGAAAATTCGGTTACTGATAATTGAATTTTTTAATTCTGGGAAATCAAACTCAGAAATTGCAACTTTGTTAGACTTATCGCGGTACAGTGTGAGAAATATTGTTAGAAGATATAACGTAACCGGTTCAGTTAATTTTAAGTCACGATATGTGAAAAAAAGTAATATCACAAATGTCGACCGAAGAGCATTAAGAAGAATAATCGTGAAAAACAGGAATGCCAATTATTTACAATTAAGTGCTCTGTGGAGTGACACTGTTGGAAGGAGAATTTCGAGGTCCAAAACTCATAGAGAGGCCCACAAACTGGGATTTAGCACTTGCAATGTAAGTTTTCTTATGAAAAAAAAGTGATGTAAAAACCCTAAAGTTGCAAAACTTGTTTATAGGCCAAAGAAAAGCCACTATTAACTCCACTGCAAAAGAAAAATCGGCTTAGATGGGCTAAAGAACATAGACAATGGACACCTCAACAATGGTGTGCAATACAATGGAGTGATGAGGCCCGATTCTAATTTTGTGTTGGTGACAGTCGTAGTAGAGTTATTCGCAAAAAAAATGAAGCATTCTATGTTGACTGTCTGAAGAGAAAGTGAAATTTCCCGCATCCATCATGATCTGGGCAGTATGTCATCAAAAGGAGTAGGAAATCTTCATTTTATTGATGGAAATGTGGATACAAACAAGTATTTGGCAATTTTAGAAGAATCGCTTTTACCAGTGATGGAAGAATGTTTGAGATCCGGCCAAGATTTTGTGTTTCAGCAAGATGGTGCAGCGTGCCATACCTCAAAAAAGGCTATAAAATGGATGGAAGAAAATATTGTACCACTTTTGAAATGGGTTTCTAGCAGTCCAGATCTGTCACATATTGGAACTTTGAGGCACGAGATGAAAAAGGTTCTACGACAACATCTGGCTCGTACAATCACCGAACTGAGACAAAAGCTTCAAGAAATATGGGATTGTTTTACACCAAATTTTTGCCAAAAATTGGTTAACACTATGCCCCAAAGAATTTCAGCCGTAATAAAAAATAAAGGTGATGTTACCCAATGGTAATCTTTCAATTGTTGCTTTGTTAACTTCGCGCATTTACTCGCACATTGTTTATTTGTTCAGATGTTCTATTAGTTATAGGTCTAAGTGATTTCAAATATGTATTTTTTACGACTAGAGTGTATCTAAAATGTTTTTGAGAAAATAAATTGTTTTAGAAGTAAATAGTTTCGTCACGTTAGTTTATAAAGGCATATTTTGGTACAAATCTTGAAGTGGGCCAACTGAAGTAGGAAGGAGCTCGTAGTATATAAGCACATTTCATACATGATCGGTTATTCTGTTCTCCTTCGGTTCAAAGAAATATTTATAAGCTGAACACACATCTTCATCCCTATCTCAAGGCCAATTTGAGTAACGTAACGTGTCTATGGCATAAGAAATGCCTCGGATCTCAGTTTATGATTCCCTCCGTGCTAAACTGGCATGACCATAGCAATGACGACTATTATAACTCCGTACAGCTAATGACAAATGTACCGCAGTGCGGAGACAATGGCGTACAAGGAGTATCTTCAGACAGGTGCTGAAGTTAATAAGCCAGTCATTTAGCACCATTGCAAGCGACCACCTCGCACATTGTAGCAATGCGGTGGTGGTAGTGCTTTAAATCTCAACATTTCACGGCAGCTGGAGGCGGCAACTTGCCCAATTGCCATTACATTTCTCGTGTAAGCCGGTGTCCGCTAGACGGCAACAGGTCTCAGTGGGTAAGGTCAGATTGATGAGCAAATGAAGTGTTATGGTAGCGATACTTGGACAAGTTTGTGGGAAGAAATATTTTCTACATGACTGCTAATCCTCGGATTTTGATGAAGGGTTCATATAAAAAAGCGAAAAAATAACAATCGGTCAGACTTCGTTTCTTGACGTTTCAGAGGATCCTCATTATTTCCGGATACATTTTTGAAGGGGTTAAAAATTGGCGGCTGAGGGTTGTAGAGGGTAGGGGAGAGTATATCTGCATAATCTGGCGTTAATGTATACTAAGTGACATATAAATCCGAACACCCAGTTTAAATGGTTTTATTTTAATAAAATTTTGTATAAGTACTTAATAAAGCATAATAAGTAAATGATAAAAATTTCAAAATGATTGCACTGCTTGAAAGCCCTTTGACCTTTAATAATATGTGGATGCACCCTGATGTGCTACGCATTCTCCAACGCGCCTAGGCATGCTTCTGATCAGGTGGTCAATGTCCTCCTGTGGTATCTCATTCCAGGCAACCACCAACTCCTCTCGAAGTGCTTCTATAGTCTGAGGAGGACGTTGCAAATTGAGCAATCTCCTACCCATCATATCCCACACATGCTCAATTGGGGATAAGTCGGGAGATCTTGGTGGCCATGGTAACAATGTGACATCATTATGTTGAAAGAAGTCTATTGTGACTCTTGCAACATGTGGTCGGGCATTATCTTGTTGGAAAGTTGGATCTGCCAGGGTGTCAAGATAGGGTAAAAGATGGGGTTCTAGAACTTCGTGGATATAACGCTGCGCGTTCATGTTACCTCTGATGAAGATTAAAGGTGACCTGGAACCATAAGCTATAGCACCCCAAACCATAACTCCAACAGTGTGATGAACATATCTTTCAACAAAAAACTGTGGATTCCTCCTTCCACCACGTCGCCTTCTAACCTTGGCACGACCATCGTGCATGCCTAAACAAAATCGAGACTCGTCACTAAAGACAATACTGTTCCATTCCTGATCCCAGAGTGACCGTTGTCTGCACCACTCATTACGTCAGTGTTCTCGAGTTAAAGGGAGGACCCAGTGTGGCCGGTATGAAAACAAGCCAAAACTTCTCATTCGTCGGTAAACACTTCGCATGCCAATAGGTCTTCCGTGTTCTTCAAACCATTCATTTGCAATGGACCTGGTAGTGGAGAAACGGTCCCTTAAGGCCTATAATCTTAGGCGGCGATCTTCACGGTCTGTTGTTCTACGGCGGCGTCCAGTGCCCCTTGCTCTTTGCGTACGGCCTTCTCGAAGCCATGCCTGACACCTAACCACAGTGTCTACACTTCTTTGCACTCTAACTGCAATTGCCCGAAAAGAAAGTCCAGCTACCCGAAGTCCCACTATACGGCCCCTATCAAACTCACTAAGTTGACGAAATCGTACAGGTCTCCGTACTCTAGGCATCGTAACCGATCGTAAAGGATGTCAAGAACCAAAATCCGCCAACGTTGATTCTTTACTGCGGCTGAAATATTCATTTTTAGAGCGTTAGTGAATTAAAAAAAAAGCAGTATAAAAAGCGGAATGTCTAACTGATAATTCTGAACATTTTTTCACTTATTATTTACAGTAAGATAAATACATTCACCAACTTTTACTAAAATAAAACCATTTAAACTGGGTGTTCGGATTTATATGTCACTTAGTATATTTATACTTCTACGACCTACTAGACATATTCCACACATCTCAGATTTCCCCGTACATTTGACATCAGAACCTAGAATAATAGAGAAGTGTCTCCCGGTTCTGGCGAATCGATGCATTAGGGACATATCAAATGGTGAGGTACGATCTGCGGAGCAGGGAAAACGCCTATGGACCAATTGTAACTGGCTGTTTGACTGACTCAAATCATTTAGTTTCTTTGAATTTCTATACCGAAGCGGTCACGCGGGCAGAAACCTAATACCTGGGGGCACAGCGACTGCTATAAGGAACTTAAAAGCGCTTTTTTAAATACGACTTTTGAACTGCCTAAGGTTAACGCTACCCACCGTGATGAAATGCTGCAAGTATTACCGTGATTGGATGTGTAGTGGAGCGGTGATGGTTTTATCTCACATTGCGGGCAGAAGAGGCTACTGAGCCTACTGAGGATTTAAAGGATTTCCCCTGTCTAATAAAGAAAGTTCTTCTATTTGTGATTATTTTCTGTTGTTGACGGCATAGCAACAATTTCTATGATCATTAATCGTTAAATACCATGCAATGTAGAATCTACTCGTAGCACCTTCACCGGAAATAACTATCCCCCAGCAGTGATCACCGAGGGTATGTTGCCCAAAACGAATTTGTATATTCATTAATCTCCCAAAATGTCTCTAAGCTGTCCAATTAGGATGGTACCTGTCGCTTTATTCGAATGCCTAATTGTCGAATGTCTTGGCTATAGTCCAAACTCTCAGAAAAATCGTAATGTCGCTTGCATAAAACTCCGGGGATGTAAGTTCGGCAAAGATTCGGATCTTTATCCGTCAGGATTGTTCTACTTGGCACGAAACAACTGCAAATCGGATGTCTAAAGAATTCAGTGAGTGCAACATTATTTTTCACGTGTCCTCTTTTCGAGTTACCAAAGAAGATTTGACAATAAGCTGACCGTATTAAGTATTCTTTCCGATAAATCGTTTACCAGTATACGAGTATAGCCAATGGCCAGCATTAACAAACAGGAAAGATGTAATCATATCCAAAAAGCAAATTGCAAAAGTTTGAATGTGAAGTAAATCACCACCCACTGCATCCTCCGAACCTAGCGCCATCATATTTCCACTAGTTTCATTATTGATGTAGAAAGAATCTTAGTTAAGCTAAGCTCAACTTGCTTTTTGACTTCTTTTATATAAATTCCTGATTTTTTTTGCAAATGGCTGTTTGAGTTTGCCAAAACGTTGGAGAGAGACTATAGACTACATGTTCTACATACCATATGCTATAAATCTTTCTCACATAGATGATTTCATTAACTATTCACTCCATAAATACATACAACTCATTACAGCACATCGAATAAAACCTTTAACTGACGTCGTAGGTACCTGGGACCGCTGGCGATATTCGTTTCCAATTTTTCCCCACCACTATCTGTCATTCACGCGTATCCATCTTAATACCTTCCTATTAGTACAACAGCAGCGCTAGAGTAGTGTAGTGTTTATTTGAGCGTTAGTTTTTTCGTAATAAAAGAAAGTGGTCCGTGGCACCTAACAGCGGCTTAAGTGTAAAGTGTCTGGGTGTGTACAACATTTTTGTATTGTTAATAAAAATGGCTTCTGGACACGTTCCCGACAGTGTAAACTTTGCTGATTCCGATTTCGAAGCCAAGGTCATGCGCATGCTGGAATCACTAGACTTAGATGTGGAAATGTCCAACCAAGAAGATTACGTTGAAGAAAGTGAACATGATACCGATTTCGAATTAGATCTAGAACCGAATGAAGAGTTTGATCCATCCAATAATCAATCAGTACAAGTGAGTGACAACGACTCAACGGATAACGAAAACCCGAATTATTATTATGGTAAAAACCGTTTCAAATGGTCTTATACCGAACCAAAACGAAATATCCGAATTCCAGCACATAATATTTTAAAATTACCTGGAATTTGTGTTCCGCAAAATGAAAATGAAGTGTCTGATCCAGTTTTTGCTTGGAAATATAATTTCAACGAAAACATGTTGCAGCCCGTTCTAACATCGACAAATCAAAAGCTGATGCAAATAAGAGCCAAATATTCCAATCCACGTCGTACTGAACTAAAATGCTTCTTGGGCCTTTTCTGTTATACGGCGGTATTCAAATCCAACCATGAGGATATTTCTTCAATTTTCGCCACAGACGTGACGGGTCGAGAAATCTTTAGGTTGGCAACGTCAAAAAGACGCTTTTCAATATTATTGAACTGTCTACGATTCGATAATGCCGAAGATCGACACGAACGTAAACAAGTTGATCCAATAGCTGCTATATCCGAATTGCTAGATAGTTTTAACAGAAATTTGCAGGCTGCATATACGCTTGGAGCAAACGCTACTATCGATGAAATGCTAGTAGCTTTCCGAGGACGTGGCGGCTTTAAAATGTACAGAGTTTGTCCGGAAAGTAATAGGACTGAGTCGATTTAAAAAAATTTATTGAACCAATCGTTACAATTCTTTAAAAACTTTCAAAATAGGCTCCTCCTGCGTCGATGCAGCGCGGCCAGCTTGCCATGCTGGCCTTTCATCGGCATTTTCAGGCGAAGAAACAAAAAAAAAGTCCGGGGGAGGGGGCACATCAGCTGTAGTTCGGCTGCGGAAGCATTGGGATGCCGGCCTTCGTCAGGTGTCTTGTCGGACCCGACTGACCCTTCGTTTGAGTCTCCTGAGCACTTCCACGTAAAACTTGGCGTTGACGGTTTGTCCAGGACAAATTCATGGTGGACGATACCTTTGATGTCAAAAAAGATAATGAGCATCGTTTTCACTTTGGATTTGCTCATTCTTCCCTTTTTTTGGGCGAGGAGACGTCGTCGTGTGCCACTCGGAAGATTGCCTCTTTGTCTCGGGATCATACTCAAAGATCCAGGACTCGTCACCTGTGATTACGTTATTCAAAAATTGGGTGTCACTTTCACACATGTTTTCGGCACACTTCCACTCGCCGCAATTTCTGGTCGTCAGTGAGCACTTTTGGGACCATACTCGCGCACACCTTGAGCATGTTCAAATGCTGTGTCACAATGTCATGAACCACAGATTTTGGTAAATTTAACATCTGGGCAATTAAACGAATACTTAGTTGATGGTCTGAGTTCAAAGCTTTGCGCACACGAGTCACATTATCGGTGTTTGTCGAAGTCGAAGGTCTTCCAGCACGGTCTTCATCAGCGACCTCTTGCCGGCCCTCCAAAAAGGCCTGGTGCCACCGAGACACACTACTTCTTGCTAAATCAACACCTGGGTAAGCCTGCTTGATCATATCATACGTCTCGGTCGCAGATTTACCGAGTTTCACACAGAATTTAATCGCGTACCTCTGCCCAGCCGCTCATTCGTCAGCTAGGAACGCCCTCTACCGAATCCAGTCGGTGCGCGCACGCTCCGAAGTACAGTCATGGGGGAAGAAAATGAGTCCTATTACTTTCCGGACAAACCCTGTATATGCCATCCAAACCATCAAAATATGGTCTAAACATACAATGTCTAGCTGATGCAGGTACCTGTTATGTTTATAATACCTATTTATACTGTGGTAAAGGAAGTGATGGTATGTACCTATCTGAAGAAGACAAAAAGTATAATATTCCTACACAGGCCGTTATTCGTTTGTGCAAACCCATCTTTGGTAGCAACAGAAACGTAACTACTGATAACTGGTATACGTCATTGGAGCTTGCGAACGTATTGAACACAAACAAGCTTACTCTTGTTGGGACTATTAAAAAAAAATAATAAGGAAATTCTGCCAGAGTTCTTACCATCTGCAAGACGGCCAGTTGACTCTTGTTTATTTGGGTTTATAAAAAACTTGACAATGGTATCCTATGTTCCGAAAAAAAATAAGTCCGTCATTTTGCTGTCATCAATGCACCATGCAAGAGAAATTGACGAAAGTTCTAAATAACCAGAGATTGTGATGTACTACAATAACACAAAAGGAGGAATGGACTCAGTCGACCAAAAATGTAGTGTTTATTCAACTAGTCACCGCTGCAGATGCTGGCCCAAGGTCATCTTTTACAGAATACTAAATATGAGCTTCCTGAATGCATATATTATTCATCAATCCCATAGAAACATTAAAAAATCTTACACCAGGTTGGAATTTCTAAAAGTCTTAAGATGCGATTCCACCAGTGTGCTGAACTGTGCGGCACTCTAATGCGCAGTGTACAGCACAAATGTTTCTTCTGGTCGACTCACTCACGCAAACAATAGCAAATGGTGCGCAAACATTTCGGAAACGTTCGCGAACATCTGTTACTTTTGTGCGCGCGCACATGCAAGCAGTGGACTCGCGTCTTCGGGTACATACTTGTTGTTCGCGAACTCAGTATTGCTTCCGCTCCTGGACTGAAAACATTTGTTTGTACGCGCACTTCTTCTACGAAATCTAAAATGGACTGGACGAATGATAAGATTATAAAATTTATTCAAGCAATTGAAGCTTATCCTCTTCTATGGGATTCCAGTCACCATAATTATAAAAACACGACGCCACTCAAGAGTTGGCTCAAAGTTTCAATTGTGACTCGACTGAGGTAATGAGAAAACGGAAAATTATTTTGGCTCAGTACCGAAGAGAAAAGAAGAAAATAGCGAATTCAAAATCTTCAGGTTCTGGGTTTTCAGATATATTATTTGTTATTTTATATTGTTTTAAGATGTAATGTTACTTTCTTTTGCAGTCGTGCTAGACAAATTTGATTTTGAAATCACCTGAAAGGGTTATGTGTTTGAATTATAATAGTATTTGTAAGTTTTGTTACATATTTTTATGTTCTATTTCGGAGTTAAAATGTGTTCTGCGGGAGCGCCTTAGATAGTTTTATAAGTTAGGCTCTTGCAATATTTCTAATTTAAGATGTTGGCCTATAAATGGAATATTATCTGTTGGGCAATAAAAGGTATAAATAAGCCTTGTTGAAACAGGGACATATTTTCTGTAGTTGGTGTCTTGCTTTGCAATATGAGGAGGGAGTGCATTGACCAGCAACTCAAAATCTTCACACGACATAGGAGTAACATTTTTAAACCCACTTAAGGGATCTACTTTTATTTCTTCTACAAATCTATTCGTTTCTTCATTCTATCGCTGCAGAAAAGGTCTCACCCAACATCGTGGTTTTCTTCTTCGTTTCTTTTTAAGCAGACTACCTATTAAAACACAAGCTGCGGCACAAAACTCTACATATTCCCGCCCATCCATATTAAGAACTGAAGTTAGTGAGAACTTTGCTTGGTAAACATGTTCGTGCACAAGTGTGCTACACTGTACGCTTACAAAAGTTATGCACTGCTTTGCCGGTGGACACAGAAGATAAATTCGATACCAGTGAGCACATTCAATGCTGGAGTTTCACACAAAATGTTTGTAAACAAATGTGCTGAACACTATTTTGGTGGAATCGTACCATTAGCTAAACAATTATACATGAACGAACGGTTGCAACACGGAAGACTATCATATGAACTGAGATCTTCAATTGCACGAGCTTTGGGATATCAAGATGTTCCGCCAGAAGAGGACCATGGTGTCGACAAGTTGGCCAGGAACGAAAGAAAAACGTGCCACATCTGTCCCTCAAAGAGGAAAAGAAAATCCGTATATTTATGTTGTACTAGCAAGAAACCAATCTGCCTAGAATTTTTCAAAAAAATATGACGTAGCTGTGTTAGTAAAGACTAGGTGTTCTTATAAAGTAATTTGTAGATTACAGTAAATTCTGTTCCTTTTTGCTCTGCACGTTTTTTTTTTTGGATGTTATAGTGCTTATATTTGTGCAAAATAGCTTTTTAGGGTGTATATGATAAATAATTTTCAGTTTTAATGTTTTTTAGTTATTTATAACTACAATAAATAAGGTTGGTAAATTAATATACACAAAACTGTATGCTACAAAAGTTAAAATAAATGTTTTAGTCGGACTTTACAGATTTTTTTAAATATAATACATAAATAAGGACTCAACCTATAGTATATTCCAAGAAAATAGTGTTTCTTAAAACAGTAATCGAAAATATATTTTTTTTTATTTTGCGGTCCCACGGACCACTTGACGGCGATTGTGCACAAAATAGTCACGACGTCGGTTGAGGGTTAATATCGATTTACTTACAATTTCGCACGTGTGCTTCAAGGCTACATGCAGAAGCAGCTAATCAATGGCGCTTACAACCAGTACGTAGTAACAAAATCTATACAAAATCTGCAGAACATTTGATGAGGTATCCAAGTCATCAGCAACTAAATCACCAAACGTCCAGTTATGAACACAGGTGTATTTTTATGACAAATTACTGCACTCATCTTGTATATTGAAAAACTTAAATGACGGACATGACTGATTTCTACGTTGAAACGTTGCCGTGAAAGCAGTTGAAAATGTCTGAGATATCCTCATTATTAAGTGAGACACAAAAGTTATCTTTTAAAAAATGGCGTCAAGTAGGGTGAGTCTACACTGCCGACGCAACGTTGGCATGCTCGGCACAAGTTAGTCCCTCTGAACTAGCTATCAACATGTATAACAAAAAAATTAAATGGAATAAGTCAGCCAAACGGGCCCCCGCATTTAGTCCGTACTCCAAAGAGCCCAACCCGTTTGACAACGCCAACGCTAGTTTATTCTCAGCTCTAAGTAGCGACCATCTGGCAACGATGGTAAACCACAGTAGTAACAACAAGTCGCGTATACAAATATTTCCAAGTTTTACGCGCAAATGTTCGGGGAAAAAAAATATCCTGCTGTCAAAAAAATTATATATACCATCATCTATTCCCTACAACCCCCAATTCCCGATTTTCGACCCTTAAAAAAATTCAGTAAATCTAAAGAAGAAGTTGAGCTGTTTTTATTTTGTCCGTGATCTTGCCCACAGCTCCGTTACCACTGGACCAAACTTGAAAAACTGCAAAGCTTTTGAGTCCTTGACTAAGTAATAACACTGAAACAAGGTAATCGAAATCCGAATTATACGACAGATTAACGGAAATGAGTGACATGGTTAAAGGTACCTTATCTTCTGCTTAAGGTTGGTTAAATATTTAAGACTGATAGATACACTGGATTTGTAGAAATCTCTTCGCAGCAGCCAAGGTAGACTTTGAACAAATTTATTTTTCTCGATATCCATCAAAAAATACAGAAAATTTGGTTATTATGGTAGAATTATTCCTTCTCAAGCAAGTGTAACAATAAAGATCTATTTGTTTATAAGGCAAAAAAGAACTCAAGCTTGGGATGAGATTTAACCATATTATTATTTTTTCTCGAAATGCGATAGTCTCATAGAACAACTCTTCTCCTTTCGCGGTATATTCAAAAATAAACATTGCTGCTCTGTTATTAGACAGTGCGATGCTGTTACGAAAATATGTGTACAGGAAGAGTATTTAACCAGTCATAAGCACTAGAAATGCTACCCCTTCACGAGCTAACTAAAATTTGTTCATCAACTTGTGCAGTCTTTATTACTTGCCTTAGGATAAGTAAATGTTAGCAGCCTTCAGCCAATTTATCAGCCAGATGCTAACCTATTAACTAGTCTTAATCATCAATTTGAATATTTTCTAATACAATACAGGAAAATTGCCTCAATTTTTCATAAAATTACAGTGCTTTCTATGTGTGAGCGAAAATATGAAAAAATGCGGTTTTAAAACTCATATAGGGTTTGTTGCTGTCTCTGCAACTGTATAGGAAAAAAGGTTATTACCCTGGACTGTTGCAGTTCCAGCTACACTGTCCTAACTTGGCGTTGTTCAGAAGACCGCAAGTCGACTGCTATGTGACCTATATCTGCCAATCCTAAACGGTGGATTCAGATGATAGTCAGTATGAGTATTAAATAAGCCCGTTTATCTAGGTTTATAGTCAGAAACTTACCCAAAGCTTATCAATAAGGTGAAATCAAATATGGTAGCGCACCCTCAGATTCATCCCGGTACGGTATCCGGCTTCTTTAGCGAGGCACGCCGTTGAGTATGGTATATTGCTTTTCCAGCGAAATTTAAGAGCTTTTTGCCGAGGGATTGCGGCATACATAACCTAATTTGGCCTGTGTGTAGCTTTGTAGGTAGCGAATGATTTTTCAAAGTCGGCCCACCTCGTCAAAATTAAATGAATACTCAGCTTGTTAATACGTAAAAAAGCCGCAATTTGATGAGCCTGCACTTGTTTTCCAGCTGTGGTTTTTCTCACATTAGGTGAAATGGTCCTATGTTATTTTGGCAAATTCCCTCTAAATCGTGTCACCAATATAATGCGTTATCTCTGACGCCTGATAGGTGCCCGTGATACGCTACTTAATAGTTATTATGACTTGGAAGAACGGCGATTGGAAATGCCAATGAAAATGATGAATATTTTGGTAAAAAACTCATAATGTTATGACCCAGAGTCACTACATGCATTTGAGATGTTCCGGAATAATAAAGATCACAAGAGAGTGCAAGAATGCAGGCTCTACTGACTTGTAGTGGGCTTCATCTATAACTAGAGACTAAAAGTAACTTTAAATGTCTACACTAAAATATGTATTCGACACATTTAACCAGAAGCTTGACAATCAAAATACAGACCACTGACATGTTGCACCGGCATTCTAAAAATCTGATAATGCCTCTGAAAATAAGGCAAAATCTGTTTCATTTATTTCCTGGACGCATAAAATAGGCATACCAATTTTAGTGGGAAAACTTTTTATTTGACAACAAATAATGAGAAAACGCGTTTTAGGGGATTCAATCGAAGGTGTTGTCAGGAACGAAAAAACTTCTCATACAGGATTTTTAAGTATTTATGTAACCTATAAAATGAAAACACACGTAAAAAGATCCGACAAATAGCAGAAATGTTATGGCCGAAAAACGAGGCAAAATGCAGGTTCCGGCCTTGTTGATAATACAACGATAATTTCACGCAACTACTTGAAATTTGTCAAATCCGTAGGATTCATATTTCTAAAGAACCACAACAA
This sequence comes from Acanthoscelides obtectus, assembly GCA_963669975.1. Lineage (NCBI taxonomy): Eukaryota > Metazoa > Arthropoda > Insecta > Coleoptera > Chrysomelidae > Acanthoscelides > Acanthoscelides obtectus. Next base: position 80,414,869 of record CAVLJG010000001.1, on the reverse strand, counting down.
AATTTTAGAATATTGGTGGAATATGTTTTTGAGAATTTCTAATTGTTTATTCCAAAACATCTGTCTTCCGGCCATCACTACTAGTTTATTGAGCAATAAATAAAAGATCATTAAATAGCAAAATACACGTGTTTACCCTTCCGATATGAATCACAAACCATTCCGAAAGATAAATGTTATTTTGATGCAAAAAACAAATGTTACGTCTTTTTCCTCTAAACAAATTCAAACATTTCGTATTGAACAAATGCGCTACGATATTCGAAAGACATACATTACTACGTATATACACATTTTAAAACAAAGCGGATGTGCCTATCACCTTTTGTTGTGAATTGCTCACAAATACGACATGTTTGAATTCGTTTAGAAGAAAAAACTTAACCCATCCTTTTTTGCATAAAAATAACATTTATCTTCCGGAATGGCTTACAAAGTAAACTAGCCTATTTTGCTATAAAATGTCCTTTGAACGAACCTTGTATATTGCTCAATAAACTACTAGTTATGGCCGGAAAACAAGACTACTTGACCTGTCTACTCCAGTTTTGTTATGGTTATTTAAAAGTCCGAATCTTACGAATTTGAAAAATTTCAAGTATCTGCGAGAAACCATCGTTGCATTAGCAACAAGTGCCAAAACCTGCAGTTTGCCTTGCCAACACTTTCGATGGAATCCCAAAAAACACGTTTTTTCATTCTTTCTTGTCGAATAAGAAGTTTTCCCACAAAAATTGGTCTACCCATTTTATGCGTCCACGTTTTGAATACCCTCTTGATCAAGTTGCAGCAGCAAAACCAGACTTTACAATTATTTCGCAAATCATGGGTATTTTCGTCTAATACAATTAGACAGCATCATATTTGACATTTAGATACAATTCTACATTTCTCTCCTCATTGTTCGGCCACTGAATTACAGTTCCAGATCCCTGCTGAAAAACTTGGTGATTAAACGTCCTATTTTGTAGAATACACAACCAAACGTTATATCAAATCTATTTGCTACACCACGAAATGATGTTTCATGACCTACAAACCATGAAAAGATCAGAGTTTGCTCATGAGTACAAAGTTTCGCAATTCCTCCAGTTGTATTTTTGAAGAACACGTACTTAGTTGAGATATCTTCAGCCACTTTGAAAGTTACTCTGAAATATTCCACTTTCATTGTAAAGAGGTTCCGTTACATTAACGTAATGCTCATCTTTTTCATCACTATTCGAATCGATATCTGAGATCCAATCGGATTATGAACTTGAACTATAAGAATCTGAGATTCTGTGAGCAACACATACAGGTCAAAGTAAGACTACCAATATCACTTTATATACATATCTCCATCTCCCTCATACTCGTACATACACATGCAACCTAATCCTGTGTGTGAACGTTTGTTCGGTAAGCTCAAAGACATACGTTTTTTAATTGTGTCTCCGTCTCGAAAACGTTGTCGTTACGTATGAGTTCCCTTCAATCATATTTGTCAGAGTAAAAACTTACTTGACATCGACGTGCAATTTGAGTTGTCCTATTATCAATCTTCAATATAAATTTGTACAATGCCTGGAAATACGATCAGTGGAGAAGGCCGACAGCTCGTGCTAAATTTATTAGAGTATTTCAAGGAACAGAATGAAAACTGCGGTCCCCACTTCGTGCGTACTGGAGAGAGTAGCAGATGCGGTGAAGATTAAGATCCGCCCATCGTACGGAGGCTCGATCTGTTTCATTATTTCATATGGCGTTGATGACGAAACCACCAAGAACGGTGACTACAACTATACACACCTAATTTTATAAAAACGGTTACCTGCCTTCAGTCTTATCAACTGATACAAAGTATTCAAAGCCGCAAACTCCCTAACACAATTCAAATACCATAACCCCAAATCATAAGGCACCCATAATAAAACAAGGTCACGTGCGATCTGCGCAACAATCTACAACTAGGTTTTACCCTTGCTTGAACATCTTTTCTCCACTGAACACCGTTGGAAATGTTATGCTAGAACATTACTATAGTAAATAGAAGAAACAACGTATCTTCCGTTTTTTTCTGAAAGATAAATATCAACTAAAACGCATCTGCCGAATTTTATTCACAAATAAGAGGCTCGTATTGAGAAAGATTTCTGAAAATGGATGCCTCATTAGAAGGCGCACTGTGCATAAATGCCGCCTTCCAACATGTAGTTAAAACTTATCCGTCTACAGGGTGTTCCTTAATGATATGCGAATATTTAAGGGTGTGAATCTACATGAAAAATTAATGTTGGTTTGCTTCATAAACTGTGGTCCAAAAACGTTTCCTTACAAAAACTCGGGGTGTTGAAGTTTTATGAAAAAAATGGAAATTAATTAATATTTTCAGAACCGCATCAAATATTTCACTGATATTTAGTACGTAGTGAAAGTTGATAAAGTTGCATATTTTTCAATGCAAAATAATTATTAACTTTCACAGGGGCATGCGTACGGATATTGACAGATATTTCTTAAGAAAAAAATGGACGCCAATGGTTTTTTGCCAAATAAAAATTATTTTTGAATTCCGCGTTCAATTTAAAATAAATGATCCCTTTTCGATGCGCCATTTTTGAGTAAAAAAATAAAAACCTTTCTATTGTCCGAGAAAATTAATGAAATAATTGAAGAATGTAATTTAGCAATAAATATCTAGTTGCTCTGGAATGTGTCACTGGCTTTTGGCATCTGACGTCTCTGTTATTCAAATCTGTTCGCTTTGACACCTTTTTCATTATTTAGTTTTTACAATCTTGTTAATAATGGTGAATTATTCAAATGCAGAAATGGCGGAAATGCATTACGTATATGGCCTTGCCGACGGTAATGATAAGCAAGCCAGACGGATTTATCACCAGAGATATCCCGATCGTGCTTTGCCAGATAGTCGAACCTTTTCTAATATTCATCGTCGTCTTGTTGAAACTGGTTCTGTCCGAAAAGGGACATCTGAAGGTAGACCTCTAAGTGTGAGAACACCTGAAATTGAGGAAGCAGTGCTGCACAAAGTCGAAGAACATCCTGAAACGAGCACGAAGAAGATCGCTAGACACTCAAATATTTGCCATAAAATTGTTTGGAGAATTTTAGTGGCCTTTTTGTGATGTCCTTACCACATTTTAAGAGTACAGGTAGTCAGTAGTATGTTCAAAAAATTACACAAAATCCGCAATGCCATTCAGAATTTCCACAATAACCATTTGTGGGAAAAAAATCCCTATGCCGTAACCGAAACCCATTTCCAACACCAATTTTCGGTTAACGTATGGGCAGAAATTACTGGCGACCACTTTATTGGCCCATTCTTCTTGCCGGGACAACTTGATGGACAGACTTACCTCAATTTTCTTTAACAACCGTTGCCTTTGCTGTTTGATGATGTTCCGTTAGTAAAAAGAAGCAATATGTGGTATATCCATGATTGTGCACCAGCGCATTTCAGTGCAGCGGTTCGTAATTATTTACAAACTGTTTATCCAAATCGTAGGATTGGCCGCGGTGGGCCCCAAGAATGGCCTCCAAGGTCCCCAGACCTTAACAGTTAAGATTTCTTTTTGTGGAGCTATCTTATGACACTAGTGTACACAAGTCTCATTAACACTGTAGAGGAATTAAGAGAAAGAATAGTTGCAGCTTGTGATAGAATAAAAAACACTCCAGGGATATTTCAACGAGTGTGCAATTCCATGAGAAGGAGGGAGGAAGCATACATACTAAGTGAAGGGGGCCATTTTCAACAATTTTTGTAATCATTTGGTTGATTTTAATGTTATGCTTATGTGGTCAGTTGTTATTGTTCATTACCCCTAATGTGTTTAATTTGTTCAATTAAATTAGTAATAATTTTGCAAGTTAGGCAATGGAACGATATTTATTTTTTTACTCAAAAATGGCGCATCGAAGGAAAACAATTCAAGTGAAATAATTTGTTTCAAAACGGGAAATACAAAGTTAATTTTTATTTGACAAGATACCATTGGCGTACCATTTTTTTCTTAAAAAATATCGAAGTCAATACCCGTTCGCATAACATTAAGGGACACCCTGTATATTAAACTCATCTGCCATTAACCTTCGATTTACAAACCCTCGCTCGATGTGTGCATCGGCTAATGTTAGTGTCGAGTAAATCATTTTATCTTGTTTTGTAAACCGGACCTACTAATATCGAATCAGCAAAGTAAAGTTAACCATGGCAGCGCAAACCGTGAGACTTTCCGACTTCTTCATCCTTAATGCACTATATTGCTTTCAGAGCAAAATTCAGAGTTTTTTGCCCAAGGATTACGGAAGCACGCATAACCTAATTTGGTTGGTAGGTAGAGGGTAATTTTTCAAAGTCGGTGTACCGCGTCAAGATTACATGTGTCCCGAGCTGGTTTTGGCAAACCGAGTGGCGCGTGGAATAGTTTTTACCCAATTAGTGCGAAGCCCTGAGCATGTTGCCTGCCTAGTTGACCAAACTCATTAATCTACCGCCGCTGCTCTTCTCAGTGAGCAGAATCCGTCTCCATGGGTGCCCGGAAAAGGGGCAAGCAACATGTAAATCAGGACTCTTTGTCATAAAAGTATTTGCTGAGTGCGCGATGGCAGCGCCGTCTAGTGGCGACAATTATTGTGGACCCGGGATATGTCAATTTTTTGCAACCGGATGTTTTGATAACAATTTAGGGCTGGTTTTTCATTGAAATTACATATATCCAAATTGAAACATGATTTAAACTTCCAGCCTCAAACTATGCTTAAAGGGAAGACATTAGTGTTAGTACAGCATATGACTGACGTTGGAGATTTTATGGCGAATGGAAAAAGTTACTTAACCAGAGCTCTGATTATAAGATAAAGGTTTTAAGAAGTATCACTGAAAAGTGAGTACCTATCTAAGCTTAATGAAATTGTATATCTTAGTTAGTTCCACTCCAGGCTATATTAGTTACTTTAATCTTTATTTTGAATTCGAGATAAACAGAGAATATTCACTAATACTTATGTTGCTTTCCTTCGTCGTATTCACAGCAACTATCTTTAACATTCTTTATTTTTATTTTCACTTTTTATATTTTACGCTTGGTTATAGCTTCAACGCACTTTTAACTTCAATACGATTTTGAACAAACAAATAACCAGTGCCATTTCACAACTGAATCAAGGGCTTGATCCCAAATGAATATCAACCGTTGAAATTGATTTCGTTGGCGCCTTGTGACGATATACTAATTAGCTGTAATAATTTTGACACTGCCATGATAATGTGAATATAGAAGATCAATATAATCAGGTGTCAAAATTATGTTATCATAATCAAGTGTATCGTCTCAAGGCGCCATCGAAATCAATTTCAATGGTCGAAACTCATTTAGAATCAAGCCCCAGAAGTTGTTTCGCCAGTGACCCTACAGAAAACATCATTTGCGTGAGTAAACGATAGCAAGAAGCTTCCAAAGCATAGATTATGACCATGATGGAAAATGTAACAAAATAGGAGTATTGCAACACACAATTCTGTTAACAAAGAAAGGAGTTCAACTAAGGCTGCCTTTTCCTAGTTTCAGTTACAAAATAGGTCTTATGGCATAATTTTGATAATTATCATGATCAAAGGTGTCTATATGGTAATTCTTTTTGTAGGTATTTAGGATCAGTTCTGGTCCGAGACATGTGAGCAGCGAGTCCCTAAGGACAGGTTCTGTGGTCACCATATTTGTTTAACATGTTTCAATGTATATAGCAGACGCTAGTTATTTCATCGTTTTTGGGTACAAATGGGTCGATGGATGAGAAGCGGAACATCTGGAAAACCTATTCTTAGAGCACACCGGAAAAAGTTATTTTAATATTGGTGGCACATATCATCTACGGAACACAATTTGCTTTGCTTTCAAAACACGTTGCAGTTAATGAAGTTTCAAACTGAATACACATCGTCATCACATCAGCACAACTTCATCCAAAGAATATTTACGTTCTCGTTATTCAGTCTTGTCAACGACGAAAATCTATATTTCCGCAAGGAAACATCTTACGACTTATACATCTATTAGTTTTTGTATTTTATGTACTTTTTTCTGTTGTTATGGTAGTAAGTGCATCCCAAAAATAAAGGTACTATTCGTCGTCGTGCGTCAGAGCGGCTCTTAGAAGTCTCGTCGGTCTGTTAGTCTGTCAGGTCCGGCTACCCAGATATCAAACATGTTTGAACAGAAAGGGTGAGAGAAAGGAAGAAAGAAATAAAACAAAAAATAGGAGTAAATCATTTGAAATAGTTTAAGCATTATCGGTTTGACTACTCGAATAATTTTGTAACTTCAAAAAATTATTTTGATCGGTTTTGTATACTGAAATAATTTTGATCGGTCTGAAATTCACTGTTTAATTTTGATCACAGTGTGTGGCGCGGCCTGGAATATTTGCGAATTTGCTCGACTGAGTAGTCTACGGAATCACGCAGCAGACGGTTGCTGTGCGATTCGGCTTGATTTTAACGCCGCTGTGCCTGTTGTTTTACATAATCCCTTAAATATAGGATATCAAGATCTCTGTGAATAGTCTCATTTGACACGTGTCATGAGGTGTTGGTGATTGTGCGTATGGTTCTGTTTTGCAGGACTTGCTGTTTCTACATGTGCATCCTGGCAAGAAAACACCAAGCCGTCGATGCGTAGTTGTCCAAAAATGAAGGTTTGCTAACATCCTACTTGTCATCTTTATAGCGAAAAAATACTTGCTGTAAGACCATTGTATATTTTATAAGTCTGCCCCTTTATGTATAAAAATCCTTCAGTAAGAGAATATGTTAGTCATCCTTATTCAACCAGAAACAATGCTGATAAAAATCTAATAATACCCAATAGTTTCACAAACAAAAACTTAAGATCAATTGACTATATTGGTCCGAAAATCTACAGCATTTTACCTGGGACACTGAGGATGACAAATAGATTAAAATTGTTTAGTTCAGAGTGTAGATCATTTGTTGTGGCAAACCTTTATAGGTTCGTAGCTCTTTGCTAGCTAAATATGCAAATGTTTTGATCATTTTTTATGTTCTTTATTAGGAATTAAATTCTGAGTTGGTTGATTTTTTGTCCTTGTTGTTTGTCAAATTATTATGATTATCAAATCATTATTTGACCTGGATTTGTTTTGTTTTATTTATTTTACTATTTTATTATTAAAATGTTACATTACATTTTATTTAAGATTGGTGCATATGGATATTAAATTATCTAGGTACCACATAATAAAAACTATACATGTTTTATTTTAGTGTAATATATAAAGCCACTGTATATATCGCCATCACTTTGTAATATATTGTATTTTATGTGCTAAATATTTTCCGTGTTTTTGTACGGACATTGATGGAATGTGCACACTAAATTCTTTTAAAGTACTAGGGTCACTTTATAAGTAAGAAGCGTTTTGTTCATCGAGTTAGAGAAATTTTATTTACGCATGAAAATTGTATCGTAAAACAAAATGTGAATATTATTTTATTTTTGAGCCAAGTCACCATAAACATTCAAACATTTGCCAAGTCGTTTTACCAAATTCTAAGCCATCCTCCCATTGATATAACAAAATTCAGCCAGCTCTAACAAAACGCTCGTTTCGCTTTATCACGCACGGAGGTGCCATTCGCTTAACTTGTTTCACATTTCTCACCATATTTAAGCAGGTCAAAGAACGCTGCCGCCGTCAAACTTAATAACCGTATTTTTCAACATTTCTCAAGTACTCTCCGCCAAGAAATTCCTTAAGCTTTGGAAAAATATGAAAGTCTGATGTATTATGGATGATATAGTAATTTGCAGTGAAACCTGTGGCATGTATGTTCTTGCCGCAACGTGAGGCCGAGCGTTGTCGTGAAGCAATAAGACAAAGCTAGATAGCGGGCTCCATCAAAGGTTTTGAATTGCAGAATAGCACGCCTAATTTAAAAAGCTGCTGGTGAATTTAAGAAAGAGAAGCATTTTTTGCGCTTCAAAACAATCGGCGGACTTGCTGATTGATATGGCGGCAAACAAGGCACTATAACTACACTACCAAAGTGATGCAAAACGTCATGGCGGCGTCAGTGTAGTTAGAGACTGGCCAAGAGTGTCTGAAGTTGAACGGATGTCTCGTGACAGGATGCGCAGGCCCGGTGTTCTTGCTTTAAAAATGACTCTCGTAGTAGTGTTTGCCTTCTGTGGTAGCTTCCATATTCATCAGGCATTGAATAAAAGATGTCAATACAATTCGCGCTTCAAGATGAATGGAATTCCAGATATTTCGAGAAAAAACACATAGTGGAATATTATATTCATTATCAACAGTCATATTGCTACTTGCTTCCCATGTCCCTGCCTCTGGAGCCTTTCGTCAAGATTAATTACAGTCCCTTGATGCTGCGCCCTGATTTGTGCGAGGTAAACCTCCCTCATCATGAACACAAATAGTTGCTAACTATTCGTGGGTAGCTGGGTGTATATAAGTAGATAAGCCACTTTTTGTTAAGATTCCGTAGACAGAGTTTGGACACGTTTCTTAGAGATAAATAATTGGCCAGTGCGATGGAGCTGGGGTATTGACTGAGCATCTTAATGCTTTTTATCCGATAAATGTGCTCTACCATAGAGAGCAGGTGTACGAGAAATCGCTAACAACGCTGTTTCATGCTCATAACCAACTCATCAAAACAGTAGAGGTATAGTCTTGGATGCAGATGAAGGGAAACAAAAAATTCAAAGCCACCTAGGCGCCTGAATCATCGATGCTCTGCGACTGCTATGAGAAACTTAAATATGCCTTCTTATTCCGATTTTTGAACTACCTAACGTTAGCAGAACTGGGAAAAGCCTCCTCAGGCAAAATGTTCAACTTATTTGAATGAATTTAAGTGTGACATGCGAAGTGAGTAGACGATTGTCTGATGCTCCCGAAAAAGTAATGTGTTTCTCCTGGAAACTATAGTGGTTCTTGGCTGAAATTAAGCAAGCTGCATGCACTGTATTTATACTTTACTCTTGTAATTGTATAAAGAGGATTGATTAAGATATAACACCATTTTCATCGATTATTGTTAGAAACATCTATTCTGGTCTATCAAAAGGACTACCGGGTCGATAATAATGTCAACGAAAACAAGACCAGAATAGCTATTGTCTTCTAGCAATAGCATAAATGAAGAGCTAATCACTAGAGTTGGTAAACAACAATCCATTTTCTTAATGAAACAGCTTGATTAGAGATTTACAAAACTCAAATCTAGCATGAAAACTTTCACCACCGCCGTTGCGGAAAATTCTTCAAAAATTTGTCATCTGAAAACTAAGCTAGAGGATAGGTACTGAACGGCAACACAAATTGAATAACACTCTACTTTACGGTTTGGAAGACTTCTCTAGGGAAGAAAACCTAGAGAAAAAGGTACTGAAATGGTTTAAGACCAATCTAAAAGCAGAAATTAACTCGAGTTAAATCGAGAGGTGCTTCAGGTTAGGTGGGTTAAAAGATTATGCATGTCGTCGCATTCTCATCAGATTTCTGTCTCATAAAACCAAAGTACTCATATTTTCCAAAAGGCGCCTACTAGATTTACTTCGTGCAGCATCCAGAAAATATGAAAGAAGACTCCCCTGGAGCCTTGACGGCAAAATATATGCTTTGGTCAAGAATCAGAAGAAAATTATTACTACGACGGATGTGTGTTAAGCGAGTGGGTGCATTGCTTTATCGACGTGTAACATCCGCTTCTGACTATATGGGTATCTAAAGTGTATTTACACCCAAGATAGAATGGATGCGTGATTGCCAAAAGCAAGGACGGCGTACAGGGCAGCATTCAGGCCTACCTCCGAATGATGGACTACCACCAACGTGTTGTAAAACAAAGATGACAGTATTTAACGAAATTATCTAATATAGTGAAGTAGTTATAGTTTAGGGTGTCGCAATATGAAATTTTTATTCTTGAACAGATTTTTCAAACTAGACAACATGGAGAAATATATACCAGAGGTAACCAGCTGCTCACTATGCACAATGAATCCGTAGTCAACGAGGGGTATAGATGACGCTTTTGTACATGCAATAAATATAAGGCTGTTCAATCAATTGAAAATAGATTTTGAAGGTGCACTTCGGACTTGCATTGTCTGTAGTTTATCTGTAAGTTAATATTTCACTATAACTAGGATTCCCATAATATGTATTCCGTGACAAAACAGAAACGGGAAACTTACTCAGACTCACTTGAAGAGCTATCGTCATTAATGTTTATGATGATGGATTCAAAATCTCTCTCAATTATGTTGGCCAGCTCCCACATTGCTGCCTCCACTTTCTCCTGAACATGCTGCACACATGTTTGCCATCTTTCTGGTGTGACCCTCTGTATAGCAATTCCGAACACCTCTTGCATGTCAGAAAATTTAAATGTTGTATTGTGTGCAGCAATCAAATTCTTAACATCTGCCCATATGAGCTCAATGGGGTTGAGATCACAGTGGTAAGGCGGCAAACGGATTACTGTTTTGTGGTGTGCTTTGGCCATTTCATCTATGACATATTTATCATGTCTTGGTCTGTGTTGTTTAACAATATAATAGTTGTAATTTCAGTAAGGAAGGGTGGGAAGTTATATTTTTGGAACGGAGGCAACTCTGAATGTCTGATTTCCTAGAAGCTGAATTTGGGATCTTTTCTATTTTGCGAGAATGATAGGGAGCAATATCCAAAACAACCACAGAATTGTCTTCGAGACGTGGCAAAATGCCTGAAAACCACTTCTCGAATGCTTCCCCATTCATCTCTTCATGGTAGTCAGTGGTTTTTTTTTAATAATAAGCCTTCTTCCTTTGCCTAGAAAGATAAAATCCGCTAAGTATACATGCACGTCTTGTATAGTAGGTACGAAGGTAGAGAGATATTGTGTGCAAAAATTGATACCGTGAACTACTTCGATCTATTTACCTGCTGGATTTTTCAATCCGCTCGACAGTCCATCTAGAAATGCCCTTCTGGATGAAGTCACAGTTTTGTCAACCCATACCTTCGGTGTAGTGTGCGCAGCGTTAATCCAGGTTTCGTCCAGATAATAGATCTTCCTGTGCTGATCCCTGAATGATTTAATTTTGGTCAGGTACTCTCTCCTCCACAAAACAATTTCTTCTCTATCCATAAGTAAGCTGTTACGACCTCGTTTCTTCCATTCGAAATTAAGATGCTTCAAAAGTTTATGAATAGTCGAACGTTTGAAATTTGGTAACATAGCATCCTCGTTAACCTCCCGTAGTACTTTATGTCGGTATTTCGTTTCTGAAGAAGAACTCGTGCACTTTCCTCCGAATCGCATGCTTGTCAGCGTCATCCAACGATCTTATGATATTTTTGCGATTTTTACCCGTCATTGGCTTGGAAAAGGCATGCTTTTTCTTATGTTCGTTCAAAACATTGTACGCTGTCGCTTGGCATACCCCAATTTTATCTGCCACTATCAGAGCTATTTTCGGGTTAGTTGATGTTTCGTCTTCCTTCCGCTCTATCTTGAATGTATTCAATATGACGTCTTTCATGTCTACGCTAAGATGTCTTTTTTTTGATCGCTTTCTAGGAGGGCTAAGGGAGTAGTAGCCTACAGCCTCGTCAGCAGCATCTGTACTGGACATGTTCAGGATTGGTTCAAAACAAATAATAACGACGAATAACAATAACAAACAGAAACTTAACAAATTACTCAAATACACTTAACAACAACAACAGCAACAACCAAGCAAGGTGAATACGAAAACACGAGCACGCAGTGATACACGCGACGGTCGGTGGCCTAAATGCAACTCTGCCTGCCCTGCCCCTGCCCCGCGCATTATTCCGCCAGGCGACCGCTTGAAATTTAATGGAAAATTGACTAATAAGAGGCGTTGTCCCCACCTGTTACCGAGAGATCACGCGCTAACTGTTATTATTTACATCTCATCTTGAATTTGGATTCAGTTTAGATTCTTTATCGTCTTTTGCATCCTCATGTTTACCAGCCAAAAAACAGGTTTGCTCTAATAACTAGACGACTGTATACCTTACATCTTCTTATTGATAAATATGTTCCCAAGGTTGTTATTTATATTCTGTAGTGTTCTGGGAAAAATTTGTTTTCTTATTTTTCTATTATTCTCTTAGGAAAGCGTTACTGTTTACTTTTGTATTAAATATATTCTGTTGTCATGTGAAAGCGATGAGGCTGTTTAGCTTCTGCTACATTAATGTTAGGTCGCTTATTTTACATTTTACCGAATTTAGAAATTTCATAATGCAAGAGGAGTATGATATTATCGGAATTTGTGAAACTTGCTTAACGGCTGATATTTTGGATTCTTACTTAAATATTGACGGATTTTCGTTTTTTTAGGAAAGATAGAGGTGGTAGATTTGGAAAAGTAGGATCTATGTTTCGGATCGGATAAAACCCCAAATTATGGATGTTGCTCTCCCTATGATTCAGTTGAACAACCTTGGGTACAGATATAATACTTTGTTTGAATTTGGTACACTTTATAGGCCGCCACACTCAAGTTTTACTAATTTTATCACCAATCTTGAAGACAACTTCACTAATTTATTACCATCTCACAAAATTATATGTGGCGGGGACATTAACATTAACCTATTGGAATTGGAAAGTGCATTTTATACACATTTAGCAATTGTCTTGAACTGTTTAATATCAAACAAATCATTGAAGGTCCTACACGCATAACCTGAAAACACATACGCTTTTGGATGTCATCCTGGTTCTAAAGATTTCCTCCAGTGGCGAACATGGTGGCAGTAATTTTTCAGATCACTTTGCCGTTTCTTGTGCACTGCAATTTACTAAGCCTCTTCATGAGATACGACTTCTTTTGAATACAGAAATTTAAAAAATATCCACCGTGATACATTACTTGATTTATTCCAGATGTCACCTTTTGAAGATATTTTGTTCATGAATAACATTAATGAAAAGATGGTCCTACTTTAACGAATTCATTATCAATATTTTTGACGTGATTTCACCCTTGAAAAATGCCACATATAGTAGGCCCAAGCCTCCATATATTACGGAAACGATTGTACTAATGATTCACATGCGTGATAAAGCTTTTTCTAAATTCAGGTCTACTGGAAAACAAAGATACTGGTAATCTTGCAAAGAGTTAAAGAACCTAACTACCACCGCTGTAAGAAATGAGAAAATATCTTATTTAAGGTTCTGTGTTGATCAAACCAACCGAAACTCATCTTTACTATGGAGGAGATGTAAAGTTTTGGATATTTGTGAAAGATCGAAGAACAAAGGCAGAATTCCTGACGAATAAAATGATGCGTATAAAATTAATGATCACTTTTCGACCACTTCTAATTTATTGCCGACTGACAATGATAAACTAAATAGCAACAACCGTTTGATAGAATTTCCCGAATTATTTTCATTTTCCCTAGTAACTGAAGGCACCGTACTTAAATATTTAAACGAAGTAACGACAAATGCTGTTGGTATTGATCAGATTAGCATTAAAATGTTTCGTGCTGCCCATATAAATTATATTGCCTATTCTAACACACATCATGAACTCATGTCTACTAGAATGTGTCTTCCCTTATGCATGGAAAACATCAAAAGTTATTCCAATTCCCAAAAAGACCAATATGTCTATGTTGTCTGATCTTAGACCGATTTCAATTTTACCTATATTATCAAAGGTTCTAGAAAAAATAATCAAGTGTCAGATAAACTCGCATTTGAATACATTCAATATACTGCCCGAATACCAGTCAGGATTCCGGGAAGGTATAAGTTGTACCACTGCGCTACTAGGTGTAACAGATGAAATAATGTTGGCTCTAGACCCTAGAAAATTCACAGCTTAAGTTCTTCTAGACTGTAGTAAAGTATTTGACACTATAACTCATCAAATTTTATTATTAATATTACATTTTATCGGATGTTCAGAATCTGTTATTTCATTACTCACCAGTTATTTATCCAATCATTACCAATCTGTGGAAACATCTAATGGTTTATCCAGTGTACATAAGATTGGTTGTAGTGTGCCACAAGGTTCAGTTTTGGGTTCTATACTTTCCCAAATATATTCTTCTAGTATAACTAAAGCTTTAAATAAAATAAATATGTCATTTGTATGCAGACAATACACAGATAAAATTTTCTTTTGACCACCTCAGCTCAGCTGCTGCAAATGATGAGCTTAATATGGAATTGGATAAACTTCACTCTGAATCGTTGTCACATCAACTTACCATTAACCCATCTAAATCTGCCGTAATGACATTAATTTGGTAAACAAAAAGCTACTTTGAAAGATAACTTTACTGTCAAAATGGCTAACAGTACAATTAAGAATGTCAAAGTGGCAAGGAATTTAAGTTTGGAAATGGATAACGAATTGAGATTCTCTGGTCACGTAAAAATGCATCCAAAGGTCATTTATTTGGTTGAAGTTGTTGTTCCCACATCACCATATTCTGCCAATTAGATCAAAGATTATTCTCACTGACCTTCTAGTTTTGTCCCTATTGAATTGCTGCGATATCGTGTATGTACCCTGTTTAACAAAGATGGATTGCGGATGAATTCAGAAAAACGCAAAAGGCGTGTCTCAGGTTCATTTTTGGCATCCGCAAGTTTGACAGGGTATCATACAAGCTAGCGGAAATTGGTTGGCTCAATATGGCTTCCAGAAGAAAATTTCATTCAGCAGCATTATTCCATGAAATTTGTACTACCAAAACGCCTGCATATTTATGGAATAGGATAAAATTTTGGCATGACGTCCATAACATAAACATTCACAGTAACTTCCGTATCTCTCCCCGTCTACATCGAACTTCTATATTTGAGATATCTTTTACATTTAATAGTTATTGAATATATAATGATATTCCCTTCCATTTTATGGACCTATCTTCCAAGTCATTCAAAGTCAACTACAAAAAGTATCTACTGCAAACTGAAAAATGAAATGATGTACGCATATATTAATTAACATTATAATAAACCTTCCAACAATTAATGTGGCAGAAGTAATATCCTCCGTCACCGCTTTCCTGTATTTTTTCTATTTAATCTCAACCATTTATATTTTTTATTCCTCAACTTCACTCAGAATTCTCACGACATAATGTTCATTATTTTTGCCTCAATCAGGTCAGCACTTGTATCAGTTTTTCCTGTATGTTGGCCCATTTTGCAATTACATTTATTATTT
This sequence comes from Acanthoscelides obtectus, assembly GCA_963669975.1. NCBI lineage: Eukaryota > Metazoa > Arthropoda > Insecta > Coleoptera > Chrysomelidae > Acanthoscelides > Acanthoscelides obtectus. The sequence continues at coordinate 80,399,594 of CAVLJG010000001.1, read as the reverse complement.
AAATGAGTTACTGTAATTACTGGTTGTAATTGTGAATAAATTTGTCTATTATTCTTATTATATGTCGGGACAGTAGTAACAAAGTTTGAAAGAGTTGAGATGAAAGGCAGAAGCCCGGAGGATCCATCTGGCAGGCTCAACGCCTAGCGGTATCATGAAGGAGAGCTTTGAAGGGCAAAACTATTTGACATAGAGGTGGAAAAGAGCAAGATCACTGACCATCCGTCACTATGAAAGGGTTCCGAAAATATCCGCTAGAGAAGCGTCATCGATCATTCGAACAGCCATCCTCTGAACAGCATCGAGTATGGACAATGTAGTCGGGGCGGCAGCTCCCCAAACATGTGGGTAGTACTCGAGACTAAGACTTATCTGGACCTTGTGCAGAGTGGGGAGGCTATTTGGAGAAAAGTACCTAAACAAACAACCCAGCTTTTTGCTAGAAGTTCGCTATTTACCATTTACATCTCTGTGCTGATAACAATCTGCATTTGTATGGGTCTATCTATCAATAAACTTGGGAAGTACCAGGTCGGCATGTTAAGTTCGATGGTTGAGTGTGAAGTAAGATCAGGCTTCACCATTTATTACTGCACTGATCATACGTATACGTTCCAACAAAGTCGATAGGCTTGAATCAAACGTTAAATATCTATTTCACCAGACAGCTCCCCATATACGAGTATGTATAACAGAAGTACTAGAAATTGCGTCACTATAAATTCTCCAATCATTTTCCAAGTCACACAGTACACACAGAGCTCTTCAAAAAAGCTGACTAAAATTTGGAAACTGTAAGAATCTGCCAATTTGGTCCAAAGTACATGTCGCAGATTTTATTGGATAAACCCTTCTACAAGGAAACGACTGTAATTCTAGTGCTTTAAGGTACTCATAAGGAGCTTCGAAGTGAGGTATCACAAACTTGACCCTCCGTTCCATTTGAAAAATGTTACAGGATGGTGCCCAGTTATAAAATTGTCAATTCTCATTTTTTAAAAATAGGTAGGAGAGGGAAAACCTTTTTGAAAAGAACTATGTATGCGATCGGCTCTCCCTCCTTTTTAATACAAGCCAAGGTGCGTAATTTACTCGACGCTTTCACCATTTTACAAGTGTTTCATTAACTCATTCACCTTTTTTTTAAATTGTAACAAAAGCTGATAATTTTATTAGACGATAGTTTATTTTGGAGAAAAACGTATATCTGTATCTTTATGCTTTTTGTTTTGACACACATTCAGTTATGTATCTGAAATATTATACGGCGGCATAGTTTAACAGGGTAATTATGGGTTTTAATGGTATGTACAGTACGTTACTTTCAAGAGTCAACTATTAGCAATTATCTTAACAGTCCGACTAGTTGCCAGTGAAGTTACTATCACTCAGCGTCCTATACATTTTTCGAATGATATCTTAATGCCTTTGACACGTAGTAATGGAAAACAGCAAAATAGCGTTTCACATTGTATTAGGTAAGCCTATCTCACGCAAATATTTTTCTGTTTCAGAGCCAGATACTGACATAGTAGGCGGTCCAGAGCTGTTCATCGATCGCGGTAGCACCATTAACCTCACCTGTGTTGTCAGAAATAGTCCTGAGCCACCTGCGTTCATATTTTGGAATCACAACGATGAGGTCAGTACACACTACCCAGTTTGTAGAGCTTAGATGAGAATTTTACGTCATAAAAATCTAGTAAAACTTACTCATTTGGCTTTTCCTGAGGTTAGGTTCAATGCCAGTAGTCTGGGAGTTAGACGTTCGATGAAAAAGAATAGTGTTACGTGAACTAATGCGCTACCTCCTTAAAAGACAAATATTTCTTATATGAGTATTCTAAGATGAGAGAAAGAGACAGACGCAATCGGAATTGAACAGCTTCCGATAGTTAAGCAACAAATGAATTATTATATAGAAACAGGCATCGACCTTAAGGGCTTTTCAATAAACTCAATGATCCTCTACTACTCAGGCTGGTTCTATATAAAATGAATAAACATGCCAGGTTTATGCTAGCTGCTTAGTAGAAGAATTGCCAGGTGATTGCTGGTGCTGCAGTTCTAATTTCGCTGAGGAACAAAACAATAAAAAATTTCTGGCATTAATTTTGTTAATGGTTTTTATAGACACTACTATTGAATATACACAATATGTAATTAGGTTTTTGTGTACACTCTGTCTCTTGAGAGAAGCGAAACGTAAGGAATAAATGGGAAAAATGAACTACGTTCCCAAACTTGCAACAATTTCACTGAGGAAGATCACTTTGTGACATAGTAGGTGTGCTGAATACTAGAAAGTAATCAGATTTGTCAAATTGTCTTAGGTTTTTGAGATTAGACAATTAGGTATTTCAGTGAAAAAGCTTTAATAAAAATACCAATGTAAAAATAATATAGTAATATGCTGTTAACTAACGCAATTGAAAATAAAATACTGGTTCTGAACGCATTTCTATTGCGATTTAACTCAGGACAGTCACTTACTAAGATCCAGCATTAGTCTGTCATCATCTACGGATCCCAGGGACCATAGGATATCCCTTTCATTATCCTAATGCTCTAGTGGAACCGCTCTCCTTGTTCCTCACTGTAATTTGCCTAGGTTATCGCAGAGAGTGTCCAAATGGCTAAGTAGAAAATGAAACTTACTACTCATATTGGCTAACTACAATCAGTTGAAATGTCAAGGCATATCTGCGTTTAGTTTTAGATCACCTGGTGCTCTTTGAGTCCCCAAAACAAAGCTCAGCCATGCTTCAGATTCAGTCTAATACCACATGGTCCACAAATCCAGTATCTTATCTACAGATATCTTATATTTTTTCCATAAATATACATAATAATAATAATAATAATAATAATCGACTTGCTATACCGACATATGATCCAAAAGGCGGAGTTCACAAATGTAGTGTTCTTTCACTCAACCCCGAAAATTGACAAAAAAAGAAAAAGAAAAAAGAAAAGAAAGGTTTTGTGCAAAAAAAAGTATACCTACATGCAACTATCAAAGCGTAAAAAAGCATGGTCATGCATTTCAAACGCATACATAAATACATACACACATACATCAACTAGCAACAACTTGAGAATACCAAGTTGAACTAATATCAAAGCTTAATTAAACTAGAAAGAATATTTTGACATAACGTAAGCCTTAGCGTGTTTTTTGAAAAATATCAGTGTCATAGACTTAAGGTCCGAAGGTAACTGATTATACAACTTATAAATACAGTATGAAAAGGATTGTTCATACTGAGAAGTGATGTGACATGGAGGACTTATCAAATTCTTGCTTCTTACATTGACATTATGTGACTCAACCCTCAATTGAACTTTACTACACAAATACTGTGGTACTTGACTCACCATCACTTTATGATATAGTACCAAACAGTGAAGTATTCGGCGCTGAAACATTTTCATCCAATTTATCTCCTTAATTTTGTGACTGATGCGTTATCCTCTAGGAGTTTCACAAATCAGGCGCGTGCATGAATTTTGCATGAGCTGAATTCGATCATTGTCAGCTTTAGTTATACAGGAATGATAAACAACATCACAATGATTAAACGCAGAAAGGGCTAAAGAATCGCACAGAGTACGTTTCCAGTTGTCGCTCAATATCCTTCTTTGACCATAAATTAGTTTTAATTTAGGAAATGATGCCCTAATTTTATTTGTGATGTAGCCATGAACACGGAGGTCATTATCAATTAGGACGCCAAGATTTTTGACACTCTCTTCTAAAGGTATAAGCTTGCCATCCAACTCTAAGCTGATAGAACTAGAAATATAATTCCATGCTTTTTTCCTACCAAAAATGATAGCTTTTGACTTATCCGGATTTAAGACTAAGCAATGGTTTTTAGAGGCTATGCTCAAAGACAGTAAGTCAAAATTAATTCTGGCTGCTGCTAGCACGATCTGCTCTGATTTAAAAGACGTAAATATTTGCGTGTCATCGGCATATGCATGTAAAGAGCAGCTCTTAAGGCATGCGTGCAACTGTGACGTATAATAATATAGAAGAGAGGCCCTAAAATAGAGCCTTGGGGTACACCACTGATGAGAGTTTCAGGTTCAGAAAAAATCTTGTTGATTTTAACAATTTCTTTACGGTTAGATAAATAATTTTGAATCAATTTCACGGATTCATTAGAAAAACCAATAAAATGCAATACTGCAAGCAGTAGCTGATGGTTCAGCTTATCAAAAGCTTTCGAGCAATCTAATAATATCAAAGCAGTTAACTCATTTTTATCAGTTGCTTCTATGATACGTTTTAATGCATATTTGAGGCTATTGGAGGCTATTTTCCCGGGTTTCCTTTTTACTGAACATAATCCTGGATAACCTGGCCAGTTACAGTGAGGAACAAGCAGAACGGTTTCACCAGAGCACCAGAATAACCGAAGAAAAATATGAAAGGTCCTACTGCTGGACCTTAGCAAGGGTCTGTCCTGAGCAAAATTATGATAGAAAAGCCTTCAGAAAAGGAAAAAAGCATTTCTTTAATTTTTGTTAATCTTTATGTGAATAGTATCACTATTTATTGCTTTTATATAATTTTTGTAAAGAAGCTCAACAAAGATATTCCCAATATGTATTGGTATTTCTTTATCCAGGTTTTTTTCCGTGGAATAGTCAATGGTCTTTTTTAAAAAAGAAGCATAAGTTGTGTTAATTTGCGATTAATAATGGACGGTATGATTGGAGGAAGAAGGGGTCCGCGCAGAATACTATGTTCATGGCTCAAGAATGTAAGAGACAGGACCGCCACGACAAGGAGGAGAAAAGTAGAACCAATTTGAAAAATCTGATATTTTTCGAGTACTCGGCACACTAGTCTTATAGGGAAATTAAACATATCTCACCTCAAACTGACTGTTCCCCAGTGTTATCGGTAAACATGGTATGATGCTAGAGGTATTTGAAAAGTTCTCTATTGATAAAATCATCCATTACCTACTACGACTATCAAAACCTTGTCGTATCTAAATTTATTGCTACTGCCTAAACGAATCTTAACTGCCACATATTCCTGGCACTAGCGAACCGATTTTGATTCAATTTTGTGAAATAGCTAAGGTGCCTAGGAATAACGTAAAACTATTCGAGCGGTAGATATTCAGATTCAATATTTTTAAATATCTTTCATTTCATAAGAATCTCCACAATTTAAGCTAGATGTTGAAATGTGTTTGCCACTCCTTTGGTTCCTTTTACTGAAAATTTTATTTATTCAAACATCTTATTTTTATTAGTTTTTGTGACATGGAACTCAAAATTTCTAATGTTACCTACTTGATGCCATCAGCATTTTTCAATGATGCTCAGACCGAAACTAAGGATGTCTTGGAAACTCAAAGATTGGGGCCGGTTCAGCTGTTTTTCATATATTTGTATCTAAATAATTTCTACGAACCTGCAAAAACACCAATGAACGATGTAAATAAATGGCAAAATTAATGTTATGCACCCTATTAACATTTTTACGCTAATTTTTTAATGGTTGAATTGGACCAACCTATCTACAACATGAACAACTTGAAGGAAAAAGTCATTTGAAATGCAAATCTAGTAACCATGTCCTTCCAGACCAACCTGCAATTCGGGACTTGAAATTTGATTATTTGATGTTCCACGTAAAAGCGTCTATGTAGAAGATGCGACCTATATATTAGGTTTTTCTACAATTCCATCATAATTTTGAATTGAGCTAGATTCAGACCATTTGCATAAATGCTATTTCCTTTGTGCTTCAAACTGTTGTTGTTATAGGACATTAGTTGGTTGAATTAATTCATTGAAAATATCTAGATAGTACGTGTATCATCTGTTTTCTCTTTCGTTTGTTTCACTTATTGCTCGTTCTTTCTGCGAATGATAATAAAAGGATAACTTACAGGTGGCATTTATTTAAATAAAAGGAAATAAAAAAACTGAACCCAAATCCAAATCAAAGCATCATTATGTAAAATTCTGATGAAGGACAGCTGGTAACGTTTGAAATTTCGAGTTTATTATTAACTGATAAAATTAAGAGATTTGAATAAATATAATTTTTTAAAACGAGACGCGATCGTTCTTTCACTCTGGTGAATGAGCACCATTAATTGGCTTCTTTACACATAGCCAAACATTTCAATTTTCAGCTTACAAGGTATTGATTTTGACAATAAATAAAGAAATGGTGTCAAGTGGGTTGACTCTGCACTTCTTACGTAACACCGTCGTCAGTTCATAAAGTTCAGCACAATTTAAATCCTTTGAGAAAAAAGTCTGTTACAGACATGTACAACAGAAAAATTAAACCTATTGAGTCGATCAACAAGTCCATACAATTGTCCATGTGACAACGTTGTCCCTTTCCACATTTGCGTGGAATCGCTGCAGCGAGTTATTTTTCCTCTTGTATAAGGTCCGTGTATACGTTTTTGCGCTTCAATACCGACATACGTATATATATATATAAGCCGGTTTGCCAGGCGGTGAGCTTACATAGGCAGAGGTACGCGGACCGACAGCACTTCTCTATCACTCTAAGTTTTAAAGGCAAATCTACGGGAAACTCTATAATGTGTGAAATATGGCTAATAGGTGCATAGAATTATCGAGATTATGAGCGTATAAATATACCAAGATCAAAAAAATTTTATATACCCGCCCCACCCTCAAATTACAATACCTTATCATTTTTTTCTAAAAGGTCGTAAACGAAGTCTTAGCGATTTTATTTTTTTTTTTCGTTTTTAACCCTTGCTCACCACAACGGGAAAGATTTTTAAAACCTAATAAGCCATTTCGTTCCAGGAATACTAGTAACTTTGTGTACAAATTTTATCAAAATCCGACCGGCACTTCCCAGGTTATAGCGGAGTAAAAGATTAGCGGACAGACCGACGGAAATGAGTGACATGGGCTTTAAGAGGTATATGTCATATAACTCCCAAACTGCATAATATCTCTTGATCAGAATGTTTCGTGATTACAGTGCAGTGCCTTAGTGAACTGGAAGTAAATAAAAATCGAGTCTGGCCCTGGATCTTCACCCGCCCGACTATTTCCACATTACACCTAGCTAACTTTTCTATTGTGCAAAATTTAACTAAAATCGGTTCAATCGCACCTGAGGTATGTAGTATTGAAGTTTTGCCGCGTTTAAATAGATCACCCTGTCTATCCGTAAGGAATGAGTTTAGAGGTTTTTTATTTTCAGATATCAAAACACCCCAGTCCTACCGTTCCGTGTGTCCATTTAAACCAGAAATACTCTAATTCATCCTTGACTTACCATCATATTGTAGGATGATGCAGACGCCGGAAACCTTCAATATGTTTCCTGGCCTATGTAATAGAAACAGTGAAGCAACATAAATTTCTGTACACATTTCCCTAATGAATCTCATAAACTAAACGGCAGCCATCCTGCATCGTACAACAGCACAATAAACCGGAGTTGCTGCAAAAACAACATACCGCCGCGTTGCGATCCGACGCCGCCGCCGTCGAGCCGTAACTTCTTCGAAAGTTAATCGCATTTCTACGCAAAAACTCCCCCGTCCCAGTTATGAATTTCCTGGAATGAACGTCGGGAACGTTTCTAATTTGGGGGAAGTTTCCACCGTTCGTAGTTTCTGTACCCGATCAATAGGTCGATGCCAGACGTTCGGTCGTGTTCTGACAGTTAGACGTATGTCACTAATGTTGTGCTCGACTGAAGTTTCACATTGAAGGAAAAAATAAAGAAGCTAATCCTAAGTAATACCTTTAGTTTTATCAGCGTCTGCATAAGGTTGACATGGGTCATTGTGCAATGCTTTGTTAGACATTCCAACTAACAATCGTCACTTCCATTATGTTTGCAAGGTCGCCTATATGGTATTACTTATACAGCATTGTATGTGGCAAGGGCATTAGAAAAGCGCTCTCAGAATGGCTATGCAAGTGGAATGGGCAGACCTATTAGGACACTTCAGGTACTTAATATACTGTATAAGGGCTGCAAAGAACCTTCACGTCAGTAGAGGAGGTACAATTTTTGTTGTACTTTATTGCAACCAAACTACTGTTTACATATTGTACAGATGAAATGGAGAATCTTTTCAAACTAAACCCTTTACACCCATCTTGTTAACTAAATTGTCAGCCGTTGTGAATTTCATACTCAGGTATAAGACAAGCTTGAAGATATAAAGCCTTAGAATGTCTTGCAGAAATTTTCATTGTGATTATCGTACAAAGTATTGACGCAATTTATGCTGTCTCTATATGTGGTTCATGTTTTACAAATTATCAAAAATATGTCTAGATTTTTAAGGTGAAAAACTAAACGTATCTTTATTAAATCAGCCACAAATCCATTTGGACAAAACTCAAGGGAGGGATATATTTTTAATCCAATATATCGGAAGGTTATGTATAATCGTTGCATGTTCTATTCTGTCTTTGATCTATTAAAACATTCTGTTATCCGCAGGTATTATACAACAATTCTGGAAATCTCTGAAATGAAAGATGGAGAGAGTTGGAAATACTTTATTCAGAGTTTGTACCAGACCTGTAGTACACCTCTGTTTCAAACGCTTATAAAAACCTTTAAAACAAATACTTGAACGCCGCTTGTTTTGAAGGAGAAATATCTTGGAAAAGGCATGCATTCTAAAATGATAACAACAGCTATTTAGGTTATGAAGTCGAATAATATATACAATACCGTAGTCATTGCTATTGCCAACGACCAGCTTTCAAAAAATATAATTAAATTGTTCATTGGGAATTGGCAATACTCAAAGCGTAGTGAACTCTTTTGAATGAAACTTCGAGCTTTCGACAAACTATGTAATAACCTTCAGGAGCTAAGACACAAATATGAAAATAGCAGTTAATTTAGAAAATTCAATTTCCAATTACTTACTCATCGATGAGGTTGCTGCTATACTCGTATATACAGTGCGCCCCAGATTCACTTATCTATACAGGGATCTCGGCTCCTGTTATACCTACATCAAGGGTTAAATGGGGAGAATTTTACAGGAAACTTACGATCAGTTAATTGGTTTTGAAAATGTCAGCGAAAGAACGAAAATGACGAAATTTGTTTTTTGCTAGTAAATTCGAAACGCTTATTTTGACAGCTGTCAAAACGTGGCAGTACTTGGACATTTTCTTAAGAAAAATAAGAAAGCATGTATGACATGTCTCAATCGTCTTCTGTTTTCCAGCAACCCGCCTCAAATTTCATTTTTCTTATTGCCGCCATATTGGATTTTTCGGTTTTTGAGAAGAGTTTAAAATTTCCAGTCTAGCGATGCCTCACAAGTGTCTAAAAGATTATAGTATCACCGAAATATCATCACATACGTAATATTACGTATTAGTTTTTTTCTAAGGTGGCAACGACTTATTTGGCGGAAGATAACATTAATGAGTAAGGCATAAAAGACACCTAAATGCATTCAATTTTCAGTAGGATACTGCCACGCCTTGTTTTATAAGCAAGAAGAAATGGTGATGTGATTCATCTTCCCTTTTTTAAATGAATTAATGAATTAATAAATTACTTTAAATAAAAGGGTCAGTCAATGCAAAACAGCTGTCAAGTGGCGTGTAAATTTAGGCCCTAGCTCAATAGAGCGGAAAGTAGGGGCAGTTAAGAGCGCCAGTGACTCAAGACGGATTAAGCCACAAATCCCCGAGCTGTCAGGCAGAGCTTGTTTAGCTTGACCACCACACAAAAGAAAAGAATCTAACAGTAATGGCGTACCTAGTACCTAGTAACTCTATTCAGAGAGCCAAATAAAACAAGATAATTAAAAAAAAGGATCACAATATATTATCAAAATAAGCAGCACATATATGCTCCACCACTGGAGTGCAAGTTAGAAGAAAGGTTATTATTCATAACTACCTAACAATAAAATTATTAGACCCTGACAATTAACCTTCGAAAGCTATACAAATAGGGGTTTTATAAATATTTTAAAATCTAAACCTGAACTTATATGAATAATGGTCTTCTTTCAGTTACAACTCTAGACACAGCTGAGATGTCCTCAGCTCACAAATGCTCAGATCAAAATCAGTGGCCAGCAGTGGGCAGTGACGTGAGGAACGTCACAAGGTAGGGGCTGATTGCCTCGTTTTCCAAAATTTACGGTATAAAAAACCTTAGAGAGAGAAAGACTGTTTAAGAATCGACTCTCTATTCTATGTCTGAGACAGAACTACACTTTCAAACACTCGAAACTTGAAGAAAAATCCATGAATATTCTCTGTCACAAGAAATTTAAGGCAAGAAATTTAAGGCAAAGGTATGAAAATGTACCAAATTGATATACCCTCAGTTATGTATCCCTTATTCCAAAGTTATGATAGCTCAAAAATCAAAATCATGATCAATTCAATGTAGTAAGCCCAAAAGAAGGTGACATTTACGCACTACCCTACATTTGAATACGTAAAATGCCAAACAAAATCGAGAATACTCTAAGAATTTCAGTCAACAATAATCAATATATTAATATCTATAAAGTACCCAGTTAAAATGATATTTTACCTGTACACATCAGGGTTTTTTGTCAAGGGGAAGAGATGGTAAAATCGAAACAGCTACAAGGCAGCTACAACACAAAGCTGGAGGAGTGTGAATGGTGGTTCCCCGCAATGGTTTCCCACGCTAGAGGCTAAAATCCCGTGAGAAAATGGACGAGTAGTACCCAAACCAAAACAACTAAACGTAAGGTACAAAATACTCTATAAATTGGTATTTGGGGCGTTAATATCCCAAAATCTGAAAGTTAACGGAAAAAAAACTTCCACACCACAATCTCCGCAGGAAAGTCAAAGCAAAATGATGCTGGACGCGTCTATACACCAAGTTTTTAGAACAAGTTGTTTTGATCGAAAATCAAATATTAAAATGATTGGCCCTGAAGAAGGCACGTTCGACAGAAAATCAAAAGGAACGGAGAAAAGCCGGTAAAGAAGGTATCTTGATAGTAAATCAAATTCTAACAGAAGCTATCTTGATAGCAAGGTAAACATACATATACGGCTAGTTCGTGTAAAGATCACAAAGTGGCGCGCTAGTTGTCAACTATGTTTACGAGGGACCAACAAAACTTTATAAGGAAATTTTTGAAATAGCCGTTAATAATACTATAATATTAGGGTCCAAAAGATTTCAATACAATACTGAATCGCCGGGAAAGAAAGATATAATACGTGTGAAATTATACAATCAATATGCTATGAAATTTACCAAAAGAAAATCATTAAAGAAAAGGGTTTGGATCCGGAAACGGCACTCTATAATTAATAAAGAGATATTCAAATTACTGGAAACTGATTAAAATAAAAAAAAAATATTTTACGCTTGAACAAACAAACATTTTACTAAATTGAAATGTAAAATCTAATTATGTAAGTGGGTTTTAATTTACAGATTTGCAAAATAACGGCCATTTGGATACAGACATTCGTGACAATTGGTGATCTCATCCTTTGTGTGGCCCCAGAGGTAGAAATTCAAGGGTGAAAGGTCAGGTGATCTAGGAGGCCAAGATATAGAACTCTTTAATGAATTTATTCTTTCGTCAAACTGCTCTCTTGAGAAGTTCCTGACTTGAGTGGTGTTGCGAGATGCACATCCATCCTGTTGAAACTAGGTTCTTCTAAGCTCATCTTCTGTTAGACTATATGGTAAAGCCGGCACAAGCTAGTTTCTCAAAAGCTCCAGATACCTCTGTCCACTTAGGTTGTAGTCAAACAAAAATGGTCTTATAACTCGACTTCCTGAAATGACTAATGCCTAATTTCAAATAGGCGTCCAATTAAAAAAGATGAGTTAGATTAAATTACCGATGACCAGGCACCAAACGTTAGTTCCAAGTCTGCTCTGTAGACGTCTCTCTGCTGCCTCGTGAGGGTTTTTCACAGCCCAATGATGCGTGTTGTGGTTATTGAAAACTTCACAATTCGTAAACCTAGTCTCATCGGACCACAAGACACGACTTACAAAATCAGGATTTTCATTAGACTTCATATAACAGAAGCGCATTCGCCTTGGCAAATTACTTTCTTTAAGTCCTTGAACTATTGTCAGTTTGTATGGATGGTACTTATTCTTATCTAACACTCTCTGTACCATTTATTTTGACACACCAACTCCTCGTTCTATAGTTCTTACTGACGCACTAGGGATTTGGTTCACAGCTTGTAACATGTTTCTGTCGCGATTTTCATTTTCAATATTATATCCGCTTCTAGGTTGTTCGAAAGCCCAGCGGTTTGTTGAATTAACTATTAATTTTTGGAAATTGGGCTTTATGAGGCTGCCGCCGTTTGGGGTGCATGCCTAAATACCTTGCTTAGGTAATGTCTGTATGACTGCGCTAACATGTCAAACCTTTGTTCATTTGAGTAGGGAATACAGGAAATTTTCAACAGGTTTTGACAATTTTTTCTTGTCAGATTAATGATTTTAATGTGAGAAAACGTACCTACTACATATTAAGACCCAATTTTAATACTTTGAATTATTTAACGTCAAAGTCAGAGCCTCCATAGATGACAAAATGCGTTACTTATTAATTTTATTTCTTTTACTTTTTATTTCAAAAAGAGGAAGTTGGTATTTTTATTCTCATTCCATACGCGTTTCCAAAAGTTCTCTCGTTTTTTCCCAAAGCCTGCTTTTGTCGAACTAATGCTGATCTCAGGGTTCAATAAAACAACTTTACGAATCGTAATGTAGGTTGTAGGGCATAACATTCTGACATTATTAAAATACAATATCCTTTTTCATATTTATATTACTCGTCTTTCACCATTAGGAATTGGTAGGTAGCAAGAGACAAGACAAGAAAAAAAGTCAGCTAAATGGGTAAAAATTGCGCATTTAGCTGTTTGAAGGATTTTTAAATTCAGAGTTTTCCCCCACCGGAAGGGGATGTATCTCCGCGAAGTCGTTTTTATTTTTCCTGATTGTATCTCACATAACACGACGTCATTTTTTCTCCCTCAAGATAATATTATTGGTTTTTAAAGCATAATTTCTTTGTATTTGATCCTCCGACACCAACCTTTGAGTAGAGCTAGCAAAATTCATATGTATGTGAAAAAGAAATTAAAAAATTAATGCAGTTCAGTTAGCAAGTTCTCCAAAATTATATACCTGCAGAGCATAAACATAAAACCCGTAATAGCCCCGAAATGTCTGTATGTTTTTATTACCTCTGTGCTATTATTAGAATCATGGACCAACTGAAAGTGACTTACCTGTGAAACTTCACTATAAATGGAGGCCTGGTTTCCCCTTTAATGGATGTTTCATGTACAGTGATAAATGTACTTTTTCTGTTTTTTGAATTATGTGGAATACGTAATAAATGCGAGATTAATAAGTTCCGTAATGAAACTTCTAATGAATAATCTATAAGAATAGAAAGGTGCACTTAGCCTATGATTGACTTGTCATTTGTCTACGGTATCTACATATTTTGATTCAGGGTAATGTACTTCCCGTGTCACAGAAGTTATCAAAATCTTATGTATTCCGAAAACTTATTTCAAGAGCTGCACTACAAAGATGTAGTGGAACTCCTCAACTGATATCGCAGGAAGTGAGGCTAAGCCACCGAGGCGAATGCGTTAGTCAAATTTCACTTCAACATATGAGGTTTCATTTGGTGACATGCTGATTTTGGTGATGTGATATTGTATATATCATGAAATGGATAGACAGTATAAGTCTCCAAATATCTAGGAAAATGATTTTCTTCTATTTGTTCTCAATAAAAGACAAGGTAATGATAACTCTTTCACATTAATTGAAAGTAGTAATGAAAACGAAAACAGTATAATTTCCATAAACTGGAAGTTTTTCGAGAAAGGTAAACGCTTGACGACGTTGCAGGTTCCTAAACGTATTATACAATCTAATAATATCAATCTACAGCTGAGGTTTCATGTGTAGAGTAGAGGTGTTGAAAAATTAACTCTTCGTTGCTCCAGTACTTGTTACTCCTAGATACCTGAAGTAACTATAATATATAATAATGATTGATTTTGATTACTCTATTTGCTGTAACCGTACCGGCTCGGATATAACGTATCTCAAACAGTGGCATTTCGTCGGTTTAATTTGATATTTCGCAGGTTATTTCTATAGGTTTTTCTACTTAACACAAGCTGTTGTACACTTGTTGTGAACCCGTTTTGTAGCTGTACGTGTTGCTTAAGCGAAAGGGAATAGCAATCATAGCAAACAAACGTAGAATGAACTATTTGCACACTAAAAACTACCTAGTCTGCAAGATGACATTTCGTCGGATTCCTGACGTTTTTTTAGGTTTTTTACATAATAGACTTGCGGGTTCGCGTACAGTCGTTGACCGTTGAGTGGCAACGCTGGTTTCTGCCATTTTAGGCATTACCGTAGCACTGCCGCTCATGCATCATGGTTGCCAGGCATCCTTCATTCGGGTGGAAACCTGGAAACTCCAGATTCAAAAACAATTATCAAATTCTATGTCCGCGAATACAAAGAAAAGTGTACCTATTTACACCATGACTCAAATACACTCTTTTCTGTGATCCTGGCAACCTGAAAAGGGAGGGGGAGTCGATTGGATTGGGGCAAATACAACAATAATGTCAACTTGCTTAGTGTTTACTTGTCCCACATTTTGTTAAACATTTATAATTCAGTATCACTACCAAAAGTATTTGTAGACTAAGCTCCACGTAGAATTTGTTATACTGGTGCATGCTTAATTGATATTGTTCACAAGGTTATCCTAGTTGCCATTCCGAATTTCCTTAAGCCCATATCCAGATCATCATTTTGGTACAAATCTTGAAGTGGGCCAACTGAAGTGGGAAGGGGCTCGCACTTGCCCAAATCATTTCATTGGGATTTGATTCGCAGTGATAAGGGGGTAGCCTTCATGTTAGTCGGTCGTTCTCTTTGACTCAAATGCCCATAGGGCAGTGGGCACAGAGCCATCTTCACTGCCCATGTGACAGGTAACAAATCGTTTTCCTTTTCTTGGATATAATTATTCCATATAGAATTCAAGAAAGCTAATAATAATACAAGCAGAGTATCTAAAGGTGTTAGTTCCAAATCTATCAGATATAGCTAAGCTTAGTGTAGCTGTTTTCATTGTGCTCTCATAGATTCAGTCTACTTGACACCATTTTTACAACACAAATAAAGTTGTTAGATACACGTACCGGACGGATTCTTCAGGCCAGTGGTTAGTCCATCTAAGAAGGCTTGTCTTGCTGCTTCAATTGTGGTGTCAGCTAATACTTTAGGTTTTGTTTGTCCTGCATTTATCCAGATTTTATCCAAGTAATACATCTTCCTGCTCTAATCGCGGTATTTCATTATTGATTTTAAATAATTTTTTCTCCATAAAATAATCTCTTGGCTGTCCATCAAAATACTATTTCTGCCCCATCTTCTATACTCAAAATGAAGTTCTTTGAGTAAACTATAAAATGTAATCCTTTTGAAAGTATGTAAGTCTTCATCACTATTAACCTCCTGTAATACTTTGTCTATGGTGAGAAGTTCCTGCATTTCATTAAATTGGTGGACTTTGCATCTAATGGCATTCTAATCAAAGTTATCAACTGTATCCAACTGCTTCGTGTGATGCAGCCTATTGCGGACAATTTTTTTGTTTTTTTTATATTCTTTAAGAATTTTGAAAACTGTCTTATGAGATAAGCCTGATTTGTTCGTCTCATTTCTTTCAATATCATCAATATTCATTTCAAGATGCTGTGAAATTTTTCTCTCATAAGCGTTAAGGACAATTTATTTTGCCTGAATATTCGAATATCCCTTCTTGTCAGGTTTTCTGGGAGGAGACGTCACTGAAGAGGAAGCACGGCTGAAGGAGGCATGGGGAGAAGTGTTTTCATTTTCATCTGCTGTATCGGTAAACGACATGCTAAGTATGCACACACGCTATGCAGGCACCGAATATGAACAGCAACTACCGACGTCGGCGTACCGTCGATATCCCCAGCCTGAATCCTACACTTGTTTTGTAGTTTTATGGCCGAGTGACCAATATCTATTGCAAAGTAAATGGACTACGAATAGGGTATAGTTTCTGAAATGACATTAATGTTTCTCGTAAATCGATGACGTAACTTATCTGAATTCTTTAACGCTTTGAATAGTAAAACGTGCTTTTGTAATATAAAAACGTGTGTAGTATAACCTTCCATTCCACTATATAATCATTCACGTCAATACCCGGCCATTCATATCAATACCCGGCCAATGACGTTTACAGGTCGCTTGTATTAACAACAAACGAGTAGACAGGAAAGTAAATACCGTGAACCGCGACTGGCATATGGAACTTAAAGACGCATTGTTAGTCCGATTCTTGCACCAAGGTTAGCATAACTAGGAAAAACCTCCACAGTCGGATTGTTCCACAATCTAGATACCCTGGGAACAAAGAAGTGGTCGTACTGGTCAGATCTCCATGTGCAAAGTTCCACAGTGTTGGGATGGGTATCATGTTAGTTTGGCAGACTCAACGCGGAGCGGCATCACGGAGGAGAGGTTCGAGGAGCTAAGCCCGTTGACATAGCGATAGAAAAAGGCGAGATCGCCGACCCCCTCTTCGATGCGAAAGGTTCCCAAGTCTGTGTGTCAGAAAGTGTTATCAATCAATTGACATTAAAACTTGTCTGGGCATTCACGTCAATACCCAGCCACTAAGGTCAATGTCCAGAACGTCTACACATTATGTGGTGGATGATCCTTTTTTGTGGTTACAATACTTTTCTCTGCTGCCGCCTTCAGACGTAAAGCTTTATCTAAGCAGCCCATCTATGTATTCTCTCGATACAGTATTCGTGTTTTCCTAGCGTTGGTGGATTCTAGAATACGCGACAGTGGATATAGAAGACTGTCTTGCCAAAATTGCAGCGATAACCAGATACGGCCGATAGGAGAGCGTATAAAATCCACCATTTCCCTGGTTTTTAAAAGCTCATTCTCATGCCCGAATTGCATTTGATCGTCGTAATAGGACGTCCGCGTAAAAGAAATAAAAAGGCGACCTTAAACGTCGACATCTGCAGAATGAATCGGGACTATCCAGATTAACATCTGACTGAAATTCATCCTTGTGGATTATATAAGAGTCGGAAGGAAGGAATCCTGAATGCCTTTCCCATCTCAAAAAAGACTTAAACGTGTCGCAAATGGAAAAGCTGGGACGGTGCTAGACATAAAAGTAGCGTAACGGCAAGTGGCTTGAATATATTTTGACTTAAGGTCGGTATATACTTGCGTCCGTCCTAAATATGCCACCATTAACTCCGCACTATCCGTATCGAGTACACTAGTGGGACCAAGTACAAGATTGATACTGGGGATGCAAAACATACCTGGCAGAAAGCCTAAGGTATCCTTGAAGCCAAAGGCAGGAAGCCGTGGAAATTGTTTAGGATATGGAATGAATGAATGAATGAAACACGAAATTAGAGGCATACCGGCCGCCATAAGGAGCCAGCGCGTACGTCACTTAGACGGGCCCTTATGCACCCCCACATTTCTTAGACCTCAAGCGTTGTCATTCTAGCGGAATTGAGTATCGCCTTGAGTCCAAGCTCCTTAACGTCCTGGGGCTCCAAAGTGATGGACCCCAGTGCAGTCTGCTTGTAGTAGCTAAGAGCCTCGCAGCGACACAGAACGTGCGCCAAGGTGTCTTCTTCTACCCCGCAGTGCTCACACAAGGGATCCTTAGCCACCCCCATCACATGCAGGTGGCGCCTTAACGTGTTATGACCAGACAACAGTCCCATCAGCAGCCTTAGGTTGGCTCTATCCAAAGATAGGCCGAAACGTCCATCCTTAGCGTTGGGCCCTGCAATGAGTTCCCGTGCCTGACGTAGATGTCTGGAGATGCTTCTACATTTCTGAGAGGATATGCAGAAAGAATGAGTGATAGAAGTAACGATGACGGCACACTCTTCTGGGTAGAATATCGCATATTGAATAACGTTATCAAAAAGGAGAGATACTCGTTACCATGGACAAGTGACAACCATCATAATGCCAGAAATAGAAACTTTTTTAGTTCTGTGGTTATATAACATTGGTGACATTGGAGACAAATATGTTGGTAACACTGGAACAAGTACCGATGTCACTATATGCCAAGCGTTTGAACCCGAAATGTTTCGATTAGAGGTTGACACTTTGTGCATTGAAAGTTTCGTCATTATGAGAAATTAAAATCATTTCATGCATTCGTGATGCATGGCGATGAAACTTGGGGAGGCAATGCGTCTTAATACCTCCGTCCATGGATGTAAGGGTAGCTTACCATCTGTACATTGAGTGAATGGTAATGTTTCCTATTGATATATAAGTTTATTTTCGATTGCGTGCAATCAATACATCCTATAATTCAGGTACCTGGTACTTTGCGAAAAATCTAGGAAAAAGAAAATCAATATAGGTACAGCCTGACCGTCAAATTTTGATCATCTTATTGAATAGCTTTGAAGAAAGATAGTGTAGGACAACATTATGATAAATCCTCATATATATTTATAATTCTAAATAGAAATACACCTTTCTCTGGTGCTGGTTGAATTGTGTTTGGAAAACGGACATATCTATTCAATATTTCTGGAAAGCTTAATGCTCCCAACCCCTCATGTGTTCTTGAAATCCATAGCTGGCTTAGAGTTACTGTATTATTTCTGCCTACATCCAGCTGGTAGTTTCCACTTGCAAAAAAAACGCAAGGCAGACAGTATCTAAAATATTAATGTCACAGAATCCTATAAGTGCCTGCATTCCACATTAACTGAACGATGGTGGTGATTTTGCAGTACACTAGTTTGTTATAATGCAAATATCGCTATTTTATCTCTCGTATATATAAGATGTGGGAATACCATATTTTGTCAAGTGCTGCGAAAGCAAGTGCAAATGACGTCATATTCGCTGAGCGACTGGAAAACGCTTAGAATTTTGGAGAACGAGAATACCGGTCCTGGATCCATTCCTAATCATTGAAAGAACCCTGAAGGGTACTCTACGGTACATTACGCCTTTGCAGAACTGAAGGCATCAGGAGGTCTAGCCAAGAGATTCCTAGGCACATTGAGGAATTGGGAGGCCGAGTATTCGATAGGATCAGGTTACGTCACCACCACAGAGTTCAAATTAACACAAGTTTTGGACGCCGTGCAAGATTTAAAGTATCATGTAGAGTTATGCAACATATTCTGTGCGCTTTGAATGAGTTTTCAAATAAGAGATGGCGTCAAGCAGGTTGACTCAACTTCCCACCCAACACTATCATCAGTTCATAGACGGTTATGTTCAGCACAAGTTGGGCCGTAACGAAATAAGGCAGCATCATATACCTTATATTTAGGATAGTGGATAGTTGCTATGCTTTCATTATTTGTCCCAGAGACCAAGCCTAGACAATGCTGACAAGTTGCCAAGAAAGCATGAAGCATCTGTTTGTGATTGGTTGTCTTTGGTTGGAACGACAAAAGCAGCATGTTTAAGATGGACCCTCTAAAAAAAATATTAGTTGCGAACATCTATAACAGAAAGATTAAACGGTGCATCAAACAGGTCCGTTCAAGTACTCATTAACCTCCTTTCCCTGCCCTACCTGAAGTAACGTTCATCCGCCAACATCGAGTTGCTTCTTCTCAATATCTGAAAGCATGGTGATTCACAGGCGGCAGAGCGCCCACAGATCAGCAGTCATGCAGGGCACATACAAACGTCGGTACGCCGGACGTGTTCTTTTAAGCTCCAAAGGTATTTGGCAATCTATGATGTGCGAAATATGTCTAACAGGTGCGTAGGGTTATCATGGTTGGTAATACATATAGGAAAATTTTGATACTCTCTCCTCCTCCCCCATACAACCACAAACTACACAATGTCTTACCGCTAAAAATGCTTTAAAAAATGGTCAGTATCCTTTGACACGTTAAAAACAGGGCTTTAATTTTTTTGTTTCTCGCCTTTGGCATAGTACTAACCTTGAAAGAAAATTTCATCAAAATCCGACTAGTATCTTCCAAGTTTTTCGTGATGAACATGTCATATAATATCCAAAGACATAATTCTCAAAAGTAGTCGTGCGAAGTAAAAATGACTGAAATACTTCAATAAATCTAAGGTGTAGACTGACAAAATGCAACTATGAGGAGAATACATACATCATCAATCTACTGGCTCCCATCTTTCAACAGCTTGATAAGTTTATAATTTGTGGCCACTGTGGATATTGCCTGCACACGAAGCATAAGCATAAAGGCGCCAGCTTTACTTAACAACTACGCCTGATTTTATGCTTCCCTATGGTCTCGTAAGGGAAGAGTTCTGTAGCTGCTAAACTGCAAGAATTTGATATAATGGGCCTTCAGAGCGTGTAGCGTGAGGTATAATATAATAAAAATATGTCAAATTCCACTCATTTTAGGTTCGTTGTACGGTGGGCTAAACTAGTACTGTCCCATTCTACTGCGTTGTTAACTCAAAGACGACGGCACATCATCATTTGAAAAGCTTTGTTGAAAGACGTTTTTTAATTGAAGTCCTCTACCAACTATAAGTAGTTCAGTAGTAAATATTACCAGAGCGGCAGTTTAAATTAAAACTTTTCCAGCTGAGTAATACGTGTATGCTTTAACTTTGTGTCGCGGAAACCAATCGTATAAAACGTTGTTTTGCTTATTAGCAATAATCACTATGTTGAGAGTCTAGTCATTTGGAGACAGACGATGAAACGCAAACAAGTGCATACAGATCTGCTGAAAAATCCATTATACTATGTGACGAAGTTCTAATTCAGCCGTATCGTTTCAATGTTGTTCAGATTTCATACGGCATTTTTTGAAACAATATGGGAGAACATCAATACTGCGGGAGCCATGGCTTCACCAACTTCTGAGCCAAGCATTTCCAAAACGGGCTGTTAGATCTTATTCATACTTTGAGGTAACGCCTTAATGCCCTTCGTGTGTCATTTTATCCCTTCTGTAAATTTTCTATAGCTTATGACAGATATTTAAATGCTACGAGAAAATATTTATCTTATTTTCCATGCAAATATTGCGTAATCTGTCTCAGGAAAGTAAAGAGTAGATATCGTTTCAACTCCACAGAAAAGTGTGCCAATACAGTTTCTTGGATGTATTAAAATCCCAGATATTTCTATGAGCTATAACCAAACGCTAGTACAACTTTGAACAGCGATACCCTGTATAAAAAAGGCTTTGCGAACTGTATCTATAGTTGCTATACCTACTATAAGTCTGTAGACATATAGTGCATCTTTCAAAACCTGAGTGTTCTAGATGTAATATATCTACTTTGCTATTATCTCTTTGAAATTTTCATCTCCAGATGCAAATTTATATTCCACGAAGCCCAGTTTCCAAATCCGTTCATAAGATATATCATCTGAATCCCGTAAACCATAAAAAAGTTCTGTGCAGTAACCCAGTTCACAATATATTATATAACACCTACATTTCCATACGTATTCCCATAGATTTCAGGTAGTATCAGAGCGAGAAGGCAATATGCGTATATCTTGGGATAGTCCAGTAGTTTTACGCAAATCTTAGTTGCCGCTTAAGCACAAGGAATATTTATCTGATTTTGAAAATATAAAAGAATCTCTCCCTATTAATTTGGAAAAAATTAAAGTAGCTATCAGAAAATATGAAGTCGATGTAAACTCGTCAACAGAACTGCTGTGAAGAGAAGCTAGTAATTCTCTGTGAGGTAATTTGGTGATGGTTCGTTCATATGGCTATATGTCGTTTCAGATTGCTGTACAGTCTTTAAATTAACCGAGACCAAAGCAGCAACTGAGACAATCTTGACATTTGTGGCAGATATTTTTTACCACCTCGGGAAACTAGGACGCCTCTATGGCTTCCTTGGTTGACATGAAATTTTCTCTTCAGATTTCTACTGTTCCATCTCAGCGTCAGTGCTCTCCTATTGTGAGGTTATGTTTTCTTTTTGAATCTTAAGACAAAACAGATGTTAAAAATCAAGTTCTATGATTCTGAAATTTCTTAGATTTCAAAAAGAAAATTGTATAACGTTATAATAGCACCATCTTGGGGAACTACACCCTATTTCACGAGTATCCATCACGCTTTGACGTCTACTGAAGAGAACAGCTGATCAGCAAGTGACATTTTTGTGTTATTCTGCGACGTTGGCAAAAACGAATCGGATGTAAATCTATACTCTAGGCGCTGAAGAAAGAAACTAAACCCAAACAAATACACGCATATTGCTCGTGAGTGAGTGTTTAGGCGCAGGAGACATTACAGGACCGCATCAAGATATTATGGGTAGTCATCAAAAATTTCATACAAGATAATTATTATCTTTTACAGTAAATTTCAGTTAGAGATTCACAAATGAGTTAACTACACTTTTTAGTTATTAGTAAGTAAGCTGCGCGCACTCATTCAGAAGAGGAACTTGAATCTTCTGAATCGTTTAAATGAATTATTAGAGGTTCAATTTGGGTATCGATGACATTGTCCAAATCCCACATTTTGACCTCAACCTTCTCCCGAACGTGGCGGATACAGTTTTTCCATTCCTCTGCCGTAACTCTATTGACTGCGATGTGAAAGAGATTTTTAACATCAGAAAATTTATAAGTGTTATTATTCGACGCCACGTATTGCTTTATGTTGGCCCAAATCAGCTCAATAGGGTTCAGCTCACAATGGTAGGGTGGCAGTCTCAAGACAGTTTTATTTTGTTTTTTGGCCATTTCGTCGATCATTTTAAAATCGTATTTGTATTTATGTCTATTGACTATACTTATCAATTCACCCTTGACCATTGTTTCATCAAAATCGATCTGTTTTGAGGCCAGCCATTGTTGTATGTTTGCTTTTTTAGTTGCCATTGTGGGAATTTTTTCTATTTTTCTAGAATGGTACGGGGCATTATCCAGTACAATAACAGCGTTATTCTCCAGCTTTAGTAACATTTTGGAGAACCAATTTTCAAAGAAATTGCCGTCCATCTCCTCATGATAGTCCCCTGTCTTTTTTGATTCAAAGGCCCACAGTGCTTCGGGAACAAAGCCGTCTTCACTACCTACGTGACAAATGATCAGCCGTTTGCCTTTTCCTGGAAATAAATTATTCCTTACACTATGGATTGATTAAATTTGAAGGAATGAGGCAATTGAGTTCATTTAGCTGAATTTAAGAGTCACGGAATGCTGATCAAAAACTGAAAAACGTAGAAAATTGAAGTTTGCAACTTCTCAAAACCCATTCAAAGCAAATTGACTGCACCCAAAAATCATAATAAATTTCAAAATAACGCTTAAAAGAGGGTCGAAGTTTTTTTCCTAATGACTACACTGCGAATGCACCATTTTTGGTGAATATCACATTATCTGCTATCACAGCATATTATTTGCCCGAATTTATCAAAATTAAATTGCCGGATAGATGAAGGAGCTTACCTGCAGGATTTTTCAATCCAGCCGAAAGACCGTCTAGAAAAGCCTGCCTTGATGATGTTACTGATTTGTCGACCCAAACTTTCGCTTGAGTATGTCCAGCATTCACCCACGTTTCGTCCAAATAGTAAATTTTTCTTTTTTCATCGCGAAACTTCCGAATCTTCCTAAGGTATTCCCTTCTCCACATAACAATTTCTTCTTTCTTTATTAACATACTGTTTCTTCCCCGTTTCAAGAATCGAAAATTAAGTTCCTTCAAAAGTTTTCGGAATGTGGTTCTTTTAAATGATGGAAGATCCTCATCAGCATTAACTAATCTTAATATCTTATCTACTGTAGGTATCTCATTTCGGAAGAAAAAATTATGCACTTTCCTCCTGATGGCAGTTCTGTCAAAGTCATCTACTCCGTCCGTTATCCTTTTTCTTGCAGGATACGGTTTTGGCTCAGAAAGTGAGTGAGTGCTCCTATATTCCTTAATGATCCTATAAACACTGGACCGACATACTCCAGAAATATGTGCTACCTTACATATAACTTCGTCCACGACCAAATCGGGTTTTTCTTGAATTTGGTTTTTGTATATATTTAATATTATTTGTTTTTCATTTGCACTTAAATGTAGCTTCTTAGCCCTTTTTTTGGGTGGGGTTGCGCTGATGTCAACCACTTCGTCGGCTGTATCTGTGTCAGACATCGTATCTTAGGCAATATATAAACAAAACGTTCCACTCGCGAAAAACGAGTATACGCTACTGAATGCGTAATGCGTATGCAATGCAATCCTGTGCGTGAATTAACGGTTAGATGCCTGTCGTGTCATCTACAATCACGTTTACAAGTCCAAACCTGTGCAGATTCGTAGAGCGCCGACGACTGCTAGTGACCTTGAATTTGTCTGTAGATCGATGTTACTCCAGTCAATTTAGGTTCAAAGTGGATGTTTTCTAAACCAATTTGTTGTTCCTACATCAAAAATATATCGATGATGTTTTGTACTGGGAGCTCATGACAGATCAAGGTAACTTATTTTAACAGTCATCCTTTTTCTAGTCTCAAGATGACACGAAAAAGGGTCTGTGGATTCACTAGAAATACACTGCCGGGGATGTTTAGACCTAAAGTGACTGGAGTATATCCGTGGATGCTTTCGAGGGATCTGTTCACGTGCTGATCACTGTTTACGTTTAATGTCTTTCTTCAGCGCCCAGAGTTTAGTAAAACTTGTTTGTAACGTTTTGTTTTTGTATGCAAATGAACTTTTCTATATACATAAAAGAGCTGTTAGCAAGTACAAAATGAATCTAAGGCGTGCAGCAAATCGAATCAAAATACGGCTCTGACTACCTGACGTTGACGAATCCGTCAGAATTATGTGTCCTTTACTGATATGAGGAATTTCAATACTCGTATATTACTAGATCATCAGTTTTCATTCTAGCGTGATGGATACTCGTGAAATATCGTATCAGCCTAAGGGACATATCGTCAGTCGTTACAACGATTGTAGGACGGCTTTATGGCTTCCTTGATTGACATGGTATTTTCCCTTCTTCAGACTTATACTGCTCCATGTCAGCGTCAGTACTCTCCTATTGTGAGGTTATGTTTTCTTTTTGAATCTTAAGACAAAACAGATGTTAAAAATCAAATTCTATGATTCTGAAAATTCTTAGGTTTCTAAAATTAAACAGTAGAAATCAAGAAATACTAATGAAGGACGGAAAAAAAACATTAAAATCAAGGAGGTCATAAAGCCGTCATACAAGTATAGGAACGACTGACGATATAGCCCCAAGTGCTGTTGGAGATAGATTGAACATGAGAGATTTGTTAAAATATGGCATCAAAACAGCTAGAAGGTTTGCTCTGCCTTCGTGTATCAAAGGACATTTCCGAACAGATTCTTGTCTTAGCTCACAAACAGCTGATTCACTCAGCCTTATATTCGACTAGTAAGTAAGAGGACAAATAGCAATTAGAATACTGTTTTCATAATATCAACTACAGTGCATCACAGTATTCTACATTACTTATAGTAAATCTACGAAAGTCATGGTGGATTCCTAAATAATAAATTATGGTTGGACTGTTCAATTTGTCAGTTTAAGATAGGTATCTAGAGGTTGCAGGTATGTGATTTTTATCACTTGAAAGATTAGAGCCATCAACAGTTTTCATTGAAGTCATCGACGACATCAAAATTTGTTTATTTTTCGGGACTCCAAATTTCGTTTTTTGAAACGTATGCTCACTCAAATCTTTACATCCACTTTTTCTAGATTGTCGTATTTTAATAGTGACCTAGAATCTCCTCTGTGTGACTACTAACGACCTATAGACAACTTCCTCCGAACAAAATAACTCCTCTGCTTTCTCATACAAGCTAAACTAAAAGTAACGCACACGCGTTTTCCACATCGTTCAAGCTGACCCGGACTAAAAATGGATATACATAAATCAAAAAGGATCCTGCCTTTTTCACATAAATATAAATGCACCTCATCCTTTTTGTGTATTCATAACAAATCGTTATCTGCAATCTTGACGCGTGCTACTTTGTACCAAAAAGACTTCGACTACGTTTTTCTACAAAACTGTTACGTAAAAAATGTTGGTATTGTTGCTGTCCAACAGCCCTCATTAAACCGATACGCAATTTCTATGCATTTACTCTTTAGTCATAAGACATGTGGACTGTAAAAGACGAAGAACCAGACCTGGTACGTAGGTGGGTACGGTGAGAAAGTGTAAAAAAAGAAAATTAGGAGGTAGACCAAAATTGCGACTTGAGGTTAGTTCCTTGGGGCTAGGCAGTCTCGCTTCGCGCCGTAAAGGGCAGTTACAATAATATAAGTCCCAAGAACTCTCACAGAAACTCCATTCAATATAAACTGTACTTAATCGCTGTATAGCATAGCTGGTCTTCCTACAGACGGGAATGTCAGTGAGTTGACCCACCTAGGGGAACAGACCCCAGAGCGGAAATTTTCTCAGGCATCAGTCCTACTAGTTTTTTATCACAATATCCCCACATCAGCTAATAAGGATACACCACTGCTGACTATGCCTGCTCTTCAGAAGATGTGGCTGAGGATATCTGTCCGTGAGCTAGCGAGCTGGCGGAAGTATAGGCTTCCAGAGTGGTAACTGACAGTTTGGTCAGATAAACAATCCCTTCTTCTTTCTTATTCTTATCAAGATGCGTCTATACGTCAAAGATACTGTTGAAATAGTTAATACACAATTAAATATTCAATTCAGTTATTTCCTCATTGATGAAGACTTGCATTTAAAAAGACAATGAGAAGGCTGATGAGTGTGCCACAAGAGAAGCATCAATTTACATATTTTCACAGGATGTTTCAGATGTTACATTTGGCGGAACATCTCTCACTTCCACGATTTGGAGCATTTGTAGAATTACAAATAGTCTTGTACGGGTGACCAACCAATTGATGCCAAAATAGTTGGAACAAGACGCTACGAACGATGATACAGGTTGCATGCGAACTGTTATAAGATATAAGCGCTGGAAGACTCACAGACAGTGATGGGGCGTTTGACAGGTCACAAACATCTATTTGCATCAAATTGTGCTTGCTTTTGAGTTATATCATGTTTTAACAGTCTGAAATTTCCTACAATTTAAAAAGAAAACATATCATCACAATAGGAGAGCGCTGGCGCTGACACGGGACAAGTGTAATCTAGAAATGTTTGAAGGAGAGAAAGGAGTATGACAATCAAGGAGGCCATAAACGCGCCCTACAATTGTAGGGACGACTGACGATACGGGCCATAGATCTGAGTAGCAGCTTGGTACACGATTAGTAACGTCCACTACTGGGGGTGTAGTTAGATGTTAGTGGTTTTGAGCTCCACTTTCTGAGTTACCTGCAGCTAGCTGCAATGCGATCGCTGACCTTGGGTGTTGCTGAATGAATAGAATTCCATGGCTCAGTACTATGCACACGATTGCCTCTATAACGCCAGTTGATGTGTCTGCATGAAACGATGATTCGCTCAAAATAATCATACTATCCATGCGATTTTCAGGCAACATTTCCGGCTATATAAAATACATTATCTCATGAATTGATGCTTGTTCCCGCTTCACGTAGAATTTCGGATATCCAATTCAACAGATCCGGATTTGTGGTATTCACACGGTAGTAGGACTAACAAGTGTGGAATTTTAAATAGATATACTACTGCATCGCACATTGTTTCTTTATTCTAAGGACTTCTTGGAAGATCGCCATGTTAATCAAAATATACAAACATGTCGGTTAAGAACTTAAGCCTCATTTCTTGCTTACGGTTTTTGCCTGTTAAAAGTATGACTAAGAATAAACAGAGAGACCAGAAAATATACTTAAACATAATTCATTGATCAAACCGGGTCCATTCCATTCAGCTGTGAAAAAGGCGACAGATACGCTAATAGAGTGGCAACAATTTTCGCGATATACAAATCAAAAATCACCAGATTAGATGATTTCTGCATGATTTTATAGGAACCATGGAAACTTATTGGCATAAAAACTAGGGGACATCTTTCAGGTGTTACATTAGATGATTATTTTATTTTTTTTATATATATATATATATTTTACGTTCATGGATCCGCATCTGTATAGGATCACACTGATGAAATGAAACGTGAAATGTCAGAGTGCCCGCTAGTTATAAAGCTGAAAAATATGATTTATATTTTGTATGCGCATTTTAATGTGCACCTGTGGATATTTGAATTTTGCATACAATTCACATTTTTCCTGCAAACCCCATGTCGTGAAATGCTTTATGAACCGTTAAATATTCGTATCATATATCTGGTCAGGATAAAATATCAAATAATATCAAAAAGCTGACAATACATCTATCATACTTTTCAACACTTCCATTGCTATCTCTCCCATATCGATAAATGCCCATCAGGAAAAGACCGTAAGCATATTATGATTCCTAAAAGATCTAGTGCCAAACCAAACCTATATCACTTACAAAAGGCGCGAAGCACAATCAAGACGAGATGGTAACAGCTTTATAGGACAGTCGAGACTCTACGACTTGGTATCCATGAAGAAGCTTGAAATACTGTCGAGGAGATTTGACAGAAATTGAGCTTGATGTCCAAAAGCAAACCATACAAAATCAAGAAAAGATTATCCAGCTTTAGCTGGACAGCTTCGTTAGGACAATTACCTCAAGTAACAGTAACCATATCTTGAACGCAGTGGTGATCAGGCAATATTTAATTATTTTTCAGAATGTTGTCTCCTTATATGTAATCAAAAAACCCACGTGCCCCAGAACCATCCCTGTGCAACTATTAACAACTAAAGGTAGTTGTTTCAGACAACTCCTGCTCGACTCTTCATAGTGATTCAACAAACAGATGCAATATTTTTAGGTGAGAGAGGTACGTTCAAATACAACAACAAAAGTTTTCTTAGAAGTGGCACCTAGAATGATGCTTTAAACTATCTGGCCGAAGTTATGGACAACGGGAGGAGTCTGGAGACTACTTTGTAATAATGTTTTACAAAGTATATATCAAAATCTGCCATGAGAATTTAAGAACAGTCTGTCTTTTTCACACTTCACACTCCAACCTGGTATTTGTAAATCAAATCACTACTCAACATTGAAGTATATAAGAATGCTACTGAAAGCCCAAGCTTTTTCTTTTAGTTACTAAGTAATATCTGACAACTCTGGAATCTTACTCTATGTAATAGGTCTATTTCTTATCGTGTGAGATGCACAAGCCCCTTCCCACTTCAGTTGGCCCACTTCAAGATTTGTACCAAAATATGCCTTTATAAACTAAACATGATGACACTATTTACTTCTAAAACAGTTTATTTTCTCAAAAACATTTTATGTACACTCTAGTCGTAAAAAATACATATTTGAAATCACTTAGACCTATAACTAATAGAACATCTGAACAAATAAACAATGTGCGAATAAACGCGCGAAGTTAACAAAGCAACAATTGAAAGATAACCATTGGGTAACATCACCTTTCTTTCTTATTACGACTGAAATTCTTTGGGGTATAGTGTTAACCAAGTTTTGGCAAAAAGTTGGTGTAAACAATTCCATATTTCTTGAAGCTTTTGTCTCAGTTCGGTGATTGTACGAGCAGGGTGTTGTCGTAGAACCTTTTTCATCTCGTGCCACAAAGTTTCAATAGGTGACAGATCTGGACTGCTAGAAATCCCTTTTCTAAAGTGGTACATTATTTTCTTCCATCCATTTTATAGCCTTGTTTGAGGTATGGCACGCTGCACCATCTTGCTGAAACAGAAAATCTTGGCCGGATGTCAAACATTCTTCCATCACTGGTAAAAGCGATTCTACTAAAATTGCCAAATATTTGTTTATATCCACATTTCCATCAACAAAATGAAGTTTTCCTATTCCTTTTGATGACAAACTGCCCCAGACCATAATGGATGCTGGAAATTTCACTTTTCTCTTCAGACAGTCAACATGGAATGCTTCATTTTTTTTTGCGAATAACTCTACTACGACTGTCACCAACACAAACTTGGAATCGGGCCTCATCACTCCATTGTATTGCACACCATGTGTGTTCTTTAGCCCATCTAAGCCGATTTTTCTTTTGCAGTGGAGTTAATAGTGGATTTTTTTGGCATATAAACAAGTTGTGCAACTTTAGGGTTTTGACTTCACTTTTTTTTATAAGGAAACTTACCTTACAAGTACTAAATCCTAGTTTCTGGGCCTCTCTATGAGTTGTGGACCTCGAAATTCTCCTTCCAACAGCGTCACTGATTATTTTTCTTAATGATCTTCGGTCGGCATTTTTGATATTACTTTTTTTCAGATATCGTGGATTAATATTAACTGAGCCAGTTACGTTATATCTTCTAATAATATTTCTCACACTGTACCACGATAAGTCTAACAAAGTTGCAATTGCTGAGTTTGATTTCCCAGAATTAAAAAATTTAATTTAATTTAATTTTCTCGCTAATAAACTTTCCTCTACCCATTTGGAAAACCTTAACTACCCAAAACTATTTTAAACGTATTCTAACAGCTGTGATCAATAAAAGCAATTGTCATGGCTTTTATTTTTCACAGCCACCTATGCGTTATAGACTTATTTTGCATTGAAATGAAAATAGGTTGATATGCTGTAATTGCAACATGTCTTATTTTTATGCTGCAAATTTGATTAGGGAGTGATAAAGTTGATGTTTTCTACTATATATTATCAAAATATTTATTGTTAATATTTTAAGCCTATAACTCCCTGCTACATTTTTATTATTTGTGTTTGATAAAAAAAAACTAAGATTTCACTAGTTGGGCCAACTGAAGTGGGAACGGGCTCGTATATAGTAAGCACCTTTAAACAATAGTAAGCATCTCTTTTGTTCAACAATCGGTATTAACAACGTTGTAAGGTGTCGATTCGATCAGAGTGTTTTAAATAAACTTTGTGTTAAGCAGATCAAATGATTATCTCATATAGAATTGCTTTGGTCGATTTTGTTTGATTCGCAGTTCATATAGCTTTTTTGGAATCCTTGCAAGGATCGCACTGCCATCTTAGTCGAACTGCAAAGGAAGGGTTCTGACCTTCTGAGCAGGGGGATCTGGCCAACCCTAAATTTTGCTTCAACCGCAAGTTCAATGAAGAGTATCAAACGAGGGTGGAGTGACACTTCGGAAAGTCTTCGAAGAAAGTGAGCATGTCTGGTACATGGACGGCTCGGTGACTGAAGAGGGCTCTGGCGCCGGAGTCTTTGAGCCTATAACTAGGCTATCTCGGCCTCTTGGTGGATACACCACTATTTTCGAGGCGGAAGTCAGAGACCTGCCGCATGTTCTGTGTCTCTGTGAGGCTCTGAGCTACTACAGGCAGACTATACTAGGGCCCATCACTTTGGATCCCCAGAACATTAGGGCTAGAACGGCGGTGCTTGAGGTTAAGCGAATATAGTGGTGTATAAGAGTCCGTTTAAGTGACCTCTGCGCTGGCTCCTCACAGTGGCCGGTATGCCTCTAATTCTATAATTCATTCATTCATACAGCGTTGTGAATCGAAAGTTGTCAAAATCTGATAATTATGACTGACAAACTGAATATTAGAAATTTTATTGAACCTTCAGGTAGACCCTTAAAATAATTGATATAGCATGCTATAATGTTTTGATGATTAGTTGAGTTATGAGCGACTCAGTATACTAAAACATTCAATATTGACAGCCTGCCTGTTTACCACTTCGGAAGATAGTGATTTCTTATTCTAGGGTTATGAAGCACTTAAATAAATGCAACAAGGGGTCGCCGATCCATCATCTCAACATTTTCCACTGCTATTTTCTCGTTAAAACAGTATTTATGTGTCAGTTTCACCTTTCCAGATTTCAGGTTTCTAGCTTGATCATTCAAAAAATAATTAGAGGGTGGGTGGTTGCTTTTTTTGAAAGCACTTTATGAAATAGTTGAATCTGTTTTCCGCTGCAGACATTGAATATTTTATGTAGTTTATCAGGAGAATAACATTACCTCCACATCTCTACCGTTACTTGAAGAATGTTCATATCACATTCCATTATTCAAAAATATTTGCGCATATTTTCGAGGCTTAGAGAAATTAAGTAGCCTTCACAAAATTTGAGCTTAACTTCGATACTCCTCCGTCATTTAACAAGTCAGTGGCTTTTGAGAGGTAGCTCATTAATGCACACTACGCAGTTTGTGTTGGAGATGAAAACTGTTTGAACAACTAACTTTGTTACTATGCGGAGCTAACAGAACTCTGGTATAACGTAAATATTAACTACTCATAAATTCATGAAATATACACTTCATTATGCTCACCGCATTTCAAGGCGAATGCTTGTTCAAAGTGCAGGTCGGTGTAAATATGATAAAATATATCTGCTCGGCATCCCTAAAGAATACAATGATGTGCAAAGTGAACGATATAGTTTGATAAATTTATTTATAACGGGTCCCTAGTTCGAAATCTACTTTTGAGGATCTAGTAGAGAAAGTTTGGGGAACTAAATAAAAATCGTAGAAACCTAATTTTAATATCCAAGATATATCGAAATGAGACAGCACAAAGTGACATCTACCGAGATACAGTTCCAACAAACTGCTTGCTATTTCTCTCTCGCAGTAATGGATTCTGTTTGCAGATGACGCTTTGTGCTGTCTCATATTTCGATAGACATTGTTATTGAGAGACACTGCTGATGGGTCTTCATCAAAGCACAAAACAGCTATCCAAGCTTAGTCGTCTGTACTCGGACGGACGAAAGCTGTATTACTAGATTGTAGTTGTCGTTTTAAGTAAAAATGCATACCGTAGCTACCATAGATTAAGACTCGGCAACCCTCAGTAGCTAGAATAGGCCAACTAATTCCAACTACAGGCAACAAGCAGCAGTATTGAACCTTTGTCGTGCTGGAGTACAATAGACACTGCTCACGGATGGGAGTATCGAAAGTTTACGATCAAAGTTTACCAAAAAGTCTAGTTTACATTAATGTCGCTAAAAGTCAAATAATTCTGCATTTTTCAGTTTGAGCCATGGAAAGATATCCAAACCCATACTTTTGTAACAGGATCTTTGTCCGAGACTCCCGGACCTCTCAATGTCGTGCCTTGAATATATAGTTCGAATCTCCAGTCCAATACTTCTGGACTTTCTGGACTGGTCCGAGACCCCTCGAATTTCAAATTCTGTTACCTTTTACTTGTATTCCTATAGGAGGTAGACTCGCGTAGAACCTGACATAAAGTAATATAATCTTGACTCATTGAAACACTCACTTTACGCGGAATGATGCTTCCTCTGTTCTCCAAGTAATCAGAGAATGTGGTAAACCCGAATGAGTACTTTCGGAACCCTCGAACTCAGTTAGCTTCAGTTACTGAAATTAGTGGAACTCAAGTTAAAGGAGACTCATGTTTATTAATAATTGAATTACAGACTCAAAACATCTATACACTCGTGAAGAGTGAAGTAGCAATGACAAAGAACAGTTAAGTTCGTAAAACTAATAGGCTGGCGAAAAGATCACTGGAGGAGTGAATTACGACTAAGTTAAAAGGAACGGTGACAACCAAATTACACTAAAATTGAGTTTGAACCTAATTAATCAAGCTAATGCACATAATCCTTAGTTGACTCGGTGTTATTTTAGCTTTAGCTAGAAGGGCTAATAAAGAAGGGAAAAGCCTCCTTTTAAGTAACTGGAAGTGCTTACTGATGAGACCACAACTTAACACAAATTCTACCAATGCAACACTTATTAACATAAACTAACTGAGGGAAAATCGAAGCAACTTTTTCAACCGTACAAATCAAAGATAAGAGAAGAACTGAAGTTTTTAGTATCAAAATTATCGGAGGTCAGTTGCGAACTTTTCCCCTCCATCAGAAGGCTAGTCATTTTGACTTAGTGAGTTCAGCCATTGTCTCCTCATTGGTCGATCAGTTTACAACCCTTGCAATGGGCGTCTGATTCTCTAAAGATGGAAACTAACCTGACCAATGATTGTTAGACTTAATTTTTGAACTCAAAATGACCTTAAACTCTATTGGTTAATTACGTTCCCTTGTCCCACCTGAAGGAGTGTCGACAGCGTACAATCTCCCCTTAAGTTTACGCAACACGCCACTTCAGTGGCGTCTCAAGGCTTTAATTGCTTTGGCACAAACCCTGCAGTTTTCAATAATTTCAATGGATTGGGAATTCCTGTAATGCTGAGGCCACAATTCGAGATGTCCTCTTAAATAATTATAAAATTATACATAGCATTTAGGAAAACTAACGGTGACTCTCTTTTGGAATTTTAATGTATTTTTATCAAAATTAGCTTCCTTGGAACAACGCCGTCTTTCGTTAGTTTCACCTGCTCCTCTCTAATGATAATTTCCAAACTGTATCTATCAACGCGTACGTTGACAGAAGGTAGAATCGTATCCAGCCTGGCGCACCTGCTCCTATCAGCTAGGGGAAAATTCTAATAAAAACCTAGCTGTTTGTCTCCTCCTTTTCATATTTTCCCACAATTATGACAATTTTTAGTAACATGCTAGCCTTCGGAAGTCTTAGATATCCCATGATACGCCTCTGACGCGTGACCGTTCAGCGCTCGGGGTAGTTTCTGCTAACGAAATGGTTGAGATTCAAATTTCTCAGCACTCCTTTGGTTGTAACTTTATAGTTATAGCAACCAAATTCTATTACAGAATATATCTCCAAACCCTGTTTTTGTCCCGGCATATTTGAAAAGTTTATAGCATCCGGTTCTATTATCTATTTTCATCGTAATATGAATTTGGTTTCCCTTGGCGTTCACTGGGTAGTTTGCAGAAGCGAGTGTTTGTTCTGCCCTTAGTTTTTATGTTTATTTCTATTTTATGGATGCGACGAATCTTTACAAGGGTAGGCGGCATGACGAATTATTTCAACGAATTTAGAAATTGATAACTTGGTGGGCTACACTTTCGACAAATCAAACTACGATACTCACTTCAAGGCAGTAGTTAGCGGAGATTTAAAATTAGTTTCCCAATGCAACGCACTTAAGCTCGTATGACTTCTTTCTTCGGACTTATTTGAATGAGTATCTATTTATGAGTCAGCTAAATGCATTACTTCTTAAATGACAAAAAGGCGCCGCAGAAATATTGTCGCAATATGCCGGTTAAGTTAATGCCGTCACCCATTACTAATACTACATGTGCATTGATCATAGATCTCAAATGCGAAAAATAGTACCTCGATCTCTAAAATGAACTCTTGTTGTTTGCCAGACACAACAGTTTGGCCTTGATATGAAGAAGTAAAACATTTGCGAATATGATATCCAATAAAGCATCATATAAAAACCTGGAAGTAAGAAACGTGTGGTCCATCAGTCGGGTTAAAAATATCGACAAGGTCTTTCTTCAAGGATTTTTAATCCAATTGGTGTCACACTCCGAAGAGGAAGTAGAAAGATAATTTGATTGTTTAATTTTATAATAATGAATAAATTCTAAAAGATTTTGAAATGTTCCTAGATTCAGTATGAATGAGTGAGACTTGCTATTTCATAGTTATGTAGATTTCTTACCTCTTTTATTCATATCTTAAACTGGTGATTTTTATATTGAACTAGTTCTTTTGATATATGATTGTACAGTGTTTTTCGTTAATGTCCCTCTCCTCCTTGAACCAAAAGGTGTACGAAACTGAACCTGCTTCAATGTTGGATATACGGCTGAGGATAACAAATATTTGTAGAAATATCGATGTTACTATGTTTGGAAATGTTCGACGCGAAGTTACTGACCGGCTGTTATTGTGTCAAGAAGTTCAAGGCAACCATTTCCAGCATCTTCTGAACTGAACTCAACGTATTTATTCGAATTATCAAGTTAAATGTCAATGTATTCAGCTAATTATTAAATGTACCACAATTTTGTAGTAGGTAAAGGTCTAGGACCATAAAGTACTCGTCAGGAGCTTCAAAATGATGTGCAACAATACCCTGGTTTTCATATAACTTTTCCTCCAAGATGGCGCCATCTCGACATTTTCATTTGTCAATTTTACTCTAAAATATGGTATCACGCATCAATTTCATTGCCTCAAGTTTTATTGAATTGATCCGTTCAAAAAATCAAAGGGGATGGGGACATTAAAGAAAAGCACGGTCTTTTAGTGGACCCTGAAGCACAACCGACCTTAACAGAGTAGGCGAATTTGGGTATTTTCGTTTCTTGTATTGTTATATCGAACAAACTACGTGCTCGGTTGGTAGCTATGAGCCCCCTCAGGATGAGGCTCATTGTACATTGGTTTTTGGATGCAATGGATGTTTGGGCGCCATGTAGGTTCAAAAAAAAATAAGAAGTGGAGGACAGGCTAACGAGAATAAATTTGTATATTACCCCCCTAGCTAAATGGTTGCCAAAAAGCTGAAATTAAAAAAAAACCTTGGTTATCCCCGAACTGCCACCAAGTGCAGGAAGTCCCAGATGTTACCCTAAAACCAGAGGGTAGAACCCAAAGGTAGAATCGGATGGTAAAACTGGAGGGTAGAATCCTAAGTAGAAAAAAATACTTGTTAAAAAAACTCGAAATCACGAATTGATTACTTATCCGCCTTTTAATTTGTTTCCCAAAATTAAAAATTTAGCTTTGACATGGAATCATTTAGTCTTGGGTTACAACCATTCAAAAATTCAAAATTAAATCAAAGTTGTTGTCCAATCACTGTGTACAAGGAAAATCGTGATTGCACTAGCAACACCCAAATCTTTAAATTAACTTGAACTAAATTGAAATAATCAGATACATGAAATATAAATGGATTCAATTCCTGAAGTAAAATATTTCATGTCCTCTCTCAGCTTATAAGTAAAGCAATTAAAATGTTACTTGAAAACTACAGGAATGTTTTACCTCGTGAGCGTGGCTCACTCAAATTTCGGTAAATATACAACCAGTATCAGAAGCTACCACCATATAAGAATAACACTATATTATTCTCAGTGTAGGTGCTATGATACAAAACAATGTATGAATGTTACTAGTAAGAAAATCTAAACATTTCTCTCTTTTTACTACTAAATAGGTTGATGAATTAATAATTTTTGACGAATTCCATATTGACCTAAACAATGAATAACTAACTGGTTAAAGTATAACCCTAGTGCTACATAAGAACAAACAAAATTACGGATAGACTCTTGCTTAACTTTTGAACGAAGTGGTTGTTTTCAATTTGTACGAGATTAAGATAGGCCTAGCAAAGTAAAAATGAACTCATAATTACCTCTAGCAATGAGTGTTTTCCAAAAATGGGGGAACTGCTTCTCCCAGGCGTGAGTCCCACTTAAATTCGCCTTGGACTAACCCTGTAGGCGGTGGTTGCCGTCTATAGAATTACAAATCATGTTGACAAAATGAACATGTGTCTTGGAGAAAATGGTCACTTACCATTTCGATGGTTGTAATTATCTGCACGGTTAAGTCCCCAAGAAAGTGGAAAAAAGGCTTCGACAAGAAAAACCACCAAGAGGGCCGATTTCTAATAACAACCACCCCAGAGCAGCGGAAATAGCACCAAGTCACCTTCAGCTCTGGTATTTACGGTCGACAGGAATGACCTCCAGCGCGATGGAAAGTAGAGTACGATTTTCTACCTTAAAATTATCAGACTGAGCCAAGTGGTTTGTTATATAAATGAAATTCAATGTTTTTAAGAACTGCTATAAAATTATTATGCTAAATAAAAAAACGCTGCAAAAATTCACTTTATTAAGATGTAGTTAATTTTTTGTCGACCATAAAAAGAAACTGTAACAGTATTATGTTGATGTTTTCTACAGTGAGGTTCAAATTTGGCTGGCGTCGTAATCGCCTTGAGTGGTGCAGACAACGGTCACTCTGGGATCAGGAATGGAACAGCATTGTCTTTAGTGACGAGTCTCGATTTTGTTTAGGCATGCACGATGGTCGTGCCAGGGTTAGAAGGCGACGTGGTGAAAGGAGGAATCCACAGTTTTTTGTTGAAAGACATGTTCATCACACTGTTGGAGTTATGGTTTGGGGTGCTATAGCTTATGGTTTCAGGTCACCTTTAATCTTCATCAGAGGTAACATGAACGCGCAGCGTTATATCCACGAAGTTCTAGAACCCCATCTTTTACCCTATCTTGACACCCTGGCAGATCCAACTTTCCAACAAGATAATGCCCGACCACATGTTGCAAGAGTCACAATAGACTTCTTTCAACATAATGATGTCACATTGTTACCATGGCCACCAAGATCTCCCGATTTATCCCCAATTGAGCACGTGTGGGATATGATGGGTAGGAGATTGCTCAATTTGCAACGTCCTCCCCAGACTCTAGAAGCACTTCGAGAGGAGTTGGTGGTTGCCTGGAATGAGATACCACAGGAGAACATTGACCACCTGATCAGAAGCATGCCTAGGCGCGTTGGAGAATTCGTAGCACATCAGGGTGCATCAACACATTATTAAAGGTCAAAGGGCTTTAAAGCAGTGCAATCATTTTGAAATTTTTATCATTTACTTATTATGCTTCATTAAGTACTTATACAAAATTTTATTAAAATAAAACCATTTAAACTGGGTGTTCGGATTTATATGTCACTTAGTATATATATATTGACGTATTTTCGAGTATTCCATTACTGCATACACACCTTAACTCGACTTCAGTTATTTCTGCTGAATGTGTTTTACTAGCTGTCGTACAGTATATTGTACTACATACAGTAAATTTCTCCAAATCCACCCATCTGACTAAATGTGACTAGATGAGCTAGCTCACTCCGCATTCACGTGGCATAATGTTGGAAGGCCGCAGTTGCCTTATACGTACAAAAGCGAGCCGTTTTTATATTCTCATGTGTCGAAAATATGTTCCCTCCTCGTATTCTAAACTTTTAATTATTCTGTCAAACTCATTCGTATTCTAAGTGCTCTAAAATATATTATATCTACTCTAGACAAATCCAGGCAGCAGAAAAGCGGTTTAAAGTATCAATTACCCACCAGAGCAAAATGATGCATCTATAGAAGAGGCGAAACACTCGCATTTGCGGGGGAAGTTTTACAAATCAAATTTTTAATAATGCGCTATGGTCCATGCGCGTATTCTCGTAGCATACATAATTTATTTATTTATTTATATTTTATTTTTGCTACAGGTAAAATCCAATTACAGGAAAAGCTCAAATACTTAGCATGAGTAGGCCTAAGTCATTATAAATATCAGACTGCACATAACATAAATTTGAGATTTCAACATTGCATTCGTCCGGCCTGCTTGACAATAAAAGGCTGATTGTTGACGACTTTCAAGCCTTGGAATGCGGAAATATATTTTTTCAAGTAAATCCAGACAGTCAATTTGATTGTGCATAAGGCCATATAAAAACGATAAGGCATATTACGTCTATTTGATAGTGAATCTAAATCGAAAAAATGCAAAAGGGTATGATGACGAAAACCTGCTTCTGGATAAGAACCAGTACATTTAAGGTAAAAATACTTAATAGCCTTACGTTGAACGCCTTCAATCATTGAAACTGAATTTCGGTATATTGGAGACCAGATCAGGGTTGCATATTCTAACTCTGACAAAAGTAACAAACAAAATCATTAAAGTACTGATATTGGAGAACCCCTTTAAGTTTCTGATACAGAAGCCAAGTAGTCCGGTGGCAGCCGATGAGACATTAAGTTCCAATTTCACCAACAACAGTCCGTTATTCTCCACCTATAGGGTAACAGACCGTCAGATACAGCGAATGAGCTTCAAGTTCCAATCAACAAATTTTAGCAACCAATAGCTATGAAATGTTGAAAACAAAATACTGTCAAAGTATGAGATGACAACTTGTCATTGAAACAACACCAGCTTATTGAATATTAAGAAATTACATATAATTCAGTCAAAATTTTAAGAAATGTTTGATTTTTGAACTAAATTCATGTTTTAATTTCTATTGTTGATTATTTATTCACGTTTATATTATTTTCTTCAATTGATATCTGATACTGGGTGTTTTGTCCTATAAACCTCTTGCAGATACCCATTAAGCACCTACTTGATGACAGGCTCTACCAAAAGATATTGCTCGTTTCCAAACATTCATTCATTTACTTGTCGTTTATCAGAACCATTATGGCACCTTAGATTGATATTCCCACAAAACCATTCAGGTTTCTTGATATCCATACATCCATAAAGTTGAATATTTTTCGTTGTTCACGAACTGAACAAATATGCACACTATATTCACATCGATTAATTAATTCCCAAATATACGCCTTAAAGCTACCATCAACCCTAAAACCTGCAAAAAAAACTACAAATTTGCCATATTTTTCTTTTTTCACGAGTACACATTCTAGGTTATATTTATATTGGACATTATTTGAATACAGCTGATTATTGCATTTCTAGGAGTGACACATGTGTGGGATCTGTCAACTCTTGGTACCAGTCACAAAACATATTATACCCTGAAGGTTTAATTCCATGCTATTAAGTGTCAACACGGTGACTTGTGTGGCTATCGGCGGCCATTTTGTGAGGGTGCGGCAGGGTTACCAGATTGTGCATTAATATCCCGTTTCACCCTCCTGGTGCCAGTCGAGTAAGTTCCGCCAACTGTTGAAATATACTCTACTATGCTTTATAAGACTATTCGAGACGTTTTTCCCAAAATCATTGCACAACACTTGAAAAAATGCAAATGAAAATTTAAAATTATTTCCTTGACACCGCAATATAGCTCCGTTGGTACCTTGGGTTATACATCTTGACAGTAGGGATGTTCTATACGATCCTATATTTAGAAGTATCAATACATTTCACGAGTATCGTCATCTTTCGATCCGGACTGTGTCAGAAAGAGTGACTGCCATTTGGCTGCGACATTACCCTGCCAAATCAGACATATCTTTCATCATTTTCAAAGAAATTGTACAAAATCTTCAAATTTGTGAAGTTAGCGAGTTTCACTTCATACTTTTTTACCAGACATGCCCAAATCATCAGTTGCTGCCATGATATTCATCCCGACCACTGCATCCCCACGGCTAGGCGACCTGTATGTTAAATTTGTATTGATAGGGCAGCGGGTTATGCTATAAATCATATGTCACAGTGTTTGTGCGCTGATTGCAACGGTTAGATGATACCAAAATATTTTCATAGATAGGAGATCTTTCCCATTCCGGATCGAACAACCTACCAAAGATGCTTATAGTCATGATACCTATTAAATTTTCATGAAAAAAATTCAAAACCAGCAAATGTAAAAGATTCGTTTCGCACCCTCCACCACGGGACGTGATCGTCGTTAGACTTGGCAACCCTGCGAGTGTCATAGACAAACAATAAACATTACTAGTTTTTTTGATTTTTGGACTTAAAAGACATTATCTGTGAAACATTTTTCATAATTTTTTGTCTATGTCCATAGTAATTGCATTATGCATCAGACAGATGTAGGGATTAACACGTCTTACACATATTATCTGTATTTTAAGATGGAGAGGACATAATGTTTTTATTGCTTTGAAGAAATTAATTAACCTATAAATTAATAAATGATTACTATTATGACGTAAAGGAAGATGAGGAATTGGATGGAATGTATTTTCTATTATATTTTCTTGCAAAATACAGACAAATCCACACTATTCAACAAGTATGTATTGATAACTTTCAGTATATTGAAGTTGGTAAATTCGAGAGTGCCAAATTTAACAGCTAGAAGATCTACCTATTATTTGCTGCATTCCCATTCGCTGAGTGGGATAACGGATTGTTAAATGTAAACCTATAACATATATCAAAATACATGAAAGTTGTCCTGTTTTTTCTGGACAAAAGCACCATGTTGGAATCAAAAAGTGGTCTTGTTTATAATACAGTCGAATTTTCACGATTTTACTCAATATTTCAATAGAAATCACTGATATTCAGAGACCTTTGACAGCTTCCGTCAAATAGAATTTCGATAAGGTCTTTTCCCATTGGTCCATAATATTAATGTTGGTGAAATCGGCCCTAAGTATATTTTCCCTAAACATTAGCCTGCTATTGAAGGTCACTCCAGGGTCCTTAAAAGAGTAGCATCTGTCTAGAACCTGACCGTTGACGTTATAATCATCATATATTAAATAATTAGTCTTTCATGTATAAGACTCAACTTTACATTTAGAAACATTTAAACTGGGACAGTTTCGCGATCACCATGAAGAAATTAAGTCTAAATTATCCTGCAGCATGAGACAATCATCAATTGACTCGACCGATGCGTAAATCTTAACATCGTCAGCAAAAACAGACGCAAACACTTAAGATCAAGAGACAAATCGTTAATAATGATCAGGAACAATAATGGGCCTAGATTCGATCCCTGAGGCACCACAGATGTGGCCTGATAATAACTCGACCTATAACCACCATATTCAACAAACAACCTTCTGTCCATCAAGTAGGAACTCAGGAACGACAGCAGTCCCTCAGATAGACCTACGGACCTAAGCTTATCCAGAAGTACATAATGATCAAATGCCTTCTGAATATCTGTATAGATTACATCAATTTGCTACCGAGTGTCTAATACTCCTGCCTGAGGAAAAAATATCAGAAGGTTATAAATCCCAAATCAGTCCTTATTTGATCATGCTTCCTTAATATCTTTTAACTGCATTGCATTTGTATATGATGAAGCAACTGTCTAGAAGTATTTTATAGAAAAAATCAACAAAGTATAACCTTATTTGTACATGCAGCTAAAGACCACAGATGAAAAGGTTCGTTTTTTTTTAAATTTAAAAAAAAATAATATCTCAAAAACGTGACACTTCTATATAAGAGCCCCTTCCCACTTCAGTTGGCCCACCTCAAGATTCGTACCAAAATATGCCTTTATAAACTAAACATAACGAAACCATTTACTTCTAAAACAATTTATTTTCTCAAAAACATTTTAGATACACTCTAGTCCTAAAAAATATAT
The DNA here is from genome assembly GCA_963669975.1 of Acanthoscelides obtectus. NCBI lineage: Eukaryota > Metazoa > Arthropoda > Insecta > Coleoptera > Chrysomelidae > Acanthoscelides > Acanthoscelides obtectus. The sequence continues at coordinate 80,356,461 of CAVLJG010000001.1, read as the reverse complement.
ATTGGAAATCACTTAGACCTTTAGCTAATAGAAAATCTGAACAAATAAACAATGTGCGAATAAGTGCGCGAAGTTAACAAAGCAACAATTGAAAGATTACCATTGGGTAACATCACCTTTATTTTTTATTACGGCTGAAATTCTTTAGGGCATAGTGTTAACCAAGTTTTGGCAAAAATTTGGTGTAAAACAATTCCATATATCTTGAAGCTTTTGTCTCAGTTCGGTGATTGTACGAGCAGGATGTTGTCGTAGAACCTTTTTCATCTTGTGCCACAAAGTTTCAATAAGTGACAGATCTGGACTGCTAGAAACCCATTTCAAAAGTGGTACATTATTTTCTTCCATCCATTTTATAGCCTTTTCATTCTTCCATCACTGGTAAAAGCGATTCTTCTAAAATTGCCAAATATTTGTTTGCATCCACATTTCCATCAATAAAATGAAGTTTTCCTACTCATTTTGATGACATACTGCCCCAGACCATAATGGATGCTGGAAATTTCACTTTTCTCTTCAGACAGTCAACATGGAATACTTCATTTTTTGCGAATAACTCTACTGCGACTGTCACCAGCACTAACTTCGAATCGGGCCTCATCACTCGATTGTATTGCACACCATTGTTGAGGTGGCCATTGTCTATGTTCTTTAGCCCATCTAAGCCGATTTTTCTTTTGCAGTGTAGTTAATAGTGGCTTATCTTTGGACTATAAACAAGTTGTGCAACTTTACTGTTCTTACTTCACCATTTTTTCTAAGAAAACTTACCTTGCAAGTGCTAGATCCCAGTTTGTGGGCCACTCTATGAGTTGTGGACCTCGAAATTCTCCTTCCAACAGCGTCACTCCACAGAGCACTTAATTGTAAATAATTTGCACGCCTGTTTTTCACGATTATTCTTCTTAATCCTCTTCGGTCGGCATTTGTGATATTACTTTTTTTCACATATCGTGGCTTAATATTAACTGAACGAGTTACGTTATATCTTCTAACAACATTTCTCACATTGTACCGCGATAAGTCTAACAAAGTTGCAATTTCTCAGAATTAAAAAATTTAATTATCAGTAACTGAATTTTCTCACTAATAGCCTTTTCTCTACCCATTTTGAAAACCTTAACTACCCAAAACTATTTTAAACGTATTCTGAGAGCTGTGATTAATAAAAACAATTGTCATGGCTTTTATTTTTCACAGCCACCTATGCGTTATAGACTTATTTTGCATTGAAATGAAAATAGGTTGATATGCTGTAATTGCAACATGTGTTGTTTTTATGCTGCAAATTTGATTAGGGAGTGACAAAGTTGCTGTTTTCTACTATATATTATCAAAATATTCATTGTTAATATTTTAAACCAACAACGCCCTGCTACATTTTTATAATTTGTGTTTGATAAGAAATAAACTAAGATTTCAATAGTTGGGCCAACTGAAGTGGGAAGGGGCTCGTAGGTAAGTTTTTGTTATTAGGGGGTCAGTCCAAAGCCTACCTTCTCCTTAAGTTTGTCGTGGTACTTATTGGACACCCTGTACATATAAGACCATTATAGAAAGAATGGATGCCTTTTAATATAGCTATCCTATCACCATTAACTTTTAAAAACCCCTCATTAAGTTCTTCAATTTGAGTAATAGAAGTTGAAGGTGGTAATGATAAGCCGCTCTCACTAAGCTGACCGACACGTTAATACTTCTAAATTGAAGAACTCTTCAAGAGCTGTCTTCTTTTATACTGTCGAAACTAACGAGCCAAATTTTCTAACCAAATTAAAATGTTTGGAAATGATATGTTCTTGGTTATGCGCTCTTCCCCATCACCGGATATCAAAGGCTCGGGTGATGAAACAGACTGGGGTAAATGTTTTATAGGAATGGCATTATGCTTTAGTCCGCGATAACTTTTGGTGTGCAACCCAAAAGCGTATACCTCAAATTCATCTTATACAAAAAAGTTTTAAACTCCAGCATTTTATATGTTCTCATGATTTCACTGACTAAATAGTTGCCTGGCTTCGCCTCCTCATCACTGCAGGACTATGACTATTAAAACGTTGTATAAATCTGCCATACTTGTATGTGTATTGTGCTTCGCAGCCTTGGAAATAATAAACTTTAGTGCGATTTTTGAGCATTTAAAATTGACATTTCCGGGATCTCCAGACAATCAATCGCTTTTATTATTTTATTTAAAGAAATGTTACTATTGACGTTTTTTGTTTAGAATGGTTCAAGCAACTTAAAAGACCTTTACCGAGCCAAAAAACATATGTCGTGAATTGTTCAAAAAGACTGATCAAACTGAACGGCGCTTACTACCCGGTCTTAATTTATGTTGGAGAGCAACCGATAAACGTATTTATGGATCTATTGAAAGAGGAAAGTTTATCCCACGGAAGCGAAGTTTTTTCCTTTTCTACAAGGTGACCCATCTATGTGTGGACGGAATATTACGCATAAATAAATACATTTTGGGAAATTTTATTTATATGATGTAATATATGAGATTTGAGGGCACATTTCTGAAATATTGGCCATTATGCAGGGCTGTCCCAATTTCGAACTACATATCAAAGTTATGATTGTTCAAATCGAATGCCTCAGATTTTATTGCACATTTGGATAAACCAATTCAAAATAAAAAAATTGATATGGCATACTATGGAGTTTTGGTAATTATATATAGAGATATAAGGTGTTCTGTCGAGAAAAACCCAACACTTCGACTACCCCGCCATTTTGAAATTTGAAGTGCTGAATTTTGTATAAAAAAACTCACACATTTCGGCTTTTATCCTATTTGTTACTTTCTCGCATTTAAGTTTTTGCTTATACAGGGTGGTCAAAAACGCAAATTGTAGTTTTTCTCAAACATTTCAAATGTTATCACCCTGTATATTTGTGCATGTTTATATTCAATATTTCATAAACTTTTTTTTGATATGAGACACAACGGCTTTTACGGCTATTTTTTCGGTTATTAGCACGTCTTTTATGGAACGGCTTAATTCCCTAAAATATCGCATCGTCCTTGGAAACAAATAAATTGTTGATTAGTTACAAACAGCTTTGTGAGCATGAAAATGAATTTTTCTAAACAAGCAATGGTGAATATGGTACTCGTTTTGGACGAAGTAAAAAATGTATAGATAATCCAAGTGTCACCAATGAGGCGAATCAGTTGGAAGTTCTATTAAGTTAAGGAATACCTCAGTACCGATTGCCGGGTGGCGGTACAAGTCCGCCAACGGTCCACTTTAGGTCTATTTAACATCACAAACACGTAAAAAGAAGGTGGTAGACAAGGACCACTCGACCGAGGCAGTACCACCCGCTAGCTTTTCCCAGGGTGTCTTATAAATGTCCGCATGTTTCCACACCTAAGCTATGCAGTCGGTTATCTACCAAAACAAAGAAATTAATGATGATGGATCCCTCGAGCACTAAAAACTCCGGACGTAAACTCACTCCACTCTCGGAATGTCCGGGTGGAGGGTGGGCTCGAGGGAACAACATCGAAGATAAAATTTGTTTTTCGAACGTCTGCGGGATCAACAGCAACATTGATGCTGTTCATCACTACCTGCAATCCAATCGCCCCGCCGTGCTTTTCTTGGTGGAGACAAAAATCTCAGAGACTGCACCGATTAACCATCTCAACTTCCCAAACTACGAGGTGCACTCCAATCTGAGAAAGAACGGGGGAGTTGTGGCTTTTGTCCGCAGCAGTCTTTCCTGCTCCAGGGATCTTTCTTTGGAATCAAACCGGAAGGACATTCTGTGGCTTCGCCTCAACTCCAAAACATCACCCAAATTCATTTGCTGCCTTTATCGCTCTCCCTCGAACCATAACTGGGATGACCTACTCGAATACCTCGCCGTCCAGATCGACTTCCTGAACATCAATCACCCTGCTTCAGAGGTAGTTCTTCTCGGTGATTTCAATGCCCATAATGTGCTTTGGTTGGGCTCAAATAAGACCGATGCAGCAGGTCGTGCAGTCGAAGCGTTCGCTCTTACTCAAGGGCTGACCCAGCTGGTGACGAGCCCTACTTTTTTCCCCCGCGTCTCGTCACACGCCAGTAGCCTGCTGGATCTCTTTCTGACCACGCGTCCTGCCCCTTACAGCACTGCTGTCCTGTCCCCCCTGGGTAACTCAGATCACGGTGTTGTGGAGGTTAGGTTTCGGTCAGAAGCCGCTGTGGCAGCAGAAACTCGCACAGGCCGCAAAACTTGGCATTACGGACATGCCGACTGGGAGGGGCTCAGAGATTTCTTCTCTAGCTTTCCTTGGAGAGATGTCTGTTTCACTAACGCGGATGCGTCAACTGTCTGTTCTTCAATACCCGAAATTATTCACGTCGGAATGGAGGAATACATCCCTCACACAGTGAAAGTTCCTAAACCAGGGTCCAACGGCTGGTTCAACAAATCGTGTGACACTGCTCGCCAGCAGAAGATCAGGGCCCACAGAACCTACTTACAAAACCCCACTGTAGAGAACAGACAAGCCGACGTCGAGTCCAGAAACAAATATAACGAAGCGGTTCGCAATGCCAAAACCCAGCATGATATAAAAGTTAGGCACAGGGTAATGTCGCAGCGCAATGGCAGTCGGTCTTTCTGGACGCTGGCCAAGCAGATTGAAAAGAACTTCTCACACAGTAGCCTTCCACCACTTACGTGTCAGGATGGAACTATTGTATTCGACTCAAAGGCCAAGGCGGAAGTGCTAGCCAAGATCTTTGCTGCCAACTCCACCATGGACGTCCCCACCAACGCCCAAGTACCGTCAATTCAAAGGGTTCCCCACACTATGCGGGAGGTAACATTCAGGCATAAGACCGTAAGACGAGTGCTCTTGTCGCTCGACATCAACAAAGCTTCTGGTCCGGACTTGATTCCTGCCATTGTACTGAAGAGATGTGCAGCTGAGCTTGCTCCAGTTCTTTCGCGTCTCTTCCAGATATCTTATGAATCCGGCACCTTCCCAGAAAACTGGAAATTTGCTCATGTACAGCCCATCCCAAAAAAAGGATCTAAAACCGACCCTTACAACTACAGGCCTATAGCTCTGCTTTCTGTTATAAGTAAAGTGATGGAGAGGTGCATAAATCGCGAGCTTCTGGACTACCTTGAACGTCACAGCTTGATTAGCGACAGGCAGTACGGTTTCCGGCACCAACGATCCACAGGGGACCTCCTAGCTTACGTCACGCAACTGTGGAGTAAACTCATCCAGTCTCATGGTGAGGCTCATGTCGTAGCTCTTGACATCACGAAAGCGTTCGATCAGCTGTGGCACGCTGCCCCCTTGAGCAAACTTCCATCCTACGGCCTCCCAGAAAAGCTTTGCAGATGGGTGGCTGACGTTATCTTTGGCCGCAAGATATCCGTCGGAATTGACGGATTCTCCTCTTCATCCCACAACGTCAACGCGGGTGTTCCCCAGGGATCGGTCTTGGCTCCAACACTGTTTCTCTTACATATCAACGACCTCCTTTCCTGCACGATCAACCCAATCCACAACTTCGCTGATGACAGCACTCTACATACAGGAATTCAGAGTGACAAGCCGATCTCTGCCGCTGAGCTGGAAAAAAGAAGACTAGCGACGACTTCTTCTCTGACAAGAGACCTGGAGGCTATCACTGCTTGGGAACGCAACAATCTTGTACAGTTCAATGCTTCCAAAACACAGTATTGTACTTTGACGAACAAAAAGCGTCCTAGCACTCATACAGTTTCGATGGACGGTCGAGTTCTACCAAAAGGCCATTCATTTCGGCTGGTCGGAGTCCAGATCACCGAGGACCTGATCTGGCACGAACACATCTCTTCAATAGCTGCAGCTGCTGGGAAAAAGCTAGGCTATTTGTTTAGGGCTAAGAAGTACTTTTCTCCGCATGACCTTCTCACTCTATACAAGGCCCAGATAAGGCCTAGCCTCGAGTATTGCTCACACATTTGGGGTGCTGCCGCCCCGACTACATTGTCCATGCTCGATGCTGTCCAGAGGAGGGCGGTCCGACTGATCGATGACTCTTCTCTAACAGACAGTCTCGGGACTCTTTGGCACCGGCGAGCCGTCGGCGATCTAGCTCTTTTCTATCGCTACACCAACGGGCTTTGCTCCTCAGAACTCTCTTCCATGATGCCGCCGTGCGATGTGCCTGCCAGACAGACCCGCCTAACTTCGGCGTCCCATCCTAACCGTGTGAAACTTCGTACATCCAGAACTGGCCGATACGACCGCTCCTTTGTCCCGAGGGTGTCTAGATTGTGGAACAATCTACGGGAGGAAGCTTTTCCCAGTTCTACTAACCTTAGGCAGTTCAAAAATCGTATTAACAAAATTTCTTTGGGACCATCATAGCAGCCGCGGTGTTCCGGCATTTAGGCTTCTGCCTGCGCGGCTGTTTCGATATATAAAAAAAAAAAAAAAGTTGTAGGAAAATCCCCATTTAAGTGCACAGCAAATTGGAGCTGAAACTGATATATGCAGAACTGTGTCCAAAGGATATTTACAGGCATAGGTAACATCCATATATCACCTATGATTGCATCAAGGCCTTCGTCCTCAGGATTTCGCAGCTCGAATGGAGTTTAGTAGAATAATGGTAAAAGTGAGTGAAGACACTACTTTTCTGGATAAGGTTTTTTTAGCGATGAGGCAACTTTTAACAGCATAGCTGTTGTCAACAGACACAACATGCACTATTATGCATCTAAAAACCCTTACTGGGTTAGCCAAATAGATTTCCAAAATAAATGGAGATTGAATGTTTGGGGAGGAGTTATTGGCAGACAAGTTATCGGGCCTCTCTTTTTCGACAACAGTTTAACAGGTACAGAATACTTGAATTTTTTGATCGATCATTTGCCTTTGCTTTTGGGGGATGTCAACCTGCAAACTCGGATGTATATGTACTTCCAACATGACGGCGCACCTGTGCATTATATAGCAATCGTTGGACCGGTCATGATGGGCCTATATCTTGGCCTCCTGGATCACCAGATATGACACCGATGGACTTCTTTCTATGGGGCTACGTTAAACAAGAGGTTTATAGATATCCACCATTTACCTCGGAGAATATGAAATAAAGGATTAAGAATGCTTTTCTGAACATAAGGGAGCACATGCTGGGGGATGTGCAACGGTCATTTATCCAAAGACTACGGCTGAGTATTCAACATGGCGGAGATATTTTCGAGCAGTTTTTCTAGATTAGTAGTGATAGTTGTTTGCTATGTTGTTATAGTTGGTTTTCTCTATTACGCTTGAAGCTGATTCATACTGTTCTGATTGTTTTAAATTTTTACCTCAAATCTGTACTCCTAGTGGCAATATGGAACTCGCCCACTTTTTGCCTTTTGTTTCCATGGATAAT